>CM028377.1:155057741-155252718 GCA_013146195.2 Codonopsis lanceolata | reverse complement strand
ATCGTGCATTAAAATATCTCTTAAGCAAGAAGGATGCTAAACCCGTATTAATTAGATGGATGTTATTGTTACAAGAATTTGACATAACTATCAAGGATAAAGAGGAGCGAGAATGTTGTGGCCGACCACTTGTCTAGGTTAGAATTTTTCACCCTTGCTTTGGAGGCGTTTCTTGATGATCCACATCCCCCATTAATGATAATTTTCTGATGAACAACTCTACAGCCATTAAAGACTCGACCCGCCGGCTTTGTCAACTACTATGTGTCGATATAATTAATCGGTTTTGATCATTACGAAAAGAAGAAATTTTTGGCAGGCGAAAAAATTATTTTTGGGAAGCCCCTCACTTATACAAGAGATTTGCTCTGATTCTTTAAATAAGAAGATGTATACGAGAAAGACCAACAAGGTATCATGGAATTTTGCCATGAATATTCGTGTGGTGATCATTTAAGTGGTAATAAAACAGCTCGAAAAATTTTGCAATCGGTTTGTTGGCCTCTTGTTTTTAGAGATTGTGAACTGTTTACAAAACATCGACAAATGTCAAAAGAACTTGGTGGTATAGGAAAGAGAAACAGGGATGCCACACATGTTTATTTAGTAGTTGAAATCTTTGATGTTTGGGGTATTGATTTTATGGGCCCCTTTCCGTGTCCAATAATTGTGAATACATTTTGGTAGCAGCTTGATTATGTCTCTAAATGGATAGAAGCATTAGCAACTAAAACTAATGATGGAAAAACAATTAGTCAAATTTGTTGAAGATTTATTGCTAGGATATGGAGTCTCTAAGGCCATAATAAGTGACCAAGGCTCATTTTACCAATAAGTTGTTAAACGGTGTTCTTAGAAAGCATGGTGTAACTCACAAGTTAGCTACACCATCTTATCATCACAAGTAGAAGTAAGCGATAAACCCAGATAAAAGCATGGGTGTTAGAAAAACATTAGGCCTAATCGTAAGATCGGGAATCTAAACTTAAGGATGCTTTATGGGCATACCTAACCTGCTTTTAAGACACCTATGAATGAGTCCATATAGATGGTATATGGTAAAGCTTGCCATTTACCAAGGAAATTGAACACAAAGCTTATTGGGCAATTAAAGAATTGAATTTAGATTTGACATTAGCTGAGAAGAAGATTGTTCCAGTTAAATGAATTAGAAGAACATAGACTCAATTCTCACTCAAAATGCAAAAACTTATAAAGAAAAAGTATCATGACATGGGATTAGCCAACAAAAATGCTTCATCCTGTGTATGAAAGTATTATTGTTTAACTCTAGGTTAAGGTTATTCCTGTGTAAATTAAAATCCAAATGATTCCGTCCTTTAGAATAGTGCAATTTATCCTCATGGGGTCATGGATATACAAAACCCCAAAAATAATGAAGTGTTTAAAGTGAATGGACACCCGACTCAGTCAGTTTTTGAGCCAATGTCATTGAACGAACAATTGAATTAATCCGCTTGGGTCGACAATGAACCACCAAAAGACTAGGCTTGCGCCTGGTCTGGTCAAAGACATTAAACAAAGGCGCCAAGTGGGAGCAACCCACTTAATTTGAAAGTTATTTTGTTAACTAGTTATTTAGATATGTTTTCTCCGTTAAATTCTATTCTGGACATTTAACTTTTAAATTAAATATGCCAAAATTTAAGTTTGGGGAGAAAACATCTTAATGTTGTATTTATATGTTGCTAATTTTTTTAGTTTAGAATTTTGTTTAGATTTTTCATACAGAATTATCAAAACATAATTAACTAATTAATCTAAAGGACTAAACCGCAAGCTTGAAAAGTTGAAAAGAAAAGTGAAAGCTGCCCACCTTGCGGACGCAGAGTATGTGTAGGACCTGCGACCGCAAGGTCCCCAAGAATGCGAATATCGGCAACAAGTTGTCGATAATGGGAAGAATGAAGGAATCCCAACGATTTGATCCGCCTACCTTGGTGACGCAGCAGTAGTGTGGCGCACTGTGCCATCACGAAGGTCCTTTTATTTAAAGCCACTGGTCTTCTTTCTTCAGATCACACAATGTAAACTCTATCTCTCGCTAGCAAAGAAGAAGCAAATTCAAATTCTTCAAGAATCTTAGATTTCAAGAATTTCAAAGATCATCTTCAAGATCACTTCTCTTCTCTCTCAAAACCTTCATCTCCCTCACCCATCTCCCATTACACTCCATTCCAAGTTGAAGATTTTGAAGCGAGAGGAAAGAATCACCATTGTTGCCGAAGATCGCCTCACCCGCTGCATTCACTTTATCAGCCGCAAACTAGTATTCTAACACTCTTTAATTTTATAACGTGAAATATTTGCATGCTAGGGTGCAAGCTAGTTAATTTTTAACGTAGATATATTTTTGCATGCTTTAGATTAAATTTTAATTTTAAAATTTTTTAAAACACATTTTAATTGTTATATTTGTTTAGTTTTTTAAAATTTTATCAAACAAAATGTTTAAGCAGAAAAGCGAAGAAATACCGGCTCTTCTGGCCATCCTCCGGCCCAGCTCGCCAGAGGAAGAACAAAATTTTGACATCATTGCCAGATCCTCATTTAAGCACGTAGTACACTCAATAAACTCTCCAAGTCCTGGTGCCCGAAAGTGGGATTCAAGGTCAAGATTTTGGTCTTCGGCCCCGGCTCGATGGCTCGTAGGTGGGGCTTCAAGTCTAGATTCTCCGCCGAGGACGCCATAGTCCCTATTGTCCGAGAATTCTACGCCAATGGCGACATTGGCATGGATGGCGGTGTGCTGACACCATTAATGTTAGGGGGAATAAAGTAGTTAATTTTTCATCCAAAGCATTAACATGTACTTCGGCACCTCCAACTTTGCGGTTGGTGCCGATGATTATAGCACACACCTCCAGCCTGTGATCCCTGCCGAGGTGGTGAATGCCTGTCATTGCTCTCCCTGGTGTGGAGTGGTCCTATAACCGTAACCCACCCTATGGACCTCGCACCATGAGAGAGTCCTTCCTTCAAGACACGGCCAAGCCCTCGGTATAAATTTGTTTGTGGTCGCTCTCATGCCCTCAAGTCACCAAAACACGGTGAATTGGGAGAGGGCCTGTTCGACCTACACCATCATGACTAATGGGTCTATTGATGTTGGCCGCTTGATCAACGGCCAAATCAAGACCCTAATTAGAGGTAGGGACGAATGCGGGGTTCGCTCCCCGCATTTGATCACCGACTTGTGTAGGGGGCAAACGTGAGAATGCCCAAACACGCCGAGAGGAAAATTTGAAAGGTCGGGTCCGGCCATTACTAGGGCCATTTTGTTTGAGCATCACCAGCAGCCGCGAGTGAGGGTTCCTCAAGAGGAGGAACCCGAAGAGGAAGACGAGGATCCACTCGTTGGGATCTCCAACAAAGTTGGAGGCGGCTATCCTCCAAACCGATATGGTGAGTCGGCAGCCACGCATGCGTCTTGGAGCCGGTGATTTTTTTGACTATTTTTTTGTAGCACACAAGTGACGACGAATCGTCCAACTATTACGGGCCTGCCACAGCACGATCCCCGAGTTTCATCCTCATTCGTTATCTCCGCCTCGACTCACCTTGAGTCGAGGCCCAAGTTCCATCCTCGTTAGGTGGACCCGCTATGTCCTTTTGATATTTGTCCTACCCCATCAATCCTCTCATATGTTCCTCTATTTTGAGGACAAAATAGAACTTAAGTTTGGGGGGATTGAAAATTTTAGGTCTTAGCAGGTCCCAGCCTAACGAAGAATGGAGTTGGGCTATGTCGTTAGGGTGAAAGAGAATTGCTTTATTTGATGACCATTTAACTCTTCACCCTATTTATCCTGTTTTTATTTTTTCTGATTTTCGGAGGTGTTGCCTTGACCAGAATACACTCACATTAGATACTCGTGGGTTCCTCTTATGGGGACCCATCATCAATTGTGTCATTGTCATCACCTCCAATTTTCGCAATTTCTTAGAAATATAAATAAAAAAAATATTTAAATTCAAAATATTCATCCTCGAGTTTAGGTGTGGTAATGCTAGTCGTAGTCCATGAGGAGATTAGTGCAATGAACCGCATAGTTAGTCCGTAGATCCCCCTGGAATTTACTTAATTTTGCGAAACTTTTACTTTTCTCCAAATTCTTCATGCACTCACACCACCATAATTTGGATTGATTAGAATAGTTTTATAAAGTTTATAACACCGATTGATCTTCAACAGGATATGCACAAGAATATGATGCATAGCCATTCGAACATAATTGTTGCATTAAATTGTAACTTAGGGTCAATTGCATGATAAATAGATCCCTTGGATTTTTCTCATTTATATATCTCAAGCACACTTTCGAACCGTGTTTGCATATTAGTCTTAATTGTCCCTATCATCTGTCTTAGCGAATGCTTATGTGAAATCCAGTGATGCTAAACACTCAACCCAATTCCCATAGTTGATATGATATTTTGTGTTATCTTACTTGCTTTAAATATTATGTGAGCATTTGGCATTAAGAAATGATTTAGGCCATCTTTGGATCGTTAGAGCCTAAATATTCCCTGACCTATACTAAATATATCCCTAGTGTCCCCTTTGAGCCTAATGAAAAAGAATGGAGTGTGCTAAGCACACTATTTAAACCCCCATTCGACATCGTTTCCTTACCCACATTAACTTAACCCTAAAAGCCTATACACTTTTAGCCTACCCTTTGAGAGAGTAGGATTGGGTGGGAAATTGATTCTAGGAGGACCACTTCTTTTCAGTTAGGCTATTTTTCAGAAGGTTTCTTCTTTCCGTCGTCAAGAAAAAAAAAAAAAAAAAAAATATATATATATATATGGAACGGAAGAAGAAGAGTGTTAACAAAGATTCAAATGGAAGCATAGCTTTCAAGAGAAAATATGTTAGAAAAATTCTGCTGATGGGAATGTGATATTTTTAGAAAATCTAGTGCCCAAAACAAGTTTGGGGGGGTAAAGAAGAAAAGTGAAAAGTAACACAAAGTACCCCTCCACTTGTGGTCTTTGCAGGTCCTAGCCTAAATAGGGAAAACTTCCTTTTGCTTGGAAGTATGAGGGATAAAGGGTAGTCTTACTCTCTCACTTTGAATTCCAATACCTTTCCATCAAATCCCCCAACACCTTGGCCTTACATTACAAGCTTAAAAAGTCCTAATGATCTTCTTGCCAATGCTTATGTTATGTTTATTGTCAAGTGAGTAACATGAAATTGATCACACACTCCATATTCATTATTATTCACCCTAAAGCTCACTGTGTTAGCATAATCTTAGCTATTACAAGTCATTGGGATAAGAGAGCATTGTATACATACATAGAAGTGCATGGGATGGATGTGTAAATCTTTTGAATCCTTGGGACCTTTAAATGTGAATCGAGGTTTGGATGGTAGATCTCATACTTCTTAATGCATGATTTTCTATTAAACTGTAATTTTCATATGAATGTGGTGTTTAGCTCAATAAAACCTGTTTTAGTCAAGATATTCTTTAAGACTGGTGATCACACACACACGGAGAAATTAAAAGTAGTAGCAGTATTAAGAAAAGACTAGTTGGTTCTATATGACTAAGCCTGCATATATGTGGTGAGCATCAAACTGAGATTACATGCATGCCATATGCTTATAACTTGAGGATGAAACCAAAAAGATTTTATGTTGTATTTTAGTTTATATTTATCTGTTGTTTTTTGTATTTATGCATAGTCGAGTCACTCGAAAGAGTCTCCTTGAGTTTGTGGGTTTATAGAGGAGTGTAAATAGTGTCACCCTCACAAAAAGATTTTAATTTTTGTTATTTAGATGTTTTTGTATTTATAAGTTTATTTGTTTACTCGTGGACGAGCAAAGTTCAAGTTTGGGGGTATTTGATCGATGTATTTTATACGTCGATTTTATATGCTTCTGTGACTTGAATTAGGCTATTTCATGAGTCTTTTGAGTACTAATATATGTTTTTGGTGAGTTTTGTAAGTTTCGGAGTTGTTCGTGAAAATACGCGAAACTCCGGGTTGTAAGTGCAAATTACAAAGAAAGAAAAATTGAAGAAAATAAAGTCAATCGGACACCTTGCGGACGCAAGGTGCCTCGGACTGCGACCGCAAGGTAGCGATCGGTCCCCGAAGCCGGCAATCGAAGAGCCAAGAAGCACACACTTTGGAGACCTTGCGGGACGCAGGTATCCAAAGCCTGACCGCGCAAGGTAATGCGAGAATCGGTTTTCACACGGTCATTCGATTCAATCACAACTCCCAAGTATATATAGAAGTCAGATGCCGAGCCTAAGCATAAGGAGGACGGCTGGAAGCTCTCTCTACATAGATTTTAGGTAGTTTTAGATTGTATAACATAATTAGGTTTTGTAATTTCAAGTATTGAAGATCAAATCATGTCTTCCATCATCTTCATGTGTCGTTCATCGTCTATGATGAACTAAATCATCCCTAATCTAGGAGGTGGGAGGTAACTTGTATCGAATTTATGTTTTGATTCTCATATTTATGTCTATTCAATGCTTGTTGATTGTGTTGTTTATCAATCCCTTTATTATTTCGCTTTGAACAAATGAATGTAATCGCAAATAATAAAGGCTTAGAGGTGCGGATACGCATGACCAAGTGCATATGTCGGCTCACCAACACAATAAATTGGACCTATCGAAGCACGAGAGTGATAAGTTAGGACCGGGTTCTTACATGATCTAGGTGACGGATAGATCATAAATCTAGGTGACAACTAGATTACAGTTCTGTGCTTAGGATATGGAATGGGTGAATTTTGCAGGGAGGGAGGCTGAACCAATTGTTCAACAGACCATATCTATTTTTAGTGAACGAACCCAAGACATTGAATGACATTATTATGAATTGAACATAAAGGAGATATAAGTGAAACCCAGAATCCTAGATTTCCACTCACCATAAGATCTTCATATCTGTTATTACTGTCTAATTAGTTAACATCTATAACTAGTAAATTAGAATAGAATTAAACATAAGAAAACCCCCCTTAGGTTAATAATTTGCTATCTATAACCGCACTGTTCGTGATCACTTGTCTCTGTGGGTTCGACCCTTGCTTCCGAGTCTATTCTATAATAGTCTTGTCCACTTGCAAGGAAATAGATAAAATAAAACATCGATCATTGGCCAATGTATGATTTATGCATATGGATTGTGCAGTTCGTCATACCCAAGAGTCTACAAATCTACAAACGCAACCATTATGCGAGAGTTTCATTCAAAGACCATAGATAATCTAAGTAATAAACAATAATTGATTAAATAGAATTAAGTACTAGAACATGAGATTCGATACAAGTTACATCCAATTCCTAGATTGATGCAGTTAGTTCATCCTAATTGATAAACAAACAAAAGCGGATGATGAACTCATAATCGATCTTCAATAAAATAAAGTAAAACTGAAAAAAAATATATGTGTTTCTAGCCGAAAGAGAGGCTGCCAATTGGATCCCTAAACCTAAACTACTAGGGTTGTTTTATAATAGGTTTACAGAATTTGAGAAATTACAAAACTGGCCGTTGTTGAAAACAGGGTTAGCCGGTCGCTTGGCCTTCGGGACTAGGCGACCGCTTAACAACTTTTCTCCTGATATGCATTATTGGAATATGCACAATGGCTTGGGCCTTGGGAGTAGGCGAGTGCTTGATGATCTTTCTTTGGACGCTCAATACTTGATTTTGCGCGAGAGCCTGGGCCTTGGGAGTATGCGCCTACTCATTTCTTTTTGCTTGGGCTGGATGAAGGTGGTTGCTTGGTAGTCGGGGCTAGGCCACCGCTTAGCCCTTTCCATGGCTATTTGACAGAATCATCTTCAAGACTTTTGCCCTTTGGTCCCTAGAGTCTCCCATTGCATGGAAAAGGCCTTCAAGTTTGCCAAGATCTCCAATTAAACCTGAAACTTATAAAAGCACCCATATTAGTGGTCTAAAACTCATGGAAAAGTACAATCTAAGTAGGAATATATACCAAATAGACGCGTATAAAACACATCTATCAAATACCAATAAATTTAGACTTTACTCGTCCACGAGTAAACAAATAAATACAAAAGTAGTAAATAATCTAATAAAATACAGAAGAAAATCTTTTTGGAGGGCGACACTATTTACACTCCTCTAGAACCCCACAAACTCAAAGAGAATCAAAAGAGCGACTCGACTATGCAGATAAATACAAATCAATAAAACTAAACTAATAAAACAATAAATAAAACAAAATCTTTTTGGTTTATTCTTAAGTCAAGATAGCACGGAAATCGAGAGATGCCTTAAGGAATGCTCTACACATGCGTAGGGACTACTTCCATTACCAAATTGGTTCACTCAATCATGTAAATAGTACTATGATTTCTCAACTGTGTGGACGCCCACTCATTGAGTATCTCCTAACTTAGATAGTTTAATCGAGCTAAGCACAACATCCATTCCCAATTTCTTTATTAAAAAAACATATGCATAATAGAATAAGGAATCTACCATTTATGCCTAGTCACTTTACGAAAAAGAGAACACAATGGAGTAAAAAAAATGCTTATACATCCATCCCATGGACTTCCTATGTATGAATACAATGCTCTTATCTCTCAGTTACTTGCAATAGCTAAAATTATGCTAACACATTGGGCTTTACCAAGAAGTGTATATATATGAAGTATGGATCAATTAAACATGTACCATAATTTCAAGAAAGATATAGCACGAGTAAGTGACACTAGATCAATAGGACTTCATTAAGCTTGTAATATAAGGCCAAGGGTTAAGGGGGTTATGAAAAAAAGGAAAGACATTCAAAGCGAGAGAGCACAACTACCCCGAATCCCATTCGTTTCTATTGCATGAATACATGCATTAGGCTAAGACCTAAAAAGGCAACAACTTGGGGGATATTTTTCCCCCAAACTTGCTATTTACTATCCATTCACTAAAGATGAGTGATCCACTTTGCTTTCTTTTTCTTGTAGGCTATGCCTTCATTTGAATTCTTTTGCACCTTTTTTTTTTTTTTTTTTTTTTGAAAACAGAGAATACAACGAAGAAGATGAAACTATAGGGGGATCTTTTGCACGGATGTTTCCACGCAACATCAATTCCTAACTCAAGTCCTACTCTCTCGAAGGTAGGCTAAGGTGTATAACTTTTAAAGGTTTAAGTTAATGCGGGTAAAAGAAATGAAGCCGAATGTGGGTCGATATGTGCTTTTGCACACGCCATTCTTTTTAGTTAAACTCAAAAGGGGACACTAGAGATATATATAAGCATTCGCTAGAAAAGATGTAGGGAAATTCAAGACTAACATGTAATCACGATGCGAAAGTGTGCTTGAGATATATTCGCAAGACAGTTCCAAATGTTTTATCTCTCAAGAAAATGGCCCTACAGTTACAAATCAATATAATACTCACGTATAGACAACTATTCAACATATTCATTTGCACCAAGCCAGTCTCACGGGGAATGCAATGTGTACTATAAACTAGATAAAAATATCCAAATTATTCAATAATGGTGGGGTATGAGTACACAAAGGGTGAATAATCATAGGGAATTTACACAACATAGTAAATTCCAAAAGGATCAATGGAAGAGTCATGTGGGTCATAGCATTATATCATCATCAGCGGGGATTCCCACACCCAGACTCGAGAATAAATTTTTAATTTTTTAGAAAAATGGGATTTGACATTGAGCGATGTAAGGTTGGATAAGCAGATAGCTGCCAAAGTCGGCAAACATCTACTTACCTAATTGGAAGAAACTAAAATGGTCACTCCCTATGTTTTTGTACTTGTCAACATCAATTCCTAAAATAAAAATAAGCAAAAACAAGAAAGTGGATAGAAGAAGAGATATTAGGACCAGCCGATATGGAAGTTGATTGGGAAAGAGAATGGGAAACAAACTACAGATCCGCATAACGAAGGATGGTGCTATTTAAGCATCGGCTCATTGCAAGCCAGGACCATCTAACGAAGGAGGATGCCATTTAGGGACAAAATCTGGAGGCATGTTAAGATGAGAAGCCATGTTTTGGAAGAATTGACCAGACCACCTAAAGAAGTAGTTCTGGTCAGCACGAATCTGTTCATCTTGATCCATCTACAGTTCCACTATCTGAGTGGATAACTCCTCAAGAGGATCCACATCGGACACTTCATAAACATCCTCACCTATAATCTCAGGGTGACGTGCAAAGGGCAGTTGTGTTCTATTAGCTACACCCTTTCGGGCGACATTGGGCATTGGCCTAATCCTATCTAAATCAGCAGTCCATGCCTCTAAGCTACCGATTAATCAAATCAGCGATGTCAACGGTCCCCTTAGTCAAAATGGTATAAATTAACACCGCCCTATTCCAAGTCATATCAGATTTATGTGTTGTTGGCATCACCCTGGTACAAATAAATTTATAAATCCCTTTTAATAGAACGGGGACGACCAACTGTCTCCCCAAGTCCTAACGTCCACTCAAAACCAGGCACCACGATCCTCTCGCTAACAATGGACAAATAAAGATTAAAAGGTAAGAAGGATTGGTAATCGTCAATCCGCACAATGGGTAGATCATAGTAATTGTGAATTGCCCCTATGTTGAACTTCACAAACACACCCCTCACCCATGACATGTTGGGGTCCTCGCCTATCACTCGTCCACTGTAAGAATAGAACTCACAGACGATAGGCACCACAGCCTCACTAGGTGGCTCGCACAACTTCTCCCACCCATTAAGCCTAAAATAGGCTGTCAACCTATAGCTAAAATAGTCAAAACCCTTCTCAGCCGAAATGGTTTTAGAATTAAAACTATCGGTATAGATTTTAAAATTTTCAGGGCTTTTAAAATGATCAACATTATACATAGGGGCATGGGTAGAAGAAGACGAAGCCTCACCAGCTTGGGTTTTACTTCTCTTTTTGGGGGGCCATTACTCTAATGTCGCTCAAAACACTTCTCTCAAAACCAAAAAATCCCAACAAAGCTGTAAATAAATAACAAATAAAAATTACCCTAAATCACCAAATTTATGCCCAAAATCAAGATTTAGCAGATCAATTGCACAAATAAAAGTTAAGGGTATAAGATACTTGTTAAAAATGAGAGTTTCCAAAAATTGTTGTCGAAATTTTTGCCCAAAAAAATGGAATTTCGCCTGAATCTTCGAAGTCTAAAATAGCCTCTTTTCTTGATAATGATGATGGAAAGGTTGATTGATGAGTGAAATGGAGGTAGAATAAGATTTTAATGGAAGGAGGGTAGGGATTTTGGCCGGATTTTTAAAGAGAGAGAGAGAGAGAGAGAGAGAGAGAGAGAGAGAGAGAGAGAGAGAGAGAGAGATGAATAGTGTTAGGGTTATACTTGTAGTGAACTGGCAATCTTTAAATATCGAGACTAAGCAGTCGCTTAGCCTATGGGACTAGGCGAGCGCCTAGTCTGTTTTAAACTATCCAACCTTTTGTAATATGCATGGTAGCCTAGCCAAAAAGACTAGGCGAGCGGCTTATGATTTTTCCGCTCAAGCCTTCAATCTTGCGTGAAAATTTTTCTGATGGTCCAAAATTATCATCCTCGTTGCTTGTAATCTCTTTTCCTACACAAAAACTACTTACAAAAACATACTAAAAATAAAATATTAGCATTAGAAAACATATAAATACAACATTAATGGTATTTTTTCCCCCAACCTTGATTTAAGCAATCATTAGAAAGCATTTAAAAATCTCAAAAATCAAGCAAAGGTTCCAAACACATTTATTATACAAAAGCATTAAAATTAAAATAGATGGGTTGCCTCCCATTCAGTGCCTTTGTTTAACGTCGTTTGCTCAACGTTAGGCATACTCAATTAATCTGGTTCAAACAGATCAATAAACTCAATTGTCCTCACAAGTGACAGTCCTTCATGATATGGTTTGACTCGGTGCCCATTTACCTTAAATCTTTAATTTGATTTGTAATCTTTTAATTCAATGGAACATGAGGAAAGACATTCATTATTTCAAATGGACTCGACTATTTAGATTTAAGTTTTCCTGGAAAAAGTTTTAACGTAGAGTTATAAAGCAGAACTTTCATACCAGGGTACAGGTCCTTAGGAATAATCTTTTTATCATGAAATTTTTTTGTCATTTCCTTATAGATTTTCGCACTTTCATACGACTCTAATCTATGTTCTTCCAACTCATTAAATTGGAGCATTTTTTTCTTACCGGCTAAAGTCAAATCCATGTTGAGTGCTTTGATGGCCTAAAATGCCCTATGTTCTAACTCAATAGGCAAATGATACGCTCTCCCAAATACAAGTTTGTATGGGCTCATACCAGTTGGGGTCTTATAGGCTGTTCTATATGCCCATAAAGCATCGCTCAGCTTCAACGCCCAATCTTTTCTATTGGGTTGCACAATTTTCTCCAAGACTCCTTTAATTTGTCGATTACTCACCTCCACTTGACCAGATGTCTGTGGGTGGTAGGGAGTTGACAACTTATGCACTACCCTATATTTCTTAACTTATGCGTTCACCAAATGGTTGGTGAAATGGGTACCTTGATCACTTATGATTGCCCTAGGCATTCCATATCTACTAAAAATAACATTACGTTGAAATTTTACCACAGTTTTAACATCATTATTCGTAGTAGCTATCGCCTTTATCCATTTTGAAACATAATCGACTGCTACCAATATGTACTCAAAACCATGAGAAATAGGTAAAGGTCACATAAAATCTATTCTCCAAACATCAAATACTTCAACAACTAAATTACCTACGAGAGGCATCTCATTCCTCTTACTTATTCCTCCAGATCTTTGACATTTATCACAATTCTTACTAAACATGTATGCATCCTTAAATAATGTAGGCCAATAAAGACCTGATTGTGATACCTTTCGAGCAGTCTTTTCTCCACTAAAATGTCCTCTACAAGCAAAGCCATAACAAAATGATAACACACTTTGTTGCTCTTCCTCAAGAATACATCTCCTAATAATTAAATTAGGGCCACGCTTAAACATATACGGTTCATCCCAAAAGTAATGTTTCACTTAAGATAAAAATATATTTCTTTCATGATATCAAAAATCAGGATTTATGATGTTGGCTATTATAAAATTCACATAATCGGCATACCATGACTCATTTTTCTGAATAGCGAATAGCTGTTTGTCTGGAAAATCTTCATTCAATGGAATGCTATTTTCAAATAACTGTTCTTTAAACATAGGCCATAATTCTAACATCGATAAATGGTCGGCCACCACATTCTCATATCTTTTTTTTTAATCTTTTATTGCTAAATCAAATTCTTGCAACAAAATTATCCACCTAATCAATCTAGGCTTAGCATATTTCTTTGTTAACAAGTATTTTAACGCAGCATGGTCAGAAAAAACAATCACCTTAGATCCTAGCAAGTAAGACCATAATTTTTCGAATGCAAACACTACCGCCAAGAATTCCTTTTTAGTGGTCGTGTAATTCAACTGTGCATCATTGAGTGTTCGACTTGCATAATGAATTACATATGGCGACTTATCCACTCTTCCACCAAGCACAACACCCACAGCGAAGTTTGAAGCATCACACATGATTTCAAATGGAAGTGACCAATTAGGACTGGCTAAGATGGGAGCCGTAGTTAATTTTTCTTTCAAAAGGTTAAAGGCTTCAAGACAATCTTGATCAAAAATGGAATTAGTATCCTTGGCTAACAAGTTGCATAAAGGCTTGCAAATTTTTGAAAAGTCTTTTATAAAACGCCTATAAAAACTTGCGTGGCCAAGAAAACTTCTAACCTCTTTCACTGAATTAGGCGGGGGTAATTTAGAGATTACCTCCACCTTAGCTTGATCAACCTATATCCTTCTCTTTGACACAATATGTCCTATCACAATACCCTGATTAACCATAAAATGACATTTCTCTCAACTAAGGGGTAAATTCGTTTTACAACATTGTTTAAGCACTAGGGTTAAATTCTCGAGACATTTATCAAATGATTCTCCAAAGACAGAAAAAGCATCCATAAATACTTCCACACATCTTTCCACTAGGTCAGAAAATATCGAGATCATGTATCTCTGAAAAGTGGATGGGGCATTGCATAGATGAAAACGCATTCTTCTATATGCAAACGTACCAAATGGGCACGTAAATGTAGTCTTTTTCTGATCCTCGGGTGCTATGGGAATTTGGTTATATCCTGAAAATCCATCGAGAAAACAGTAATAATCATAACCTGCTAATCTTTCTAGAATTTGTTCAATAAGAGGTAAAGCAAAGTGATCTTTTCGAGCAGCGACATTGAGTTTCCTCAAGTCAATACATATCCTATACCCAGTAATTGTTCTAGTAGGCACTAACTCATCTTTATCATTCTTTACTACAATGATCCCTGATTTATTGGGGACTACCTGAACTGAGCTTACCCACTTACTATCAGTAATAGGGTAAATAATACCGACATCGAGCAGTTTAAGAACTTCTTTTCTTACAGCTTCTTCCATGTGTGGGTTTAATCTTCATTGATGTTCTCGAGAAAGCTTAGCACCTTCTTCGAGATGAATTTTGAGCATGCACATGCTGGGGCTTATACCTTTAAAATCAGATAAAGTCCATCCTATAACTTTCTTATGTTCCTTTAACACACTCATTAATTTTTCTTCTTGATTTTCAGAAAGATTTGAAGCTATTATCACTGCCAAAGTGTTGTTTTTACCGAGAAAAACATATTCCAGATTCGAAGGTAAGGGTTTTAATTCTAGAACCGGTGGTGATTCAATTGAAAAGACTAACTTATCATTAAAATGACCTAAGGGATCACGAGGGACTTCCTTAGTGGTTATCTCTTCACTTTCCTCAAATAATTTCGTTAATTCAATAACTTCATCATTCTCGCTATCACCTTGATCGGTCAATACTTCCTCTAATTTATTAGATTTAATTTCTTGATCTAAATTCTTAGCAATCAACGTTTCCACTTCATCAGCAACAAAACACACATTCATATCATTGGGTTTGTTCATGGCATCAAAAACAGACATTTCAATAGTTTCACCCATAACAGTCATTGATAATTTGCCATTTTTAACATTTATAACGGTATTAGCAGTAGCCATGAAGGGTCGCCCTAGGAGAAGAGGAACTTCATGATTACTATTAATTTGTTTTTTCATTTCAAGTACAACAAAATCAACAAGCATTATCAATTTATCCACTTGCACTATAATATCTTCCATAATGCCCAAAGGATGTTTAACAGAACCATCAGACAGTTGCAAAGATAGTGTGGTTGGCTTTAATTCTCCTAAACCTAATTGTTGATAAACTGAATAGGGCATTAAGTTGATACTAGCACCTAAATCCAACATTGCTTTCACTTTTTTAGAATCTCCTAAAGTGATTTCAACATTAAAGCTACCAGAATCCTTCAGCTTAGGTGGAAGGTTCTGTTGAAGAACAACACTAACGTTTTCCGAAACAATAATTTTCTCATTTTTCTCAAATCCGTGTTTCCTAGAGTTAAGATCTTTGAAGAATTTTGCATAATATGAATTTTTTAAAATTACATTAAGTAAAGGCAGATGTATATTTACTTTGGAAAACATGTTATAAATTTCAGCAAATTGTTTATCCATTTTATTTTTCATCAATTTGCCAGGAAATGGAATAGGGGGAACATATGCCTTAGGTGCAATATAAGGTTCTTCATCATGAGTTTCCTCCTTTTCATCTTCACCTAAGTCACGTGTTTCTTCTATTATCTTATTCTCCTTTTCTTTTTCTTTTTCAGAATTTTTCACCAGGGTAAATGAGGAAGCATGAATACTTACCTCTTCACCGATTGTTCTACCACTATGTAGTGTAGTAATAGATTTTGCTTGCTCGTTTTGAGTAGGAAATTGCCCATAATCACGTCCCTTGAGCTCTTTTATTTCTTCAGCCATTTTCCCAACTTGTGTCATTATCTTATTTATGTTTGCATTCATAGAATTCATAAACTCTTGCTGATTACCATTGTCTTGCATATTACCAGAAGTATTCTGATTTCCTTGGCCATACACCTATAGTGGAGGTTGCGGTTACAAAGGCTTGTTACCTCCCCAAGAAAAGTTCTGATGATTTCACTAGCCCGGATTGTATGTGTTGGAGTATGGATCATTCCTTTGCCTTGGCGGATAAGAATTCATTGAATGTACATGTTCAGAGTAAACATGTATTTGGCCATTTGTGCTTCTAAAGCTGCAATTTTAGCATGAGCAGCTGCTAACGCACTTGATTCATTTGGATGAAAATTATTTTGAACTTCATATAAATTTTTAGGTTTACCCATAGCACTCTTCTACTGAGAATTAGAACCTAACATTTTAAACAACTCATTTGCTTATGCTTGGGTCAATTCATGAATTGACCCACCAGCGGCACTATCTACCCTGGTTTGGAGATGAGGATGGAGTGAGTCATAAAATTGAGTCATGATTACATCTTGTGAAAGATTATGGTGTGGACACGATAGTTGTAATGATTTTAATATATTCCATGCCTCATGAAATAATTCTTCTTGTTCAGGTGCAAAATTCATAATCTGTTTTCTTAAGTCTGAAAGGGTAGAATGCTGATAAAATTTTGCTATGAGCAAGTCATATAATTGTTTCCACGTATGTATACTCCTAGGTGCTAGACTCTTATACCACTTTTTAGCTGCGTCTCTTAGACACTGAAAGTAACGCATCTGCAATTGTCCTTCAGTCAATCCTCCTAAAGGAAAATTTTGTGTCATATGAATATATTCTTGCATAAAGGACAAAGGGTTTTTTGTAGCCATACCATGAAAGGTAGGTAACATATTATAAAAAATGTCATTTTGACTCGAAATTTCTTACCACATCAGGCAAGACTAGACAAGACGGAGTAAAGTCTATCGTAGGACGTGCATAGTCCTTCATGGTCCGTGGAGCTTCATTAACGGCCATGTTTAGAATGACTAGCTGATCTCCCATGTTTTGATTAACAGGGGCCAGAGGATCAACTAGAGGATCTTCTACGTTTCCTGCATTACCTTGATTTGCAGGGTTAATGACGGGTGTCAAACCGTCAAAAATAATTTCCTATTTTTCCAAATAACTAGTATAGGGTAGTAGGGATCGTATCCACATGGAACGTTGAATTTACTTCTCTTAAGAATTTATTTAGTAACCAAAACCGAGATTTTTGCTTAACTAACTAACTAAACTTGAATGAAGAAAAATAGGAATTTTTGTAAACTTAAAGAAAGCAAACATTAATTAAACTAAATTCAATGCTGATAAAGGTCCGGTTAATGAACTGAAGCAATTCCAAAAATTAGCTACTGATCATCGATTCCAACCCAACTCAATTGACTACAAATAAACCAGTTATAGTTGTTGACAAACGCCTAACACCCAATTTCTCCTTACTGATTCGATAATTAGGAGAAGCTCGCTAATTATACTCTAATCAAAAGACAACCTTCGAAACACTCGAAAGATTTAATGTTTTGACAGCTTTAAGATAAGAGAAACCTGGTTCTAGACAACGATATTAAACTAATATCATTTAACCTAGATTAATCATCCTCGCAACACGGACCGAATATGCTTGTGATGCCTAAACGGTGTGTCACTTGCTACTCCGTTAGAATCCGAAGACAATTACGGATCAACGGTTCTCAACTAGCAATGGATTAAAATGCCTAACCAAAATCTGGGCCCTAGAAATTAATTAAACATATTAATCCTAAGTTACAATTCCTTTGCAACAAGAAAAATAGAGAATGACTAAATACTTGCCCCAAATTGAGACCTTGAACAATACAGTATATTGGGATCTCACTGTAGCAATTTCTGAAATAAACTTACGGGTTCATTAACTGGAACGAAGGTTTTAGCCACAAAACATGACTAAAATTTACTTACAAATTGAAATGAGAAACAACTTCGCAAGTGAAGAGAGGAAAAAATTAACTACCCTATTGATCTGTAACCTAAGCCTCACGAATTAAAGTGAGTGAGGGTGAGTGTGTGAAAGAGTGAGAGAGAGGGAGAGAGAGTGCGTGTGGTGTGGATCTGTGCGTCGAATCTGTGTGCCCTTTGAGAGATCTCGCCCCCTTCCTTTATAGCCATCTCTCCTAACTGCTCCAGCCATTTCCCTCAAAATTGAAGACACGATCTCTTGATTCTCATCCATAAATGGAACAGTTGAGGACCAATTCTTTTCCCAACATTTACAACGTGTTTGGGAAAAGAAACTAATAAATAAAATGATAATTTTATTTACAGAACTATCAAAAATGATCAATGTCTGAAATACCCTCTTCTAACTTCTTCAGTCTCGTAACAGGACGTACTCTGTTTTTTCGTTTCTACTACAGTATTTTCTGGGTTAGCAAATGCCCATTCGGTACTTGACTTTTTCTCAAAATCTGCCTTTGCTTCTTCTTTTCTTCCATCCAGCTTCCTTAAGACCTGTGAACACCAATGATGCAGAATACCCGTGAAAGTACAACATTTTACTTAAAATCATAGTGCAAAATCACAATAAATGTTGTACTTTATTTAAAGCTATCAGTTAACATGATTTCTTCATAGATTATTGATATTATCGTTAAGATGCACCAGTATGGGATTTAATGAACGACTAAGTTACCTACTAAACTAACCTAATTGCTAGCTTCTCCCCGGCAATGACACCAAAAACTTGATGTATATTTATTTTACCTCGCAAGTGCACGAGCCAAAAGAAGTATAGTTGTTCGAAAGCAAGCGTCAAACCACAGAGAGAAAGAACAATAGCGAAAGTTTAATAGATAAAAGGAACAATTATCCTAGGGGGTTTTTTATTTGAAAAATAATTAAAACTAAATACTGGAAAATTAAACTAAATTAAACAAAGAATGAAATTGTTGCAGAGATCATAGAATTACTGAAGATTGATTTTATGGGGAAAGTTTAGGAATTAGGATTCACTTGCATCTTCTCTTATGTTTGTTTATCTTATGTATCAATCAATTAAGGGTTCGTGCACTAATGCAAAGATTGTGGTGCATTGATCACGGTTTGCAGTACTTAGTACCCTGCTTTGGTTATGCTTTTTTGATCCGTCCACATAGTAATTAAGGGTCCATTAAGCACATGAAGAACACATGCGAACCTAGATCTATACCTTAGCCCGATCAGGAATTAAGAAAGATCTATTTATTACTTAGGTTGGCCAATGTATGATTTATGCACATGGATCGTACAGTTCGTCATACCCAAGAGCCTACACATCTACAAACGCAACCATTATGCAAGAGTTTCAATGAAAAACCATAGATAATCTAAGTAATAAACAATAATTGATTGAATAGATTTAAGTACTAGAACATGAGATTCGATACAAGTTACCTCAAATTCCCAGATTGGTGTGGTTAGTTCATCCTAATTGATGAACAAACAAAAGCGGATGATGAACTCATAATCGATCTTCAATAAAATAAAGTAAAACTGAAAAAAAAAATGTGTTTCTAGCCCAAAGAGAGGCTGCCAATCGGATCCCTAAACCTAAACTACTAGGGTTGTATTTATAATAGGTTTACAGAATTGGAGAAATTACAAAACTAGTCATTGCTGAAAATGGGGTTAGGCGGTCGCTTGGCCTTCGAGGATTAGGCGACCGCTTAACAGCTTTTCTCCTGATATGAAATACTGAAATATGCAAGTGATGAGCACAAATACGTGTAGTGTTTATTTGTGGTTTTGTGCTTTATTTTGAGTGGATATCACACATTTTTTTGATATTTATTGTGTTTTCAAAAGATTACAGGTGCTAGGAGGGTTTGTACATAAAAGTTGAAAAACTGCTTGAAGAAAGGATGAAAACAGAACACCGAATGGGCATGCGCAATTAGTGGGGAGTTGGAACTGAATTTGGAAGCAATGTCATGTTTTTAATGGGAATTTCAAACATTAGCCAGTTTAGTAACTAGGAGATTATTATGTTACTTAAAAGAAATTGTTGATTATTCTTTTCTTTTCTCTCGTTTAATTAGTGCAAAGATATGATAAGAGATAGATTAGATATGGAGACTTTGTCAGCAACTTCCTGGAGAAATTCTAGGAGGGGAGATCTGTATCTCTATTCTCTTGGAGGGAGTTACGAGAAGGAGGGAAAAATCTACTATAAAAGAGATGGCTGGAAGAAGGCATGGGAGGTCGGTAGAGACACATAAAAAAAACTAACGCACACATACACTGGAAAGAGGATTGAAAAAGTATGGAAGCAACTCTTTTTCATGTACATTTCCTGTTGGGTGTTGCATTTCATTTTTTTATTCTATTTGTAAGTAATTTCCAGCCATGTCTAGTGGCTAATTTCTTTTCTTTCCAATTAATGAACAAGTAATTCTTTGCACGTTTCTTCTATGAAATCTAAGTGTTTTAATTCTCAATTGGGTTTAAGTATTTATTCATTCTCTGTTTGTTTGTTGCAAAAGGAATTGTGACCTAGGATTATTTTGCCTTTTTATTATTCATTTCCATTAACCTAATAGTTCATAGCTAGTTGGCACCGTTGATCCGTAATTATCATCGGGTTCAACAAAGCAGCACGTGACACACCGTTTAGGCATCACAAGAATATTCGGTCCGTGTTACGGGAATCGGTAATCTAAATTAAATGATATTGCTTCAATATACACTGTTTAGAATCGGGTCTCTTTCTCTCTCTTAATGCTTTCAAAACATTAAATCCTACAAGCGTCTGAGGGGTTGTCTTTTGATAAGAGAAATAGTTAATGAGCTTCTCTTAACTATCGAGACAGTAAGGAATGATGGATGTTTGGTGGTTGTCGACAACTATAACCGATTTTTTTGAAGCCTATTGAGTCATTTTTGCATCTATGATCAGTAGTAACTTTCAGGATTACATTAAGTTCATTAATTGGAACTTTCTCTTATTTGAAATCAAAAATCATTTTCTGTTTTGTTTACATTAAGTCTTTTAAATTCATCTTTTAATTAATTAATTATTGCTAATTAGTTAGATTAAAAACATCAATCTTTGTTTTAATTGCTTTATTAAAGTTCTTAAAAGAAGTGAATTCGACGTTCCATGTGGATACAATCCCTACTACCATATACTCGTTATTTGGAAATAGGAAATTATCTTTGACGGGTTGACACCCACCAGTGCGGTGGATTAGGCCTTGGGAATAGGCGAGCGCTTGATGATCTTTCTCTGGACGCTCAATACTAGATTTTGCGCAAGAGCCTGGGCCTTGGGAGTAGGCGAGCGCCTACTCATTTCTTTTTGCTTAGGTTGGATGAAGGCGGTCGCTTGGTAGTCGGGGCTAGGCGACCTCTTAGCCATTTCCATGGCTATTTGACAACATCAGCTTCAAGACTTTTTCCCTTTGGTCCCTTGAGTCTCCAATTGCATGGAAAAGGCCTTCAAGTTTGCCAAGATCTCCAATTAAACCTAAAACTTATAAAAACACTACAAACCCATATTAGTAGTTTGTTCATCTTCGGCAACCATTCTACCCAAATTTGTTTTCTCGGCACTGTTCTTTGTTTCTGAATCTCTTATCAATCGACTAGTGTTGTCCCTTCCTTTCCAGGTTCGGGCCATGTTTCTAAGGAAAAATGGTCGAAGGTAGTGTATGAGAAAGCAAGGCTTAAGGTGTTGGTTCGGGAAAGTACAGTGCGTATTTTTATTATTAATAGATGTTTTGTTTATTTCTTAAATCTAGTCAAACAAATATAGCTTTGTTTTGACTCTCTTTATTAGGTCCTGGAACAGTGGATTCTTTCTCTAGAGTATAAGACCTTCATATTCTACATGCCTTTCGACCTCCCATGATTAGACAAATCCTGGGCGAAGGTCATATACTCTTTTCGGGATCCACCATTCAATCGTTCTAGTGAGATACCACTAAAATTATTGATCAATTCTAGTGCATTTTGTTGACTATGTGATGATATATATTTTTTGGTCAACAAACTATTTGACTTTTATGCACATGGGATTGGTCACTAATTTTGAGGTATAAAAACCGACCGGATCAATGAAGTGTCCTAAAAGATATACATGCATATTAACGTGGCTGATGCAGGGCTAGGTTGGCTTAAGGAAGCAGGGCGGCACCTGCGGGTTTATAATTAAAAAAGAGAAAATAACAAACTTAAGGGGGACAACCAAGGCTTGAAATCGAGGAAAAATGGATGCAACATCTAATTTTCATTTGAGGGGGTAGAGTCATATGTAATGCGTGTAATGGTCAATAAATATAACATAATATTTGAACATGTCAAGAGAGGTGATGAGGGAGGTCCAAACATCAGAGTAAATAAGTTGAAGAGGATGGGAAGAGACAATAGCAGATAAAGCAAACGGAAGTTTGTGACTTTTATTACTTAGACAAGCATTACAAAATGAGGAAGCAACTTTAGGTGACGTTGGACTGGGAGAGATGGGTGACCGAGACGATGATGCCAGTCAGGTGAAGAGCTCGTGGAACTGGTAAAGGCAGTAGGTTGACGAGGAGGGAAAGAGCTCGGCCATTCATACACACCATCCTTAGTTGTCCTGTCAGCAGCAAGGTTCCTGTTTATAGATTCTTCACATAAAAAGTAAGTTGGTGAGAATTCAATAGATGTTTTATTGGATGTATAAAATTGGGAAATAGAAATAAGATTCCGTTGCATGCTAGGAACAAATAGAACATTATGTAATTGAAAAGTAGTTGAGGGTGTAGGAAAAGAGGTTGACCCGCATTGGCAATAGGCAGGCCAGTGCCATCACCAATGACCATGTCGTCGTTGCCCGAGTACGGCTCATGAAGAGACAGATTCCCAAGATCATTGGTGACATGGTGAGATGCTCCACTGTCGAGGAGCCAACTCAGAGAAGGGTTACCCGTGGTTGTGGCTATATGTGTACGCGGGTGCCAGTTGTTGTTCGTGGGCGAGAAGCGAGCAAGTGTTGATGCCGAGGTCTGAACTAGTTAAAAGAAGGGACACTGAGAGACCGTGGGACCTTGTTACCTGCAGCATTGACATTTACTGAGGTAAGGACGACGAGAGCCCGAGTTGGTGGTTGGCGAGGAGCGTGGTCCTTGAGCGGGCGTGTACGTGTTCACGAGTACGTGACTTGGATCGTATAATGGTCCATTGACGTTCTTAGCATCCCTATCGCACTAACATTATACTCACCTGGAAGATCCAACTTGTAAGCATTATTGTTGATTCGCTCAAGTACTTGGAATGGTTCATCTCCTCTGGGCATTAACTTAGATTTCATTTGGTTTGGAAACCTCTCTTTTCGCATGTGCAACCAGACCCAATCACCAGGCTCAAAGATCACTTGCTTTCGGCCCTTGTTGGCTTGTTTAACATATTGCTCGGTCTTGCGCTCGATGTTAAGTCTTGTCTACTCATGTAACTATTTTACGAACTCGACTTTTCATTTTCCATCTACATTCACAAACTCAGAATCTGGTAATGGAGATAAGTCCAAAGGTGTTAACAGGTTAAAACCATAAACAATTTCAAATGGTGAATATTTAGTAGCGGAATGAACAATTCTATTATATGCAAATTCAATTTGAGGCAAACATTCCTCTCAAGCTTTTAAGTTTTTGGAAAGAATAGACCTTAACAAAGTTGAAAGTGTCCTATTAACCACTTCCGTTTGACCATCAGTTTGGGGGTGACAAGTAGTAGAAAACAACAATTTAGTCCCTAACTTACCCCATAATTTCTTCCAAAAATAGCTAAGAAACTTAGCATCCCTATCAGAAACTATTGTGTGTGGCATGCCATGTAGTCTAAAAATCTCTTTAAAGAACAAATTTACAACATGAGAAGCATCATCAGTTTTATGACAAGGTATAAAATGTGCCATTTTAAAGAACCTATCAACTACTACAAATATTGAGTCGCTCCCTTGTTTTGTCCTAGGCAATCCCATCACAAAGTCCATGGATATATCAATCCAAGGATGAGTAGAAATTGGTAGTGGCATATATAACCCATGAGCGCTAACCTTAGACTTTGCTTGTAAACATGTTATACATCTACCACAAATTCTCTCAACATCTCTCTTCATGTGTGGCCAATAGAAGTGCTCACACAATATTTCTAGAGTTTTGGCAACACCAAAGTGTCCCATCAAACCCCCAACATGAGCTTCTCTAACAACCAAATCCCTAATATAACATTGAGGCACACATAATTTATTTTCTCTAAATAAAAACCCCTCATGTCTATAAAACTTACCACATGTAATTTTCTCACAACTCTTAATGTCCTCGCAAAAATCAAGGTCATGTTTATACAATTCTTTCATAGACTCAAACCGTAGGAATTTAGTATCTAAAGCGTTAATTAGAACATACCTTCAAGAAAGGGCATCGACTACCACATTCTCCTTACCTTTTTTTGTACCGAATGACATAAGGAAAGGTCTCTATGTATTCAACCCACTTTCCATGTCTTCGATTCGGTTTTTTTTGCCCCTTGAGATGCTTCAAGGACTCATGATCAGAATGAATAACGAACTCTCTTGGGTATAGATAATGGTTCCACACTTCTAGAGCTCTCACTAATGCGTACAACTTTTTATCATAAGTAGGGTAGTTTAATGTAGCCCCACTCAACTTTTCACTAAAGTACGCAATGGGTCTTCCTTCTTGCATAAGGACGGCCCCAATACCAATACCTGAAACATCACACTCTATCTCGAATGCCTTGTCAAAATTTGGAAGAGCTAACATTGGTGCTTGTGTTAACTTTTGCTTTAGCAATTGGAATGCCTTTTCTTGCTCTTCTTCCCACTTGAACCCCACATTCTTCTTGATAACGTCGGTCATGGGTGTGGCAATAGTACTAAAGTCCTTCACAAACCTTCGATTGAAGCTTGCACGGCCATGAAAACTTCTTACCTCACTCACATTAGTTGGACTTTTCCATTCTTGAATGGCTTTGATTTTTTCTTCGTCCACTTGTATCCCTTGAGTACCTACAACAAAACCAAGAAAACCCACCTTTTCCGTGTAAAACGTACACTTTTTTAAAAGTAGCAAATAACCTCTCTTTCCGTAACACATCCAAAACTCACTTTACATGAATTATGTGTTCATCAAGGTTTTTACTATATATCAAAATATCATCGAAATATACTACAACAAACACACAACAATAAAATTTCTCAAAATATGGTTCATTAATCTCATAAAAGTACTTGGTGCATTAGTTAGGTCAAAAGGTATCACTAACCACTCATAAAGTCCATATTTAGTTTTAAAAGCGGTTTTCCATTCGTCACCTTCTCTCATCCTAATTTGATGATACCCTTGTTTTAAGTCAAGTTTAGTATATATTTGGGCACCATTCAATTCATCTAACATGTCATCTAAACGTGGAATGGGATAGCGATACTTTACCGTGATGTTATTTATAGCTCAGCAATCGACACACATCCTCAATGTCCCATCTTTCTTTGGGACCAAAAGAACCGGTACCGCACATGGACTCATGCTCTCCCTAATTTTTCCCTTGTTCAAAATTTCATTCACTTGTCTTTGAATTTCCATAGTCTCCTTAGGATTACTTCTATAAGCAGGTTTATTGGGAATAGATGCGCCCAGAGTAAAATCAATTTGATGCTCGATTCCCCTAATTGGTGGTAGCCCACTTGGTATCTCTTCGGGAAACACATCATCATAATCATGTAAAAGAGAATAAACAACACTAGGAAAAGAATCAATCAAATTCGCATTAGCGAAACATGCCTCTCGATACATAAGAACGATCATTAACTTCTTTAAAATCATTGCTTCTTTAACCTCATATGGTCTAGCTAACAAACTTATCTTTTTTTTTTTCTCTCTTCTCTCTTTTATATTTTTCTTCCACACATCTCTCTTTTTGCTTGGTTATCACACCCTTTTCACTCATTTTTTAGCCGACCTCTCGCTCGTTTGTTCTCTCAAACTCTCCTTTTCATAGGGCTTCTCTATATTTTTTTCCTCACTAGCCCTTCTCTCGTTTATCATTCTCAATTGGTCCCCATACACTTGCCTTGGTGTTAATGATGAAAGTGTTATGTTTTGTTGCTTGAAAATGAATGAGTAATTATTCGCGTACCCATCGTGAGTCACACGCCTATCGAATTGCCATGGTCTCCCAAGTAAAATATGAGTAGCATGCTGATCGATGTTTTATTTAATCTTTTTCCTTGCAAGTGGACAAGACTATTGTAGAATAGTATTGGAAGCAAGAGTCGAACCCACAGAGACAAGAGATCATGAACAGTGCACTTTATTGATAGCAAATTATTAATCTAAAGGGGGTTTTTATGTTTATTTCTATTCTAAACTACTATTTATATTTAGATGTTTAACTAATCATTAGTAATTACAGATATGAAGATCTTATGGTGGTTGACAATCTAGGATTCTGGGTTTCACTTGTATCTCCTTTATGTTCAATTCATAATAATTATCATTCAATTTCTTGGGTTCGTTCACTAAAGATAGATATAGACTATTGAACTATTGGTTCAGCCTCCATCCCCGCAACATTCATCCATTCTATATCCTAAGCACATGAACTTTCAATCTAGCTGTCACCTAGATTATGATCTATCTGTCACCTAGATCATGTATGAACCTGGTCCTAACTTATCACTCTCGTGCATCGATAGGTCCAATTTATTGTGATGGTGAACCAGTGTACGACATATGCACATTGGTCATGCAGTTATCCGCACCTCTAGGCCTTTATTATTTGCGATTACATTCATTTGTTCAAAGCAAAATAATATAGGGATTGATAAACACCACAATCAACAAGAATTGAATGAACATATATATGAATCAAAACATAAATTCGATACAAGTTACCTCCCACCTCCTAGATTATGGATGATTTAGTTCATCATAGACAATGAACAGCACATGGAGATGAACGGAAACATGATTTGATCTTCAATACTTGTAATTACACAATCATATCTAACTATGTTATACAACCTAAAAACTATCTAAAATCTACCTAAAACTGTTTCCAGCCATTTTTTCTATATGTGGCCCTTGGCATCCGACTTCAATGTATACCCGGGAGTTGTAATCCAATCGAATCTCTATGTGAAAATACGAAAAAGTCGCATTCTGACCACCTTGCGGTTGAGTACCTTGCGTCCGCAAGGTCTCCAATGTCTCTGGCCTTGGATTTTCTGCCTCTTAAACGTACTGCCCACCTTGCGGTCGCAAGGTCTGAGGAACCTTGCGTCCGCAAGGTCTCCAAATTGAGCTTCCTTCGTTTCTTCTTCATTTTTCATCTTTGGCCCTTCTTGGAATTTGCATATAAAACCCTGGAGTTTTGCATATTTTCACTAACAACCCTGAAACTTACAAAACTCACCGAAAACATATATCAGTAGCCAAAAGCCTCGTGAAATAGCATAATTTAAGTCATAGAAGCATATAAAATCGACGTATAAAATACATCGATCACATGCATAGGAACCACGTCACACAAAATCTCATCCTCATACTTTCCAAACTTGAAACTAATGAGAGCTTGTGTTGGAATATGCTCTTTGATGAATAACTTATCACTTTGCATATTCTGAATATTTTGATATGCTTGTTCCCATTATCGTGTGTCATAACAAGTGGCTAAAAGGTCTGCGTGCCGGTTAGTGTGGCAGCTTGTTTGACAACACATATGTCTTAAGTTAGGTTGTCCAAATCTAGTCATACCTTCTTAATGATGATTAACAGACTAGCAATTCATATGCACCAGCACTAGCAGACTTGTTGTAGCGTCAAATGTCTTCTAAAGAATCGTCACCAGTAGACTAGTCCTATGCACTAAAGAATACCTTGAAGATTCGCCACTAGCAGACTTGTTGTAGTGTCAAAGGTTTTCTAAAGACTCGTCAGCAGTAGACTTGTCATGTGCACTAAAGAATACTTTGAAGACTCACCACCAGCAAACATGCTACGGTTTGAGTGTTTATACCAGCATCCAGCAGTCCTCTCTTGCAGAATATTCACTCCTCTAGACTGAACATCTCACCAGCAGACTTGGCTCTGCACGTGCTACAAAGAGATGAGATTGCAATAGTTCAAGACAAGACAAAAATGTTTAAGCCTCAAAAGTCATTCAAATCTTTATGATGCCTGACATCCCTGATGCTGCAAGACTTTCTCTCTCTCTCTCACGTGGTTTGTAAAAATCAAAAGAATCTACTTTATCGGATAGACCACCTGGCAGTGCATCAATGAATCAGACCTATCCTTCAGTGACTTATCATACAGCCTGACAGGGTAACAGTTCGGAGATCTAAAGAACGAAGTCTTTTACCCAACAACTAAAGATCTATCGAACCACATCTTTATCCATCAGTTCTTAAGGCAAATCATTCAACGGATACAGAAATCTATCAACAGATCTCAACGATCAAAAACTCCCTGGTCTATAAGATAAATCCTTCATTCTCTTCAAACATGAGAGATTGACGAACGAATTTATTCGTGAATCAAAGACACTTGCAATAAGAACCTCTTCGTCAAAAACTGTGAGATCTTCAAAGAGATCGTCTTCACCAACGCATCTCAGATCTTCACAGAAGATTGCAGCAAGCAAATCCAGAACTTAGCAAAACACTCTCTGTGGATTGCTAAGAAGAAAAGTATTAAAGAAGAAGAAGAGATCATAAATATCTATAGACAAAGATCGACATCTTGATCAAGAAACCCAGTTCTAGATTTGAGTTCTTCATCCTTTTTCGAAGAACTCAGCCTTTAGCAGAGCTTCAGGATTTTATTCCTAACGTCAGAGGTCAAACTCCTTGATCAATTTGAAGATATATTTTCAGATGTTGCCCAAGGAAAATGAAGAGCTGTTTGTTTATATTGCATTCATATCTTCAGATTTGTACTCCATTACGAATGTTGTTGATTGTGCAATAATCAATCATCATAGAAGGTCGAGTGCTCTGCACTCATCCATTCAGATAATTTTTATATGAACGACCTTGAAAATTATCTTCTCATATTTGTTCCTCGTTGTCGCCTCCTACTGCCTTCTTTACTTAAGAATTTGTCTATGAATGATTAAGTAAAGATTAAGATTTGGAATGACGAGGACATAAATAAATTATAGAGAGTCTAGGTTGATGTATTCTGTAATTTATCTTTGAATAAATTAAGAAGTTCTTTCAAGTGATTCATCTTTCATTATTCAATCTCTATCTCTCTATGAGCTTTCAGAAATTGGCTTATTCTTTGAAAAGCTACTCTCTAATGATTTCCTAAATCTGTATTTGGAAGAAGGATTAAGTGTGCTGTTGTTCTGAACATATATTCGTGTACAGCCACTAAAAACTTCTCTAAATCTAAGACTTACTATTTCCGATGCTTAAACTCTTTCAAACAAGATTTTGATTTATTGGCAGTTCACCAGCAGAGTTCATTACTCGACTAAGAGCAAGTCTGCTATTTCATGTTACCAGCAGACATGCTCATCGTGTTAACTGCCTATGTCGTTAAAACCCATACTTTACAAGTAAAAGAATAAAATTTTTTAACTGGTATCATAGGCTATTCACCCCCCCTCTAGCCTATTTGAGCATCATTGTGGACTAACAGCTTGCTTGTTCACCTTTAATTCCCTTATATCATTAAGACGGTTTGGGATGCTTGATAGTAGGTAACCCAAGTCTCTCAGCCATAGTCACACTAGTTGCATTAATGCAACTACCTCCATCAATGATCATGCTACAAACTTGACCCTTGACTCTACACTTGGTGTAAAAAATATGTTCTCTTTGCATTTCCTTCTCTTCTTTCACATGTAGGTTCAACATACGACGAGCAACAAAAGCAAAGTATCCCTCCTCGACCTCATCATCATCATGATCAATCTCCTCTAATGGTGGTATTTCCGAAATTGCCTCCTCCTCATCTTCGGACTTTATATCCCCATTGTCCAAGATGGTCATAACTCTTTTATTAACACACTCTCTAGCATAGTGTCCATATCCCTTGCATTTAAAGCATTGAGTCTTCTTGGTGTTGGGTTGAGGATTTACACTATTGCTAGTGGTGGATGTGGTGGTGGCGGCCTTAGGTGGCTCTTCTTTAGGCTTTTCAAATCTTCTCTCATTCTTTTGCCCATAATTAGATTTCCAATTGTTTACTCCACTTATTCCTCCCTTACTACCACTCTTTCTTTTTTATTGTTATTCTACATTAATAGCCACTTGTAACAATTCATCAACATCCATGTATCGGCACATCTCCATTTGATCGACAATTTTCGATCTAAGTCCCCTCAAGAATCTCAACATGGTAGCCTCATTAGATTCTTCTAAACCCGCTCTAATCTTGCAAATCTTCAACTCTTTGTGAAACTCATCCACACTCTTACTAGCTTGTCTAAGAGTTTGAATTTTGTCATGTAAATCCCTATTATAGTAACTAGGGATAAATCTATGTCTCATCACTCTTTTCATTCCCTCCCAAGTAGTAATTTGGGGCAACCCCAAACGCCTATTATGCACTGTTGTTTCTCATTTGTATCTTGATTTACATATATATGTTCATACATTACATTAGGTTCTATGCTTAGTGGCTAATTGGGTTGTGTATCAATTAGCGTGGCAACTGTGTATAGAACTTTGCCATAGAATAGTTTTTACAGGCTTCACATGTTCAGCGGAAGACTTCAGAAAGGCTTCACCGGAAGACCTCTTTCAGCATCCAGCGGCAGACCTTGTCTGCATTTATTCAAGCATGATGTGTCCAGTCATCAAGTCTTAGTGGATTAATTAAATTCGAGCTTTATCAGTTTGAATTTGAATTAAAACAATCTTCTATCAACACTTGACTTCTTAGACACGCCTATCCAGCTTTCCGAAAAGCATGAAGACTTTCGCCTCCTGAACAGTGACAGAGCAGGTGAACAGACTGACACTTCAGACTGTATCAACTATTGTAGGTTTGCAACTCTGATTGCTCACCTACCAGTTGCTGCAACAACTCTGCACCATTCTCTGCTCAGTATCAGTGAAGATGAAATCTACAAAGTCAGCTCTATGCATTTAATGCATTCAACCTAATAGAGATGTTACTCTTCGTCTTCTCCAACGGTCTCAAGAATGCCCCAGCTATAAATACTACCATTAAAGACTGAAGAAAATAATGCTCTGAATTTCTCCAACAACTTCAAGTCTTAAATACTCAGTGCATTCAAGAGATCGTAAACTGATTAACGAAGTCCTCAACAACAACAACAAGATCTGCATCAACACTTTATCTTTTGCTTCTTATTCTTGTTTCTTTAACTATTCTTCTGCACCATTGAATATTCTGTTTATCCAGATATTCAATTCCCAACCCCCAAACACAAGTCAAATATTTTGTACACGATCCATTGGACCTCTTTGTAATAGAACTAGTGGAAAATATGGTGCACATTTAAATCCAAGGTTGACTGCCTTGGTGGTGGACGTAGCACTCTTTATAGTGCGAACCATCTCAAAACACTTGTGTTCTTTCATTACTGTTGTTTACTGCTTTACTGTTTCATATCTCTTTACTTATCGCTTCAACTGCAGACTTGAGTATTCAGCTAAGTCTACCGGCAGTGCTTCACCGGCAGACTTGAACTGTCTTCCTATCAAGACTTCCGCTACTTCAATCTTTTCAATAGATTGCAAGTGCTTGTTTTAGGAATTAATACACAAAGTTTTTAGTGTCTAATAAGCTATTCAACCCCCCTTCTAGCTTATTATTGTGCCCTTTGGGACTAACATGCACCTTCAAATTTTCCCACCATACGATGACATAGTCCGTGAATTCTATGGCAGCCAATTGAACCTTTTTTTGATCGGTGAATTCGTGTAAACCAAAAATCTTCTCTAGTTTCATCTCCCACTCGAGATAATAAGCCTCCGTGATACTATTTTTGATAAAGCAGTGAGAAGTAGAGAAAGTGTAATTCATACCTTTATCACAGAATTGTGAAATACTTAGGAGATTATGTTTCAAACCTTGCACCAAAGAGACATTTTCAATTTTTACAGATCCTCTAATGATGGATTCATAACCTATTGTTTTTTTCTTTAGAACTATCTCCAAAGATGACTAAGGGTCCTTTGGCTGAGATGATGTTAGTGAGTAGTTCAGCTCACCTAGTCATGTGTCTTGAGCATCCACTGTCTAATATCCATACATTAGTTGGTTGATCATCTGCCATTAAGCATACCTGAAATATGAATATTTAAATCATGGTACCCTTTATATCTTTGGGTCCAAAGGGTTAGTTTTCTTTGGTAGCCACACTTGTCTTATCTTAGGCAGTTTGACTTTGTCAATAGGTTTAAATCTGAACAAACATTCATGAGACTGATGGCCAAAAGCAGAACAAACTTTGCATTTGTGATAACCAGTTTTATCAGCTATTTGAGGTGAATCATTCAATTCATCTTGATTCAGTTTGGAAGTTTTAGTAGCAACAAAATTGATTGGCTTAAACTTGTCAGCTGCCTTCCTTCGAATTCCTCCTCTTTTGTCAGCTAACTGACGTTTGCCAGCTATTGTAGATGTTGACATTTTGTGAGGGTTTTGAGTAGAAGGCTGACAGCTGTCATTGTTCAACTTATCCTTTTTGTTAATGAACTTCTTAAGTTGATTCATATTTTTTGGATATTTGAAAGGTACATCATTATAAGCTGATCCCTTATTATTTTTTAGCAGAATCTTGGGTTCACCATTTGACTGTCTGATTTCACAGTTTCCAACATCTTTTGAGTATCCAAGACCATGTTGGTCTTCATGATCCTTTTGTTGACTAATGATGGTCTCAACAACAGCTTTTGACTTTGAATTTGTATCAACAACATTGGTCAGCCGAAGATTTCTTTCTACAAGGTTAGCAATCTGAGCATCTGAGATATTATTCTTTTATACAATCCACTACTATTTAAGGCATGATGATATCCATAATAAAGCTTCCTCTACTAATACATTATATATATATATATATATATATAATAAAAATATAATACTCCCTCCGTACGTGTGGACGAGACTCTCTTAAATCTCACCATCCTTCCCTTTAGACTTTAGGCTTTAGGTTTGATGATAGGGCCGGAGCTATTAAACCATAATATCCACTCCACTAAATGATATGGAGTGGCTAAATATTGGTAGAAAGAAGCACCCAATGGCATGTTTAAGAATCATAATCATCAGGCAAATTAAAGCTGAACCAATCGTAGAGACTGTGGTGACGACTGACGAAAGCTAACGAAAATCTCCAAAAGCAACTCATCTTTGCACCATATAATTAGAATATACTCTGCACTACGCTTCTCTTCTCGGAGCATCGGTTGGAAGAGAATCAAGAGAAGATTGCCGAAAACTTTTCATCGACTTCCTCTGACCACCAACAACAACTCCACCAAATCAAACATAACTCCAACAGTTTTAAATAAATAGTACTTCCTCTGTCCTAAAATTATTTTTATGTTTGATCCGACACATGAATTAAGAAAAAATAATTAACTTGATTAATAATATTTAAATATTGTGTGGTTTCCTTTAAAACTCATGAATATGTGGCCCAAAATTAAAATAAAAAGACAAAGTAAAATGGTAAAAATAATATCCAAAAAATAAAATTTTAAACAAAATAATTATTTTGAATCGGACGAAAAATAAAAGTAATACAATAATTTTGGAATGAAAGCTCTACTAGTGATATTTCTTTCCAGGAATAGCAAGGTGTGCCGCACAATAGTATTTACAGTGCTATAATAAGAAAGTGACTTCAGCCGCCGCCACCACCACCACCAATAAGGTTACGTAATCTGTAGAACAATACAGAAGCTTACTCCAAACAAGCAAAGTGACTTCAAATGGATACGCCAAAAAAGCAATCAAAGGTTGGATTCCTATTCCTCGGTCATATTTTAAACCACAATAGAAAAGAAAAAACATGAAACTATAATAATAAAAAACATTAAATGGAAAGATAACATGGGAAACTCCGGATACTTGTAAAAATCCCCCTCGGGCCTCGGCATTCCGAAGAAGATTAAAGAAATGACCACACTGCAACTTACCTAAATCTGGAGCACACGTGTTCCGCTGGAATGATAGACAGGCCACGATGGCATAGCCTATAAAAAGCTCGGGTCTTAGCTTATGAAGCTGTCCACTGGTTTTACTAATCAGTAAAATGACTGTCCCCTGCTTTTGTCAACCTAGTCACTAGTGAGAACCAGGAAAGGACAGAGCCCTAGAGGCTTCAGCTACACACGAACAATTCAAATTTGAAAATGAAAAATACAGAGGGATCACACTGACCAACCACCTCATTCCTCTATCCTCATACACTCATATTCAGTCAATTCTAAGAGTCAAATGAAGTCGTCACTCTTTCTTACATTTACATTTACATTTACAACAATCTAAAAATAGAAGCAAGCTGGGGCTAGGCACATATAGACCTTCCTAGTTCCCAGGTGTCCAAATACTATATATTTTTCTTTTATGATTATAAATCCAGATTTCTTGTTTCTTATATATACTCCTCCCTCCCTTCTCAGCAAATAGTACCCCTTTAAAAGTAAGAACTTTTTAAGAAAATAACATTTTTAATAATATATTAATAATATAATAACATTTTTATATCTTAATTATTAAAAATTAATTTTTTAAATGAAACATTACAAAATGAAATAATTGACTCTCTGTTCGAAACGGAGGAAGTAGTTATTAAATGACCCATTGAGCAAGGCGAGGCCTTCGGTTCTCAAACCCAAATTACGAGCTTTAATATATTTTTTTCTAAGGGAAACATAGAAGAAATCAAACCTAAGACCTCACCTTATTCCAAACTAAAGAAGAAAAGATGCCAACATCTGCAAAACTTGTGCTCCAGACTACATTGACAGAAATGGCATTCCATGTAATAGTTGGATGAGGCCTCACATTACCAAGTATTTTCTTTATCTAAAGAGTTGCCTGCCATCTTCCCCTTTTACCTTAGTGAGGTTTGTGCGTTGGAATCAATAGTTACAAAGGGGATACTAGATGTCTACGATATTGCCCTTAGACCCTGTCATGCACCAAGGAGTGTATCGCGCACATCCAATAAGATATCAATACTACTGCAGCATTAACTTCTCCTAGATAACATGAGAGCCGAGAGAACCCCTTATACAATTACTTTATTTATTTTGGGGGTGAGGGCAAAATGGGAAGAAGCTATCAATGAAATCAACATGCACAGAAAGAACCCCATCAAATGGCCACACTGTACCAACAGATCTTTCAAAAGGGAAAACATAATTTTGCAACAAATAAAAATTTCCCGCAATAAAATTAACGAATGGACACAAAACGAAGTGCTGACTACTCAATTTCTATAATATCTTGGCTTAGTACACATTTTGCAATCCGCTAGCATCATAACCATGATCTCAACTTATGAAGAGGTACAATTCTGCTTATCTTGGAGGAGGTGGAGGGACGTGAGATTTCGCCATCCCTACCCATGCCACGATCCCAACAACAAGGATAATCCACCCGCATATATCGTACTTTAGATCACTGCTCTTTTTCTTCAGAGAGGTCTGAAAACAGAGGAAAATGTTGTTAAAGGAGTGGTGCATTCTACCAAATCCCCAGTAAGAGAAGCACAATGCCATTTTGAAGTGATCATGAGTCAATTAACAAGGATTATTCACCCACACATCGTGCTGTAGATCACTGTTACGTAGTGCTTTTGTCATATAACATAAGCATTAAATTCTCTTCAGGATTTGAAGTGTGAGCATCCTATGAAATTAACGAAAAAAGGGGAACACACTGATTATACTTGGCAAGCAAAGAATGCATTAAGGCGGCTGTGAACAGCTGCTAATCACGCATGCACAGTCCGCAGTTTGATGGTGTACCTCTCTTACTCTGTTTCATTGCCTTTTCCTTCTCCATAAAATCATTATGACAAACAAAGGCTTGGGAAACTAAGATGGCAATCAAGTGTTCAATCCTCACTAGAGGCATTGTTGCTCAAGCCTTACAGAGGCATCATTGTTCTAGCCGAATGACACTATCTTATATACTTTGTAGCCTTTTAAGGCAAATAATAATATTAAGGGTTCTTATATACTTTGTAGCCTTTCAAGGCAAATAATAATATTAAGGGTTGGGGTAAGGTCAATGCCCCCTCCAACCTTTAAAAAAAAAATCGAGGATCAGCGGAATAGTGGTAAGAATAGGTGTTCAAGTTATGGGGTCGTTTTGTACTCGCCACCTGAAATCTTATGATTGTACGAGTAAGGGCTCTAAGGTAAGTTCTAATTCAGGTAACTCAATATGGTAAGTGTTCTAATCTCCCTCTTTAACTTTCATGCGGTTATTATACAATTCCTGTCTTCCTGCTTGGTTTTGTTCCTTATTTTGCTTTTATTATTGCTAGGCTATGATTAAGGGATGTTGGTTAATTAATTATTGCATATATTAGATAATATGTTCGCTCAGATAGTATTTTTTCCAGCAGTCTCGTGACTTGCTACTAGGGTAAAAGTTTACTGCAGAATTCAGACGTCTACATAATCAAATCTACTGGGAAGTGACGAAAGTGATCCTTGAGGAAGAAATGGGCCACTTCTTTGGTTAGAAACGTTGAACCTATGCTTCGAGCCATAACTCTTGGTCAAAGAAAGTCTTCAGAACCTTTGGTGATAAGTATTCGGGCCTTGATGAGAATATATAAGCATTTTAAACCCTTCCTTGATTACTTTTTTTGCTTAAGTTCCATTTTTAACAAGAGACCTAGTTGCTAAGAAGGATTGCACATAGTTGTCTTCCATTATAGAAGTTTTCAACCTTACCCACCAAATAGAGCAAAAGTATAAACATTCAATCTCAATAAAGGACCTGTGAAAGTCATCCTTTGATACAGCCCCTAAGAGGAGGGAAGATGAAGACAGTAGGTTAGTGAAACATGCATAATGAGCTTTTGAGTCTTATGGAATCTATTTACTAATTCTAGCTTATTTGGTACCCCCTCCGTCCCAAAAAAATAGTCTCACTTTCTAGTTTCTAATTTTGGTTTGTCCCCAAAAAGAAAATAGTCATGTGGCTAAAAAAGGATATAATTTCAGTGAAATTTAAAAGTGGTACAAACAAGTAAAACTACAATTTTAAAACGCTTGACTTGTCAAATGAGACAATATTTGTCATTTTTTTGGGACGGAAGGAATATTATTTTTATTTGTTCATGGTGCACCCGTTGACAGCGTTAAGGGTATTTGGTACCATCCAATGCTGGAAGACCAAGGTTTTACTAGAACCCCAGTGGTCTCATTATTGGAGTTGATATAAGAACCTTGATTATCACATTTGTTTAAACTTACCAACCTAAAGTCACGTAGGAGAATATAGTTGCCAATGGTCTAAACATTGCAAAATGATTCATTCGGTTCACATGAAGGCTGAAGCAAGGTAACACAATTTTTCTATCCAAATACAATTTCTTCAAGAGTGAAAATGTATTCTTCCTCTAGATATTACGGCTACAGTGATGCATCTTTTCGTATGCTCTTCTTCCGTTTGCTTCTTCACTTCTACCCGGCCTCTAGAATTGAAAGTCTCTCATTTCAACCCAAATAACAACCTATGTTTTCCATCTACAAGGTGTCAAACTAAAAGCAGCCATAAAAACAAATCCATAGAACCAGATCCTAACCGAACCACAAAAGTAAGACCTGATGGTGTGCAACATCAAATAATTCATATGCAGCTCAGCAGCTCGCAGGAGAATAAACCCTGTTTGTCCTACATCATTCTTACTTCTCAAACCAAAATTTCAGCACTAATATCCACCTCAACTGGTATTATGTAGCCAAAATTATACCTTCGACAAATATTTTAGTAATCCCCTTTAAAATGGAAGAAAGCCAATATAAAAGTGAGACATAAAATATGTTCTAATGCAAGATATCCAATTACCACAACAAGAGGCCTAAGAAAGAAAAACACAATACGACAAGCCTATGCAGGATACAACACCAAATAAGCAAAGCAATAGTGCCTTTCCAGAAGATACTACAGTTTATTAGCTTGCACCAAGTAATCATATAAAAATCTAACCTTGGAATTAGACGAGGCAGCAGATCCCCCACCCAAAGTCTGTTGACTTTGGGCAAACCCTTGTTTGTGGATCTCCATGTGCAACAGTGGTGCCTAAAGTATAACATTTACGACAACTTTAGTGATACTTCGAAGTAAACTCAAATTTGTTGCAACTTGCAAGGTAAGAAATTCAAAATCAATAAAAAGGAAAATCATCGAAAGCAACTTTCACCAAGATGATAGTAGAATAATTTCATGTATAATTAACTATTATATCGCCCCTAGAAGCAACAACTAACATGTAGCTCCTACCTTGTGATTCTATAAGCCTAAAAGTTAAATTCATGAAAATTGTAGGCATCCAAGCCCGTTTCATAGTTCTTTTAAACGATATTGGAGTGGGGTGGTTATTAATTAATTGTTATACATAGTTGTCTAAGGCGAGCGCCTTTGGCGCCTAAGGCGAGGCTGTAGCGCCTCATGTGTTCGAGGCGATGTGTGTGAGGCGACGCCTTTTTGAAAGGCGAGAGGCAGTGAAAAGGCGTGTAAGGCGCTCACTTCAGTTTTTTAAATTAAAAAAATATTTTTGAAACTATTTTTGGCCTTTTTTTTGTATGTTTTAGAATTCAAAAAAAATAAATAAAAGGTGGACTTGTCAAGATAGCACAATTTGGTCCAACATTTGTGTCCACACCATAGTTGTCAAAGACGCTCGCCTTTGCTGCTTGAGGCGAGAGTCCAGGGTTTGTCGCCTAAAGAGAGTTGGGCGAGTCGGGCGCTAACTGCCGGCGTAGATCTCAGATTTTCCATTCTAGATTTAGCCTTCAATATTAGATGTTAATTAAATCTAATAGCACAGATGGCTTCGTCTCTACCTGGCGAACTCATATGGGCTTTCAACGTCGCCGGAGGATGCCGGAATCAGCCTCACACGCTGGCATCGGAATTTCTTGCCGAAGTATCACAGACCTGGTCGCCTGTGAACGTGGTTGGTTTGTTGATTGGGGGAGATTAAGTCTCATTTTGTAATTTCTTTTGTTTATTTTAATTTTTTCCCTTTTTTTCTAATGTTCTGTGCTGCTACATCTTATATTATTACTTGGAGTTTATTTTCCTTTCATTTTTAGGCATTTTATTTATTATATTTTTAATTTGGGATCTGGGATTATTTGAATTTTTCATTTTGTTTTTGGATTTTACTTTATTTTTTAAAAAAAAAACTTATTTTCTTTGGTTGGTTAACTATTTATTATATCGCTTGGAAAATTAAACTAGTTCAGAATTTCATCATATATGCTATGTTAAAACTTAGTTTCATGTATTATGTTCACTTATAACATGTTTTGTTGATATTTGTTAAGTTATATGTATTTTATGTATTTTTTATTATTATTTTTTCCGTGAGTGCCTTTTTAGCGCTTTGCCTCTCACCTCAAATTTGGACCTATCGCCTTTTTGGTGCCTCTCGACTTTGATAACTATAGTCCAAGACAAATTGGATCTTGATTCACACCCCCCACCCTTGCGGGCGCGGGAGGGATAGTTCTTTCTATACAAGCTTACCCAACATAAGGGAGCTTTTGTATATAAACCATTCAAACCTTTCATATTTTTCTAATGTGGGATAACTCACTTCCAAGACTTCCAATGCCATGCTTTAAACCTCTATAACTTATTCATCCGAAATCCGAATTGGACAAACAAATATAGTATTCTTATGTATTCATAGAGAATAGCATAATTCCACAATTACCCTAGTCTTACATAAATGACTCTAAAATAAATTAGTGTCTCAAAACCCCAATTTACTACACTTAAAAACACTAGTTTTCCAACACTTAGTTTCATATATTATGCTCACTTATAACATGTTTTGTTGATATTTGTTAAGTTATATACTTATATGTATTTTTTCTTAGTATTTTTTCCGTGAGCGCCTTTTTGGCGCCTCGCCTCTCACCTCAAATTTAGACCTATCGCTTTTTTGGCACCTCTCGACTTTGACAACTATGCTGTGGAAACTCTTGCAATATTACAAAGAGCTACATATGGAGCCCATCCCCTACAATTTACAAATCTCACTTGTTCCACATTTTCCTCATGGAATAAGTTTTGGGACACCAAAAAGGCCTAACTAACTTACCTATTCATCCTAAGACCAGGTAACCTAAGGTATCTACATCCTTTCTCCCTCCTCCTTCCTAAAAAAAAAACACTACCTTTCATGTTTTGACACTACAATATTGCTAGCACACAACATGCACACAATGGTTCACATCTTGTATATGTTTAATTTATCCATCCACCGCTAAGGGTACATGGCAAAAGATAAAGACTTACATTTGAATCTTGATGTAGTCCTCCAGAAATTAAGAACTCGCAAGTCTCTCCTTTTGTAGTTCCAAGTATGGTCACAACTCCAAGTTATCTTCGATCTGATCAAATTCTCACTTTAACCCCTTCTTTTTTTGATAGATAAGTGTGATCCTTTGTTGGTACGGGGATTGGAACCAAGAACCTCAAGGTCTTTGCATGAGTGCCCTTGCTCTCTCACACCCATTGGGGTCACTTTAACCCCTTAATTTCTCTTAACAACCACCAAATTTGAACTCAATTCTATGAAAACCAAAAGTATTAAGTATATCCCTCCCCTTTATACCTTTCCATCAATCTTCTTAATGAGTATATAGCTTCCACTATCAACATTCCTTGCATAAACCCAAAATCTTTATCTAATGTCCTAGTCCATTATCCACTACTACCTCCGAGAGCTTCATTTTTGGAACCAATAATTCAATATAATTCTTACAACTTTGGAGGTTCTTATGCTCTTAGATTGGCATTATAGTACTCTTTTCTCCACTCATGAGGCATTTTCTTTGATATCATGATATTAGTGAAGGATTTTACTAGCCAAGACACTCTTACACCACCTAGCCATTTCCAAACCCTGCGCCTTCCAATTTTCACCTTTCTTAGAGCAAACTTCACCTTCAAAATTAATAATTCAATGGGAAAAGGTTAAATCTCAAATAATTTATAGTGATACACTTTCAACATGTTCATGAAAGAAATTTTCAAAATATGTTTTCCATCTTTCCTTAATTTACAAATCTTTGACTACGATCCCAAAATCTCCATCCTCAAAAAAAAAAAACATTGTTCTCCCTTAATTTTGCAGGATTCTTTTTTTTTTATTTTTTGATAAGTTTGGCCTTTGGCATGGGGATTGGAACAAAAAACATCAAGATCTTTGCCTGAAGTTCCCTTGCCATCTCTTCTACCCCTAAGGTTCTTTTATTTATCTATCTTTTGCATCTAATTTATCATAAATCTCTTTGGTGCCGTTTGGTTCACAGACTCGAAAAGATGGAATGTCACATTCCCATTGACCAATTCCGTTGGCACATTTAGTTGAATTTATGGGAAAAAATCTCATTCCGTGGGAATGACCAAATCCCTTACATAAGGGAATGTAGAAATCCCTGGCAGGAAGGGTCTCAAATCCCTCCAAAATCGTTCCTTGGGAAATTTGTTTTTTATGTTAATCCCTAATCAACCTTTCTCATTATCAAAACTCATCCCCAGGAAACCATTTTTGACTTGGCCTCCTTCGTTACTCTAACCCTTCACTCTCTCACCATCTTCCTCATTGACTTTGCTGTCGAGATCAGCATTGCAGCCAGCAATTAGCTGAGTATCTCTTCATATTGGTAAACTTTAATCCAATTGTCTACCTGATTTTTTCTAAAATTGTCACCAAGTCTTTTCTTTCAAGGAAAGAAACCTGAGTACATTGCTGCATTTCTCTTCATAAACAGTTCTACATAAAAATATTAGTACCAATCAGAGTCTAAGAAAGTAGGGGATTTTAGTTTCTTTTCTTTTTCTATTTTTGTGGTGTCGTGATATGGATATTTTATTAGTATTTACATAGTTTCATTTATATGATTGGTGGGATATAAGTTTTTTTTTTTTGGTTTGTAATTTTCTAGGAGGAATGGTAATTACCGGCTCAATGAAATGTTTTTTATTGTTATTTTGATTTCCTATGTGAAATGTTTTTTTGATAGGTAAGTGCGACCCCTTGTTGGTATAGGAAATTGGAACCAATGACCTCGGTCTTGAGTAAATAATTGGTATTTTTTATTCCAAATCTGCATTGTTTTTTTCATACCAAGCATGAAATAACCTTGGAACGGAATATACATTTTAATCCATTCCATGCAAATCAAAAACAAGGGTTGACCATTTCATTCTCATTCCCATAATCCCATGGAATTCATTCCCTTTGACCATTACATTCCCGCTGGTTTTATTCCACAAACCAAATGCCAACTTTGAGTATGACTACATTTTGGATTACTTATTCCACCACCATGTTTCCTTAACTAAATGTATTTTCCATTTGATTCCCGTAATACGTCTTTGAATATTCTTCATATACACTTGCACATTTTTCTCAACATTTCATTGGTTTCATTGTTTTTTTGTTTGTTAAAACACTTCGGCAGAATTACCTTACAATCTTAAAAGTTAATTGATCAGCTTTTATAGTCAGAAAAAATTCATTTCACTCTTGCTTAGTGCACTTTCCAATGTTATCTTGTGTTTCTCATATTCTTAAAACATGTATACACTATCGCTACATCTTAAGCTACCGCAACGCAAAATCCGGTAAAGGCTCTTTGCCGTTATTTCTATCTCCAATACCATTTATCCTTTCTTCATCATTCCAACCGCAAAATCCAATAAAGGCACTTCGCTGTTATTTCTATCCCCTATACCAACCCGACATCTCCTCCCTGCACCATCCATGTCCAATAGGTTTCAAAGTGCATTATCTATAACTAGAGAAGAAAGATACAGGGAGAAGATCATCATAATTAGATATGTCAATAGAAAGAGGAGGACAAGTCCATTTTCATTTCAAATATATTTCTTTTTTCATTTTATAACAAGTTAACGTAAGCAAATTATTATCTAGGTGGTCCATTGATTTCCAGAATTTTTAGAAATGGTTCTTGCCAGATTTGGGGAAAAATAAAATTAGCAACACTCACAACCTCATAGGCGAATGTTTCTGACGCATTGGTAACTGTCCTTGATACACAACATTTATAAAAAAGAATCTTACAAGTGCCCCAAAATGTTAGTATTTTTCAAAGGAAAACGTCAGATTTTTCCTTCGAAAAAATGGGTTTTGTCTGCATTAGTTATACCCCAAAGAGAACACTACTTAATGAATGCAAGCCAGCGAATGAGTTAATATTTAATACCTTGGCACATGCTTCCAAAGATTTGATATAATGCTCATCGCCTGGATTCTAGAAGAATAAATGTCAACAAAAACATTCAATTAGATTTGACTGTACTTCAAATATATTTGCGAGGGTAAGCACTTCACAAACAATGGGAGATGGAAATTTAACCTCATTTACTGCTTTCTGGAAGTATTGAGTTGCCCGCTCAAAGTAAATCTGTGCCTCATCGTGGTCAGGGGTCAAAAATGCCTGAGATGTGTGGGCATTACCTAAACACCACAGGGCCTCATGCTTGGCTGGATCGATTGTCAATGCCTCGTCCAACTTTGAAGTAGCATCTAAAGTTATTTATTCCACCAGAAAATGCAAGTCACTAACCCATACTAAAGTCAAATCAACTTCACAATAAACATTTTCCATACTAAGTCCTCTACTATTTCCAGGTGGCATTCAATATATAAGAATACTGAAGGAAACAATAAATAGTACCTCTAATCATCCTCTTAGATTCATTGATATCTCCAAATTGAGATAATTCGAGCAAAGCTCCACCCCATTTGGTTAAATTCTGGCAAGAAACAATATATGCCACTTCTCAGCTCTACTGTTGCAATACTATCACATGCATAAAGTATTTGAAGAACGCCAACAAAAAAATTGCCCCCTCCATAACCAATGAGCAAAGGAGATCAAGATATTGTTTAACAATCACCATCGATTATCAAAACTATCACTGTTTAAATGAGTGATAAAACATTCTTCCTCACATAGAGCAGTCTGTAGAAAGGCAGTGGTAAAGCACAGCATACTAAATCAAAATCAGCATAATTTAAAACTTCTAGAACAACCTTCCTACTGATTATAATAGCTTCACCACAAGTTTTTTAGATTAGTATAAATATCCATTTATACCATAGTTTTAATTACTTTTCGTATTTTGCCAATAATCTGTGTCCAGTCCCTCTGTCCCATTAAAAAAACTAATTCATCTTACTCCTTTGGTTTATCCCAAAAATAGAGTCCTACTTTTAGTGAGATATGAACCTTCATTATTTTCCCAAATATTCTCCTTGAAAAAAAATGATGTTGTTTTGACATGTCGTACGAAAAAGATGTAATTTTAGTGCAACTTTAAGGAAATATATGGAAGTCAAATACATTTTTTTTTAAATTACTTTTGAGGGGAGGGCGGGGGTGAGGGACTAATTGGTATCTAATCATCAATTATCTTGTCTAGGTTTACTTGGTTCACAACAGGCTACTAAAATGCAACAATGATTACGCCAAAATACTAATCATTCATGCATTGGGGGCTTGAATTTAAATCAACAAATTGCAGAAACAGGATACTAATGCAACAATGATTAAGGTAACAATTATACCATTGGTGACTTGAATTCAAATCAAATCAACAAATTGCAGGAACATGAGCCAATCAAACAGCATATAAACAAAATACCAGATATTGGAGGGATAAACACTACTAGAATAGGACTAAACCATACTCGGACAAGGGTACACCAATACAAGTATACGAAGCTAAAGTTGTAGTCTTCGTACATATACCTAAGTACATACAGACAAACAAAACTTGAAGTACCAGAATCAACAGCAAAGATTGATCGATAACGATAAAATACCTACTTATACACATACACCAGCGCCATAATAGATAATACATAAATACAATTCAACCCGACTCGGCATTCGTCCCACTAAACCAGGGATCGGCTACACGAATCGTTGATCAAACAGTAATTGAAGTAACAGTCTCAACAACATAAATAGATAAATATACACATGAAGACATTAGTACATACATCGGCGTCCTTGGGGTTTTCCTTGTAGTTGGCTTCACACATGAGGCGAGCCTGTTCGAACATCATCAGACGTTCAATATCCATCTGCGTTGGATCCATTGTTGTGACTTCTTCTTTGATTGACCTCAAAAATTTCACCTTTATTTCACTCCCTCCCTCGTACTTGCAGTCAGATATTTAGGGTTTAAGGGGCTAAATGATTATAAAGTGGAGGCGGGTATCGAAGCAGGGATCCGCCGAGAGTCCGAAACAGACCGGATTTTAACTACTGTAACTTCTATCACGTGCTTGTCAATAAAACAGAGCGAATTTTAAACGGTGACGCTATTCCTATTTTCTTTCTTACTAGTAAGTCAGTAAGTCACCCGTACAAAAATACATCTAGAGCTATCAAAATGGGTTGGATTCTTTGGGTTGACCCACCCCACCACTTAAAAAATATGAATTGGGTTAGAAAAATGGAATAATTACAAGCCGGTATATTTTCTAAAACATTTTTTCAAATCAATCTATCAATTTTTTTGACATATCTTTTAGGTACATTTTTAGGATAAATGTACATCATTGCCCCCAACGCTCACTCTCTCTCTCTCTTCTAAATCAAACAGATCGGCCGGATTTCGCAATATTCTTAACAATTGAAAATGAGAGTGAGGTACAAAAAAATTTATTATTTCACCAATTAGCTGAGTGAATTCAATCCACCTTCTTAAATAGTTGTACTTGAGTCAGCTAAATCAATATCAAAGAGTCAGAGAGTAAGCCTATCACACGAAAGTACAGTACTTGTACTGGCTGTGGCTTCTCCCCCATATCTCTCCCTTTCTACCTCACACGCACAGAGTAGCTATCAAATTGAATTCGCGGTGGATACCTCAGTCGCAAAATCGCCGGAATTGAAGACCTCGTCATGGATACTTTCGGGAAAACCCTCCAACTTTACGATGAGCGTATTACCGTCGAGAAGAGCCTGACCGGATCCAGCAAGCCGCCGAATGAGCCAGCTTCGTCCGAGTGCTCGGTGACCGAATCAGAGAGCTTTTCTCCCGCTTGAAAATGGAGCACACAATGCATCAATTGCAACCAAGTCGGTGAACATCATCCCTCAGAAATCAAGGAACCGAGCGAAAATCAATCCATCTTTCCCCAAACCTTTCTTCCGCCTCCATATCGATAAGCTAGGGCTCGATGATGATGATGAGCTCGTGAAATTCCCCCAATTTCATTTACATGCGTATTATTAGATTTGGATTGTTTAAGTGATTGATTTAAGTATCTAATTGTGTGTATAACGATGATATGGAAATTGATGTACTTTTTTCCTTGATTCCATTCAATTGTGTTTGTTATCTACTTATCATTTTGATTTTAAATTTTGAAGGTTTTGATGCCAGGCATCAGGTTGATTTTTGGCATCAAGTTGATTTCTGATGCCTGGCATCAGGTTGATTTTTGGCATCAGGTTGATTTCTGATGCCTGACATCAGCTTGATTTTGGCATCAGATTGATTTCGATGCGATTTGGCATCGTTGATTTCGATGCGGCATCAAGTTGATTTTTGGCATCAGAATTTTCATTAATGACATTTTTGTCATTTGGCAAGCAATTTGTAGTTATATGAAATGTCCAAAAAATTGATGGTTCTAGATGAAAACATGTTTTCAAAATTGTACCCACTTGAAATTCCCCCTAGAAAAATATGAACTCATTAAGAGGTGGGTCAAATGGGTTGAGTCCGCGGCGGGTTGCAGGTTAAGGTGGGTTGGAGTGGGTCGGGACGGGTTGACCCACCATATACTGGTTTCAAATAACCAAGTCATAAGTTTGAAATAATTAGTTTAAATCATTTTCACTCAAAATGTAAGATTATTTTTTATATCTGAAATATTAGTAAATTATTTTGAATTCGTTTAAAAAGTGGCACTTATAGCAACTAAAGATGTTAGAATAAGGTATATTAACCGCAATATTTATAGAAAGATGATTATAAGTACATACAAAAAGAGTAATGATAAAATAGTTTCTTACTTCTATTTTTTTTCTCATTTTATACTATTAATATTAGAGAAAGTTGTTAAAAAACACTATTAAAGTTTTAACCTATTAAAGTTAATCATCTTTAATGGGTTGGCCCGCCCTGCCCCACCAAATGGCAAGTTATAGCGGGTTGCGGGTTGGCCCACCCCGCTAACCCACCTTGACAGCTCTAGATACATCCTTTGAAAATTATACACCGTAAATATGATTAGTTATACTTATTTAAATAAAGTGAATAACACACCGTAAATATGATTAGTTATACTCAATTAATAACACTCTAATTTTCATATGGCTCAAAGTTCTCAATTGATTTCATCGAAATTATTCTTCCTTATTACTAATGCACCGCAATATGATTAGTTATACTCAATATAGTCCAATCTTAAAAATGTTGGTTTTTGAAAAAATATACACATAAAAATAAATAAGTAAAATTATTTTACTAAGTCGTCGAATATCATACCATTTGTTATATCCAATAAAAGAGAAATTAAAGTAGGGTATAACACTCTTTGAACAGAACCTCCAAGACTTAAATGTTGGGAACCAACATTTTCTGCAACATATATTTCATATGACTATTCATTATAAAAACACACAAAAAAGACATAAATTGCATAATTAATATATGACAGCTCAATTAGATAAAACAAACACTTAAAAAAAGGACACAAAATCACATGCTAATTTCTACATGTATTACCATTCTTAATTGACTTCATCAGAATAATTCTAACTAATTAGTTATGGACAACAAATATTATTATGAAAAAATTACAGATGAGTCCACTCATGAAAGTTTTCAACCGATTTTACATCCATATTTTTTCTAAACTGAAAAAAGGCATTTCATGAATGCATCGTAATACATTATTTTGTGCACTGCATTGCATAATTTTGTGCATCACGATGCATGACATGTCTTTTTCTGGTTTCAAAAAAATATCGCAGTGCAGAATGCTTGGAAATTGGAAAAATTATTGGCCGATACTTAATGTGAAAATTTTAACCGCACCCGTGCCATCTTTTTTTTTTTTTTAACTGCTAAAAAGAACTTTCATAAAATATTACATAAATGCCTAGTTGACCAAAAAACTGGAAATCCCAATTCTTGGGGCTATAGCTGTCAAATTTTGGCCCGATCCAATGGGCCAAACCAGTCCACCTGCTATTATCTGGGCTGGGATTTAGGTTTTATGGACCCATTGAAATTTCGGGTCGGCCTGAATTCAATGATTGGCCCGGTGGCCTTTGTCGTGACCAGAAAAATATGTGAAAATAAGCAAAATTGGCAAGCCAAACTGGGTAGGTCCATGGGCTACTCCAGTCGGCCCGAAGACCGGAGTTTGATGTTGAACCGATGGGCTTAGTGCGGTCCCGGCCCATTGATAGCTCTAGTTGGGGGCAACAAAACAAGGATGCATATAATGAAACCAGTTTGAATCGCGATGTATCGATTTGGTTAGCGATGCATGAATTTGGAATCATGATGCATCGCTATGAAATTAAAATAAACCAGTTTGAATCACGATGCATCGATTTGAGATCGTGATGCACATTATGAAATAGAGATGATGGTTACACAATTTGAAATCATGAATCGCGATCAAAAATCATTTATCGCGATGCAAAAATCATAATTAAATACATACTAATAAAGATCTAAAAATTTAAAAAATAGGTACATACCTCTAATACTTCGTTCTGTATTTATCATGTCAAGGACCTCATTGACATTGTTTATCCTTTTTAAGTAGAATGAAGAAAATTATAAGTCTAAATTTATGACCATCGTCTTACCATAGCTCGCGGTAAATTGCTCTTTTCATTAATAATTGTATCGAAATTTATATAGATCAAACATGTGTCAGTAAAAAAAATATATTATTATCATCTCAAACATGTACTTTTTTATTTCAAAAAATACTTCTTGTGCATCACGATCAAATTTTTTAACATGTAATTTCACATATATGTCACTTCGGATCTTTAACATGTATATATTTTATTGAATAATCTTTTGTTGTTAAATTTGACTTAAATCATAATTTGGTCACCCTACTTTCACACCTTTTGTAATAAGGTAACTCTAAAATTATTTTTTCAATTTATACATTGTATTTGGCTATATTACACTTTGGTCACCAAGAGTCATTTCTGTCAGTTATGTTGGATGGAAATCATCTAAAAGACATTAATGTCCTTTTGTGTTCGGAACATGATGTGCACGTGAACAGATTGAAGTCGCAAAATCTTATCTCATTCAACTCCTTCCCTAAAGACATGCGTCTTAAGCTTACATTGAATGTGAGACAATAACATGAGTAACACGTGATGTAGGTAACGGTATTTTTTAGTTTCTATAAAAGTTTAACGATTTCCATCCAAAAAATTGGATGGAGTGATAAACGTGTGATATAAAGCCAAGTACAATGACAAAATTTAAAAAAAGAAGTATAATTAGCGTATTGAATAAAGTGTGAATGTATTGTGAACAAATTGCGATTGAAGCCGTCAAATTTCATCATTATACTTGTAGATTTGGTAAATTTTTACTATGCATTAGTAGGTTTTGGATTTCTATGACACACGAACATTTAAGCCCTTAGGATATAAATCATATTACTCTAGACATTTATTTAAAAAACAATTAAATTTACCAAATCTATTCAAATTCTGTTATTTCAATTTTATTCATGTAAATATTATTTTATATAATGTTGAGTGTTCAAAATTATACACCCATTGTGTTTTAATTGTCAAATTATAAAACATATGCATTATCAAGAAATATACTAAATGTGTTTTCATATTTGATGGACTCATTTTAAAGTCAATTTTAATAACCCTTTATATTATAAGAGAGGAAATATGTTCAATGCATTTGCTTAATATTACAATAAAAATGTTTCAAATCCCTAAACCAAATAAACAAAATAAAAGTGTTGCCATTTTTGGAAAGTAAATTTTGGCGGAAACTTTCCAAAAATCGCACCTCTCTTTTTATATATGTATAGATTCAAGGATGTAAATATTATTTTATATACTGTTGAGTGTTCAAAATTATGCACCCATTATGTTTTAATTGTCAAATTATAAAATATATGCATTATCATGAAATATAATAAATGTGTTTTCAAATTCGATGGACTCATTTTAAAGTCAATTTTAATAACTCTTTATATTATAAGAGAGAAAATATGTTCAATGCATTTGCTCAATATTACAATAAAAAATGTTTCAATTCCCTAAACAAAAAAATGTAATTAAACAAAATAAAAGTGTTGCCATTTTTGGAAAGTAAATTTTGGCGGAAACTTTCCAAAAATCGCACCTCTCTTTTTATATATGTATAGATAAGTCGATCCCTTAAAAAAATTTAAAAATGTAAACTTTCTATTTTACTCTTTCAATTAACCCCCTAAAAATTTTCAAAATATTCGAACTCCATTGGCCGAACAACACTATATTGTTCGGATAGAGCATGTCGAACAACACTGTTGTTCGGCCAAGCAGGTCCGAATATTTTGGAAATATTTTTTAAAAAAATAAACTTAGTGTTGTTTGGCATGCTCTAGTCGAACAACACAGTGGTGTTCGGCCAAGGACGTCCAAACATTTTGGAAATATTTTAAAAAAAATTAAACTTAGTATTGTTCGTCATGCTCCAGCCGAACAACACAGTTTTGTTCGGCATGTTCTTGCCAAACAATTGAGGGGAGGGAGTGGTGGGGGGTCAACTTATAAGGAGGGTAAAATAAAAAGAATGGGTTCTGAGATTTTTTGGGGAGTCAATTAATAGGAAAAGGGGGGCTGAATAGCGGCACCCAATTTTAAATCGTGTAACTTCTATCACGATTTAAATTTGGGTGAGTTCGGGCGGTCCTTTCACAAATCTTACTTCTAAGTTCTAACCCCTCTAGTATATTAATTCTTATTTTCTTAGGTAAAACTAGGGTCGGCGATTGGGTGGATTGGGTTGTGTGCGTGTTAGGTTGAAACGGATAACAGACTGAAACGGGTCGTGGACCGTTATAACCCAAAATTAATCGCATCGAAATGGTTTGGGTTGAAATGGATAACGGGTCAATCCGTTTTGGCCCACAATTTTCCATTTAAAAAAAACTATATTTATATAGCCAAAAAATAACGGATTTGACTCACTTTAACCCGACTCAAATCGATTCGTTAATTTTTTGGATCAAACTGGGTAACCCGTTTTAACCCAAAAATATCGGGTCGTGTTGGATGGGTTAACGCGTTTTGAGTTGTAATTATCAGACCTCGACAAAACACACATTTGGGCCACTATACTTTTTCAAAAGTTGCAATTAGGCCACTGAGACGTCAAAACTTTTGATACGGTTATCGTACCAGACTTATCTTACATGTTAACCCAAATTTTTGATGGACGTTAAGTTTAAACGATAATTTAGGTTAAATACCTATTTTGCTTACGTCTTCATCGTCATCTTAAACGGTGGTCAACTTCAAATGATTCAATCAAACCCATAGCTGAATCCCAAATTTGAGGGTATACACAATCATTTTTCAAAAATACAATTTCTTGTCTCAAACTAAAAAAGGCGAACAAGAAGCCTGTAGTGAGAGAAAGAGAGCAAAGCCATTGTAGACCATGTAGAGAGAATCAAACCCAGATCAAACCCTGTAGAGAGAATCAAACCCAAAAAATCAAATCATAAATAAACCAAACCCAACTCATATTCATCAATTACAGTATATAATGTTCATCTTGTAAGATTAAGTTTGGCTACACTCAATCTCTTTCTCTTATTGTGTGGTCTACTGCTCAACCTCCCACTCATCAAGTAGCAACCGTTGGTAACCGTTCGGAAACCGCTAGCAACCGCTGCAGTTAAGGTTTGATGAAAGCCTTACATATGAGATATAAAAATGGTTGGTTTTTGGTCCCTAAGTCTTCTCTTAACAATTCGAAAATCACACCATCAATGAGTGAGAGATAAGGACTTGGAAGCACTGAAAATCAAAGTTAAACAACATCGAAATCGACTTTGATTCGGTGGTTCAAGATAGGTGTTTCAACATCAATGGTTAGAGGTAAGTTTTAAATTTCGATCCTTCCAGTTCATTCCGCATTAGGATCGTATGATTCTATTATTTGGTATCAGAGCAAGATTTAATACCTCTGTCTTGATGTAATAGAAAATATTTTTCATACCCATTTAAAATAAAAATAAAATTTTTGTTTATGGGTTTTGATTGGAAATGCCTAATGATGAAATTGATGTTGAAAATCATTAAATGATAGATTTTCTAACAGTTATGTGATTTAAAACGTTAATTTCCATGTTTTGAAGACGAAGAAACTGTCGGGTTTTGTTTTGGGTTCGAACTGGGCCGGGGTGACCCGGCTGAAGGTTGAAGATGATTGTTTTAATGTATTAAAAAATAAAAATTGGTGCTGCTTGGGTTCAAACCTGGTTGGGTTGTCAACAAGTTTGGACTTTCAAACCATTAAAGGCTAAAGAATTTAGTTGCTTGCTAGGTCTTCATTAATTATTTATTTAGAAAATAATCGTAATAACATAGATCAAAATGTGTGCTAAGGCCTAAGGGGATTCGAACAGTGGACTTTTCTTGTACAAAATGGTTGTAGAACCATTGTTCTGTTGTCTTATTTATTTTCTTATTTGATACTGTTTATTTTTAACACATAATAAATCAGATGGGAACTTGGTGAATTTTTTCCATGAACTGATTTTTATTTATTTTTAAATATTATGTGATTCATATGTTTTAATTAATTAGGGATTAGCCACAGCATTCTTGATTGATTAAAATCATATATTGCACATAGAAAATAACATTAATGGTAGTTAATTATATGTGATATAATGAAATCTACCCACACGAATTTCGACTATATTTGCATGATTAACTAGGATAGAATATTAAATTATATTTCTTAATCTACCGACATGAATTAAGAAAAGGAACATAATTTGATAGTTTTATCATAAATGTAGATAAATCTAATTGAATATGACTTTAGTTCATAGGTGAATTTTATGTCACTAGATTCATATATTTTAACATGATTTACATTGGTAAAACGTGTTATATAGTTTTAATGCACTTCAATTTTTTAAGTAACATGAGCATTTTTGACCTGTTTATTAATGCAGTGATTCAACCTGTTAACTACTCTGATAATAAGTCTGATGTTCATGAGCTTGCTGGGGATAACTATAAGGTTTGGAAGGAAAGAGTTATCCTTCATTTGGGTTGGATGGATATTGACTATGCTATCCGGTACGATGAACCACCTGGTATAACTGAAAAAAGCATACCAGATGAGGTTGATCTTTATGAAAAATAGGAGCGGTCTAACCGACTTTGTGTTATGTTCATAAGGACAAGAATACCCGGGGAAATTAGGGGTTCAATCCAGCAACATAACAATGTCCGTGCCTTGTTGAAGGCAATTGATGATCAGTATGTGTCTTCAGATAAGGCATTGGCTAGCACCTTAATAATACAATTCTCATCCTATAAGCATAATGGTGTTAAGGGCGTACGTGAACATATCATGAGCATAAGGGATATAGCGGCTCAACTGAAATTATTGGAAGTTGAGATGTCGGATTCTTTCTTGGTTCTCTTTATTTTGTGCACTCTTCCTGCACAATATGGTCCTTTTAAGATCTCTTATAACACACATAAAGATAAATGGTCAATAAATGAATTGATGACCATGTGTGTTCAAGGGGAAGGGCGATTGGCTATGGAAGAATGTGAGAAGGTGAATTTGGCAACAACATCAGGAGGAAAGAAAATACACAACCAAGCAAAAGATAAGAGAAACAACAAAATTCCTCCCCAAAAGGATATCAAGAAAGAGGGCAAGTGCTATTTTTGCAAGAAGAAATGGCACATAAAGAAGAATTGTCCTAAGTACTTGATGTGGCTTGAAAAGAAAGGTACCCAGTTTTCATTTGTTTGTTATGAATCTAATATGGTTGATGTTAATCATGACACATGGTGGATTGATTATGGTTATACACTCCATGTTACCAATTCTTTGCAGGGATTGCAAAGCCTGCGGAAACCAGTGGGAAGTGAGAAAAACATCTACTCCGGTAACAAGATGCCCTCACATGTGGAAGCAGTAGGAGCGTGCAAACTTGTTTTAAGTAGTGATTTTATTTTGGTGTCGGAAAAAGACATTTTATATTCCTAGTTTTGCTAGGAATTTGATTTCTGTTTCTAGACTATTGTCATCTTATTTTTCCTTTAGTTTTTCAAACTCTACTTTTAGTTTATCTTATAAATCTGATGTAATTGGAAGTGGTGTTTTATGTGATGGTCTTTTTCATCTTAACTTACAAAAGGATGACAATTTTTCTAGTTTGCACGTTCATGAAAATGTTGGTATTAAAAGATGTGTTGTAAATGAAGATTCCTCTATATTGTGGCACCAGAGATTGGGACATATCTCTATTGAAAGAATTAAAAAATTGGTAAACGAAGGGGTACTTAATGCTTTGGATTTTACCGATTTTGAGACTTGTGTGAATTGCATAAAGGGTAAGCAAACCAACAAATTTAAAAAGGGTGCAAAGAGGAGTACAAACCTTTTGGAAATCATACACACGGATTTGTTGTCCAGATATGGACACATATGGTCTGAAATACTTTTATCACCTTTATAGATGATTTTTCACGATATATGTATCTCTACTTACTTCATTCCAAGGACGAAGCTTTAGATGTCTTTAAAGTTTTCAAGGCTAAAGTAGAGAATCAATGTGGAAAACAAATTAAGATCATTAGATCTGATAGAGGTGGAGAGTATTATGGTAGATACACCGAGAATGGACAAGCACCTGGTCCGTTTGTAAAGTTTCTTCAAGAACATGGGATTATTGCCTAGTACACTATGCCTTATGCCTGGTTGTGTAGATCAAAATGAAGTAGCAGAAAGAAGAAACTGAACATTAATGGACATGGTGAGGAGTATGCGGAGTAACACAAAACTCCCTGAATCCATGTGGATCGAAGCTCTTAAGACGGCTGCGTATATATTAAACCGAGTTCCAACAAAGGCTGTCCCAAAGACGCCTTTTGAATTATTCAAAGGTTGGAAACCAAGTTTAAGGCATATACGCGTTTGGGGATGTCCGCCCGAAGTTAGAGTTTACAATCCAAAAGAAAAGAAACTAGACCTGAGGACCATTAGTGAGTATTTCATTAGATATGCTGAAAGGTCTAACGGGTATAGATTCTATTGTCCGTCTCACACCATTGAGATTGTGGAATCAAGAAATGCAAAATTTCTTGAAAATGACTTAATCAGTGTGAGTGACCAAATTCAGGACGTTGTTTCTGAAAGAGATCATTATAAAACTCAACCCTCTGGTTCAAGGGATAGATTGATTGTCATACATACCCCTCAGGTTCAAAAGCGTGTTAGACAACCAACTATTGTAGTTCCAAAAGTTGCTGATGTTAATAAAGAATATCAAGCTGTGAATGAGGAACAACTAGAAATTGTTCAACAACCAGTTGAAAAACAAGTTCCTCGGGATAATGATAATGCATCATTGAGGAGATCTACTCGAGTTAGGAGATCAGCAATTCCTAGTGATTATAAAGTGTACCTGCAGGAATTAAACTATAACATTGGGGCTGAAAATGATCCTGAAACGTTTTCACAAGCTTTGAGTTCTACAATATCGAACTTATGGCACAATGCCCTGAAAGATGAGATGGACTCTATGGCATCTAACAAAGTCTGGGATCTCGTTGAGTTACCTGATGGTGTAAAGGCCATTGGATGTAAATGGGTCTTTAAAACAAAGAAAGACTCAAATGGTAACATAGAGAGATATAAAGCAAGACTTGTTGCCAAGGGATTCACTTAAAGAGAAGGAATCGATTACACGAAAACATTCTCTCCGGTATCCAAGAAAGATTCTCTTCGAGTAATTATGGCATTGGTGGCTCATTTTGACATAGAGATACATCAAATGGATGTGAAAACGACATACCTTAATGGTAATCTAAAGGAAGAGGTTTACATGAAACAACCTGAATGATTCTCCTCTAGTGATGGTGAGAATTTAGTTTGCAAGCTAAATAAATCCATATATGGCTTAAAACAAGTCTCCCGTCAATGGTATTTAAAGTTCCATGAAGTCATTACTTCATTTGGTTTTGAAGAAAATGTAATGGATCAATGTATATATCAAAAGGTTAGTGAGAGTAAATTTTTTTTCCTTGTACTATATGTGGATGACATTTTACTTTCTAGTAATGATAGGGGTTTGTTAAACGATGTGAAACATTTTATCTCAAAGAATTTTGATATGAAAGATATGGGTGAGGCATCTTATGTTATTGGCATTAAGATCCATAGAGAAAGATCTCGAGGCATTTTGGGTTTGTCTCAAGAGACCTATATCAACAAAGTTTTAAAGAGATTTCAGATGAAAGATTGTTCACTGAGTGTAGCTTCCATTGTGAAGGGTGATAGATTCAGTTTGGATCAATGCCCAAAGAATGACCTTAAGCGGGAACAAATGAAGAACATTCCATATGCTTCAGCTATTGGAAGCCTTATGTATGCTTAAGTTTGTACCAGATCTGAGATTGCATATATTGTTGGAGTATTAGGAAGATATCAGAGTAACCCAAGTATTGACCATTGGAGAGCTGGGAAGAAGGTGCTAAGGTACCTTCAAGGGACAAAAAGGTTACATGCTCATGTATAGATGAATCGATAATTTGGAAGTGATTGCCTACTCCGATGCAGACTTTGCTGGATGTGTTGATTCACTAAAATCAACATCTGGCTATGTGTTCATGCTTGCTCGTGGGGCTATATCTTGGAGAAGTATAAAGCACTGAATTAATGATCGCTGATCCTTTAACTAAAGGCATGCCACCAAAGGGTTTTAAGGATCATGTAGATAGAATGAGACTTGGTTCTATTATGTGATTTCGTTGTAAGAACGATGTTGGTGAAACTCTATTTATGATGATTTCTCATTTCAGTCTTGTGTACACACTTACATATTTATATTGAGAAATAATTTTGTATTGGACCTAGAATAAACATAGTGTTTATTAATTTATGAAAGTATTGCTACATAAAGTATAATACTTGAGTGATAAATTTATTGTAATACGTGGACGATAATACTCGTTATTTAGAGGACTTATCACCATGATTCATATATTTATTATTTAATGTGATTGGGTTTCTAGTAATTTTGAGCTTAGCGTGTGGACCAAGTGGGAGAATGTAAGATTAAGTGTGGCCACACTTAATCTCTTTCTCTTATTGTGCGATCCACTGCTCAACCTCCCACTCATCAAGTAACAACCATCGGTAACTGCTAGCAACCACTGCAGTTAAGGTTTGATGGAAGCCTTACATATGAGATATAGAAATGGTTGGTTTTTGGTCCCTAAGTCTTCTATTAACAATTCAAAAATCACACCATCAATGAGTGAGACATAAGGACTTGGAAGCACTAAAAATCAAAGTTAAACAACATCGAAATCGCTTTGATTCGGTGGTTCAAGATAGGTGTTTCAACATCAATGGCTGGAGGTAAGTTTTAAATTTCGATCCTTCCAGTTTATTCTGTATTAGGATCGTATGATTCTATCACATCTTAATATTCATCATATTCAAAAATCCATTGAAAGATACCCTAAAGGAAGTCAAAACGCCAAACACATATCTGGAAATCTGGGTATTTTCGAAAATAAGCCCTAAAGAAAGAGTAGTGAGTGAGAGAGAAGGACATAGGGCGTGATCTTGGTTGAGTTCAGAGGTGGATGATGAAGAATAGGAGAGGAGATACGACTTCGCTACCTATCACTACCATATCTAGATGAGTAAAGGGCTGTGATTGGCGCAGCTGTGAAGCTGCCTGGCCGGATAGAAGAGATCGATTGCAGAGAGGATGTAGATGGTGGTGTTTGTCGGAGAAGAAGTTTTTCGCTATCCTGGTTGTTGACTATACGAGCAAAACAAATCTGGTTCATTATGGCCCAACCAGATTGGCCCCTCATTTAGATCTTTTCATGTACCCCTTTTGCACGATATTAATTTCCTAGTAAATGTAGTACTGTTATGTGGAAATGATGGCTTGAAGCCATGAATGATTAAATTAGATAGCGCATCAATGCATGACTGCAACTTGGTGTCTTCCTTGTTCTTTATTTGATTATGGAATAAGTTCACGAAGGTATCATGGTCTAAGTTCTCATGGTCTGTAGCCTTGATAATTTCAGGCTATCAAGGCGCTCACCCAGACTGGCGATTCAATTCCACTCATTTTTCTCATTACTGATGGGGCTGTTGAATATGTAGACGATGTTGAAGACAAAGGCATGTATTTAACATAGATTAATATCTGAACTTAATGTCGTTAACATACAAGATAAGTCTGATACAGTGGTTGTACTGAAAATTTTGACGTCTCAGTGGCCTAATTGCAACTTTTGGAAAAATACAGTAGCCCAAATGTGTGTTTTGTTTTTTTTAATTGAAAAATTATACTTCTTGAACGAAAAAACGAGTATATCCTTAATGAATCCGTGTGTGCCATGATCACTACTCAGTACATCGTGATGCATGCTTTTGAATCTGATGCATCGTGATTTCAAATTGATGCATCGTGAATTCAAATTGAATTCAAATTGTGTAACCGTCATTTACATTTTAAATAGAAGCCTCACAATTGAAATTTGATGCATTGCGATTCAAAAATGATGCTAATTCACTATCGTTTAACTTTTATTGCCCCAACAATTATGATTTTCAAACAATTTAGATACAAGTGATGATCGAGTCTTAATTTATTTTTTTGAAGATTTAGGCAATTGCTGGTGATGAAGATTACTGAGGAGCAATTGATGAAGATTACTTAATGAATCAATTTAAAAGACTGAGAGAAAGACAAACAAACTTGATTTGATGACGGGAGGGCAACAATTTTATGAAGTGTATTTTGCTTATTAAAAAAAGGTGGGTTCTGTAGGCAGTTAAAAGCTTTAGGAAGCGGACCGACCGCCATGTTTTACTTTAAATATTCAAGATCGGGTTACTAAAATTTGGGATAGCTTGAGTAGAATTGAATGGATGACAATTTCGAATTGAACCATGGATATCAGGGGTGTTATCCAAGTTGCCAAGGCACCAAAACGAGTTGAACCAAGCCGAACTAATAGGTTTCGTTCGGTTTAGTTTGTGTTTTTTAGAAACCGAGTGGTTCGGTTCACGGTTTGACATATCGAGTCGAGTCGAGTCGAGTCAAACCAAACCATTTTGAGCCGAACCACGAAGCTAAACCATCAGGCCAAGCCACCAAACTAGTAATCTTTTATAATTATGACATTTAGTATTCTTATACTATATAAAAGCTAGTTGATTTCTCAGTTCTCATCCATATATTCAATCTTCCTAACTCCAATCATTGTCGTCCTCTTCAGTCTCCTATATTCTCTCATTGTATTCTAATATTCTTATGGATAAAGATTGTATGATCAACTTCTATTATTTTTCCCCCAACTAAAATTTGGTAAAATTGATACATTTTCTACTCCCGTTCTTTGTAATTTCAAGTTTTATTTGTAAGTTTGAAGTTTTTTAGCATTCAAAACACATTTAAAAAAAATTCCTTTTGAATCAGAAGTTGAAGATATAGGGGGTGGGCTGGCTTCGGATGCTTTGTTGGAAGGGTGGCCAACGAATTTGGGTTAATACGCAGCTGACGTGGCTGGCCATGGTTGGGGTTCACAGGCTTGAAAGTGAGCGGGTATGTTGTGTTTTTTAAACAAAATAGGGAGCTGTTGGGATTTGAATAATTGCTTGCAATGCCAAATCCCAACAGCCTCTATTATGTTAAAAAAAACGAAACATACCCTCACTTTCAAGCCTATGAACCCCAATCATTGCCAGCCACATCAGTTGGGTATTAACTATTAACCCAATTAGTTGGCTAGGAAGCCGACCACTCCTCCAATAAGGCATCCTATATATGCAGCCGGCCCACCCCCAAATGCAACTCTTTTTTTTTTGTGTGTATCTCTCTCAAAATCAAGTTGACCTTTAAAAAAATCTTTCATTTTTTTGAATTATGATATCATGGTTAGAGTTTATCTTATTATCACAATTTTTAGTATTTATGTCATTAGATCAAAAGATATGATATCACGAGTTAGAGCTTGAAATATTATTACAAGTTTTAGTGTTAGTACCGTTAGATCAAATCTACTTAAAGTTCTACATCGTTATATCAATATATTTTTTAAAAGTAATGACATGAACATTTCAAATCATTACCAATTTAATCATCTAGAGGCTATAAGCCTCTAACACTAAAACTTATAACAATATCACAAGTTGTAACTTATAATATCATTTGCCTTTGATCAAACATACTTAGATCTTTACGCCGTTAGATCAAATATGTTCTTTTTTAAGCAATGACATAGACATTTCAAATCATCATCAACTTAATTATCTAACGGCCATAACACCAAAGCTCATAATAATATCATTGTAAAACTTGAGGGACCGGAACTACTACCCCATGATTCAACCTGGTTAAAAAAAAAATCATTGTAAAACTAATCATTATTGATTCTGAAAAAATTTCGTATGCAGATCATCGGTTGTTTTATGTGTATAACATATTACTCATAAGTTGCAATATATTAAATAAAATATAATTTATGGTATTTTATTATTAATTTTGAGCTACTAAAAATAATATATTTGAGCAAAATATATAAGGTATAATTTAATTAGTAAATAACTCTTATCATAAATAAAAACAAAAGAGGGAACATGAATAACTTGTAATCTACTTAATAATAAATATTTAAAAATGTAACAAACATAACAAAACTTTACATTAAGTAAGACAAGGATTTATATAAACATTTTTTTCTTATTCGGAATGACATTAACTATATAATTTGAACATTCTCAATGATTTGTTGAATTAACAATTGACGAAATGCTTAGGTCTGCGAAAAATAAATAGGTATAAAAATTGTTGTTCCATGTATTGTGTACTCGTGTAGTTGCTGGAAAAAAAGCATTATTTTAAATATAAATAAATAAATAAATAAATAAATTCAAAAAATTTGATCTAAAAAATAGTATAATATATTTTACCAATCCGATAAAGGAAGAACTGCAGTCGAATGCAACACATTTTGATTAAAACATCCAATATTATACTCTTTGAAAGTAACATTTTCTACAATAAAATTTATATATGATTATTCAAAAAAAATTAAAAAGCAAACACCAAAAAAATCATTCAGGCACACTATTATTTTCAAATGGACATAATTCAAAATACTTCGATATTACATAGAGATTTTAAATACATTTTTTACTATTGGAGAAAATTTTATTTAATCTAGTTAAAAAGGGAAAGATACCTAAAAAAGATATGAGGTAATTTTCTCGGTTAAAAAATACTTATAAATAAGCACATTTTACAATGGACCGACAGAACCTCAAATCCAATGCTCAGCGAAACAATATTTTCCAGTTTCATTCTACAACAACATAAATTGGTTGGCAATGTTCATGTAAGAATTGGTGTTTGAAATTCAAACCAAAATTTGTAGCATATGCATAACAAAATCATAGGCTTTAATTAAAGAAAAAATTACAAGCCGGTACATCTTTTAAAACATGTTTTTAAATAAATCCAGCTATTTTTTAGACATATCTTTTAGATACAATTTTAAGGCAAAATTACGTCACTGCTCTTTATTTCTTTGTATCGGGCCAAAAGTACAACGTCCTCTCCCAGCCCCCACTCTGTGTTCATAGCTCCATTTCCCTTACGCTCTCCTACTGGACGCATGCGACTCGTTTCAACTTTGACTGTTCCGCCACCGGATTCTCTCTTCAGGCCATGGATTCGTAGCGCTGGTTTCTCTCCTTCTCAGATCAGAGGGATTTGAGCATTACCGCTGCGATCGGAACATTTCCATGGGTATGAATCTCAACAACATGTCGAAAATGCTAAAGTGCGCTGGTAATGATGATATCATCACTCTCAAGGCTAACGATGGGAGAGACACTGTCACCTTCATGTTTGAAAGCCCCAGTAAGTCCATCTTTACCAACCTGAATTTATTGCATCATTTCTATATATTTGTGATTTTGTGTGTCATTGCTTAGAGTTGAGTGTTTGTTGTAATAGTAGCTTATTATCGCATAATTGTTGTGAGTGAGGGTGGTTAATTTTGTCAATGACAAGATGAAAGAATCCTACCTATTTGTCATTATTTTTAATTTTCATTTGTATGGACTTTATATTTGTTCAATTGGATGGTTGGTATCTAATGAATCAATTCAGTATCTCAATCTTGAGATAGAATGCAATTTTCTAGTTTGGTCCCTTGACAATAACTGTAATTACTGAGATTCTCAAGTAGTCAAAGCCCTCCAATTTCCATGGATATTATATGATATATGCAGGACAAAGTTTAATGACAGTAAGCTTATAATTTAGGGAATACCACCTTTTTAACCACCGTACAAGTCGGGGAAATTCAATTTGACCAACGACGTTTCATAACGACCAAATTAACCAACCAATTTTTAATTTGGTTGCAATGTCGTCCTCGCCATTTCATAACGACCAAATTAACCAACCAACTTCTGTCAATATCGGGCCAAGAAATTGCTATAGAAGGAAGATATTGACCGAAGTTGGTTGGTTAATTTGGTCTTTATGAAATGACGAGGACGACATTGCAACCAAATTAAAAGTTGGTTGGTTAATTTGGTCGTTATAAAACGTCGTTGGTCAAATTGGATTTTCCCAATTTGTACGGTGGTCAAAAAGGTGGTATTCCCTATAATTTACGTAAGAACCCTGCAAGTGGGAGTGAGGGAGGGAGGTGAAGGTATGGACTGGGGAGATGCATATATTGTTTGATAGCATTGTGTAGATCTCCAGCTTTAATAATGTTATTTCAAATCCATTAATAGACTGATGATGTTTGTTCTCATCTTGTTAGAGCTCACATCTACACATTGAATTCTGTGTGTCTAGTTTATTAGTTATAATGCATGTTCAGGTCTATTTGCTGGTAGATGTTAGTGCTTCAATCCTTTTCTGCTCTGATGATGCCTATGTCTAGTTTAAGTTTTATTGGTCTGGCAGTTTCTCCGTTAGTTTCCGTTAAGCAATAGTAGAGAGACAGAACTTTAACGGAGCATAACTTTCGCGCCCGGATGAATTACGGGACCCACCGCATATCAAATTGAAGCTCTCGATGACACCTACAAGATTCACAGGGTTTATCCCGTGAATAGTTCATTTTTAGCCCAAAAAACGCTGTTAAGTACTGTTATGGGCCTTTGAAGTTTTCGGGCTTTTTCGTCTTTTTTGTTTAAGACTTTTCCTTTTAGGGTTTGGATTGTTAGGGCATATAAATACCCTATTAAACATTATTTCGGTAGTTTTTAATAAAATTTGAGTTTTCTTGCTTTGTGCTTGAACCCTAAGCCGTCATAGGCTTGTTCTAAGGAATTTCTCGTTGAAAGAGTTTCTATTTGATTGTTTCGCTGCGTCAGGTTGGTTCACATTTTTGCAACCAAAAAACTCGGGTCATCTTTCCTGTGAATGGAACAATGGTTTGCAGTGGGTGTCTAGGAAGCACCTACGCTGGAGGGGTACATGTCAAGTGTTGACGCTTGTTCGACACCTGATACTTTGCCACACTCTCCTTCATGTAAGCACTATGCTTGAGTTTTATTAGTAATGTTTTTGTTTTATTAGTATTGTCTTTTAAGTAATGTCTTTAGATTAAGTTTTATTGGTTATTTTCTCTGTAGGTAAATTATGTTGAACGCAGAATGAAAACACTTGTGAATTTCTTTTCTGGACAACACAAGGATCTGAACAAGCCTAAATTCAAATACAGCATTGGAAGATTTGAAAAATCACCACAACAAAATCCTAACACAGAAGATTGTGGTGTTTTTGTATGTTCTTTAATTGAATGTTTGTTAAGAGGACAAATGATTCCTAGTAGTATTGATGCTGTTAAATATAGGGTAAAGATGACTGAAACATTTATTTTGAAAGGGGACAACAAAAAACAATAACAAATTTGTTTGAAAATGTGATAATTAAATTTTTATGTTTATTCCATGTTTGTATTACTGTATTTTGTTTTGTAATCGTAAAATATTAAATTAATTTGGTCCTACAAAATGATGTGAAATCCATCCTGATGCCAGGGCTTGGCATCAGAATTTTTGAATTCATTTTGGTCCTCCAAAATACTGTCAAATCCATCCTGATGCCAGGGCTTGGCATCAGAGTTTTTCGATTAATTTGGTATTGCATAATACTGTCAAATGCATCCTGATGCCAGGGCTTGGCATCAGAGTTTCTGGATTGATTTTGGTACTGCATAATGCTGTCAAATGCATCCTGATGCCAGAGCTTGGCATCAGAGTTTCTGGATTAATTTGGTCCTCCAAAATACTGTCAAATGCATCCTGATGCCAGGGCTTGGCATCAGAGTTTCTGGATTGATTTTGGTCCTCCAAAATGCCGGATCACTTTTGTCTTCATTAATGGTTTTTTTGTCATTTGGCAAGCAATTTGTAATTACATGAAATTTCTAAAAAATTGATGGACCTAGATGAAAACATGTTTTCAAAATTATACCCACTTGAAATTCCCCCTTAATTAAACATATCCGATCCATAATTTTTAGAGGATTAAACATATACTACAAAGTTGGTTGATTTTGGTCCAAAGAAATAAATAATAATAAAAAAGATATTTAATTGTTAGTAACTACAATGTATAAAATTAAATCAAATTAATAATCATAATTATAATATAAATAAACAAGTGAAGTAATTATAATTATATGGAGAAACCCATATACATATTGACGTGTTAATTTTCTCATTAAGATAAGCAGATACAAATAACAAATAAAAATTGTCATTCAAAAAAGATGGTGAAGGCAATTATATTATGATTTTCATGAGCAGTTCAAAATAACCAAATGGACATGTTTACCAATGAAGTCCATGACTGCACTATCGGATAAATTACCTCCAGCTTTCCGAATTACATATGAGCCTGTTTGATTTAGCTTATTGATATGTACTGATTACTTATTACTTATAACTGATAACTTATTACTTATGACTTATGATTGATGACCAATAACTAGTGATGTTTGATTTAGCTTTTTAAAAGTGTTGATTAGCTTTCTTAAGTTAGTGTGTGTGTGTGTGTTTGATTAATAAGTTGAAATAATGCTTAAATCAAATATAAAGACTAAAATAACATCATCACAAAATGTGATTTACATTATTATTATTATTATTATTATTATTATTATTATTATTATTATTATTATTATTAATATTAATTTTAATCATATTATTATCATTATTAATTATTTTATTAATTATTAATTATTATTATAATTATTATCACTTTTTTTATTTTTTATTAATAATAATACAAATTTTATCACTATTATTAATTATTACTATTATTATTATCATTATTATTGTCTTTATTATTATTATTATTATCATTACTTGTTAATTTTAGTATTTATTTTATCATATTTATAATATTATTAATGTAATTTATATTATTATTATTACTGATTTTATTATTATTAATATTATATTTTATTATTATAATAATGATATTAATATTACTTTTATTATTTTTTTACAATTATTTTTACTATATTATTATTAATATTACTTATTATTATTGTTATTAATTATTATTATATTTATCATTATTAATACTATATTTATTTTATTATTATTATTATTATAACAATTATCATTATTCATATTATTATTTATCAATATTATTATAATTCCTTTTATTATTATTATTATTTATAATAATAATAATTATTATTATTATTATTATTATTATTATTATTATTATTATTATTATTATTATTATTATTATTAAGAAGGGTAATCTTGGAATATATAAAATATCAATAAAGAAGAGGATTCACATATTTTTGTCAATATGTTCATTTTATTTTATACATTTTGGCTCGGAACAAAATATTTGTATATATAAAAAGGAAATAAAAGAAATTACTTTAAGTTTATTAAATAAAAGAAATCCAAAATTATAACTTAAATGATACAACTAGAGAATAATTACAACATTTTTATAAGCTATTTTAAGAATAAAATAATTATGCTAGTACAAACTTTATTTATATTTATGTGCATAAGTTGGAAAGAAACTTATTAAATAATAAGAAACATAACTATTTCTATATTTAAAGTATGTGCAGAAGATAAACTAATTAAACTGCAAGAGATTATAACTACTTTACATTAAAGTAAAGACAGAAAATAAACTAATTAAACATAAAGGAAATATAACTATTATTACATTTAAAGAAAAGACAGAAAAAAACTAAATAAGTAAAAAGGAAATATAACTATTATTGCATTTAAAGTAATACAAAAAAGAAACAAATTTAAACGAAAATGAAATATAACTATTATTACATTAAAGTATAAATCGAAATAAAACGTAATTAGATATTTATATTTAAGTTATAGATTATAATAAATAACTACGGGGACAGAACTTACCTTCCGGAACGTGAGTGTCTGAACCCGGTATGTCTGGGCTTAAGCCCACTAGGCGGTCTACATGTGATTCCCCTGTCCTTCCGAGAAATAAATTTTTTTTTTCTTTGTCGTTGTTGGATTTCAGGCAGCGTGGCTGCTGCTTTTAGTTGCTTTTCACCTTGGGATCCGGGCGGCACAACTGCTTGCTTTTGCTTGTTTGTTTTGCGTGCGTGCTGAGTCTGAAATCGGGCAGAGTAACTGCTTGCCTCGGCTGGATTTTGACGTCTGGATTCAGGCAGGGCAACTGCTTGTTTTTGCTTGATATTGCGTCTGGAATCGGGCTGAGCAATTGCTTGTTTCGACTGGATTTGACGTCTGGATTCATGCAGGGCAACTACTCTTTTTGGTTTTTTTGAACCGGTGAAATATGACGAAAACCTAGCAAGGTAACTAGGGTTCACTTTGGTTGAAGAGTTTTAGTGTTTAGGGAAGAGATTTGGTAGTTTGACAGAGCTTCAGGGTTGGAGAGGAAATAACCTCGGTGTTCTCTCGAGAGAACTTTCACAAACTGTGTGGTGAAACTATGTTTTTTCTGAAGACGGGAGCCTTTATTTATAGGCTGGGATCCAGACTTCCTTCGCTGTTAAGTATCATCAACCGTGCCTGAGCAGCTTGTAATGCATGCTAAAAGAATTGCACTAAAAGGCAACTGCACCAGTGCTTTGAACATTGTGGGCACCGCCAGAGGGCTAAGTAGGTGCGCCCTAAAAGCTTGGTGGGCGCGACGCCCAGAATGGGGGGAGGCAGCGCCCACATCCTTTTTTCCTTCCAATTTTGGCACTTTGGCCCCTACAATTCACTGTTTATGCATTCTTATTTTCTTTTGCATTTTTTACATTTTAAACCCTGTAACTTGACATCTGTTAGTCCTTTTAACAGATCTTGATACTTTATGACATGTCATTAGAGGTGGCAAATGGGCGGGCATGGGCGGGTCTAAATGGGCGGCGGGCTCAAATGGGCGGGCAAATAAGTGTCCATTTAATAATATGGGCATATATGGGCGGGCACAAAATGGGCATGTGCGCACATTTACTCATTAACATGCACTTATCAAAAATAAATATAATAATTAAAAAACTTCATTCTTTAACAAAAAAATTGAATTTGACATTTCTCTCTTGTTCCAAGTCTCGCGTTATATTCTTTGCATTTCAGTTGAGAAATTTCATATATATATATATATATATATATATATATATATATATATATATGTATATATATATGTATGTATATATATATGTATGTATATATATATGTATGTATAAACAAAGCTAAAAAGTGATTAGATATGCCATAGGAGTTAGTTTATAAATGCTGACTTGTAAGCTCGAAGAACTGGGCTTGTGATCTGCGAAGTACCATGTTCACCGGAAGGCCAACTAATTTGCCGATCATATGGCCGGTAAATCTTCTCTTGCACGTCCTCCTAGGCCTGGTGATACAGAGCAAGAGAATTAATTTGGGGGGGGGGCACACTTGGAGGGGGGTGGGGGTTGGAAGGGTGGGTACACAATATAGATATATTAATTATGTTAAACGTCATTATTTATCTTAAGTATTTTATAATTATGTATGTAATTGATAAAACAAAATTAGAAAAGTAAGAGAATGAGTTTTAGTATGGGTGCCCAAGTGGGCGCCCATTTAGCCCATCATAATTAATGTGGGCATGCCCATTTATGCCCACTTAAAATTTTGGGTGTGCCCATACCCATTATTTACTGGGCGGTCGGGGCAGGCAAATGGGGGCGGGCAAAAATTGCCACCTCTACATGTCATATCACAGGGGTACGAAATTGAGGTGTCTACAGTAGCCCCAAACAATTTGATTCTTTTTGTTCTTATTGAAGTGTGCATGTGATTGATCAATTCTGGCCCCACGTAATTCCTCCACAAATTAATTCTTCTTCCTCCGGTTTTGTGGTTGGTTTTCTCATTAATAATACTAATTAATATATTAGTATTATTATTTTCTTCACTTTACATTTGGTATCAAAGCTAGTTCGTGGTCAAGATAGTTTGTAGCAAGGTTTATATGGGTCCCAAGTTTGATGGAAAAATTAATTTTTCTGATTGGAGCTATCAGATGTATAATTTTTGGTGGTATGTGATTTAGAAAAATACGTTGATGAGAAACTTGCGAAAAATACAGCTAAAGGGGAGAAAATCAAGTCTGCTGAAGCACTTGATTATATTTTTAATGGAGTTGAAGATGGTATTCGGAAGAAGATTATTAATTCTAAATCAACACATGAAGCGTTCGATGTTTTGACAAAGACGTTCCTAGGTAGAGTGAGTACATTGAAAACTCTCTATTGTAATTCCCCATCGTTTATAGTGAAGTTGTTGCTTGCCTTGGAAACGTACCTTAACATCATGAAATATACATTTCCATGGAAAACAATTGAGTTATTTCCAACGGATGACTGATTATAAATTCCGAATATATTTTCTTCACTGATTTCATTGTTGCTGGAACTCTGGATTGTTTGTTGTATTACAAATTTCATCAAATGACACACATCCAAGTCCTAGGTTGGGCTGATGTTTTTAATCGAACTGGGAGAGGGGACCTTTCGGAAAAGATTTCTCCTATGATGGAGTGTTGTCTACAATTGTTCTTCACAATGTTCAGCAAAGGAGTTGTAACAAATTTATATTAGTTTCATCATTGACAACTGCTTGATAATTACATAGCCAAGGAACCATTGATCTCCCCAAGGCGTCCAAATACAGTTGTAGAATTCAATCTTTCATGATAATTCATTTACTGTAATTGTTTTGTTAATATATTCATTTCGCATTTAATTGATGAACTGTTATAAAATTCAATAATCAAAATAAATAATTGTCTATTAGTTCATTACAATTTTAGTATAGTTAAAAAAATAAAATAAAATTTTATATTACTTTATGTAAATGAGGGCATAAATTGATTTTCTATATATATACTGTTATCAATTTATTCAAGACAATGGAAGAATGTCAATAGTTTTTGGATTTGTTTATCAAATAAATTTTTGTAACAAATTCTTTTCATTTCCTAGCAATAATGGAACATCAATAAATATAAAGTGTTTCCAAATCTGGAAAGTCACTTTTGATGGGATATTTCTATTATTTACTCATCTCCTTTTATATATGTATAGATATAAATATAGATATGCTTTTTTTTAAATAATGATATAAACATTCCAAATCATCACCAATTTAATCATACAACAACTCTAATACTAAAATTCATAATAATATCACAAGCTCTAACTCATAACATCATTTGCCTTCTTCTTTTTTCAAATCTTCAGCTTGCAGTTCAAAAAGCTTTCTTTTTTTTTTTTAAAGGCTTAAAATCAACAAAGAAAAGCTTAAAATTACAGAGAAATGAATGTAGAAAACATACCTTCATGGAAAAATTTGAAAATTGGTTTTTCGTTTTTAAATGCAAGTCTATAAATGTTAAATGAGCCAAGGGAAAAATTGGAAGAAGAAAAAATCTTTGTGATGTAATAAGCATTTTTACGCATACTGTATTAAGCACTTTACGCATGCTGTATTAAGCATCTCCCTAAAAAAATAGAAAAAACTTAGGTAAGACGGTCTTACAAATATTTTTTGTAAGACGAATCATTCATATCCGATCCAACGTGTATTGGTGAATTGAGCTGTGAGAGAGTGTGCTCCATCATCCCTAAATCCGTCTTATATAAGACATATTCAAAAAAATTATAGCAAGTTAGGAAAGCTTTCAGGAGATTCTCTTAGGCTCCATTTGTTTCACGGAAAATCATTTCCAAAAAATTATTTCCTGAAAATTATTTCAGGAAAATGAAAATATTTCATTTTCAGGTGTTTGGTAAATTTTTTGAAAATATTTCAGAAAACATTTATGGGTGTTTGACAAACACACAAAAAATGTTACGGAAAACAATATATGAATAAATACAAAAAGTATGTTTTAATAATAATACATGCACATATTGAATATAAGATAATGTTGAACTTTAAGTCGTTTTTCTTTCGTAGCCCTCAATTTATCATTAGTGGTGTTAAATCAATAAGGTCCATCTTTTTTTAATCTCACAATTACAAATTAAAATTTTGATAATTGATATGAAAAAAAAGTTTTAAAATAGAAAATAGACAATGTTTATGATGCCCCTAGAAAATGTTACGGAAAACTATATATGAATAAATACAAAAAAATATATTTTAATATTAATGCACATATTGAATATAAGATAGTGTTGAACTTTAAATAATTTTTCTTTAGTAACCCTCAATTTATCATTAGTGGTATTAAATCAAGGTCTATCTTTTTTCAATCTCACAATTACAAATATATCTTTTGATAATTGATATGAAAAAATGTTTTAAAATAAAAAATTGACAATATTTAGGATGCCCCTAAATAATATAGTTGACACTAATTTTAGGATGTATTGATTATTTATTAAAATTAAAATTTATAAATAGTGTGCTCAAACTTTATTTATATTTCTAAACAATTTATCTGTTAGTGAAATATTGTGTGTGTAAGTAAATATGTGTAATTGTGAAAAGGGGCGGAGGGTGCCCGAACATTTGGAAAATGACTTACGAAAAATGAATCCGTAAATCATTTTCTGGAAAAGAAGCCTTCATTTTCCTTTGACTCGGACAACCTTTTACGTTGATTATATTTTTACAAGGTTACCAAACACCGGAAAATACAAAAAATATTTTCCAAAAGTAATTTTCTTGAAACAAACAGAGCCTTAATATAGAATCCTATGTGGAAAATTGACCATCTTTCGGAGATATTATTTCCCCGGTAGATTATCGGATTCAAATGAAGGGACCCTGAGATCTCTTTCTCCCTCGTCTGTGGCAGAAAAACCCAACCATGTTGTATAATGATAATAACTAATAAGGGCCTCCGCCCCATTGCTTTTCTTGCATCGAAGACGAATTGGTTGAGACTTTCTTCATTGGAGTATGGAAAAAGTTTTGGGACATACAGTAAGTATGATTGTATGAACATCTGATTCTAAAGTTCATCTACTAATTCTACAAGCCTGTGTATATCGTCACGAGCTTAATTCATGGGTTACATGCTCTTAATTATAACTCCACCTATCGTGAAATGAGCGCCCTTCCCCCTCTCTCTTTCTCTCCCCGTCTCTCTTAACTTCGAATTTCAATCGCGATGCATCGCTATGTCACACAATTTGTACTCATTGTACATTACAATGCACATAATCATGACTCATGATTAAATTTCGTGCATTGCGATGCATGATTTTTACACCACGATGTATAAAATCATTTTTTGCGTATGCTTATTTGGTTCATTAAAGGTATACTCGTCCTTTTGTACTAAAAATATCTTTTATCGATTAAAAAAATGTTTAGACTGTTTACCGGTTACAAAATGATGGGAAGGGACGGACTCGATTATCACCCTTTATTCTATCGAGTATCGAATTTGAGATGATTCAAGCTTCATATTTACTTCACAAGCTCAAATTAAGCCGAGCTTAAGTCAAGTTTGAGACAATTGCCATTTTAAATTAGAAGAAAAAAACTTACTATTGGCTCTTGAAAAAATATTGGAGAGACATTATTCTCACACTTAACAAGTTAGTAAATCCGTGCTTAGCACGAGTCATATTATGTATGTCATTAATAAATGTGATTTTTTATTATAAAAATACAAATAACTAAAATTTAACAAAAGTCAAGAGGTTAAGACAAATTTGGGTGCAATTTATTTATAATCTATATTACAATAGAGCTCATTTTTTACACATTTGCAATTAATTAAAGCTGTTTAGAGGTTGAGATTAAATTATCTTAAAAAAATTAATGGTTGAGATTCACTTTCACATTCACATGTGTGAGAGTAGTTATCCACTTTTAACTCTTTATTTTCTTTCATCATGTTACAAAGTCACCCCTACAATTAATATTATGAGCAGTCACACCCTGAGATTAATTTTCTAAACTATTACATCTTACAAAACATCAACATTACATTAATATAATCTCACAATAGAACTCAATTGATTGACTGAGAATCTGAGACTATCTGGCCATAAAGGTTGATTCCGTCACAAAATTAAACGTTCATTGGTCAGTTACATATAACTTAACTGTAACATTTTTAAAAATATCACCTTCTATTTAGACGTTGTCATTTCAATTAACGAAATCAGATAAACTGACAACATGCCATAAGCACAGACACGAAGATCTAGTTATAATTAAAACAAAAGCAACGCTATCCATACGACTTCTCATTAAAAAATCTACGCCTGAACCCTATTCCATTTTAACCAAGGTTATATAGTTAAGAAGAGTAATGGTTTTTTTACATTAAAAAAAACACAACAGTGTGTATAGTTTGGGAGTAACCGATAAAATAAAATAGGAGAAATTATGGGTCGGTTTACTTTTTTGAAGTTTATAATCCCTCCAGTCCTGTGATTTTTTTTTTTCAACAGGAAAAAGTCATTTTTGAGGGCAAAATAACTATGATATCCTTATCTGAGAACCCCGTTTCGAACTTTCCTCGCTACTGAAAAAACGAGTGGTTTCAAAACTTTAAGCGTGTGGAATACGTTCGGCCTCGTTGTGGACTCAAAAATGTGTTTACAGAGTCGTCACCTTTATTTTATGGTTAAACAAAGAAAAAACAAAAATACTAGAATGTATGAGTTCGGGTGCTAAGTTACGAGTTAGGAAGGGGTTAGTCACACAACTCGCTCTTTCTGTTTTACAATGGATTTGTCAACATGCTTGATTTATTTTATATACTTTGGTCCAAAAAAAAATAAAAATATATATATATATATATATAACAAAAAGAGATAAAGAAAAGTTACATTACATTTTATAAATGAAATAAAGTAAAAGTACAACCGAAATAATAAAGTTAGAGAATAATAACAACATTTTTATAAGATATCTTAAAAACAAAATAGATATGCTAATAGCAAACTTATTTAAATTTCATTTATAAACAGGAAATAAACGTATTAAACAATAAGAAATATAACTATTTCTACATTTAAAGTATAAATAGAAAAGAAACTAATTAAAATGTAAGAAAATATAATTACTTTATATTAAAGTAAAAACGGAAAGGAAACTAATTAAATAGTAAGAAATATAATTATTTCTACATTAAAGTTAAAGTAAAGACATAAAAGAAACTAATTAAACAGTAAAAAATATGATTATTTATATATTAAAGTAAAAATAGAAAAGAAACTAATTAAATAGTAAGAAAATATAATTATTTATACATTAAAGTAAAAATAGGAAATAAAATAATTAAGCTATAAGAAATCCTAACTATTTTTACATTAAAGTGAAAACGGAAAATAAACTAATTAAATAGTAAGAAAATATAACTATTTTTATATTAAAGTAAAAACATAAAATAAATTAATTAAATAGCTACATTTTATTTATAGATTTAGAATAAATAACTACGGGGACAGAACTTATCTCTTGAAGCGTGAGTGTATAAACCCGGTATATGCCTAGGCTTAATCCCTCTAGGCGGTCTACGTATGCTTCCCATGTCCTTCTTAGAAAGGAAGTCATTTTATTGTTTTCGTTTGTTGTTTGCTGAAATTTGGGCAGCGTAACTGTTTGTATTTGTTGTTTTTCACGTCGGATTTTGAGCGGTGTAACTGCTTATATTTGTGACTTTCCACATCTTCATTCGAGCGATATAACTGTTTATTTTTGTTGATTTTTCACCTCTCTATCCGGGCGGCGTAACTGCTTGTTTTTGTTGATTTTAATGTATGTCGTGTCTGATATGAGGCGGCGTAACAGCAAGGCATGTTGATTGATCGGCTTGCAGGGGCGAGGACAGGGGCTTAGATGAAGGCTTGCTGGAACTTTGAGAGAGATTATATGTGGGCAGCGTAGAGCTATCAAAATTGAGCCTGGCCCGGTCCAGCCCACCCCACTTTTCAAGGGCCTGAGCCTCAATTTAGAAGGCCCGAAAAAAACGGGCCTCTTTGGTTAGGCCTGCGGGTTGTGTTTGGCCCGACCATAGAAAGTTTAAAAAGCCCGACACGGCCCGATCATAAAGTTAAACACTTAAACTTAATTACAAAATTAAAAAACTAAAACATAAATTTAAAAAGAAAAAACTATCAAACATTCATTTAGATTACTTTTTTTTCTTTTTTTTTTCTTTTGGTTAGATAAATTTATGACACAATATGATCTATTTCAAAATCATTGTTCTCTTTTTGGTTGAAACTCATATTCTAAATTGATGGAAGTGACACTTACAAAGAGGAAATGAAGTTGATCTTCCAAGTTTAGTATGATTATGGTTAGTAATTTTATCGAAACTGATCTATTTAATTGAGTATCTCTATTTGATATAAAAAGCCCCAATAGTATAAACTTGATAAAAAAAATAATTTAAATGCAAGACTGTGTCGGACGAATAAAAAAATGAACATGAAATTGGTGACAGTATGATTTTGCAAACTAGAACCCGAAAAACTTTGTCTATCCTCAGAAAACACATATTAAAAAATTGGTGACAGTATGATAAACTTCAATTTGGTTATAACTTTTTTGAAAAAAATACCCTTCAAGTAGGACATGTATTTTTTCTTTGGTCTGTAACATTATAGTTTTTCTAGTTTCTGTTTCGTTTAATTGTTGAAGTTACTACATTTGTTTATATTAGATTTGGTTGCACTTTTGCTTTGTAATTGTGTAAGTTAGACTAGTAAGTATGTGTGTTTTGAACTTTTGATGTATTATATAACTTTTATTAACTAATTTGTGAGTTTTTTAAAAATAAAATAATAGTTATTTTTTTTGGTCCATAGGCTCGAAGGCCCAGAGGTCTGAAGTGCCTATGGGTTGGGCTTAAGTTCTATGAGGCCCGGCCCGCCGTTAAGCGAGGCCCGACCTGTTTGACAACTCTAGGGCAGCATAACAGAGGGAGAGAAATTATCTGTTGATGACGGAGGACAAACCCTCTATTTATAGGCGGAGTAGAGGTAGTCTTAAGCAAGAAGAAAGAAGACAAATATTTTGCACTGAGTTTGTTAGGGTTGTATATCACGCTGGAGGAGTTGTACTTTGGAAGGAAACAACTGAAGACCAAAAACCAAAAAGGGCGCTGCCTACAGCAGTTTCTGGTGCGACGCCCTGTTGTAGGCGGCGCCCAGATCTGTTTTCTCTATGAAAATGTTACTCTCTCCTCCCCTCTTGTTATCGTTTGTCCTTTCCTTCTTGATTCTTCTTTGACACTTTGGCCCTCTTGAAACTTAACGAAAACTTAACATTTGTTAGTCCATTTATAATTTATAAATTATACTTTTAGGACATTAATAAATTAGGGGTACAAATTTGGGGTGTCTACACCTTAATGAACCGAAGGCGCGATATGGAGGTCACTTACTTAGTGCATCACGTTACATCAAATTTTGCACCATGATATATCAATTTAATTATCAGAGTTGTTGAAGGAGACAATGAAATTTTTGGAATAAATTTTCGAAAAATGATCTTTTGTGGTTGAAAAAAAGAACGAGGTACTGGAGGAGTTAGAAACTTTGTAAAAGGGACCGACCAGAATTTCACTCAATAAAATAAGTTAATGCATACGCTCCTAACTTTGTCAAAAATAATTTTGCTTGGAGAAAGAATATTAAATAACTTCTTAAAGGAAAATGATACTTGGGCATGTTTGGATACCACAATTTCATAGTTTGGAATTGGAATTGGCCGGGGTCTCCAAAACCAATTTCATTATTTAGGAACACAATTAAAATTTAGAATTGTAATTAAGTTGGAATTCTAAATGACTCAATTCCATAAAACTAATTTCATGCTAAATCCTAATAACTTAAATTTTAAATTTTGGTCCATTATTAGATAGTAAAAACTCACTTTTTTACCACCACCACCACCACTTGTGCCACTTCCGACCATCACCTCCGAACAATGCCACCATCTTCGGCTACCGTCACCACCTCCAGCCGCCGCTGCAGTTCTGGCCACCGTCGCCTCCGCCAGCCCCCACTCAATCCGACATCCACCGTCGACGTTAACCATCACCACTATATGTTATTTATTTATAAAATTTAATTTTTATTATTATTTTGTTGTTAGCAAGGTTTGAACATTTGTCATTCATAATTCATAATAACTAACAATCATAAACCAATAAACTACACTAAATACTGACCTATCATTGAACTTTTATTTTAAGTATAATATAGAATTACACTATTTTACTTATTATCCAAACAATGAAATTGCTATAACTTTGAAAACAAATTCTAAGTTATTCAAATTCTATAGAATTTGAATATTTATTGAATTCAAAATCACTGCATCAAAACGGATAATTCACTTCACCTCCTACATGGATATTATGAGGACTCATTGTTTTTTTTTAAATTCAGGTTTAGACAAAAATTACTTTGATGTTTGTGATAAAATTAAAAAAAAACAAAGACTTATAAAAGGGATGTTGTGATTGGATATAAATTGTAAAACACACAACGAATCTACAATTGAGTTATTTTTTTCCCCACATATAATTGATAAGATAAGAGATTTTCTTCAAAACCTAAAAAGATATTTGAAATTTAAAGAATAGAAGTGGATATAACTAAAATTGTTTTGACTATTGGTTCAACTAATTATTCCTAATTCTAAAATAATGTTTGAATTCGGATCCTATATCTGTAAATAAATTGAAAAGTATTTTTTTATACCAACAAAAACATATTATTAATATCAGAAAAATTTAACAAGAAAACACAACTAAACTACGGGTAGCCATCCAAGACTAACACAAGAGAAAGAAAAAAAAAACATATCTAAATAAATGAAACTCTTTACTTTTTGCAGTACATTAATATCTCCACCTCTCAGCCTTGTCCAAAGTACAATACAAAAACTTAGAAAATATTGTTTTATAAAAATAAATAATTTATGTAAAACAAATCTTCATACATTGTGTTGTGTTAACGAGTTGAACTGTGACTTGTGAGAAAGTATAATTTTATCTTACGAATTAAGATATGTATAAGACGATCTCATTGGAGACCTAATCAAAGTAAAATCATGAACTACAAAACCTAATGCGTAAGCGAAAACCGCAATGGATGGTGTGCATAGAATAAGATTTCTTTTTGATTCAACCAAAAAATAAAAAAACAAAAGCAACTAGAATTAATCAAGTTTGAGATTCCGAAAACCAAAAAATAAAACATAAAATTTACAATTGTTTAAAAAGGTCTAATGCTATAGTTAAAACCGGAATAAACAAACCGAACCTCAGTCAACAGAAGACTACAAGAACAGATCAAATAGATATAACCATCGACACAAATAAAATTACAATATGGACTTGGCTCCTCTTCTCTTCTTTTAGATTCCTTTCAGTTCCTCGTGGCACCACTGGACACGCACGTGCTGAGTGTTGACCATCCAATCTAATCATGGTGTATTGAAGTGAACTGAAGAAATCTAGAAAAGGAGAGGAATACATGGCTAGTTTCAACTTGCAATAAAGAGAGAGTCTCCCTCCATTCAAAGTTCAAACCTAGGCTAAGTAATGAAAAGATATATCAAATATTCTTTCATTATGCATATTTGGAGATTAACTGCTGTTATAACTGTCCCCAGATGCAACATTACCATTTTCACTAGAACTGCGGTACTAAAAACAAACTTCATACTGAAAGCAGACTATCAACGAAACCCAGAATAGACCACTGCTGAGCAGCGATGCTAGGAAATCAAAGAGCAGCTGATTGAAGAAAAGATCGGATCTTTTGCAATAGCTCAGCTTTTACAGAATCAGGAACAGAAGCTGCATGCATAATAACAAGTTTCAAATTAAAATTAACATTAACCAGTATTATGACAGCATGATTACTGATGACAAAATGACAACAGGTAGAAATGTGCACTATAGACACTCACAAATACATCTTCACCCGCATGCAACCAAACCTCACAACTTTCACGAGATTGTGAAGGAAACATCCTAAAAGTAATCAACAGGTAGGCTTCATTTTTTTCTGGTTTGTTTTTCAAGTATTGTCTATATTAAAAACACTTGCAAGGGAATTTTTACACTTGCTAGAAAAAGTGAAATTGTTTAATGTTTCTTCTCCATGATCATATGTACCTCCCAAGTGGATTTCAATTAACTTCGCCGGTAGCTGCTGGCTGTAAATGCTCCAATTGTTAACTTGGTATGTCCAAAAGTGATACGCCCTCCTCCTTCCCAAATTGAATGTTCCTTTTGAACATTTTTTGGTCTCAAAATGAGTGTCCCTTTTCATATAAAGTTACTAAATTCACCTTTGCTATCATCTATCATGTTCCAGTTTTCCAATATCCCAATATGTAGTTACGAATTGCAACATATAGAGTGTGTCACCAAGGGAATTCACGTATAAGCAGAACTAAAATGGCCTAAAATTCAACTTCCATAATTGTGCAAAGAACTGAAAAGGGACATTCAATTTGGGACGGAGGGAGTATATCATAAAGCTGAACTACCAGTTTCTATGCACTAATTACAGAACCCTGTCTCTACCTCATATAAGAGCTCATCTTATCTCCCTTTAATACTTGATATCTTGCTTTCTAAGAAAGGCTCCAGCTATTTTAAACTTCAATCAGAAAAGAAGGCGGACCTAAGTATATAACAGGCCCTCACCAAAATAAGGCACAGTGATACAATTGGTACTTTAACAGCAACCATTGCAACCTAATCTGATAACTCAATACATCGACCAGACTCCAGAGCAGTCAATGCTGTTGTTATTACAAGGCCAATTTTGATCAGTGGGGGCAAACTAGTTATTGCAGGAGAATCAAATTTGAAACAAAGGAATCAATAATTGTCAAGCTCAAATTTACAAACCAAAATGTGCAATACTTGATTATGATAAAGTAAACACCATCAACCATAACAAATGAGAGATGTGGTGGGAACCAAGGACTGTGACAACCACGAAAAACTTACACAATCAAGAATTTTCATGAAACCGATCACATAGAAGGTGAACCTAAAATAAAAAACCAATAGAAATGAAGGTAAAACCGACCTCTGCCCTTTGGGGTTAATAGATGAACAAGGTCAGCCACAGTAACATTATCCCTTCCTTTTTTTCTTCTAAATGACCTGTTAATCAGTACATGTCGTTCAATATGAAGGAACGGATATGTGAGGTTTTCAAGAAGCAACAATACCAATAACAAAGTTCAATTTAACAAAAAATCAAATGAGCAGAAAAACAACAAATAGCTGCGTGTAAATGTCACAAACATGAAATTGTGCGAGAAGGAGCTTTGCATGTGTGTGTGACAGTGAGAGAGAGAGAGCAGAGAGAAGAAAAACAAATAAACAATAAGGAAAAGTTGTTTATATTTATCCTTTTAAAAACTGTAACAATGGCATAGCTGCGTGATATTCTTTACCACCTACCAATCTGTCACAAACATGCATCACAAGGCCTCATATGATATTATCCATATTTCTAAGGCTTAAATCACAAATTGGTCACCCTACTTTTCAGCTTTTTGCAATATGATCACTCTACTATTTTTTTTAATCAATTTAGTGACTATACTTGGCAAATCAAGTCAATAAGGTCACTGAGGATTATTTCCGCTAGTTAGATGGACGGAACTGTAGAAATGACCAAAAGCCCTTACTAATGTTAAGGGTATTTAGTTTAAAAGTTAATAGTTAAGAAAACAAATAAACAATAAGGAAAAGTTGTTTATATTTATCCTTTTAACCCCAATATCTGTAAGCTATATGGCATATGAATCTACCAATTGTGATATTCTTTACCACCTAACCAATCTACCTTGGGTTGGGGTTGCGTCGTATTCTAAAAGCTCGGCGAAGTGTGTGACGTGAGACGCAATTTTTCATTTTTGGCTTTGACTTTGAGCCTTTCCAAATTTGTACAAAATTTTTTAAAAAGTCAAAATTGGATTTAAAAGAGGATCAATTGCATTAAGTGGGGGTATTTTCGGTTTTTATATTTTAAAATAGTTTTCCATCCAAAAAATTGGATGGAGTGATGAACGTGAAAATAAAGCCAAGTATAATGATGAAATAGAAAGAAAAAAAATAGTAGAGTGATCATATTGCAAAAAGCTGGAAAGTAGGGTGACCAATTTGTGATTTAAGCCTATTTCTAATTCAGTCCATCCTAAAATCTAAACCGCGTAAATGTTTGGCTGGGACCCCAGTCACCAATGCCTGGCTATATGATATGACCTTTGAAGATATTTTTGGTCATATGTTAAGCACTAAGCAGTTTCTCAAACTAACGAGCACAGTCCAAAAAGTAGAAAACGGAAATTTATGGGACAACTAGTAGACCAGCCCACTAATGGAATGTAATGTTGGGCAACTAACAAAAAACATGTTAACAAAATGAATGTCGCCGAAATAAGAATGCTAATAAGTGGCAAAACGAGGAATGATAAAATTCAAACTAAACATATTCATGAGACAGTAATAGTTGTCGAGACAGAATAAAAAATGAGAGAATCACTTGAGATTGTTTGGACACATCAACTTATACCACTGTTTGCAATCGTTATGAATTGTGATAGTATAAATATCAACAACCCAACCAGAGTCACCAGACGCAAGGGAAGACCTAACTACTACCATGGACAACAATAATACACAAGGATTTACGTAAGTGTGGTTTAGCTGATACACTGGCATTACACAGAACAGGATGGCATAAAGGATTCATCTAGCCAACCCCAATAATTAGGACAAAGTCCGAGTTGAGTTTAGTCATAAACGCACAGTGTCCATGCTTGAAGACGAAAATCCCATTAGTTTGTTCTAGTACATAATTGAGAACGAGTATAGTTAAACTTACATAAACCAATTGTTACCTTGATCCAATTTCCATCCTCATGTGTCATTCATGTGATTGGTTAAATATTTATCCCTCACAACTGGGGCCGACTAACCCGACCCCATCCAATCACAAGGATGAATATATATTATATGGTTTAACAGTTGAATACCTGAATCTACGGTATCCTAATAAAATTCACCTAAAATTCGAGTGAATCCGGTCAGTACGGTAGGGACTTACAGCACTAGCAATACAAACATAGCGCCTCTTTGGGTCCTTAGTTGAGTGAGATCAGGTCTCCTCACCCACGGAAGCTTCAGACCAAAAAACTTAAATTAGTAATACCCAATTCCCCCCCCCCCTCCTCAGCTAATTTTACCCATATCAGTTAGGTTAAGTAAATTAAACAAATTCTATCATACACACACAAACACACATAGATGGATAACCTGCAAAGAGCTTTCATTTCATCTCTCCAACCACACTCAATAAGCCTTTCCCTCAAAAGCTCCTGCAATCGATCTTTTTCGCCGCTTTCAATCAACTGCACAACAGGCAATTCATAAGTATATGTAATGTCCGAATCGATTAAACGCTTTAAATTTAATCATCAATACATTAACACAGCACCTGAAAAACAATCAACAAAATCGCAATTTTTGGCAAACTATTATCTAAAATTGAGACAACCCGAAAAAAATAAAAAAGAAATACATAAATAATTTACTTTGATGTTAATAATTTCTTGGAGGGTTGGCTCTCGATCTTCTTCTTCTTCAGCGTCTGGGGTTGGGGGACGTTTAATCGAAGCCCTCCTGATTTCCGACACGAAAACCCAGAAATTTAAGTACAGATTAAGAGGAATAGCAAAATAAACATGGAATTTAAATTTTGTTGGTAATCGTAGCTTACATCTTGTCTAGCTAGATGGGTTTTATGAGCTGAAACTCGCAGCTTCTTCGTTTTGTAAAAGTGGATGCAATAAGGGATAAAAAGGCTCGAGGTTATGTACAAGAGAAACCTTTGGTACAGTCGGTTTTATCTTTAAACCAGTAGTGATACATCCGTGCCATGCACGGTTTGCACAAAACTTTAAAATTAACAAAATAAATAAATAATAATAAACAGTAAAATAAAAGATAAAAAATTACATAAATTTGAAAATTTTATTATAAATTTTGGAATACTTCTTTATATATAGCATTTGTCGTTGAACATATACGATTATTACAGTTATCACTAATGCATAACAAAATTTGAAGTAAATAAAATAACTAATACGTTGATATAAATGAATAATTAAAAAATTAATGCTAACAATATAGACAAATAATTATAATTAAAGATTATAAATTTGATATATATAAATTAATTAAATAATTTTAACGCAAAGATTAAGATTATGATATACTAGGTTATTACCTGTGCGATGCACGGTTGACTTAGTACTGTTTATGAAATTTAATTTTGTAGATAGAATTTGTAAGCTATTTGAATGAACCAACAGCAATAAGATGTCCACATAATTAATAAATAAATAAAAAGTGAGATCACACTGAATCATCAAACCAAAAATCCAAGCGAATTTTGTAGATTTAATTTGCAAGCTATTTCGTAGTGGTTGTTTGTGGTGTTGGTGGAAAACGTTTAATCAAATTGGATAAAATCTATTTTAAATTATATTGGATAAAAAACTTTTACCATTAAAAAAAATTTATATAGATATATTTAATACCATATGCATGTTTCAATAATTTTTGTTTTATTTACAAAACTTGTTTATAATAAGATGATTTTCTAAATTTGTAATAAATAATTAATTTTTTTAATTAGAATAATTTGAAGAAAAAAAAACAAAAAATACGGTAAATATTCAAAATTGAATATTTTACCATATATAAAGGAGGCACCGATTATAAAATATATCCGGTATTAACTGATTTTGGCAATAAAAAATGGTAAAAAAAACAAAAAAAGTTTTATCATATATAAAGGAGACACTGGTTTTAAAATTTATCCGATTTTAATTTTTGATAGGAAAAAAAAATTATAAACTTGTATAGAAGGTGACACGTGGAAGCATATAATTCTTTTAAAACTTTAAGCGTACAACAAAAAATCGTCATGTGGCAACAACGACTTCTATTTTAATAATAGTTGATCGATAATTAATATATTAGTAATTAATAATTAATAAATATAGATTAATAGAATAACAAATAATATAGAATTATCCCGTGGATAATTTGTATAAATTAAAAATTATGAAAATAAAAAAAAAGATGGAAATAGAAGAGTTTTAGTCAAATTAAACTTGTATAAATTATATAAGATAAAATCTAGTTTAATTAAGCGATATTTGAAAAAAAAAATCTAGTTTCAATTTTGATTCAACACGTGATTAACATGTACTCCCTCCGTCTCAAAATTATTGTCCAGCTTTCTTTTTCGTTCGTCCCAAAATTATTGTCTTATTTGAAACTTTTCTTTTTAGAATAATACTTTTACCATTTTATTCTTACTTTTTCACCCTACTTTAATTATATGTCACATACACATGAACTTTAAAGTAAACTACATATCATATTAATATTAATAATTCAGTCAAATGTGTTTTCTTAAACCGTGCATCAAGTCAACCTAGACGATAATTTTGAAATGGAGGGAGTAATTTTTTATTGTGTCTGTATGTGTGGGTTTTTAAGAGTGTGCATATGTGTCCTGTAGTCTTCATCAACAACTTACTTTTTCTATGTGATCTATTGTAAATTACCAACTATTTTATTATGGCAATTTACAATAAATTACCTGATAACTTGTAATATTTTGAACAGATGCTCTCATATCTTCATCATTTGTGCAAGATGTAGCAGAAGCAGACAAATATCAACATTACTTAAATCAATTTGAACAAATGTCCTCACGTATTCTAAGAGTTTGTCGTACATGCACCACCATCACTTTCTTTTCGTATCTCTTCGGTTCAATCAAACGTATCTTTAAGCAGATTTTGTTTGTTTTATATAAAGATCAGTAAGCATGATTTGTTATCTTTATCAGTTTGATGGTTATGGACTTTATAGTTTTCGTTCACTTAGAGATTAATTTTCTTGTATTTGTCTCTCTAACGATGTTAGGCTCATTCCCTTCCCGCTTAGGGTAGGGTGGGTTGTCCCCCTCAAATTTGTATTGCTTTTATTATATATATATATATATATATATATATATATATATATATATATTTATCAATGGGAAAGTTTCATATTTATATTGGAAGTCATCATTGAATTTGTTCGAGAAATGAACAACCATGAAACTATTCTTCTCCCAGTACATCCAAATACAGTTGAATGAAATAATTTGCTGGCTAATTATTTTATTGTTTTGATATTGTATTTCTTTATTAATTTGATATTCTGTTGTAACAATAAATGATAGTAAAAATGTATTATTATAACAACAATCTTGTAATTGTTTTCATATTGTATTTATTTATTTATTTATTTTATTTTTTATTTTTACTCCTAAGGGGGGCATGGGAAGGGATCGAACCTGAGACCTCACACATTATGAAGCCCCACGTCTACCACTGGGCCACCCCCTTAGGGGCATATTGTATTTATTCACGATTCATCCTAGATTTTTTTAATATATTTTTCAATTGACTAAAGATAAATAGAAATGTGAATTTTTTTGAATTATTTTATTCACTTAATGATAATGACAATATATAGTATCAAAAACCGAGATATTAAATGGCTCTTGAACTAAACAAATGTGTTGCCATTTTTTGAAAGTTCTTTTTAGCGGAAACTTTTCAAATTATGAACCTATATATATATATATATATATATATATATATATATATATATATATATATATATATATATATATATATATATATATATATATATATATATATATATTTTTATTGCCGTGCGATTTCACACGCCGAAATTTATCAACTGAATCAATCTCATCTTTATTTACTATGCCTAGTTTACCAGGTCCTCATTCCTGACAATCTTTCCTATTCCCTTCTAGAAAGAACTCATAATGCCTTCTTAGCAGCCATATATTTTATCGCATGTGTCATGTAGGAGTCTGAAGTTCAATTGTTTGCGTCTGGGGCGTAAATGATTCGGTTTGTTTCGACTTCGAACAAAATACAAGATGAACTGCATATCATCTATTCGTAAAAATTAAACTGATCAAAACTATTTGATGTTTCGAACCAAACCAAACCAAACCACGATGGTTCGACTTGGTTCAGTTTGGTTTCGTGGTTCGGTTTTGCGGTTTGACTCGTGGTCCGATTTTACGGTTTGAATTGATTTTTTAAATACCCTTACGTTTTTTTACTTTAAAGTAACCCAAAGTATTAAATAAAAAAACTAACTAAAAAATCAAATAGATACAAATACAATATAAAGACGTAATATTTGTATATATATTTTCATATTGTCTCCTAAATTTATTTTTTTAACAATTTTTTTGGAATAAATGGATCCACACATAAAGTACACGATGGTTAGCGATGTAGAGGAGTCAATGGTGTGAAGAAGTCGATGCATCTAATGAGGATTTTTAATGCTCGCTAGAAATCATCCAAATTTAAAATGATATGAGAAACTCAAAATACTAAAGGTATGAAACTATTTAGACTTTCGTCTTTATTCGATATAATAAAATAGATGATATGATTTCCCATTGATAATAAACGTTAAGATCTAATCATGCTTCGGCTCAGCAGCTCGACTTGGTGGTTGGGCTCAAAATAGTTTGGTTTGACTCGACTCGGAAGATCAAACCACGAGCCAACTTGAACCGTTTGATTTTTCAAAAACTCTAAATCGAATTGAACTATATAAGCTGATACGATCCAAGTTACGTACTAGTGAACAAGAAACATCGATATGGTTCTAGTCGTGTACTCGCGATGATAGAGCGTATCTCATGGAACAGAAAATCTTGAAGCAACGTCAATGAAGCTAAGCGGATTGTGACACCTCGATCCAATGTTACAATGCACAAAAGACTCGAAGAACTCTTTGATTCGAATGTGACGAACACCAACCTCGGTATAATGAAGAACGCCACAATAGGGATGTTTGATCCTATTGATAAGTCCGTGTTTGATTACTCAGCATTACACCGAAGTAATCGCAAGTTTAATGAAGAACAAAGAGGTTTTGATAAAAAAACACTCGAAAACTATATTAATCAATAATCAAAGTTGTCTAACCTAATACAATGAAAGAAAAGCCTTTATATAGGCTTACAAATAAACCCTAATTCTAGAAGTAAAAGGAAACCTAAAATAAAAGGAAACAACTCAACTTACCTAATATATGTAGGAAACAAGTAAGTAAGTTACCTAATCTAATTAGAAAGCATAAAACAACCAAAATAAGGAAAAATCTATCAATTATGTTTTTCTACAAGGCTCACTTTGTAAAGTGCCTTGAATCTACCCCTAACACTAATTTAACATAGGAAAACAAACCCTTAGGGCTTGTTTGGTAGTCAGATAAGGATAAGCAATATTATTGATCCAAGTACTATTAGTGCCCTTGCTATTAATCCTCACTTGTATATCGGGGGTAGTTTTGAGATTACAAATGTTAATCCATTTTTTTTTAGTGAGGCGCTAATAATACCACGCTCCCCCTTGGTATTAATAGTGAGGAGATAATGACTTTGTCCGGGTAACTCGTGCTATTAGTCCCGACCACCTATTGCGTACCAAACATCAGACAACTCGGCTTATTAATCCTATTTGGTCTTAATCCTGGCTACCAAACGGCCCCTTAGGATTCATAAGGGCAGCATTTTGGTCTTTTTTGAACTCCTGAATTGGTCCTTGAACTTCCCGGGTCGTAGACGAACCTCGTGAAAACTCTTGAGCCTCGAACCTGACACTTTTGAACCCTTGAACCTTGATCTCCAAGCTTCCAATGTCTCTCCCTTGCTTGTAACAATCTTGGTTCTTGGTTGGCAGTCAGAATCATATCATAAGCCATGAAACTAAACCAAACCACTTGATTCAACTCAGTTTGGTTTGATTTGATGACTCATATTGACACTCCTAGTTTGCACATTAATGTTGGTGCAATTTGGACTGGGAGGGTCAAAAGTGTATTTTTTTTGGGGGGGGGAGTTCAGGCTTGTACACTTTGGTAGTTTTTCAACTGTTTTAGTTCGCGATAAATATTATCAAACCGTTGAAGTGTATTTTCATCTATCGTGGTGCATCATTTAATAGGACTATAAATCGTTTTATATCAAATGATGCACACATTTGTCATCGCGATGCATGAAAGTGCACATTAGTTGTTTGATAATTTATTATAGACTAAAGCGATCAAAAATCAACCAAAGTGTACTGGCCAACAATCTCCTAAACAAATTAATTTGTTTTTAGATGGAACTAGTTTTTGCAACCGTGCGTTAAACGAACTGCATATATTTTTTTCAACTAAACTACACATTTACAAATGAAAAAAATGAGAAGTATATATAGAACAATAATATATCAATGGAAGTGATTTTAGCTGCCCAAGAAATCTTTCAGCTTATGTGCTCATTTATCATATATCAAACGTATAATTAATTTGTTTCCAAGTGATGAAGAGTAAAAACTAAATATAAAGAGGTTTCGTGAATTCAAAAAGTTTTTTGACTAATCAAATGTTTTATGTTTTTTTATTAATAAATTTAATGTTATCTAAATTTTGGAGATATAAAAAGTCGTGTAAATTTTCATATTTCCCCATGGTATATAAGAGAAAAGTGATGTTCTATTTTTGGCAAGTGATTTTAGACGAGAAACTAACTTATTTAGCAGTGTTATGTGTTTCTGCCATTATATATAAATATATATATATATATATATACACACACACACACAGATTTTGTCACGAGTTGTTGAAGACAATTTTGTCATTTACATGACATAAGTCTTTTTTTTGTTTAAATTAGGCATTTTGTCTAAGACAAAAACTTTCATCAACCGGTGGTGTAGTTTTTTTTTATATACAAACGACCATTAGATCATGAGACGTGACATTCACAATCTTTTTCGTTGGCCACATATTGTGATCAAAATGTCACTTGTGTAAAAAGGATTTTACACCGCTGGTGAATGAAAATTTTAACTAAGGTAGATGAAAATTTTATTCAAAATTTAATCATCTGCCTAATCACTCCTATCTCTAATTAATCACTAATCAATCTATAATTATTATTAAAACAAAAGTTATTGCTGCTACGTGGCGGCTTTATGTGAAACGCTAAAATTTCTAAAGAGATTTTGTGTTGGCCCATGTCACCTTCAATATGGTAAAAGTTTTTTTTTTCAAAATCAATTAGTTTAAGATAAAAATTCTAAATCTAATTAGATAAGATAAAATTCCTAAAACTATTTTGATAAGATAAAACAGATTTATGATATAGTTTTATGAGCAAATTTATGATAGAGATTTAAGATTTTGTTTTTATTTTAATTTTTTTTCCAAATATCACTTAATTAAACTAGATTTTATCCTATGTAATTTATATAAGTTTATTTTGACTAAAACTCCTCAATTTCCATCTCTTTTCATTTTCATAATTTTTAATTTATATAAATTATCCACGAGATAATTCTATGTTATTTGTTCTTCTACTAATCTATATTTATTAATTATTAATTATTCCTGCCACATAGTGACTTTATCTTGAACGCTTAAGGTTTTAAAGGAATTATGTGCTTCCACGTGTCACCTTCTTGTGAAGTTGTAAAAAAAATCTTTTTTTTTTGTTGTCAAAAATTAAAATTAGATAGATTATAAAACTGGTGCCTCATTTATAGATGGTAAACATTTTTTTATTTTTTATTTTTGCCAAAATCGATTAGTACAATATAGATTTTATCACATTTGATTTAAATGCGTTTTAGTTGATTAGGACTCCAAATTTTCATGGTAAAAGTGTTTTTTGCAGATAGATTTTACCCGTGCTCATAGATTTTAATATTTAAATTACATTTTCATGGTAAAAGCTTTTTTCTTTTTTCAAAATCGATTAGTTTAAGATAAAAATATTAAATCTAATTAGATAAAATAAAAATCTCAAAACTAATTTGATAAGATAAAACAAATTTAGGATATAGTTTTACGAGCAAATTTATGATTTTGGTTTTAATTTTTTTCAAATATCACTTAATTAAACTGAATTTTATCTTATGTAATTTATACAAGTTTAATTTGACTAAAACTATTCTATTTCCATCTCTTTTTATTTTTGAAGTGCACCAAAATATAGGGCCCGAACAGGCAGCCCAAAAACATACTTAGAAGAATGGGCCAAGCCTATACCCAGAAGGAGGTCCGAGCTCGTATCCAAGTGAGGGCCCAAACCCAATTGTGTGAAGAACCCATTAGTACAAATATGGGGAGACTGCTCCATAGGGAAGGGATCAGCCCCTTCATCTCTTTTTCTCCCGCCATTTACATACATATATTATCTCCACTTTCTCTTTCCATGTATCATATACAACATAAACTTATTATCACACCTGAGGGTTTGTGGGGACACCCCCACCCACTCACGGTGCTTTATTTTGCAGACATTACATGTCAGATATCCTACCGCGACGACCACCGCTGGACCATGACTCCGGCAACACTAACACGACGTCACTTTCGGTACCCCGGACACGACACGACAAGATCACCACATTTTTGGCGTGATCAGTTTGGTTCCGCTGCCGGGAAACGCCTCATTTTGTTCAGCTCTACTCATTGACTCCGTCATCCATGGTGGAGCTCCATTCAAATGTTGCCGGAACCACCAAAAACAAACAAACACGGACACTTCCCGTATGGAGTGGCGAAAGGAGAAAAACGCGAAGCAGAAAATAACGCCACCAATGACGCGCCGGCAGCTCTTCGGCCTAACAGAAAGGTCACATTCTGGCACTAAAACTGAAAACCAACAACACCTTTCACGACGACTCAACCAGGTGCGTCTAATGCCATCGGAATCACTCCCATCCAAGATTGGACGTGCCATCTGAAGCTGCCAAAAGCTACCATCGCAACCACAATTCGAAAAACGATGCCTTACCAACTTTCGGTGCAAACTAAGTGATTAATAAGGGCACGAGCAAGGAGATTAACATGATGGGTTGGTGCGCCTGCACCTGACGAGTCCAACGCTACCTGAATCGCCCCAAACGGCCGCCGAACGTGACTTCACGCGCCACCTGAACCGGTGGATGTGATCACCGTTCCTTCACATCCCAAACAAATGAATTCGGCCCCTGGTCTGATCTGTGTTCGGCGAGCTTCAATTTGGCGTGCAAGTTTACTACTATTGTCAGTAAGGGCGAGTCTGGATCCTCTATTCCAAAAGTGTATTCCATCTTCTATTCCAATATAAGATCCACCGTTAACTTGTTAATCAGTAATTGATTTTGTTTATATAATTAATTTTGTTAATTAGTAACAAGTTAACGGTGGATCTGACAATGGAATAGAAGATGGAATACACTTTTGGAATAGAGGATCCGGACTCCAGTAGGGCATCATCAATTTGTCTGCCACATGATGTCTTCTAATTCCTCCCACTGTCAGGTGTTTTCTTCCATATTACCCACTACACTTTATTACAAACTTGGTACAAACTTGATACAAAAGTCATATCCTATCATTATTTTATTACACTACATTATTTGATAAATATGGACCATTCATTAATCATTGTTACTTGTTTATATTTGTACACAATACCATGATTATTACTATTTTAATGTGTAACATATTTAATTCCATGTCAATATAATTATTTATTATATGGATGCACCTATATCTAAAATAAAATTATACCCGTGACTAAATTATGATTTCGGGGTCACTCTCGGTATTTCAAAATAATAATAATAATAATAATAATAATAATAATAATAATAATAATAATAATAATAATAATATTAATTATTATGATAACTATTTGGAATAAATTGGAATAACTGTGATTAATTTATACTCCCAACCTTTTTATAATTACAATGAAGTGTCCACCATGATGCATGCTATGCTATACGTACACCGCCTCGTATATTTAATATATTTGATACAACGAATAATGTATTGACATTATATAAAATTACATAAATATATTTGGGCACACCTGACTATATATTTGCGTTACACTCGCGTTCATTATGGACTCACTACCGCTACATATTGCCCATAATTAATCAGCGTCGTGATTATATTATAATTTTGAGACACTAATTCTCTTGAAAATCATTAATCATTTTTGGAGTACTTGATCATGTATTCGACATCGTACACACATGCTTATGATTTTTTTTCCTAATTACATGACAAACAACAAAATGATTTAAATACATTGGGCACGATATAAATTACCATAACGAGTTCAATTCATTGTACGCAACTATTTTACAATTTTATGTGATGACATGATCCTCGTAGCGAGTAAAAATATTTTCTTACAAATTTGACTACATTATTTTGGTGAAATGCACACGAGTTTGTTAGCCTCATCAACTTAAATATTATATTGTTTAACTTTTGTTGGCATAACGTGACAATTAAAAATGATTCGAGCTCCCCTACTTATGAGAAACATAACATGCAATTGAAATTGATATGTGCAGAGCTTACATGATATTAAAATTATGTGCCGAGATAAAATTATGAGCAGAGCTAAAATTATGTACACAACTATTTGACGATATAATACGATAACATGCTCAATCTACCTATCATATGTTAGCACGACACATGTATTCTCTCATGCTTCACACTCAAATACTTACATCTTAAAAATTCATCGTATCTTTTAATAGTGCGACGTGTCGCCGCAATAATTGTTTCCTATTCTCGCATAATAGGCACATATTCAAACAATCTTCTCTTATGTGATCAATATGCTTGGACTATGACAAACATTGTATGACGAAAATAATTGTGACGAAAACGTGATTTTTGCCTATATAAAGATGCTCCTAAAACTTTTAGGTACAAAATACAAACGGGCATAGCCTTGGCAACCACGATCAATAACACAAGTTGTTCCTCTACAAACTATTACACGATTATTTACAAGGTTACGTGCCTACCTCACCTCGCCGAGGTCACATTTTAGGCTATATGCCCACATTTTTACTACTCGCAGTTAATAACAATCATTAACTGGGGGGCTGGTACTGAGGCATGAAGGAAACACAGATCTTTATTACTTCTCGATCTACATATACACTTCTACCCTCAAGAAGTAGGGGGCTACCACTACCACTGATGCCACTACCATTGATGAGAGATCCTACAGCATATTTGTTTATATGGCAGGGACCCACGGTCATTATAGCTAAATTCATGGCATTTTCATTCATATTGGCCACAGGGCCACAGACCGGGAGTATTAGTAATAATATAGACTATCACTTAGTATCTTCGCATATTATTCACGTGCCCGTGCACGCCACACTCGAGCTCTGATGCCGAGCTTCATATTATTATTATTCACGTGCCCGTGCACGCCACGCTCGCGCCAGAGCTCGAGCTTCAGATTATACTCGAGCCAAAGCCCGAGCCTCATATTACTATTCACGTGCCCGTGCACGCCACGCTCGCGCCAGAGCTCGAGCTTCAGATTATGCTCGCGCCAAAGCCCGAGCCTCAGATTACTATTCACGTACCCGTGCACGCCACGCTCGTGCTAGAGCTTGAGCTCTAGATTATGCTCGCGCTAATGCCGAACTTCATATTATTATTATTCACGTGCCCGTGCACGCCACGCTCACGCCAGAACTCGAGCTTCAGATTATGCTCGCGCCAAAGCCCGAGCCTCAGATTACTATTCACGTGACCGTGCACGCCACGCTCGCGCCAGAGCTCGAGCTTCATATTATTATTATTCACGTGCCCGTGCATGCCACGCTCGCGCTAGAGCTCAAGCTTCAGATTATGCTCCCGCCAGAGCCCGAGCCTTAGATTATTATTTCTCGCGCCCGAGCACACTACGTTCACACCTATGCCTGAGCTGCAGATTATATTTTATACATGTGCACGTTCTTCATATTATTTATGTGACTAAGCATGTCACATCTGTCCTAGAGCGTCGCATTACACTTGTTCCAGGTGTTTGCTTGTCTGACCTGATCGAGCTCCACCTTGTCCTCCTGCTCGAGTCTACTCGCTGTTGAGTTGTACACCGCGCCTACCTGCGCTTATGTTCCCTGCTCAAGTTTACGCTCGACATGAGCTTCATATTGTGCTCCAGCTCGGCATCACAGTTACTCTCGGCACGAGCTTCTACGAGTGTTTAGCACGTTACGCTCCACTAGCGTCCATCATGCTTTCATCAGCATTTATGGTTGCGCTCGGCATGAGCTTCATATTGTGCTCCAGCTCAGCATCACTACTACGCTCGACACGAGCTTCTATGAGTGTTTAGCACGTTACGCTCCACTAGCGTCCATCATGCTTTCATCAGCATTTACGGCCGCGCTCGGTATGAGCTTCATATTGTGCTCCAGCTCAACATCACTACTATGCTCGGCACGAGCTTATATGAGTGTTTAGCACGTTACGCACCCCTAGCGTCCATCATGCTTTCATTAGCATTTGCGGCTACGCTCGGCATGAGCTTCACATTGCAGTTCGAGGTCACTTTATTCGAGGTCAATGCCTCATACCTATTTGCCTACTTGCTTGCTGAGGTGAGACCTATTGGCCTCCTCACCTGCCAAGGAGAGACCAGGCTCTAATGCCTCATACCTATCCTCCTCGCCAAGCCGAGGAGAGGCCAGGCTCTAATGCCTCATACCTATTTGCCTCCTTGCTTGCCGAGGTGAGACCTATTGGCCTCCTCGCCTGCCAAGGAGAGGCCAGGCTCTAATGCCTCATACCTATCCTCCTCGCCAAGCTGAGGAGAGGCCAGGCTCTAACGCCTCATACCTATTTGCCTCCTCGGGACGCCAAGGAGAGACCAGGCTCCGAGCGCCTCATACATATTTACCTCCTCGCTAAGTCGAGGAGAGGCCAGGCTCTAATGCCTCTAAATACATATTGCATCCACATGAGCATTTCATACACACATACAAGTTACTAAATACATGCGTCCTTCATTTATCATTGCATAAACATAAAAACATGCTCCTAGTGCCTCTCTCAGTACCCTGCAGTTCAAGGACACTATCTTGCAGTACCTTGCGGTTTTATGGCCTTATGGCTCGCTTTCTGGAAGGTCCTCGCCATGCCGAGGATAAATCTTATTATGGCCTTATGGCTCGCTTTCTTGAAGGTCCTCGCCACGCCGATGATAAATCTTATTATGGCCTTATGGCTCCCTTTCTGGAAGGTCCTTGCCACACTGATGATAAATTTTATTATGGCTTTATGGCTCGCTTTCTTGAAGGTCCTCGCCACGCCGAGGATAAATCTTTATGGCCTTATGGCTCGCTTTCTGGAAGGTCCTCGCCACACTGATGATAAATTTTATTATGGCCTTATGCCGAAGACTACATATCTTGTTTTCATACCTATACTTGCTGGTCAAGGTCTAATTCGCCAATCAAGGATCAATTATACACAAAGTTCACCCGCCAAGGCTCAAAGGTCAGCTACATACCCTTTTGGAATTCAAAGCAAAATCTCAAAACCCTCAGCATCAAAAGAAAAAACAATAAGCAGATTATACTCCTTACCCTCGATGTCAGCCACGACAGATAAGGAGTAGGGGGCTACTGAAGTGCACCAAAATATAGGGCCCGAACAGGCAGCCCAAAAGAGTACCCCAAAAACATACTTAGAAGAATGGGCCAAGCCCATACCCGGAAGGAGGTCCGAGCCCGTATCCAAGTGAGGGCCCAAGCCCAATTGTGTGAAGAACCCATTAGTACAAATATGGGAGACTGCCCTATAGGGAAGGGATCAGCCCCTTCATCTCTTTTTCTCCCGCCATTTACATACATACACTATCTCCACTTTCTCTTTCCATGTATCATATACAACATAAACTGATTATCACACCTGAGGGTTTGTGGAGACACCCCCACCCACTCACGGTGCTTTATTTTGCAGACATTACATGCCAGATATCCTACCGCGACGACCACCGCTGGACCACGACTCCGACGACACTAACACGACGTCACTTTCGGTACCCCGGACACGACACGACAAGATCACCACATTTTTGGCGTGATCAATTTTCATAATTTTTAATTTATACAAATTATCCACAGCATAATTCTATGTTATTTGTTATTCTACTAATCTATGTTTATTATTAATTACTAATCTATTAATTATATATAAATTATTATTAAAACAAAAGCATTTGCTGCCACATGACGAATTTTTGTTGAACGCTTAAAGATTTAAAGAAATTATGTGCTTTCATGTGTCACCTTCTATACAAGTTTATAATTTTTTTCCTACCAAAAATTAAAACCCGATAAATTTTAAAACTGTTGCCTACTTTATACATGATAAAAAAAATTTTTAACCATTTTTTGCTGCCAAAATCAATTAATACTGGATAAATTTTATAACATTTGATTTAAACACGTTTCACTTGATTAGGACTCCAAATTTTTATTGTAATTTTTTTGTGTGGATAGATTTTATCAATTCTCATAGATTTTAATCTTTCAATTAATGACTATATGATCAATTTTGAATATTTACCTTATTTTTTTGTTTTTTTTTTCAAATTATTCTTAATTATGCATTACAAGTTTAGAAAATCACCTTATTATAAACAACTTTTGCAAAAAAAAAAAAAAAAACATATTAAAACCATGCATATGGTTCTTAATATATTTATATAATTCTTTTTTTTTCTTGCCAAAAATTAAAATCTGATTGATTTTAAAACTGGTGCCTCATTTATGCACAGTAAATGTTGTTTTTGTTTACCATTTTTTGTTTGTCAAAATTGATTAATAACAGATAGATTTTATCACATTTGATTTTAACTTGTTTCACTTGATTAGTATTCCAAATTTTCATAGTAAAAGTTTTTTTTGTGGATAGATTTTATCACATTTGATTTAGATGTGTTTCAATTGATTAAAACTACTCAATTCTCATGGCAAAAGTTTTTTAAAATTTATTTACATTTTTTTGCTTGCAAAATCGGTTTGTACCAGATATATTTTATCACATTTGATTTAGACAAGTTTAATTTGATTAGGACTCCTCAATTCTCATGGTAGAAGTTTTTTTATTTTTATTATTCTACCAAAAATTGGTCAATTTAAAATAGATTTTATCAAATTTGATTAAACGTGTTCCACCAACACCACAAACAACCGCTACAAAATATCTTGCAAATTTTATCAACAAAATTTGCATAAATTTTCGGTTTGATAATTCTGTGTGATCTCACATTTTTTAAATTTATTAATTATGTGGACATCTTGTTGTTGGTTCATTCAAATAGCTTGCAAATTATATCTACAAAATTAAGTTTCAGAAACAACACTAAGTCAATCGTGCATCGCACGGGTAATAACCTAGTTAACTATTACTAAAACAAAAGTCGTTGTTGCCACGTGGCGACTTTCTGTTAAATATGCTAAAACCTTAAAAGCAAAGATTTGTGTAGGATGGTCTTACGGATCCTAAATCCGTAAGACGGAGTCCCATTTAGGAATTCGCGGGTTAATAACTAAATATGTTAATGAAAGTCACAGTAACCGGATAGCCGAGTTGGTGAAAGTTGAATCTTTAAGGTTTAACGCAAGGAGGTTGCTTTATTTAGTTTTAATGCTCATTAATGAGAACTTCCTCTATTTGCTCCGGTGCCACTGCACTTTCAATGTTTCTCGCTGAAATTCGTATGTTTCTCACGCCTTGCAGTTTAATCATTTGTTAGCTCTGTTAGCCTTCCGTTAGCATCAATTGCCTTGGGATACTTGACGGATCCTAACGGACTTTGATGAAATGCTAAATGACACATTTAAAGCCAAACGTGACACATTGAAAACACAAAAGTGACACATTTTAATGTTAAAAGTGACACTATAAAGGGAAATTTATTATAATTCTCATTAAAATACAAAGTAACACTATTAATACTAAAAGGGTAATGCTAGGGCCACTATAATAGCACTTAATTTTGGATACCAAATGATGTGGCATTTTATGTGTCATATTGTTAACATAACTTTTTAACTTATAGTGGAGCTCATAAAATGCCAAATAAGATAACACATTGGAAACCACATCATTTAGTGCACAAATTTCAGTGCTCATTGAGTAGCTCTAGCATTACTCATACTAAAAAGTGACACATTTAATACTAAAAAGTGTCACTTAAAAACTAATGGTGACTGTTAAAAGTGACACATTTAATACTAAAACGCAACACTTTCAATGCTAAAAAGTGACACTTTAAAATCAATAACGACGATTTTTAGTTATAAGGCAATATAACACTTGTAGACACATTTAATGCTAAAAAATGACACTTTTAATGTTATAAAGTAACACTTTAATGTCAAGCGTAATGATTTTCATTTATAAAAAAATGAGATACTTTTCAAAGTGAAAGTAACACATTTAAAACTAAAAGTGACATATTTAAGCCCAAAAGGTAACACTTTTTAGGGAAAAAATGATAATTTTCATTAAAAATGCAAAGTGATACTTCTAAGGCAAAAATGACACATTTTATACTACAAAGTGACACTTTTAATAGTAAAAAGTGACACTCTGTATGTATAAACATGAGGGGTGGCGTTGTAATCCTTAAAAACTAAGGGGTTGCATTGAGATTTTTCTGAATTTTACCCTATTTAACCTGGATAGATCCGTCTTACGGATAAGGATCCGTAAGACAAAAAATGACACATTTTATACTACAAAGTGACACTGTTAATAGTAAAAAGTGACACTCTGTATGTATAAACATGAGGGGTGACGTTGTAATCCTTAAAAACTAAGGGATTGCATTGAGATTTTTATGAATTTTACCTTATTTAACCTGGATAGATCCGTCTTACGGATAAGGATCCGTAAGACAATCTTACAGGAGACCACCTCTTTTATAATAAATTATATTCTTCCATGTGTCACCTTCTTGAGAAGTTGTAATTTTTATTTTTATTTTTTTTTGGTTACCAAAAATTAAAATCGGTTAGATTGTAAAAACAATTATTGATAAAAGTAAAGAGTTATTGGGAATTTTTTAAATTAAAACTGTTATTAAAGGTTTTTCTATTTTGTAATTTCATCCATAATCAATAAATATGTAAAAATCTTGCAAATCAAATAGGATAAAATCTCCTTCTGTGATTTTTATTTATTTTATTAATAAGGATATTTTAACAAACAAATCTTTTCAAACTTAAATTTATTTATCCATTCTAAACAATCTTTTTCAAAATCAAATTATGTTTATATCCTCTAAACAATCTTTGTTCCTATATCTATAAATAATATTAGACGATTGAAATATCTGCTCCACCATCATTTGCAAGAGAGTTTAACCGTTGTAATCAATTCATCTTAAATTTTAACTTACCTCTCTCAAATTTCTTAGTTTTCAAATTGCTTAGTTGTTTTTTTTTTCCTTCGCAGGTTTTACAATAGAACACACATGCATGTTAAAAGTGAATGAATTTTTTTTTATAAGTAAAGAAATAGATTAATAAAAACGCCAAAAATGAGGCACATCCATGTACACTGGACGTATACAACACCGAACTACACAAGATTAAAACTATACACAAAGTCTAGAAAAGAATGATCTATACTATCTGCCTCATAACCCTCATGCCACCATCTATAAAGAGTGCGCAGAAGATAACCATTTAGTTGGTCCACGTCTATTCATCATTGTCAAAGGCTCTGCTATTTCTCTCGCACCAAGTAGTCCACCAAATACCAAGAGGGACTAACTCCCAAATGGAGTTTATTCTCCTTCAATTAGGTAAGGACCAGCACAAAATGCGGTCTTTCACTGATCTTGGCATTACCCACTAAATATTGAACATCCTAAGCAATCCATATTCCAAAGATCCGTCGTAGTTTAACAGTGAAGCAGAAGATGATTCGTGCTCTCACTACTATCCCTACACATATAACACCAATTAACATAGATCTTGCCTCTCTATATAAGATTATCCCCGGTAAGAATGGCCTCAAGACATGCCTCCCACACAAAAAACATCATACGAGCAGAAGCAGAAGACTGCCAAATAATCCTCCATGAAAAGATAGGAGCCCTAATCCGTGAGATCTACGAGTAGAAAGACTTGACTGAAAAACTTTATCTTTTGAAATTTCCCACATAACCTTATCATCTTTACTGACATCTATTTGGAGAGAATATAATCTGGCCAAAAATAAGACACTAGACTCCAATTCCCAATCCTAAAAATTTATGCAAAACACGGGGCTCCAAACCACATTACCATTATCCACCTTGAGGACTGAACTAACTAGTTTATCTTTATCTACCACCAGATTGTATAACTCCGGGAAAAGCCTTCGGAGCTCCAAACATCTTTCCAAAATCTGATTTTTGAACCATTTCCTAGCGCGAATGAAATATTTCTATCAAACAGCCTCCTTCCTTTACAAATCAAGGCACATACATGTTTGTGTGTGTGTGTATTTTACAATATAATGAATTAACTTACCAATTATAACATGCTTTAGAATTCTTTAATGCTGCTATATGGCTAATACATATGTGTGTGTGTGTGTGTTTAACTGATCATGCCTATGTTTTCTTTCAACATGACATGCATGGAAGGCAATGACAGATTGAATGATTTGCCAGTAATGGACAATTGGACGTGCATATATCAACTATGATTTCATTTATTTACTTTTTTAGTATATTTAGTTTGTATAATTTTTTTGATCATAATGAAATATTCTACAATTTCTTATAAAGAGAAAACAAATGATGTTTCCAATGTTCAGTTTTTATTTTTTTTATTATATCGATGTTATTTTTTTTATTATCGATATTGTTATGCCTAATCTTATTTTCGTTTTGTATGCATTAAACTCATCTATGTATTTGTATATAAAAGAGTATAATATTAAAAAATTTCATATTTTAACCAGGTTAATCGATATTTATAATACTATTATATCTCTTCGTCTATTTTTAGTAAGTTTTATGACTAGAAACATAACAAAAATTAATGTAATATTACGTTATATGTAAAAATCATGTGGTCAGGTCTCTTGATTATTTTATATCTTAAACTTTTGATAATCAATTAAGAATCTTTAAACATTGGTCACAAATTTGGATAATAACATAATATCATAATTAATAAAGCTAATTATTTTTAGGAATTATAAAAAAAAATTCAATTTCCTACTATTTCAATTTTTATTTATTTTAAATTTAAGATATAAAATATTCAATTATTAACTATGTTTAAATTACTAACTGATGCGTCCAAAATAATCCTCAGACACACTGGGCTTAACAAATTGGATATCTGGCTTTCAATTCTATCCAAATCCTTCAAGGCCCAACCCTGAAAAGCAAACACCAACTCTAAACTAGGCAGGGGCTTACCCTGCAAATGCACTCCGGCGTATGAATCAGTAATCACTCAGTTGAGTAAGCAATTTGACAGAGTTTTGCCTTAGTTAGGAAATCACATACCTCCCTCCTTCAATTCGAGGGGTTCTTATAGCCTTCGTGGGAAGCTGAATAACTTCTCATTCAATGCCGGAGCGTGTAAGGTTGGCATATTAACTGCCACGTCTAACTTAATGGCCTCATCCTGAATGTGGAAGCTAATTTCTCGGAAATAACCGCCCACGTCCAGGACGACCGTTATTGAATAACTGAGCATGGTAAGCCTGCTCGCTGTGCACTTTCCTGCTAAATATTTGACCCCCAGCTCGCTATCCGCTCAACCCCTAGACTTTTGAGAAGTAAGTGCTCGCCCTTTAGATCATGGTGGTCAAAGTCTGGCTGCTGCCCACTCATGACTTTGACCTGGACTCTGTGGAATGCACGTGTTTTGCTTGTGACGAAAGGAGGTGTTTGGCACATGTCCGATGTCTGGGCCTATTGGGCCAGGCAGTTCAGTAGCCCCATGCTCCTTGTTTGGCGAGTATCTATGCTCGGAGCGAGGAGAAGCATCTTAAAACTTTTTGAGAATTTGATCGTTTATAAGACGATTCATTTTGAATATTCATAAGTGGTTGCACCGAGGTCAAAGGTCGTAAGTGAATGCCAGCCAATGGTGTGATTGACACTGAAAGGACGGGCCGTCTTTTGCCGCCCATTACCTTCACGCGCCCCATGCCCCGAGGCGTCATTTAATGCGACTCCTCGTTCCCCGTGCCGTGATGATGGCCTTGGTTGTTTCGGCTCCCACCCTGTGACGGCTTCTCATGGTATAAAAACCGGATCCTCTATTCCTTAAACATTTTCTTGCATTTGAAGAACTTTGAAGCCATTATCTATCTCTCTCTACACAGCTGAAGCGAAGAACTTCATACGTGAAATCCAGATTTCAAAGAAACCACTCGTGTCCATCCTTAATATCCAGGTATTTCTCAACTTAAATCCTTATGTTATAGATTGAAATCTCGATCCCCTTTCAATTTTGCTGCTAGAACCATAATTTTAGGGTTCGATGATGCTGGCTGGGTACATGATGACGATTTTGTTACGATTTGAAAAACCAATTTGACATAAACTCGGGAGTCTGACACCTAATTTCTTGCCCTTTCCCTTAGATTTAATTATATCAGTCTTCATTATACGCCATGACCCGTTCCCTTCTCTAACACCATGGGACTGACCCTCTTCACGGACTTCACACATAAGACCCTGTAAATGGGAATCAAGGAATACCCAATTGGTGCCCTGATCACTGATCTTAGGACGACCCTTAATTGGGGGGGGGGGGTACTTGTCCGCTCTTGCTTGCTTTCTTGAGCATGAACTAATGTATTCCTCGATTCCTGTAGGATGTCTTCAAGCGACGAAACTCGCTCAGAGATCGAGGGATGTAGCTACGACCATGGAGCCTCCACCGAAACTGAAGAAAGCTTCGAAACCGAGTCTCACAGCTCTGAAGAAACCGAGCTGGTTGAGGCCCTAACAAACCCTGAAGAACTTAAAGTTGGCGTGGAGGAAATTCCCAGAGTCCCACATGAACTAGAGAACGAATTGATTGAGCCCGAACAAACCAACTTTGAAGAGAGTAGGCGATCTGGAAATGACCCCTCGAGCACGAGCGCCCCACGAGCCACAACAAAAAGCTTGGACGTTCTTAAGGGCAAACAAATCGCGACCAACACGCCTGACCAAATTAAATGGGATGACTTAACCTATGAAGAAGACGTATCTGCCTGGTTCTACTCGTTGGGTATAGACCCTAAAGATTATCGAGTGAAGGCCTTCGACCTGGACATCGAAAAGGACATGCACAACTTCCAAGGAGATCGTATGGTCTTTTACTTCGACTTCTTCCTTGTAGACCTTAGACTCCCCCTGGACCCCTTTTTCGCCGAATTCCTACTTTTGAACAACGCCCTTCCCTGCGACCTGACCTTCACAACCGTGAGATTTCTGGTCGCATACACCGTAGCTTGCCAGCTACTCGGGTTCGAGCCTGATATGAGTTGATTTAGGAAATTCTTTCTGTTTTCCTTAGATAAAAAGAACGGTCGTATTACTGGTCGGTCCAATCCCAATTATTTCAAACTCCTCACCGAAGGGCCTAATAAAGTTGAAGTCTGGGACAGGAAAGCCCTGCTCGTCGAATCTCGAGTCAGATGGCCTTTTGCCCCTTACTTGGAAGACTTGGAGGTTGCCAAGTATGACAAGAATGCTTTCCGAGCAGGAGAACCCCAGATAGCCCAAGCATTCAGAAATTTGCTCGGTGGCAAGGAAGGGAAAAATGGTCAAGATTGGGTACTAGACTGGATGGCCCTTACATCTGATCCTTCGCTGCTCCGTCTGGCCGGTGTACTAAATTGGCATGTAGAGGGAATAGAACCCAGGATCATCATTGATGCCAGAGATCCTCACCCCTATTGGGGTAGCTATCACGAAGGGAGATTCCCCAGCAAATGCCCGGACTGCGAGCTAGCTGGGACCAATTGCACCCCTGTTTTTTCGCTGAATGGTCTGCATTAACTTCTCTATGCATGTAGCTTACTTTACTTGAACTCAAATTTTTATAACTCCATAATTTTTCTTGCAAATATGAGGCAGCTGGAAGACTCCAACAGGTTTCTTCAAACCATGAAGAGGGGTTCAACGAGGAGGAACACCCAGCTAGACACCCAGGCGCTGCTCCTCTTCCCACTGTCCATGCTACAAACACGGGCCGTGGAGCGAGCCAAGGACAGAACGAGCCTGGCCGAGCTGCCACACCCATATCCACTACCGTCCCGACCCCATCTGTTCCTACTACCATTGCTACCTTAGCCATCCTTACGGCTGAAACATTGTCAACCAAACGTCCAGCCCCTGAACTACCGACTGACAAGAGAACCAGATCGAGGACAGACAGAAACGATCAGGTTGAAACGCCGGACTCCCGAGTGTCCGTATGGCAGAGAGAAAATTTTTAAATGCCTGAGACCCGAGAACTTGTCGCCAACATAATTGCAGAGTTGGCCGATGTTCCTGACTTGGCCAACATTAACATGAACAGACGCGGAGGGCACACTGCCACGATCCGGCTGGGCATAGTGAAAAGGCTTCGTCATACCGACATTCGAAAAAGAAGTGTCGAACATTCCAGCTCGGTCCTAGTTGTTGAGATCGAGATATGCATGGCTGAGCTAACTAACTCCCTTGCCATCTTGTAAAAATAGATAAACCATACATGCTTTGTTTTTAACTTTGTGCTTTATTTTCATGTGGCCACCCAAATTGAGCTGCTATGTGATCGACTTCTTAACAATCTTAAGTCCTCCAGCTCGCTGACCGAGGAGAAAAACAGCCTTGAAGAATAAGTCAATAGTCTCCGGGCTGAGCTCAAGCAGAGCGAAGAGGCCGTAACCATGAAAGTGACTGAGCTTTCGAAGCTTGAAGATGAGAACAGGACTCTGGAGGCTCACCTTAACTTCTCTAAAAAATCTGAAGAGACTGCTGTTGATTCTTATGATAGATTTATATCTGCTCAGTTCATTACATTTAGTTTTATACCTCAGTGGCTAATCGGGCTGCGTATCGATTAGCGTGATAACTGTGTATAGAACTTTGCCTAGTATAGTTTTTATAGGACTTCACAGGTTCAGCGGAAGACCTCTTCGCAAGCTTCATCGGAAGACCTGCTCTAAGCTCAAAGATCGGCAGACCTTGTGTCCACCTAGTATCTTGTGACGTGTCCTGTCCAGCAATGACTCATTGGATTAATTCAAACTAATCTAATCAGTATTTGAATTAATCCAAGACATTCCCTGACATATCAAACCGCCGAAAGCAACTTTCCGAAAAGCAGGAAGACTTTTTGTCTGAGCAATGAAAGCGAGGAAAAAGGCATCGTCTCCTACTTTCTGCTACAACTCTCAGATCTGACACCTAAATCGCCCACCTTTTTAAAGATCTCAGAAATCATTACCTGCTCTAGACATGTGTGAAGACGAAAATCCTTGACTGACAGCCCCATGCATTTAATGCATTGTTGAAAAGAGCTGTTGATGTATTCGTCCTCTCCAACGGATCTTTTGAAGTGCACCTGCTATAAATGCTGCCATTGAAGACTGGAACAATAGCACTGTACAGAATCAATCGAACACTAAAAAGATTGCTCTGAAAATCCATAACTTCAAGTCTTACAGCTCAGTGCAATCAAGAGATCCTCTACAGATCTAGAAGTCCTCGTCAACAACAAGAAGTCGCTTCATCAACACTTATTGTTTTATCTTCTTGTTGTTTACTTTCATTAACTATACTTCAGCACGAATTAAATATCTTGTATTTACAGATATTTAATTCCATTGACCCCAAACACAAGTCAATATTTTGTACACGATCCATTAGGGATATTCTTTGTAATTGATCTAGTGGAAAACATAGTGCACTATTTAAATCCAAGGTTGACTGCCTTGGTGGTGGACGTAGCACTCTTTATAGTGTGAACCATCCCAAAATACTTGTGTTGTTTTCATATTTGTTTGTTTGTCGTTTGATCTGTTCTTTACTTTGATTATCTTTATCTATTTACAGCAGAACTTAAGTAACCTGTAAAGGGTCTACCGGTAGTCCTTATCGGCAGACCTGGAACAACTACCTTGAAGGTCTTCCGCTACTTGAATATGGCTCAATTACTAGAGGAAGTCTCTCCATCAACAAAGTTTCTCTAGTAAGTGGTTTAAAGCACAATCTTATGAGCATATCACAATTCGGCGACAAAGGACTTCTATGCCAATTCAACTCCAACCAGTGCCTCATCAAAGACAGTGAATCCTGCTCTACTATACTGACCGGCAATAGACAAGGAAACGTCTATGTCGTGGACTTAAATCTTCTAGGGAGATTCTCAAGCCTTTGCCTAGTAGCCAACAACGTTCGTGACAACAGCTGGCTATGGCACAAGCGTCTCAGTCACCTCAACTTTAAGCACCTCTCCAAGCTCTCCAAAAATGGGCTTGTCAAAGGTCTACCTACGGTGTCTGCCGACCATGACAGAAGTTGTAAAGCTTGTCAACTAGGAAAACTTTCCAAGTCTTCCTTCAAAAGAAAGTCTGTTTTATCAACAAACAGACCTCTTCAACTTCTGCATATGGATCTCTTTGGACCAATCACAACAGCCAAGTATTTTAGGAGACAAGTATACACTTGTAGTAGTTGACGACTACTCTAGATTCACTTGGATTGAAACTATGACATCTAAAGATGAAACGTATGATCTAGCCACTGCTCTTTTCAGAAGACTTCAAACTCAAAAGCTTGAAGACATAAGCGACATAAGATCAGACAACGACACTGAATTCAAGAACAATGGTGTAGAAAAGTACTGCGATGACCACGGGATCGACCACAACTTCTCTGCCGCCGGTACTCCTCAACAAAATGGTGTAGCTGAACGGAAGAACGACCGATTGAAGCATTGAAGAAGAACAATGCCGCGTAAGCTAAACTTCCAAAGTATTTCAGGCGTAAGCCAACACTGCATGTTTTACCCAGAATAGATCCCTGGTAAACAAGTTTCATAACAAAACTCCATATGAAATATGGAGAGGAAGATCCCCAAACATAGGATTTCTTAAAATCTTCGGCTATGAATGTTTTATTCTTTATAATGAAAAAGAATATAGAGGAAAATTTGATGCAAAATCAGACGAAGGAATTTTTCTGGGGTATTCCAAACATTCAAAAGCATTTCGCATTTTCAGTAAAACTAATTTAAAATTTTTAGAATATGTGCATGTTTCTTTTAATGAATATGACTTGTTAGAGCCTAGAAAGGCTCCGAACGTTGCTAATGATTCTGATAATGATGAGACATGTACTAATACAGCATCCACTTCCACTCCTCATCAGAAAACGGCAACTGCAGACCCCTCAAGTACCGCTAACCCTTCACCGGTAGACGAGAACTCTGCCGGTACCGATAACAACTCTTCTGTTGACCCTGAACCCATCTCTTCTGTTCTACCCCAAACACCATTGCAGATCACTCATCTTTCTTGTTCACCAGAAAATGAAAGTTTTGAAGATCCTATCTCTTCGAACTGCATTTTGGTGAATCTCCTTCTCAACCTACTCCGAATTCTTAACGGAAGAACCCACCAGAAGTGATCTTCCTCCAACTGTTATTGAAGCAAGAGATCATCCCATTTCTCAAATCATTGGTGATCTCAACTCAGGAGTTCGTACGAGAAATAAAGTTCGAGAAGAAACTATGTTTGCTTATGCATTTGTATCGGAACTCGAACCAAAGAAGATTGATGAAGCTATCGAAGATCATAACTGGATTGAAGCTATGCAAGAAGAAATGAACCAGCTTTGAAAGATGTAAAGTGTGGAGCTTAGTTCAAAGACCGATCGATCATCCAAATCATCGGCACCAAGCACCAAGTGGGTTTTCATAAACAAAAGAGATGAAGAAGGAAATGTCACCGTAAATAAAGCTAGACATTGCTACCGACAGAAGAAGGAATTGACTTTGATGAAACTTTTGCCCCTGTTGCTAGACTAGAGGCAATCGAATCTTTCTAGCCTATGCATCGCTCATGGACTTCAAAGTGTATCGATGGATGTAAAGAGTGCCTTTCGAATGGTGATCTTCTAGAAATCAGATACGTGAATGACCACTGTGATTTGTCATTTCGCATCGCAAACCGATCACGCCTACCGACTCAAGAAAGCCCTCTACCTGAAGCAAGCTCCTGGGCTTGGTATGAAACTCTATCCAAGTTCTTAATAGAACAAGGATTCGTGAGAGGAAGAATAGACACTACTTTATTCATCCTCAAGCACAAAGGTCATTCTCTTCTCGGTACAAATCTATGTGGATCTACATCATCTTTGGATCAACTAACCAAAGCCTATGTAAAAGATTCGAGAAGTCGATGCAAAGCAAGTTCGAGATGAGCATGATGGGTGAACTTACCTACTTTCTAGGATTGCAGATACAAAGACTTCAGACGGAATCTTCATCACCAAACCAAATATGCAAAGGAACTAATCAAGAAATTCGGTCTTGATTCAGCTAAAGGATTCGAAACTCCAATGTCTACCGACTGCCATCTTGACAAAGATGAGAAGGGAAAGCAAGAGAACATGACCAAGTACCGAGGAATCATAGGTTTCTTCTCTACCTTAGCTAGTAGACCCGACATTATGTTTTTGCTTGTGTTTGTGCTAGATTTCAGTGCATCCAAAGGAGTCACATTTGCTTGTCGCCAAACGTATCATCGATATGTTTTAAAAACAACAAATCTAGGTATATGGTATTCCAAAAACAACAATTTCGATCTAGTTGGATACTCGATGCAGATTATGCAAAGTGAGCGTAAGAAGCACCAGCTGGGACTTGTCAATTCCTTGGAAATAGACTTGTCTCATGGTCTTGCAAGAAACAAGGATCGCTTGCAAATTCAACCACGTAAGCCGAATACATTGTGCGCAGCAAATGTTGCTCTCAACTACTATGGATGAAGCAACAACTAGTGGACTACAACATCAAGATCGCAACCGCCCAATCATGTGTGACAACACATCAGCAATTTTAGTCTCCAAAAATACAGTGATGCACTCCAAGACAAAACACATTGATATCCGTTATCACTTCCTCAAAAATCATGTGGAAAAAGGTAACATCAGTTTGGAATATGTTCTAACTGAGCATCAATTGGCAGACATTCTCACAAAACCACTGGATGCCACCAGGTTTGCCTATTTAAGGAGAAATCTTGGTATGATTGATCATACTGCTTAAATTCAAAGTTATTTGTTAATATTTCTTTCATACCGTTAGACTTAGTTTTAGACTAATCGGAAGACGTAAGTTCTCCTTTACCGGAAGACTTAAAGGTCAGTATTCTTACTTAGTCTATTTTTTTTTTGCTAAAGAGGTTTCTAAAGCAATAAAGGGGGTCAAGGATAAAATTTGGTACTTAAGAAAATATCTTAAGTTCCCGCTTTCTCAAACTAAAATTTTCTCGCCTTTAAATAGTCCCTGAACCGTCTTTTACCAAACTTTACGGAACCCCTTTGACAAAAATATTTCTCTCTCTATTCGTTCTTTCTCTCTGTGTAACTGCTTTCTGCAAATCCAAAACTCTTCTTGTTTCTTCTTCTCATCAACAACAATGGTATGTTCTTCTCTACTCTCAACTTGAAACTTATTGTTTTCTGTTTTGCATTTCACTTCATAACCTAAAAATTTGTTTTGGAATTCAAACAGTCATTTTCGAGTTTCTACAGTATTCGCCATTGTTGTTCTTAAAAACCTAAGAATACTAACAGTCGTTTATGTTTATTCATCGTGTATTCTTATGAAAACCTCTGTTATATTTTTCTCGGATGTGGATTCTCTAAACATTCTAGGGTTTCAAGTTTTTATCTCAAAAATTTCAAAAATTTCAGAAAACCTTGAAATTTCTACTTGTTTAGTTATTGTGGTAAAAAGCCCTAATTTTTGGTTGTATTTCTTTCAGGCAAAAACTAAGCGCGACAGCGGAAAGAAACATAACCCAGAAACCGACATTCCTCCTAGTAAGGATGTCAACCTTCCGGGCTATCCAACCTTTCCCACCGCTCATGACATCATAGTCGCTCTGGACCCTAAGATATTCCTGGATGTGCATTGACCTCAATCAATCGCCTCACAATAGCCGCCGCCAAAGCGTGTGAGGATATGAACGCCTCTGGGATTCTACCCCTCTTCTGCCTTAACGACAAAAAATTTAGCATCTTTCTGGCAGAAGAATTCTATCAGAGAATGGAGCTCATGAACAAGACCGCTCTACGAGGATGGATTCGAGGCCGTCCCATCTCCATTACCGCTAAGTCAATCTCCACTATCATCGGCGTGCACTACGGTGGAGCTCTTGAAGCAACCATTGCCGAGGTCAGACATGCCCTGAAGCAATGAGAGGTGTAGAAACCTACAGGGAACCTCAAGGGAAAATGCTCAGAAATCTTTTCCCTCTGGACGTATACTGCACAAGCCACCTCCTTGACAAAGGGCTCCTATTTAAGAGTGGAGCACATGATATGTTTACGGCCCAGCAAATCAACTTGACAAGTGCCGTATTTCTTCAGCTCCGTCTCAACTGGGGGGCCATCATCTTCAGTGAGCTAAAGCAGTGGGTGGAGAAAGCAAAGAACAACCCCACTTGCAAACGCCCCTTCGTCAGGCTAATCAATGCCCTTCTAAGGGATGATGCTAATGTCAACTCTTCCTTAAAGGAAGATGAATTGATTGTTGTGGCCAAGGAGAAGCAGCTCACAACCTCGTTCTTCAGTAAGTACACTGAGTACGAGAACAAGCGACGGCTGCAGAAGGGTCTACCGCCAGTCACTCTTGACAAAGTGGCCAAGCCTGCACCTATCTTGGTCACTCGCTTCATCATGGAAGCACATGACGCGGCAAGCAGAACCCACAAAAAGGCCTCTGCAAAATTCGACGATCAAGTGGCCGCGTCCCTCCATCAAAAGGCCAAAGACTTGGCTGATGAGGCAGAGCAGCTGCTACGGACCAAGATGGCAGCCAAGGGCAAAGCAAAGAAGACAAGGCCGGAAGAGGTCACTCCAACTGAAGAGGAGCAGGCCAAATGGGTTAGAAGAGAGATGAAGGAAGGCCAAAAGAACCAAAAACCAACTCCTTCCTCTACCCAAGCCCAAACTTCACAGCCCAACCTCTCAAACTCAACAAACCACTTCCTTACCCAAACCACCAATCAACCTCACCATCTCACCCACTCCCAAACCAAAACGAAGGAGACTTCAGAAACCTGAAGACCAGCCACCGGCAGTCACTCCAACCTCTACCAATGAAGCAGCTGAGTCTCCTATTCAACTGCTACGGAAGAAAAGGAGAGCTACCGGTCCCAAACCCTCTACCGCAGCCAAACCAACTACCACTACCGACGCCCAACCAACTACCACTACCAACGCCCAGCCATCTACCGTCGCACAACCCTCTACTGCCAACCCTTCATCTACCAACACCCAACCCTCAACTGTCAACCCTTCATCTATTCCTCCTGAGTCATCTACTCAGAGGAATTCACCACCTCCGGAGGAGCCTATCCTTCAGGAGGAGCCAGCCAGATCCCCAACTCCTCCTCCTCCTTCACCCTTCAACTACTCACCTGACCCATCTACACCTTCCTCTCCTCATCACTCCAAACCAACTTCATCAACCACACCACAGCCAACTCAAATCCCTCCCACACAGCCTTTAGACTCTGCTGCCGCCAAGTTCCTTTTCGAACTTTCGTCAGTAGCAGACCTATTTACCCCTACCCATCAACCTCCTCAACCTTCTCAACCTTCCCTTAGAAAACCAAAATCCCTCTTCTACCCCGCCTTCTTCTTTCGGTTTTCTTCGACCCTGATCCTCCCATATCGCAATTCGACACCGATATGGAACCGATTCCCCACCAACTCCCCCTCCCCCTCCACCCATCACCATCTCTTCCTCCACCAACACCATACCAACCCAAGACTCGTCCTCTTCCGACTCCGTCACTCCTCCACTCCAACATCCCATACGGCCTGCCGACTCTACCTCTGCCGGCACCATTCATATTGGCCAAGCAACTACTTCTCATCCGCCTGCCAATGATGAAATTTTGTCCCGGCTGGACGCCATCTATGAAAGGCTAGGCGCGCTTACCAGCATCACTACCGCTACCTCCGAAATAGCCACTGCTGCATCCAAAGCCAACGACCGCACTGCCGCTCTTCTTCGACAATTCCAAGAGGATGTCTGGACTCGCTTTGGACAGATACGACACGACTTTACAGATGTCAAGATCAATGTTCAAGCTCAACGCGATGAGTGTGTCCGTATCTGCTCCTCCCTTTTCTACGAGCTTTTCCATGCCATCACTCTCCATCTCGGCAACGGTCGCCCTCCTGTTCTCGAACTCAACCGTATTGCTCGAGACTCTGCTCACGATGTCATGAATGCCAACCGTGATCGTGATCTGGCCATCACGGAGGAGAAGCAAATGAGGTCAATCAACAGAATGCTGATGGAAGAGAACAGCCGTCTTCGTGAAGAACTGGACTACCGTTCTCGCTCCACCGCACTCCGATCGATGCATATGACGAATACGAACGAAGAATGGAAGAGCTTGAGTGAGAACGAAGAGAAAAGGAGGCTGCAGACAAAGGCAAAGGGAAAAGACCTTGGTAGTTTATGTATCTTTTCTTCCCTTACCTTTGTATTTATCTTATCTTTTTGAAAACTCTGTGATATGTAAACATCTTGTTTATAAATACAGAAGATAATTTGCTTTTCAAAAATTGTCTCGTTTAAATTCTTGTTGCTTTATATTCATATCTGTTTAAAATTTAAACAATCAGTTTAAATTTATTTGAACTGCTGCTAATCTGTGTGCTCTTCTATGATATTTTTACCTTTGTATGCACTTAGATTAGTCCCTTACATTTGAGGTGTTATTCTGTTTGATAGAGGCATGTCTTCTGTTACTCTATATATAAATTTCTCAGACATGTTATTATCTATCAAATAGTATGTTTTAAGCCCTCATTTGTAGTAATGATGACCAGATATAAATAGGAGGAGATTGTTGATTCTTATGATAGATTTATATCTGCTCAGTTCATTACATTTAGTTTTATACCTCAGTGGCTAATCGGGCTGCGTATCGATTAGCGTGGCAACTGTGTATAGAACTTTGCCTAGTATAGTTTTTATAGGACTTCACAGGTTCAGCGGAAGACCTCTTCTCAAGCTTCATCGGAAGACATGCTCTAAGCTCAAAGATCGGCAGACCTTGTGTCCACCTAGTATCTTGTGACGTGTCCTGTCCAGCAATGACTCATTGGATTAATTCAAACTAATCTAATCATTATTTGAATTAATCCAAGACATTCCCTGACATATCAAACCGCCGAAAGCAACTTTCCGAAAAGTAGGAAGACTTTTCGTCCTGAACAGTGAAAGCAGGAAAAGCAGACTGTCTCCTACTTTCTGCTACAACTCTCAGATCTGACACCTAAATCGCCCACCTTTTTAAAGATCTCAGAAATCATTACCTGCTCTAGACATGTGTGAAGACGAAAATCCTTGACTGACAGCCCCATGCATTTAATGCATTGTTGAAAAAGCCGTTGATGTATTCGCCCTCCAACGGATCTTTTGAAGTGCACCTGCTATAAATGCTGCCATTGAAGACTGGAACAATAGCACTGTATAGAATCAATCGAACACTAAAAAGATTGCTCTGAAAATCCATAACTTCAAGTCTTACAGCTCAGTGCAATCAAGAGATCCTCTACAGATCTAGAAGTCCTCGTCAACAACAAGAAGCTGCTCATCAACACTTATTGTTTTATCTTCTTGTTGTTTACTTTCATTAACTATACTTCAGCACGAATTAAATATCTTGTATTTACAGATATTTAATTCCATTGACCCCAAACACAAGTCAATATTTTGTACACGATCCATTAGGGATATTCTTTGTAATTGATCTAGTGGAAAACATAGTGCACTATTTAAATCCAAGGTTGACTGCCTTGGTGGTGGACGTAGCACTCTTTATAGTGTGAACCATCCCAAAATACTTGTGTTGTTTTCATATTTGTTTGTCTGTCGTTTGATCTGTTCTTTACTTTGATTATCTTTATCTATTTACAGCAGAACTTAAGTAACCTGTAAAGGGTCTACCGGTAGTCCTTATCGGCAGACCTGGAACAACTACCTTGAAGGTCTTCCGCTACTTGAATCTTTTCGATAGGTTGCAAGTAACTTTCAAAGTATTTACTAAAAGTTTTAAGTGTTTAATAAGCTATTCAACCCCCCCCCCTTCTAGCTTATTATTGTGCCCATTGGGATCCACAACTGCTATCAATAACATTGGGGTAGTGAGGAAAGAGCTCCGAGCCGCGGTGAGCGAACAGGAGCAGACTAAGTTTGAAGCACACGAGAAAGAGAGGAAGCTGAGGGAAGAATTGAGCCAACCCAATGAAGAGCAAAGACAATCCGTAATCGCCGAGTACAAACAATTTGAAGATTTCAATGCTTGCGTCGAAGACGAAGCGTACCCCTTTTATCTTCAAGGGGTACACCACGTCCTAAGGTAAGTAGCTTATAGCGGGATGGACATTTCTCCCGATGTGCTCGCAACATGGGGTACCAATGCTCCCTTATGTGCATCTGCTCGCCCAGGACATGCCCTGGTACCCTACACCGAAGATGAGCTGACTTCCCTGGCCCAATCTCACTCTCAAAAAGGGTTGGCTGTGTGGGCACCTCCCGAGACCGCTGAGACTACGGTGACAGACTTGATGACCAAGATTTGGGTGGCAAGAAACCAAGAAGCCGCGACTCTTACCGCCCACGCAGCCACAGACAATGGAGATGTGGTCGTGATCGAAGAGATCACAAATGAAGACACAGCAAACGCCAGCTAGACCACCCCATTAGATATCCCTTCAGACCACTAGACCTTTTTCCCGGTTTGCGCACCCTGACAGTTGTATTCCTAACATTTCCTGCAAAACAATTGAAATATCCCTCGGCATGTAATATTGACATTTTTACGCTCTCAATATCAATGCTTGTGCTTGCTCAATAATGTTTAACATTTTTAAACACCCCTTTTCAGTCGAGCAATCACATATCGAGCTCGACGAAAAGAAAAATGTATAACTCTCGAACACCAACCCTTTTCCACCCACAAACTTATTCGAAGGGGAAAAGAGAATAATCGAGATAACAATTTGCACACCACTCGAACACCAACTCTTAAACCGAGCAGAAAAAACCCATGCGCGGTTTAAAAGCATAATCAAGGTAATACTATCCGTAACAGCTGAGATAAAGGAAATAAGGCCCAAAACAAACCCATTTATTTCCACCCAACTTATAATCAGACAGAAAGGAAAACAAAATAACTTGCGCACTACTCATCAACGATAGTATCTCTTCAAGTGATCTGCGTGCCATGGATGTTTCAGCTCGTTACCCTCCTTTGTCCGCAACATATAGGTCCCCTCCTTTACTACTCTGATAACCTGGGAAGGACCCTTCCAGTTAGGAGAAAGTTTCCCCCATTCTGCTTGATGGCCTGTTACCTTAATTTTTCGGAGGACCCATTCCCTTACAGCAAATGACCGACCACGAACTCTCTTATCGTGGTGGGCCTTTGCTCGCTGTTTATAATTGGCCATTCTTATTTTAGATTCAACATGCTTTTCCTCCAACAAATCAAGATCAGCTGCCCGAGCTACAATATTGTATTATGTATCATAATGAGACACTCTATGATTTGGTAAGTACATTTCCACCGGGGCCATGACCTTAGACCCATAAGCAAGACAGAAAGTTGTTTCACCCGTAGGCCCTCTGACCGATGTTCTGACCGCCCACAAGGCTAATGGCAGCTCATCCACCCATCTCCCTGCTTTATCTTCAAGACTTCTTTTGAGGGCATGCAAAACTTGTTTGTTAGTTGCCTCAGCTTGCTCATTACCTTTAGGGTATGCGATGGAAGACTGCCAGCGTTTCACACGTATTTGCTTACATGCCTTTGTAAATTTCTCCGAAAACTGAGTCCCATGATCAGAAACTATAGCCCGGGGTACACCAAAACGACACCAGATATTCTCGTGCACAAAGTCGATCACGTTGACCTCACTGATAGTTGCCAAAGGCTTAGCTTCTACCCACTTCGTGAAGTAAATCCACAGCGACCACTGCATATTTAAACTTCGAGCGAGCTAAGGGGAAAGGGCCAATCAGATCAATTCCCCACATATCAAACGACCATGATGCCACCACTAGAGTCTGCTCGGTAGAAGGTAACCGAGGCACATCAGCGTAACGCTGACACTTGTCACACCGCCGAACATACGTTTCTGCATCTCGTGTCAAAGTAATCCAATAAAAACATGCAGCCAACACCTTTTCTACCAATGACCGCTAGCCCGGGTGCCCTCCACATTTTCCTTCATGAATTTCCCCAACAACACCCTCGGTCATCTCTAGCCGCACACATATGAGAAAAGGCCTGGTATATGACCATCTGTAGAGGATTTTGTCTAGAATAATATACCGACATGCTTGCTTCTGAATGACTCGTGCTTCCAATTTATCCTCGGGCAAAACTCCTTGCTCGATGTAATCCTTTAAGTCATCAATCCAGCATTTCGTTGCAGGCTCAATGTCCATGATTACCTCTTTCTCTATCGCCGGTATTTCCAAGTATTCGATCATGAGCATGGGATGCAAAAATTGAATTTCTTCTTCAGCCATCTTTGAAAGATAATCCGCGCGCATGTTATCCTCGCGACCAATTCTGACCAACTCCCAATAATCGAAATCCTTCAGAATTTCTTTTACCATCGCGCAATATCGAACCATAACAGGATGATGTACAACATAGTCACCTTTGACTTGATTGACTACCAACTGGGAATCACAATAAATCACGACCTTACGCACTCCTACATCTTGCGCGAGCTCAAGTCCCGCGATCAAAGCTTCATACTCTGCTTGATTGTTAGATGCTGGAAATTTGAAATGTAAAACCTTCTTAAATTCCACATCCTGCTCAGGAGGGACCAATAAGAGACCTGCCCCGCTTCCGAGCTTACTAGCTGAACCATCCACATGTAACTCCCAGTAGTAGTCTGGGCGAGGCCGCTGAACAAGAACATTCGCTGAAGTAGTCAGAGGGAAAGTCTCCTCCCCGCCCGAATCCTTGAAACTAGTCTCAGCCACGAAGTTTGCCAAAGCATGTGCCTTAATAGCTCGCCGAGGCTAGTAATCAATTTGAAACTCAATCAACTCAATTGTCCAGGTGAGCACACGACCAGAAGAATCCGACTTATGCAAAATTTTCCTGAGAGGTGTGTCTGTATATACAATAATTGGATGCGTATAAAAATAAGTCCGAAGTTTTCGAGCAGCAACAACAAGCGAGTAAGCCAATTTTTCTTCATTAAAATAGCACCCTTCCACTACAGTGAGGGCCTTGGAAACATAATAGACAGGCTTTTGCAGGTTACATTCTTCCTTAACTAGAACAGCGGCCACAACCTGATCTATGGCCGCGAGATACACAAATAAATTCTCACCCACAACTGGGCTACTTAATAATGGAGGCTGTCCCAGATATTCCACCAGCTGCTTGAAAGCCTCCTGACACTCTGTTGTCCACTCATACCCCTTGTTTCCTTAAAAGCACCTTAAAAAAAGACAAACACCTTTTCTGCCGACTTGGAAATGAAACGACCAAGAGCAATAACTCTACCATTAAGCTGCTGGACGTCTTTGATGCATCGGGGAGGCTTCATTTTGATCAACGCTTTGATTTTTTCAGGATTCGCCCCAATCCCTCGCTCATTCACCATGAACCCTAGAAACTTGCATGCTTTCACGCCGAACACACACTTGCTCGGATTGAGCTTCATATTATTCCTCCTGAGGTTGCCAAAGGTGTCCTCCAAATCAACAGTATGATCATGTCGTCTGGACTTTATGACCATATCATCAATGTAGGCCTCAACATTCCTAGGAATTTGCAAGTTTAAGACCTTGTTCACCATTCCCTGGTAAGTAGCTCCCGCATTCTCCAGGCCAAAAGGCATCATCTTGTAGCAATAGAGGCCTCTCGCTGCTCGAAATGCAGTCAATGGTTTATTCTTCTTATTCATCTTCACCTGGTGGTATCCTGAATATGCATCGATGAAGCTCAAGAACTTGAAGCCTGTTATGACATCTACTAGCTTGTCGATGCGAGGGATAGGATAACAATCCTTCGGGCAAGCTTTATTGAGGTCAGTGAAGTCTACACACATTCTCCACTTTCTATTTTATTTCTTGACCATGACCACATTAGCGAGCCAAGTCGGATAATGAATTTCCTCTATGATATCCGCGCTGAGCAGCTTCTCAACCTCCTTCTTGATCACCTTGTCCTTTTTTGTGGAGTATACTCTAGGCCGTTGCTGAATTGGTCTAAAAGCTGGATCCACACTGAGGCTATGAACTGCCATGTCCTCGCTAACCCCTTGCATATCTTCTGGCCGCCAAGTGAACACATCTAAGCTGCTCTGGAGTTTCCTGACCAAACTAGCTCAAGCTTCAACCGACAATGCCCTGCCAATCTTTATCTTTTGCTAGGGATAGGCCGAATTGATAACAATTTCCTCCAGCTCATCCTGGGCTGTAAACTAGGGCTCATCCCGCATCTGGAGCGTGTCGCATTCCACCTTTTCCTCTTTTTCATCCTGAGTTTTTGCCCTATGAAGCTGATCCAACTCCATATATCCGTAGCTTGCTCGACTTGTCCCCCCGACCCCATCATCGGCAAAGGACAAGTGATCTCCCCTGGGCAACACCGCTCGCCCTGTGCCGAACTCTCACCGATCACAACAATCGTCAAAGGGCCCACCGTTACGTGAGACTTTTCTTTGTTACTAATAATGACTTTCTGCTCGCCATCCTCAAGAGTTAGCTTCCACTTCTTCATTTGGCTATCCCGAACATATTCCAACACTGCCTGTGGTTGACTTTTCAAGACCCCCACCCCTTGATCTGTGTAAAACTTACCCACTGGTGAGGTATTGAAGCGACCATCTGAAATTTTGTCATGCTGGGCACGCCTAAAATTATGTTATAGGGAGACTTCAAGTCGATCACCATGAAGGTAATCTTCTCTGCCCTGGTGCGGATGCCCTCGCCAATAAAGTCTTAGAGCTCGACTGTGCCTTTAATCGGCACCTTGTGATTAGTGAAGCCCTCTAAGGTTCCTGCATAGGGTTAGAGGCATTCATCTTTCAACTCTACGCCTTGGAAGCATGAATAATACATCACATCTCTGCACGCCCCTGTGTCCACCAAAATCCTATGCACAAAACCCAACCGTCAACCAGAGCTGAAACGATCAAAGACTGCTCCTCAGCCAAGTTACTCGTCAACTCGTTGCGAGTAAACTGTATCGACTCCTCCCTTGCTTCAAAAGTGGTCGGACAGTCCGCCACCTTTGACAAGGAATAGATCTGCTTGCCGAGCTGGGTGAGTGTAGGTTCGTTATCCATGATCACATTTATTACCCCTCGAATTGGGGGTGCATCTCTGCGAGGGGCATTCCTATTATTCCCATCTCTTTTAAACCAGTCCAACCGGCCTTCATTTATCAATTTCTGTATGGCCTTCTTCAATGGCCAACACTCCTCCGTGGTATGCCCATAATCGTCGTGATACGCACACCTCTTAGACCGATCCATGGAATCTGCTGTCTCAGGATTCATGCGCGGTGCCCGGGGAAGTTCATCTCTGACTTCATACATTATATCCTCCCGCAATGTATTAAGCGAGGTAAGATCACTTTCCCGAAGAAACTCCCTTGGGCGGTCATACCACGATTTGTTTATATTATAACCACCGCCTGCACCCTAGCCGCTACCCTTGGCATTAGCCCCGGCTCCCCCAGTCTCGGTGCTTTCATTCTTCTTCTCTTTCTTTGCGGTCTCCCTTGCACACCACTTTTGAGCTCGCATCAACATCTCTACCTGCGTCTTTGGTTCCCTCATGCTCAACTCTGACCTCAAACCACCTTCACCTTCAAGCAACCCTGTTTCAAAGCACAAAGTGATCTCCTGCTCGGACAAACTAGGGACACGCTCTAGCATCTTAGTAAACCTTTCCAAGTAGCTTGAAGTCGACTCATGAGCTAATTGTTTCACCTTAGATAAGTCTGCCCTTGTCTTCGTAATGGCCCCCGAAGTCCCAAAGTCGGCCAAAAACTTTACCCGCAAATCAGCCCAATTATTAATAGATCTCCGAGGAAGAGCTCCCATTCAAGTCAATGCTTTTCTCTGCAACGAACCTACAAAAGCTCGGATCTTTAATGCTTCATCCGAGGTCATCAGGCCGATCTGTGACTCAAAGGACATAAACCAATCCCTTGCCTTGGTCTTTCCTGTGTATTCCTTTATGTTGGGGAAGATGAGACCTTGAGCCGGATGTGCATTCATTTTTTATTTTTTTATTTTATCGATGTTATTTTTTTATTATCGATATTGTTAGGCTTAATCTTATTTTCGTCTTGTATGCATTAAACTCATCAATGTATTTGTATATAAAAGAATATAATATTAAATAGTTTCATATTTTAACCAGGTTAATTGACATTTATAATATTATATCTCTTCGTCTATTTTTAGTAAGTTTTATGACTAGAAACATAACAAAAATTAATGTAATATTATGTTATATGTAAAGATCATGTGTTCAGGTCTCTTGATTTTTTTTCTATCTTAAACTTTTGATAATAAATTAAGAATCTTTAAACATTGGTCACAAATTTGGATAATAACATAATATTATAATTAAGAAAGCTAATTATTTTTAGGAATTATAAAAAAAATTCAATTTCCTACTATTTCAATTTTTATTTATTTTAAATTTAAGATATAAAACATTCAATTATTAACTATGTTTAAATTACTAACTGATGCGTCCAAAATAATCCTCAGACATACTGGGCTTAACAAATTGGATATCTGACTTTCAATTTTATCAAAATCCTTCAAGGCCCAACCCTGAAAAGCAAACACCAACTATAAACTAGGCAGGAGCTTACCCTACAAATGCACTTCGACGTATGAATCAGTAATCACTCAGTTGAGTAAGTAATTTGACAGAGTTTTGCCTTAGTTAGGAAATCACATACCTCCCTCATTCAATTTGAGGGGTTCTTATAGCCTTCGTGGGAAGTTGAATAACTTCCCATTCAATGCCGGAGCGTGTAAGGCGGACATATTAACTGCCACGTCCAACTTAATGGTCGTATCCTGAATGTGGAAGCTAATTTCTCGGAAATAACCACCCACGTCCAGGACGACCGTTATTGAATAACCGAGCATGGTAAGCCTGCTCACTGTACACTTGCCTGCTAAGTATTTGACCCCCAGCTCGCTATCCACTCAGCCCCCAGACTTTTGAGAAGTAAGTGCTCGCCCTTTAGATCATGGTGGTCAAAGTCTGGCCGCTGCCCACTCATGACTTTGTCCTGGACTATGTGGAATGCACGTGTTTTGCTTGTGACTAAAGGGGGTGTTTGGCACGTGTCCGATGTCTGGGCCTATTGGGCCAGGCAGTTCACTAATTATTCTGATAAATTTAAGAAACTATCAATTTCATTATTTTATTTTATCTTTAAGTAAATTGAGTTTATCAAGTTGTAGTTGGTTAAGTAGATTTAAAATTCATATTACCTGTCTGTCTATACAATAATTTCATAAGATAATATATTTATTTAATTAAATTTTTATTTTATATTGTATTAAATATTCATATATTAATTTCAATATTTACCCTATTTTACATTTGTTCAAAATATTCTAATTATAACGAATTTGACACTTCCTTTCTCCCTCTCCCTCTCTCTTGTCTTTAATCGTGCAAAATACAAACAAAACTATTGTACAAAAATTTAGATGGCATAGTAGCGAATCCAAAAATCCTCGTGCAACAGCAAGGGGGAGGTAATGTGTTCAGACGAATAAAGTTAAAATAAACTAATAATCATAAAATTTTAGGGAAAACCTAACTTTTTTGGATTATTTTTTTAATATTCTAATTTTTTGTTGTTGGTGAAAGTACACTTTTTGTTTAATAAAAGAAGTTCAAAGTTATTTGTGATAAATTTATAGATATTACTTGATATATAAACAAAATTAAGAATAGCCTTGTAAATAATTTTATTTTGAGGAGGCCAAACAACTATTTTAATACTATTAGATGCCGTTTGGTAGTTAAGATTAAGGTCAGATAGGATTAATAAGATGAGTTGTTTGATGTTTGGTACGCAATAGGTAGTTGGGACTAATAGCACGAGTTATCCGGATAAAGTCATTATCCCCTCACTATTAATACCAAGGGGAAGGGTGGTATTATTAGCGCCCTCACTAAAAAAAATTAGGATTAACATTTGTAATCTCAAAACTACCCCCGATATACAAGTGAAGATTAATAGCGAGGGCACTAATAGTACTGGGATTAATAATATTGCTTATCCTTATCCGACTACCAAACAAGCCCTTAGTTACTAAATTATAACGGGAAAAGTGTGAAGTTCCAATTTTTTAAGGGGGTCGTGGTCGCCCCTTGCATCCGCCCTTAGTTGTCGCCTGTAGGACCGTGCATGGATCTTACAAATGGTGGTGGCTAGTCGTTCGGTGAAAAAGAGTGTTAAGGTTGGCATATTTAGAAATTAGCATGTTGACAAGATCTTCAAAATTGCAAGGCATTGTTGTTGATCTTTCAAATAAATCATTCATCACAATTCACTAGTCACTACTAATCACAAGTCACGACACATATTGTGGCTATTGTCGTGATTTTCAGCCTCAAATAATGGCTTGACCATTAAAGGTTAAGGATTAGGGTTTTAAAGTTGCATGGATTTTCTCCACATTAGGCTTATCATCTTTCCACAACTGAAAAAGTCACAATGCACACAGTTAAGTATATAGTTGACAATTATAAGAGCACCCCAAAAAACAAAAGTGCTAAGATTGAGTTGTGTCATCACCGATCTAACCATCAATAGCACTGAAAATTTTTACCTACTTTATATCACACGATTCTTTCAAATTGACCATATAAGTATTTGTGACCCTAGTCAATTCTAAATTTTTTTAGCTTTATTTTTAGCTAAGAATAACAAAAGCAATAATGGGAGCAAAATTCTTAGAGGAGAGAGAATAAGCACAATTCTTAGCTAAGATTTTTTCAAAAGGATTCTTCTTGACTTCTTAACACCATGTGTGACCGGTTTTTGAAGAAGTGTAAAAATATTATACAATGAAGATATATTTTTAAGTGGGTAAAAAAAAGTGTGTAGGTGGCATTGAGACCCAACTAAGAAAATATATAAGAATAAATACACAATGTGAATGCTATAAAGCATTGTCCATTGTTAGTAGTATTCCACCGTTTAGTCTGTTATTTTTAATTTGAATAACCATAAAACCCCTTTGCATTGTTTAATGCAATTTCAATTGTAGAATTGAAAATGAAAATGATTAAATGTATATTATTAATATTGAAAATATATGTTTAATATTTCATAATTAATTATTAGCATGTTGTGGGTTAGATATAATTTCATTTTTTAGTTAACTGTTTGATAATTAAGATACTTATGAATTATAAGTTTATTTTATAAAGTAAAAATAGATGATCATAAGATTTGATTAAGTAATTACTTATTCCGTTCCACCAAAATGGTTTACTTTTGAGAGGTATTAAAACAGTGAGAAAAATGAGGAGCAAGTCTAGAAAGATTTTAAGAATGATGACGTTTTATAGGAAAAAAATTAGACAAGTATAAGGTCTAAATAATTATCTTAGCCGAGGATTAACGAGATAAGGAATGTATCTCTTAAGCAAGAATGCTAAATTTATGATTACTTATGCGTACATTTGTAAACCTAGAATCGTTGGTTATGTAATTTACACTAATTGACAGAGGTATTTAAAAAAAAAAAAAAAAAACCAACCTTAAATCTCTTGAATTATTGGGCGCAAAGCTTTCCCGCCAATTCCAAAACTCTGAAAACCTAATTTATCGATTCCTGCCCTTCATTCTCTCCTACACAACCTTCATCAATGGCGGAAGGACTAGAAAACAACACCAACACAGAGACCACCACCCTCCCGTCAACTCTCCCAACCGGACGAGTCAAGAGAATAGTCAAACTCGACAAAGAAATCAGCAAAATCAACGCAGAAGCCCTCTTTGTCATCTCCCGATCCACCGAGCTTTTCCTCCAATTCCTAGCTGAAAAATCTTCGCAAGTCGCAATCGAGAAGAAACGGAAGACAATAAAGTTGGAGCACATGAGAATCGCCGTCAAAAGGCACCAGCCGACCCGCGATTTCCTGCTCGATTCACTTCCGATGCCTTCTCAGGAGTCGGAACCGCCGGCAAAAGAGCGTGCTACTCGTTCTCGATCCGATGATAAGCCGGTCCCTGCCGGTACTCGTCGTATCGATAGTTTCTTCCAGAAAGGTTCTTAGAATTTCAATCAGTTTGGTTAGTGAAATGCTATTGCCAAATCAAGCGAGTTTTAGATGAAGTTGTACCTAATGCTGTCACGGATGTACATTGCTTTGGAAGAAATCCATATAGTTTTGATGATTTTGGTACGAATAATTGTTTATATGTTTGTGTTTTGATTACTGCTGATTATGTTACGATGTTAAATGATTATAAGTTAGCTATAATTTACCCGGTGAAGTAATTTAATGTGAAATTTTTGGTTCGTCTATGTTGACATTGTGGTTATGCTGAGAAAATTGAGATTGATGAAGAAAATTGCAGAAGACTGTAAATGTTTCAACTGCTTTTCAGGTTACTTGGGGAGAAGTTAATGTATGCTTTTGGAATATGTATTGTTTATTTTGCCACTAGATGGGATTATTTACTGTTATTTTGATTGAATTATGAAGCAAAACATCCATGTAAATGGGTCAAGTGGCGATAATTTTGATGTTTTATATGTATTTAATTAAGAAGTGTTGTGCGGCAATGCGGTGTCTAGATTATCCCATATCTAGTGGGAATTCATCATGTAGACACAGAAATCAGAATGATAATAATCTGTTCAGGTGCCTTTTGTTTTATGCTGGTCCATGAAGGTATGTAAGCAAGAGTTAAACAGAATGCTTCCAGAAAGTGTTTTCTAAAGGTTTTATTAACCACAACTTTTCTGTTTCTTATGGTTATTTTTATGTGAACAAAATTTGGATTGATACAAACCCTTCTTTGTACTTCCTTAGAAACAGAGGAATTCACCATTTATCTAGTATGCGACACATTTCTTGCCTCTGAGTTTTATGCAATAGCAAGCTCTTTAACTTTTTGAGTTACTGAGAAGAATGTGGTCAGAAAACATGCTTTTTGTCAAGTAAGTAAATTGTGCAAGAAATCATGTGTTGAGGGGATATTTTGAATTTTTTACTTGTATTTGATGAAAAGCACTGGTGACATCTCTATTCCATAACAGTTATGGCTTTCTATGTCTGACCACATTGATGGTATGATCATATGAACATCTTTTTTTCCTTTTTCCAAGAGAGCGCCTCCAGGAAGTATTTCAAGTGGTTGCAACCACTATTTCTTTGATTACCTAAGATCAAAACGAGTCCTTTACATGGAAATTCTGTATCTTTATGCTGATAAGTTGCCAAGTGTCATGTTTAAGCTAATTGAGGTGAGATCCAATAGCCCTATTTAGTTTCATTAATTCATTTGGACATTTTGAGCTCATTATTGCTTTTGGCTGCTCCTGATCTTTTTGTTTATGTTTTCATAATGTGGAACTCTGCTGTTGGTGGAAAGGACAATAATATCTTGAACATTGATTACACACACACACACACACATACATATCCATCCTCTTTTAGAGCTGGTGAGAAAAAAACATAAAGTATATTCTCATGCTCCCTAATATTTCCATCTTCCATTGGTTTACTTTTCATGTTTTCTTTCATTTTATCATTTGGAAATTGATTTTGGCATTTTCTATGTTTACTTTGTCTGATCACCTGCTTTGCATTTGATTATTTGAAGGACTGATAATTAAATAGGGTTCTGAGTCAGCGAGGGATACAGATAAACACAGGTAGTTATGAACTGGCTGTACCTGAAACAAGACTTAAATCACAATAAAATGCTGCACTAATTAAATAGATTTTTCGCTACAGTTTTTTCTGGTAATATACTAACAGTCCTGTATCCCGGAATTTTGTCAGGTTTATGAAAATTGTGTTCTTTCTCTTTGATCAAACCATTGAAATTTACACCTGCCGGTGCAGCTTTATTAATTTTTTTTTGTTTCAACTAATTTCATCTATTAATGATTTCATTGTTCAGAAGTTTGATTCAATGTTGTCACTAACATATCCATATGTACATACACCACCTTTCCTATACACCCATTTTGGTAACAGTTGATTCCAGTTTCTATTTCTTAAAAGTGTACTTGCTTCACTTCGTTCTTAGTAGCTGCTCTAAAATTAATTACATCTCGGGAAATTCAGTGTTTTGAGCAGCAGATGTATATTGTTGCACTTATGCAGGCATGTCCGAACAAACAAATAGATTATAGGATATTCAATATGTACTGTAGTACATTAATTGATATATGATTATTCCAAAAAAACAAAAAACAAAGAAAAAGAAAAAAAAAGGAACAAACTATTTCTTGTATTTTCTAACTTTGAAAACTGACAGGTACAACTAAAATCACATTTACAACTACAGGCGTCAGTGACTATTCATAAACTTATACTTTAAGTGCATAGGATCTTACAAATCCAGTTTGTGGTAGATGGGAATTTATAAACACAGAATTGGAAGAAATAATCAGGGAAGTGTTCTCAAAATTACATAACTATGCTATTTATTCGTTTGCAAAATTATTATTCTTTCTAGTCAAGGTAAATTTTGGTGAATCTTTTTATGTGAATCTTTATACATCTGACTCAATATTCAAGGTGAAAAGGGACCAGAAAATGTTGAGACTATGGAAGCTGTATCGTCTTTAAGATGAGAACCTAGGCCGGTTCGAGTGAACTTCTTATGTCCATGTGACTTCTTCCCTTCCTTTATGAAGGATATGCCTTGAGTTGGTGAATTGATGCTATTTGATCCTAGCTGCTGAATGCCCAGAGAAAGCCTTCTGTTTATAGGGGAAGCATTACCAAAACCCCCATTCAAGCTTTTGTCTGGAAGGCGCCGACAGCTGGTATTTGGCCTGGTCAAAAATACATTCTCCGGAACGTTTACTTCTTGAGTTTGCACCTTCTTCTTTTCCTGAAAGGAGGAGATGACATCTTTCAGAAAGTAGTATATAGCTATACAAGTAAGGGCCATTGTGAATTTTGAGTTTATTTCATGGGAATAGGGCTGTTTAAGAAATTGAGTCAGCTCTAGCTTGTCCGGTTCATGCTCGGTTCAAGTTGAGCTCGAACATAGACTATAGGTGTAAACAACTCCAGCTCGAATATGCTCCGCAATCACAAAATATTTACAGTTTATGTATAATTTATTAGATTTATAGCATTGTTTTGATTTAGGTTTGAGTGAAGCTCAAGCTCAAGCTCGGCTCTTTTAGAACTTATTTTGTGTGGTAATTGAGTTGAGCTTGAACAATGGCTCCTTGGCTGAAGTAAGTGGAAGCTTGGTTAAAAATGAATGCGTTGAGCTCGCACACTCAAAACTTGGCTTGGCTCGTTTACAGCCCTACCATGATTTTGTATTCTGACTTCAAGAAACACTACATATTGAGAAGTATGAAGCAAGAAGACCACAATATTTGCCTCTCTTGATTTTTAGTTGAACTTAGTAGGCTTCGTAATGCAAATAATACTAACCCTCAGTCTCTGCTTCTCTTCTTCTTTTTCTTGCCTCAGCATATTGTATTCTTCCATCATTGCAAGAAGTGGTACCTATGATGCAGAGCAATCATTTCCAGGTAAGTATCTATGGTTCATCATTGAGTATATAACTGAATGGCAATTAGGGAGAATCGTATGATACAAACGACAATTTATGCAAACAAATTCGACCAGTGATATTTGCTTATTTAGGATTCCACTTTTTAGTATAAAAATGAATCATCCAAATAATATTTGCTGAGATGCTTCACATTGACGGGAAACACTCTGATATTATCTCAACATTAATCAAATTATGGAATCTACCTCATCATATAAGAAAACTTTCGTTCTTTCTTCTTCCCACTTCTTGGTCTTGGCTATCAGCGAATCTACCAGAGCTGCATAGAAAAATTGATTGCCTCAGAGCATATGTTTATCAAGTAGTATATAAAAACTTGAATTCTTGATCTCCTCTTTTCATTATTACTTAGTTTCCAGAGTTGACTACAATGTTGGAGTTGAGTTGGAATGCCTTAGGCGTTTGCAATCTAAGAGAATTTCCATTATATGTCCACCATTCTTTTGAGGTAAGAAAATTAATCCCATCACCCACGCCAGCATGAGTACTTCCTGCATTTTTGGCTAGTACTTCTTTTCAGGATTTTTATATTTAAATTTATAAAATAGATTGGGTGTTCTCTTACCGGCCATGGTTTTGGTATAACATAAAGTTGTTGAAAACATTTGCATCAACTATTCGACTTTACCTGGAATTTTGTTAACCATTAAACGGGCACGTTCTGCTCGTTTTAGATTCTTGTGAGCACCTCTGCTGACTGAGTACCGATTCTCATCCTGAAAACAATGCTTGACGTAGTGAAAATCAAACAAATAATACTTATTTATTTTATTTCTTTGTTGATACTAAAGAACAAAACTTATGGGCCCAACTAATTATGCATAGAAGAAGCACAAGAAACTGACCCTACTGTATTCCTCCAACCATCGCTCCTCATCACGTGCTAAGACCCATTTCTCCACTTTCTCCATTATAGCCTTTCTGCTAGAAGCTTCTTCTTCTGCTCTCATTATCTGTTCATCCATGCTTGTGAGGAGTTCAGCATGGTCAATCTCTCCTTCGGCAAGTTTAGTCAGTTTGTGAGTATATTATTTGAGAAACATATACCTACAGTACTGCAAAATAAAAATAAAAATAAAATTATTTACTCAATCGGACCAGTGCTTATTAGGTGTATGATGTTTTCCATCTCTGCTCGTGAAGGAATCTCCATGTGTGATCTGCTGCATATCTCCTCAAGTTCAATCTGTTTCTTAAGGAACAACTCCTTCATCTTGCTGGCTTTTAATTGGTCAAGTCTCTTGACTTCAGCTTCAGCCTTGAACATTTGTAGACTATATCAACATATTGCTTGCAGTATAAATACTAGTGAGAAACGTCACTTTTAAATGGAAAATGCTAGGGATTCCAACTTCTTATCCCAATTCTCATCCCAATCTACTTGGCAAAGTACGTGATTGATTAGTCTGTGGCCCCACAGTTAAGCGATGGCGATGTCTAACCAATCACATGCATTGCCATGTAGATTGGGATAAATAGTTGGAATCTCATGCATTACTCATTTTGTATATAAACTCACCTGTTGAATTATATCGAGAGTAAAGCTTCCAGGAGTTGAAATTTCTGTGCTGGAAATTAAGCTAGTAACATGCAAAAACATTTGACGATCTCTATAGGGTGTGTCCATAAGATTCCACAAGTTTGTTAATGCTTTACCGAGATTGTGAAGCTGCGAAAACAGGACCAAATTTGTTAAGAATTTTTTTTGAATAATGTCCTAAGCAGAAAATTAGACACAGGTGAAATTGTTGCTTTTATAACCTCAGATTATATTTTACCATATGTATTCTCTGATAATTAATAGTTGTGGGAGCTCATTTATCTACTTATTAACCTTCTCTACTATTTTTGTTTATGGGAAAAGTTATGAATTAATATAATGCTAGATAGAATGATGATTAAAAATCATGTTTATAGTTTCTTTTTACCAAACACAATTACTCTATTTAGTCACAAGAAAACATGCAAATAACTTGCAAATTGAATTCCTAAAAATCCTAATGCACAAAATTTAGATAAGAGAATTCATTATTGTCAAATGCAGCTGGTTCCTTGAAAATGCATAAATAAAATACTGCAGTGAACGTAGTTACCTTCTCAATTCGTGCATGTTTTTCTGCTTCAAGCGACTCTACCGTGCTGCTGAGTTTGGTTAAAATACTGTCACTGATGTTTTTTGAAAGTCCAGACAATTCATTCAAGCTTGGATGAACCTTGGTGATGATCATGGAGGAATCCATCCCTAATGTGGCTGACAGGTTCTGAATTGTGCTTATATAATTGTTCACCCTTTGGAGTCTGTCACTCTTTCATATCCAAATAAGAGGAGAGAGAAGGAAATTAACTTGACAGACACTTGGTTTAATCTATCATAGATCAAGTAGCGGATCGAATGCAGTACCTTCTCATTATGAAGTCTTTGCAGCTCAATTTGGTATTCTTCGAGTTTCTTCAAGGAAAGATCATTCTCATTTACTGTAATATTTGATAATGGATCATCATACTCAGATTGCCCTGCTATTTCAGCAGAGATTTTTTGAATTTGCCCTTGCACTGCTCGAAATTGCTTCACTCTCTCTCTTTTTCTCAATTGCATCTCCCGTAGGGCTGGAGTAATTGAATCTAACTGCTCTTTAAGTGTTCCTGTCATTTTCTCTGGCTGCCATAGAAACATTCATGAACTGAGAACATATTTTAGGACGGGCCCGAAACAAGCTGAGCTGGGCCGAGGTTTGAGTGTTCGAGCCTGGTTCTTTTATTTTTTTAACCGAGCTCAAAGCCTTAGGCCAAACTCAAGCTTTACTCGAGCCTAGGAACCTATTCAAGCTCAATTCAATTACTTCACCAACCAGCTACCAAGGAGCAGAGCTTAAGCCTAAGTAATTATACTTAAAATCATATAAATAATACATCTATATTACTCTCTCCGTCCCAAAATGAGTGTCCATTTTCTAATGAAATTACTAAATTCACCTTTGTCAACCAGCATGTCCCAAGATGCACTTTCAATGCTATAAAGTGGAAAATAAGGGTATTTATGTATATGTGGGACTAAAATTGCTAAAATGCCAACTTCTTTAAGTTCCTTGAAATACCAAAAAGGGACACTCATTTTGGGAAGGAAAGTGTACATATTTTGTGATTATCGAGCTTATTTGAGCCAAGCCAAGCTTCTATATCTTGAGCCTAAAATCAGGTCTGACCTTGACTCAAACACATCACGATTTGGCTTAAGTCAAACTTTAAATGAGTTGAATTGGCTCAGTTTATTGAAGGGAAAATTCCCACAAAATGGACTTATGCATCTAATAACATAAAGCAGGGGTGGTAAGTATTAGGTGGTGTTTGGTTCGCAATTTGGAGCCAATGGAATGGACACTTTGCTACAAGATTTCTGTTTTGATTTGACAAGGACACCTTACTTTACCTATTTTCGTGGCTTTTGTTCTGAAATCTCTTAATTACATAAGTTTTAAGCACAATTTTTCTTCTCTTTTTCCAGTAAAATTAAAAAGCTGAAGATATTTCGTCAGCAGTGGTCCATAATCCTGAAAATCTGAACTGTGTTTCATGTGTTTATTACTAATGCAGGGTTAACAATTGATTGTACAAGACTTGAAAATGAAGGATAAGTTCAAAAAGTTACCCTTCCAGGAAGAGAGCGTTCACCAAGGGACAGAAGGAGATGTGTAAATTCTGCTTCGGAATCTGCTAACTCTTGATGCAATCGTGCTCTTGAAGTGTTGGCACTGTCGACTTTTCTTCTATAAACCTCCAAGCATTCCTGCTCCAGGTCTAGAAGAACCTTTTCCCTTTCAAATTGGTCTTCTCCCACTTCATTCCATATCATCTGTTTCAGTAGCAAGTATCCATTAGTGCAGTTTGAACAATTGAACACATTAGTGCAATACAAAGATCCGTAAAATTTCCCCATTAGATTTAGCGCCCATGATTAGTGAAAAACTTGCCTCTAGTTCTTGGAGTAAATATCCGCATGATGTTTCTAGCAGTGCAGAACTTCGTGTGCCCGTTGGTGATTGGAAGGAACCCATACGATAGTTCCTTGCAAAAACTGCACACAAAGAGAACTAGAGACCCAGTAAGAGGATGCCTAGGATGCAGCAACTTTTTTTTGTGTATTGTGGGAGGAGATACTATGGATGGACAGAGAGAGAGCTAGAGAGCTAGAGAGAGAGAGAGAGAGAGAGAGAGAGAGAGAGTGGGGGAGCTGCAGGTGTGAATTTTGCTTAAAAGAAAAGGCTGCAGAAGTAGGTGTGACCGTGTAAGTGAAGCTTTGGGTTCAAGAATACCACATTGTTTTGAACCTTCAGCTATCTTCTCACTTTCATCTACTGGTTAATTTTGAGTTTAATGCATGACAGAAAATGTATCTCTTTAACAAATTTATGGGACGATTGCCTGAAAAAAGCTTCTTTATATAACAAAGGTACAGCAGTTCGTATATTGATATTGAATAAATCTGGTGCATAGGCAGATGTAATCTCTTTAGCTTTTATCAGGGACTTGCTTCCTAAGCAATCTTAGGTCTGTAAAGGGTAAATGTCACATCTCCTGATGGTTCACACAATCTTGATTTCAATTATGTTTGTCATTGATCCTAAGATTACAAAGTTCTGGTGGCTGCTTTTTTATAAATTAGATTTGCATTCCTTTTTCCACATGGATTTTTTTGATCCGTAACGTTGAGAAACTGTACAGTAGGGGTAGTCCTCTCGTCCCCACGAGGTCCGATGTGCTTCTCTCTCCACAATAAGGTGTTGCATCATTGATTCATAATCTATTAATCAATTTTGAGGGAAGATCTTAAGTGTTGACCTTAACCTTCCACCTTGTTTATCTGCATAATACTGCTTTAACACAAATGAAAAGTCTTTTTCATATAGGAAGGTTCCACTAAAGGCTGTATTTAGTGTGAGAGTTTACCTTTCTCCCTTTTTAGTTCTGACATTTAATAAGGGCAATTATATTGTTTTCTGTAAAAAATGATAGGCTAAGGTGATTCTTTCCGACAAGCTTGTGCCATAGGCGGATATAAAAAAGGACTGCAGGAAGTTTTGAAACTGCACATTTTCCATCGTAATTTATCAATGATGGAAAGGAAGGAATTCCATGACGAAAGGAAAGGTATCGTATGGAAAAAAAAGAAGAAGACGACGACTTGTAAAACTTAAGTAGACCATTTTCTCATATTTTTCATGAAAACACTGTAAGAATCCCGTTCAAGGCCTAGGGAAATAATTAAGATGCGCATAAAAAGAAAAAGAGGGGGTCTAAGAATCCTTCACTCGAGTCAGTTGCTCCGTTTATGGATAATCTTAGTGTGTATAAATTTACTACTGAAGTCTGAACAATTGAATACATCAAGCCAATGCTAGAAATCTAAATATTTCCCATTATACTTACCTAGGTCCGGCAATTGTAACCCATTATCTAATCCAATCCATTAATATTTTTGGGTTGAAACGGGTAAACCGTCTGGACCCAATAATATTAATGAGTCGGGTCGGGTCCATTGTTCATTTTCGACCCGTGGCTTTTTATGCTATAATTGATGGTTTTGGGGAAAGTTTTGGGTTGAGACGGGGTGACCCGATCTAACACGTTCCGTTTCAACCCGTCCCAAACCATTTTAATCCGTTTGATATTTTTGTTCTAATGATTTCGACTTGTTTTAACCCATTACTCATCCCAACCCAACCCATCCAATTGTTAGGCCTATATTTATTTACGTGAAGGGTGAACGATTATGAAATATCCACACAATGTTTCCTGCAGAACTTCGATATTGGTATTTGGAAGGAACGAACCCATTTGTACTAATTCCTTGTCGAAACTGCACACAAAAAGAGAAAGAGAATGTCCTTGGTAGTAATCAATAAGCTACTAAAGTTGTTCACTATACATGAGATTAGTGTGTGTGTGTGTGAGAGAGAGAGAGAGAGTTGATGAAGTGGGGAACTATGGAGTGAATTTTACTTAAATTAAAGAAAGGGCTGTAGAAGTTGGTGATGGTGAAGCTTTGGGTTCAAGAACTCTCTTTTGAACCTTCACCTCTGACCCTTGTCTTTCTCTCTTGTTCTATGGGGGCGAACGAATGTGAAATCCAAACTCGACCACTTGGCCAACCTTGAGACCTTTTCGCTCACTTTCCCTAGTGCTTGTTTGGTGGAGTGTTTTGATCAAAATATTGGTAAAAAATATAGCATTTTCTCTTTAAAAGTATTTAAATGCAACGTTATAAAAATGTGCAGCGTTTTAAAACGCTTCAATTTGGAGCGTTTTAACACGCTTCAATTTAGAGCGTTTTTAAAATATGCTACGTTTACAACTATTTTGTTTATAAAAATAACGTTTTGAAATAATTTTTCAAACGTGTTTAAAAAAAACTGCATTTTGAAAAAGTTACGTTTTAAAAACAGTGTTTTGAAAAAGTTGCGTTTTTAAAATATTGCAACAAACGAGACCCTAGTCTCCTAGTTACATTTTGAATTTTAATCATAGAATGTAGGATTAAATAATTATTTGGTCCCTAAACTATCAACAAATTATGCGTTTGGTCCCGCGATTTTTTTTTGAAGTGCGTTTGGTCCTTAAACTCGATTTTTGTTAAGAGATTCCTCCCTCACGGGGTTACCGTCAATTTTGACGTCAATTTTGACGTCAATTTTTTATGAAATTCCAAATTTGCCCTTAGTAATGTTAATGGTTCAAAATTTAAAAAAAAAGAAAAAAATGAAGATAAAGGGAAAAGTAATTGAATCTTTCTTTTTTCAATCCCTAATAATTACTTAATCGAAAAATAGGAGCATCATTGAGATCCAACAGAAGAAGACACAACAATCACTACCACCAAAATCGTCACCCTCCTTCCCAATTAATCTCCTCTTCCAGACCCATATTTCGATAATGGAGTATACAGTCGGAGCTGTGAGAGATGAAGATCGAGAAGGAGGCCAGAGGGAGGAGATCAAGAGACTTTTCATTTTGGCTTCGGAGGAGGCAGACCCTTCACAATAAAAAATTCACAATCACATCTTCACCATTCTCGATTTGTTCGACTCTCTCTGTGTCCCAAGAGTCAAGCGACCATTGTTGTGGTCTCTCCCTCTCAGTCTAAAATTGTTGTGGCCATTGTTGGGGATGAGATGCCAGAGAGCAGTTTCCCACCGGTGGAGATTGAGAAGGATGATGGTGGGCATGTCCAAAGTATACCTCATGGTAATGGTAATACTAGTAGCAGTTCCAGTAGTTCAAGCAGCTCAAGCATCGATTCATCCTCATCCAGTGGTATTGAATCTTGCCTTTCGATTTGTTAACTTATGTAAAGTGTTTGGTAGTGATTGGTATTGATGTCCAATTGAGCTTGTTTGTTGGGAGAATGCTGAATAGATTGAAGGTTGGTGTGTGTTTTCTGATTCAGATTCAGGGAGTTCCTCATGGAGCGACTCGGATGCGGATGATGCCCAGTCCTGACCTTGCAAGGAAATAAATTGCAATTGTTGAGCCGACTAGCAGCTACATGGAGGTACAAGTGGGGGGCGGCAGCGGATGAATCTCTTTCCCTTTGTAAAGAAGAAGTTTAAATCTTTTGTGGATTTATATCTGGATATCGTTCGACGATGGTTTCTCTGGATATTGGATAGACTGGGACCAAATTTAGAGTTTCATAAGATGCCCAAAGACGCAAGGGCAAATTTGGGATTTCTAAAAAAAATTAACGGCAAAACTAACGGTAATCCCGTGAGGGAGGAATCTCTTAACAAAAATCGAGTTTAAGGACCAAACACATTTCGAAAAAAATAGTAAGGCCAAATGTATATTTTATGGATAGTTCAGGGACCAAATACTTATTTAATCCTAGAATGTATTTCTTTGACAATTCATTGGAAAATAAGTAGGGCAATGTGGTCATGCTATGGTGGCGTTTCCATTGTCAAAAAAAAAAAAAAAAAAAAGAAAAAAAAAGATTCAAGGTGAATTTCCTTGGAGTTTCTTAGTTCTTACTTTCTTATAGTAAGAAAATAATCGTAGCTTTTAATTGGGACTAGATTTTGTGTTCGTACATATGGTACGGTATTAGTATGTAGATGATCAGTGTATAAAGTGAGTATGATGAGAATAAATTAATATATGCTTGAGATTTTGTAGGAATTGGATCAATGTATACTACACAAAGCAAAGACGACATCCCAGAAAATAAAGAAAAACATATTTTATTAACTGTAAAATTTTGTAACTCATTCAAAAAGAATATAATTAAACATTTAAAAGCACACACACCAACCCAATACCTGTTAATTGAAATAAACTTAAAAATGAAAATCTCAGACAAAAACAATAAAATAAATTGAATGAGATGATGAGAACTAACAAAAGACTATTTAAAATCGAAATCAAAAAGATTTTAGACAAATAAGGAAAAGTTAGCACAATTTTTTTTAAAAAGAAATTAAAAATACAAATATTTAAAATTACAAAAACTTACGAACAATTTTTTTTATAAAAAAACTAAGTCTAGGCCGGACAAAAATTAAATTGAGATTTCAGTTGATTATGATAACAACCAATTAAAAAACTACAAACTAAATATTTGTAAAACAGTAAATCTAGGCTGCACAAAAATAAAAGAATAAATTAGAGATAATCATAGAGAAGAAACTTGATAATTAAGGCGATAGAATTTAATCATGACCAGTAGTTATATTTGGTAAAAATGAATCTGACCAATAGTTAACTTTTCAGAAGAATTAATCATGACCAGTAATTATGTTTGATAAAAATGAACCCTGACCAATAGTTAACTACGGAGCGAAATTATAATATAAACTAGATTTTGTACCCGATAGGCACGGTGTCAGTATGGAGATGATCAATCTATTAAGTGAGTATGATGCGAATAGATTAATATATGCTTGAGATTTTTTAGGGGTCGGATCAATGTATACTACACAAAGCAAAGACGACATCCCAAAAACTAAAGAAAAACATATTTTATTGGCTGTAAAATTTTGTAACTCATCCAAAAAGAGTATAATTAAACATTCAAAAGCATTCTCTCTCTCTCTCACACACACACCAAACCAACACCTGTTAATTGAAATAAATTTAAAAATGAAAATCAAAGACAAAAACCATAAAATAAATTGAATGAGACGGAGTGAACTAACAAAAGACTATTTGAAATCGAAATCACAATATTTCAGACCAATAAGGGAAAGTTAGCACAATTTTTTTTAAAAAGAAAGAAATTAAAAATACAAATATTTTTAAAAACTAAATCTAGGCTAGTCTGCATAATAATAATAAAAATAAATTAGAGATAATTAGAGATAATCAATGAGAAGAAACTGGATAATTAATGCAATAAGATCTCAGTAAAATAATAAATGTCTAGTAAAAACGTACAATAGTAAATCTTAATTAGGACACATGCTTTAATTATGACATTAAAATCTCAGTAATTAATTATTGCTATAATTAACTGTTATACACACATTTGTGAAATTAACATTTAATCCTGACCAGTAGTTATGTTTGGTAAAAATAAATTCTAACCAATAGTTAACTTTTGAGAAAAACTAAGCTAAATTACGGAGTAATATATATTGTTTCCTAAGCAATCTTAGGTTTGCAAAGGGAAATTTCATTCCCGCATGGTCACTCAATCTTGACTTCAATTATGTTTGTCATTAGTTAGTTAGGGGCTACTTTTTTACTTTTTTGTAAAGTAGATTACAATTCCTTATTCCATGCATATGAACATGATAGACTACAATAACATCTTCTCTAATTTCTCCCCTTTCCTCTCACCAAATCCAAAACAATCACATGCAAGTGACTAACTGAGGTGAATTATAGTCTAGAGATGTTAAATTGGGTTGTAACACTTGGGCAAACCCACCCTTACCTAAAAAAAAGTGGGTTGGTGGAAAAAGCATGGGCCCATTAAAATATGAGTCATATGAGTTGGACCCATACAAATCATGGGTTGATGTGGGTTCAGGTGGATTGATCCATAAGTTGACTTAGGTAATTAGGTTTTAGTTTTTTTGAGTAATTTAGTAAACTAATATAACACAAACGTTAAAAAAAATCCTCACAACCCGACAGTCGATTAGGAGTTTGAGTCAGTGTTGTCTTCTTAATTTCTCTTCACAACCTTTGTTTCTTCTTCTTCAAATAATCAGACTTCAATGTTTAATATTCTACTATTCTCTCTCTCTTTTCACCGTCTCACATCATACATCCTCTCCCGCTCAGCCCCTCTGTTTCTTGCTCTCTTCTCCCTCCGACTCTCTCTCTCATCAATCAAACGATCGACATGGCATCACCTAAGGTGACAACAATAACACAAGCATATCAAGTCAATGGTCAAATATTCTTGAGAGTATTGACGATGATGATGAAAATGATATGAATGAATGATGTAATGATTGATTTGTTATGACTTGTGAGAAATTTTGTTATTTTTTTTAATTATAAAAGACTTTGTATTTTTTTTGATGAATCATGGAATACGGTGTGTTAGGCTCCGTTTGTTTTACGGAAAATAACTTCCGGAAAACGTTTTCCTCATTTTTCGGTGTTTGGTAACTTTAAGAAAATACAGTCAACGTAAAATTTTTCCGAATCAACGTAAAATAAAGGCTTCTTTTCGAAAAATGACTTATGGATTCATTTTCCGTAAGCCATTTTCCAAATGTTCGAGCACCTTCTGTCCCCTTTCATAATTACACATATTTACTCACTCACACAATACTTCACTCAACAAATAAATTGTTTACAAATATAAATGAAGTTTGTTCACACTATTTATAAATTATAATTTTAATAAATACTTACTACGTCCTAGAATTAGTGTCAACTATATTATTTAAGGACATCCTAAACATTGTCAATTTTCTATTTTAAAACTTTTTTTTTCATATTAATTATTAATTTTTTTTATTTGTAATTGTGAAATTGAAAAAAGATAGACCTTGATTTGACACCTGATCACGCCAAAAATGTGGTGACCTTATCGTGTCGTATCCGGGGTGCCGAAAGTAACGCGAAGCCGGGGTCGCCGGAGTCGTTTCCCGACGGTGGTCGTCATGGTAGGATATCTGGCATGTAATATCTGCAAAATAAAACACCGTGAGTGGGTGGGGGTGTCCCCACAAATCCTCAGGTGTGATAATCAATATATGTTGTATATGATACATGGAAAGAAAAAGTGGAGATAGTGTATATATGTATGTAAATGACGGGAGAGAAAGAGATGAAGGGGCTGATCCCCTCCTTATGGAGCAGTCTCCCCATATTTGTACTAATGGGTTCTTCACACGATTGGGCTTGGGCCCTCACTTGGATACGGGCTTGGACCTCCTTCCAGGTATGAGCTTGGCCCATTCTTCTAAGTATGTTTTTGGGGGTACTCTTTTGGGCTGCCTGTTCGGGCCCTATATTTTGGTGCACTTCAGTAGCCCCCTACTCCTTATCCGTCGAGGCTGACATCGAGAGTAAGGAGTATAATCTGCTTGTAGTTTTTTCTTGTGATGCTGAGGGTTTTGAGATTTTGCTTTGAATTCCAAAAGAGTATGTAGCTGATCTTTGAGCCTTGGCGGGTGAACTTTGTGTATAATTGATCCTTGATTGGCGAATTAGACCTCGACCGGCAAGTATAGGTATGAAAATAAGATATGTAGTCTTCGGCATAAGGCCATAATAAAATTTATCATCAGCGTGGCGAGGACCTTCAAGAAAATCGAGCCATAAGGCCATAATAAGATTTATCCTTGGCATGGCGAGGACCTTCCAGAAAGCGAGCCATAAGGCCATAATAAGATTTATCCTCGGGATGTCGAGGACCTTCAAGAAAGCGAGCCATAAGGCCATAATAAGATTTATCCTCTGCATGGCGAGGACCTTCCAGAAAGCGAGCCATAAGGCCATAAAACCGTAAGGTACTGCAAGATAGTGACCTTGAACTGCAGGGTACTGAGAGAGGCACTAGAAGCATGTTTTTATGTTTATGCAATGATAAATGAAGGATGCATGTATTTAGTAACTTGTATATGTGTATGAAATGCTCATGTGGATGCAGTATGTATTTAGAGGCATTAGAGCCTGGCCTCTCCTCAGCTTAGTGAGGAGGCAAATATGTATAAGGCGCTAGGAGCCTGGTCTCTCCTCGGCGTCCCGAGGAGACAAATAGGTATGAGGCATTAGAGCCTGGACTCTCCTCGGCTTGGCGAGGAGGATATGTATGAGGAATTAGAGCCTGGCCTCTCCTTGGCAGGCGAGGAGGCTAATAGGTCTCACCTTGGCAAGTAAGGAGGCAAATAGGTATGAGGCATTGAGCTCAAATAAAGTGACCTCGAACTGCAGTATGAAGCTCATGCCGAGCGTAGCTGCAAATGCTGATGAAAGCATGATGGATGCCAAGGGAGCGTAACGTGCTAAACACTCGTAGAAGCTCCTTCCGATAGTAACAGTGATGCCGAGCTGGGGCACAATATGAAGCTCGTGCCGAGTGTAGCCGCAAATGCTGATGAAAGCATGGTGAACGCTAGTGGAGCGTAACGTGCTAAACACTCGTAGAAGCTCCTGCCGAAAGTAACTGTGATGTCGAGCTGGGGCACAATATGAAGCTCATGTCGAGCGTAAACTGGAGCAGGGAGCATAAGCGCAGGTAGGCGCGGTGTACAACTCGACCACGAGTAGACTCGAGCGGGAGGACAAGGTGGAGCTCAATCAGGTCAGACGAGCAAACATCTGGAACACGTATAATGCGACGCTCTAGGACAGATGTGACATGCTTAGTCACATAAATAATACGAAGAACGTGCACATGTATGAAATATAACCTACAGCTCAGGCATAGGCGCGAACGTAGTGTGCTCAGGCGCGAGAAATAATAATCTAAGGCTCGGGCTCTGGCGGGAGTATAATCCGAAGCTCAAGCTTTGGCACGAGCGTGGCGTGCACGGGCACGTGAATAATAATCTGAGGCCCGAGCTTTGGCGCGAGCATAATCTGAAGCTCGAGCTCTGGCGTGAGCGTGACGTGCACGGACACGTGAATAATAATAATATGAAGCTCGGCATTGGCGCGAGCATAGTCTGAAGCTCGAGCTCTGGCGCGAACGTGGCGTGCATGGGCACGTGAATAATAATAATATGAAGCTCGACACTGGCGCGCACGGACACGTGAATAATATGCAAAGATACTAAGTAATAGTCTATATTATTACTGATAATCCCGGTCTGTGGCCCTGTGGCCAATATGAATGAAAATGCCATGAATTTAGCTATAATGACCGTGGGTCCCTGCCATATAAACAAATATGTTGTAGGATCTTTCATAAGTGGTAGTGGCATCAGTGGTAGTGGTAGCCCCCTATTTCTTGAGTGTAGAAGTGTATATGTAGATCGAGAAGTAATAAAGATATGTGTTTCCTTCATGCCTCAGTACCAGCCCCCCAGTTAATGATTGTTATTAACTGCAAGTAATAAAAATGTGGGCGCATGACCTAAAATGTGACCTCGGCGAGGTGAGGTAGGCACGTAACCTTGTAAACAATCATGTAATAGTTTGTAGAAGAACAACTCGTGTTATTGAACGTGGTTGTCGAGGTTATGCTCGTTTGTATTTTGTACCTTAAAGTTTTAGGAGCATCTTTGTATAGGCAAAAATCACGTTTTATCACAAATAGTTTCGTCATACAATGTTTGTCATAGTCCAAGCATATTGATCACATAAGAGAAGATTGTTTGAATATGGGCCTATTATGCGAGAATAGGAAACAAATTATTGCGGCGACACTTCGTGCTATTAGAAGATACAATGAATTTATAAGATGTAAGTATTTGAGTGTGGAGCATGAGAGAATGCATGTGTCGTTCTAACATATGATAGGTGGACTAAACATGTTATTCCGAGCTAGTAACATTGAACCAGTAATTTGCGAGCTTTATGCGATGAATTTTTTATAACTGTTTGGTATGAGTGGTCAAGTAGTTACAAATCAATTTCAATTTGCATGTTATGTTTTTTATAGGTAGGCGAGCTCGAATCATATTTAATTGTCACACTATGCCGACAAAAAAATAAAATAAAAAACATAATATTCGAGTTGATGAGGCTAACGAGCTCGTGTACATTTCATCAAAATAATGTAGTCCAATTTGTTAGAAAACATTTTACACGTTACGTCGGAACATGTCATCACATAAAATTGTCAAATAGTTGCGTATATTAAATCATACTTGTCGTACAACTTCAGCTCGTCACAAAATTTTATCTTGTCAAATAATTTCAGTTTGTCAAATAATTTCAGCTCGGCAAATAATTTCAGCTTGGCAAATGATTTCAGCTCGACAAATAATTTCAGTTCGGCAAATGATTTCAGCTCGGCAAATGATTTCAGCTCGGAAAATAATTTCAGTTCGGCAAATGATTTCAGTTCGGCAAATAATTTCAGTTCGGCAAATGATTTCAGCTCGGCAAATAATTTCAGTTCGGCAAATAGTTTCAGCTCGTCAAATAATTTTAGTTCGTCAAATAATTTCAGTTCGGCAAATGATTTCAGCTCGGCAAATAATTTCAACTCGATAAATAATTTTAGCTTTATGTATTTATTTATCATCAATTGGTCAACATCCTTTTCTTTTTTATCTTATTAACAATATATTATTTTAACATGCTTATTGACAAAAAAATATGAAATGTGATGTATATATCGTTTGCTTTAAAATTTTTCTTTTTACTCCATGATGGATAATAGTCATGGTCATATAAATCAATAAAGTAAGCATGCCAGGCTATTGTTTTAAAATTGTTGATGGGTCAATTGCGTGTCTCAGTAAATAATTTGTCCAGTTTGAATGAAAATGTTGGCAGTATGGAAAGAATACCTGACGGGAAAGAATGGTTTCACACGCAAGCCACATTTGGCAACAGGCATGTAAGTCTCTCGTGGGTGCATGGCCGGAGAGTGAAGCGAAGGTGATGTTCCAGCGGCTTTAGGCGGCTGTGAGAATGCGTTGCTACTCCGATTGTGGTGATCCTGATGGCGTTGAGTTCGTCTCTTTAGGGCACAACAACTGGTTACTTCGATTCTCTATTCAAAGACCTGTAGCGCACTAGGAAGGCTTCTGATCAAACTGCTAATGCGTGATAAAACGAGGGAGTACTCAGCCACTTCTGGCGGCGTGTGGGGGAGCATGACAGCTCCGTTGGCCGTGATTTTTACAGCAGTGAGCTCGCTTCCTCAAGACCCAGTTGTTGGTGGTGTTGCTTTTCTGTTCATACTCCGGTAAAGAGCATTTCTGCTTGAAGAGTACTGCGTCGGCGCGTGACGAAGGCGGTAATTTCCAACAGCTTGTGACGACAATTGGTGGTGTCTTGGAGCTCGGATGACGACGTTGTTTGCGTCGTTGTGCTCGTCTGTTCATGCCACATCTATTCGTGGTCTTTGCTTGCTGTTCCGTGCTTGGTTTTTTCGCCCAGTTCATACTAAAAGTGTAGACCTTGTTTTTCAAGGTAAGTTCCGGCACCCATGAACAGAGCTCCGCCATGTACGATGAAGTCCATGGTAGAGAGGGATAAAATGTAGTCGTTTCCCGGCAACGGAACCAAACTGATCACGCCAAAAATGTGGTGACCTTGTCGTGTCGTATCCGGGGTGCCGAAAGTAACGTGAAGCCGGGGTCGCCGGAGTCGTTTCCCGGCAGTGGTCGTCTTTTTTTTCTTTCTCTTTTCCTCTTTTAAACGAAGATCAATAGTGGTTCCCCACTTATCCCCTGGGTGACTCGAACCCACGACCTATCAATGGCGGTGGTCGTCAAGGTAGGATATCTAGCATGTAATATCTGCAAAATAAAGCACCGTGAGTGGGTGGGGGTGTCCCCACAAACCCTCATGTGTGATAATCAGTATATGTTGTATATGATACATGGAAAGAAAAAGTGGAGATAGTGTATATATGTATGTAAATGGCGGGAGAGAAAGAGATGAAGGGGTTGATCCCCTCCTTATGGAGCAGTCTCCCCATATTTGTACTAATGAGTTCTTCACACGATTGGGCTTGGGCCCTGACTTGGATACGAGCTCGGATCTCCTTCTAGGTATGAGCTTGACCCATTCTTCTAAGTATGTTTTTGGGGGTACTCTTTTGGGCTGTCTGTTCGGGCCCTATAATTTGGTGCATTTCAACACCACTAATGATAAATTGATGGTTATTAAAGAAACATTACTTAAAGTTCAATACTATCTTATATTTAATATGTGTATTAATATTAGAATATATATTTTTTTTGCATTTATTCATATATAGTTTTCTGTAACATTGTCCATTTTCTATTTTAAAACGTTTTTTTTTCATATCAATTATATAAAAAAATTATTTGTAATTGTGAGATTTAAAAAAAGATGGACCTCATTGATTTTACATCACTAATGATAAATTGAGGGCTACCAAAGAAAAAATTATTTAAAAGTTCAACACTATCTTATATTCAATATGTGCATTAATATTAAAACATACTTTTTGTTGTTATTTTTATATTGTTTTCCGTAACATTTTTCGTGTGTTTGCCAAACACCCGTAAATGTTTTTTGGTATATTTTCAAAAGATTTACTAAATATCTGAAAATGAAATCTTTTCATTTTTCGAAAACCATTTTCTGTAAATAATTTTCCATGAAACAAATTGTAGTTTCTTTTTATATGATAATTTGCGAACAACTTTGTATTATTATTATTTTTGAAAAGTTGTACAAGGAAAAAATTGTAAACCGACCCATTTGACCTACAAACCATATTGGGTTAGGCTGGATTCACATTTTCCAGACCTATCACCTTGGTGGGTCAACCCACCCCACTCCACTAAATTGTTGGTTTTCATACCTCGACATAATTAATATCAATAGGTCACCTCTAGAACTTACCACTTGAAGATCACTCCCCCTTTTTTTTTGGGTGTGTGTGTGTGGGGGTGGTTGTTTGGTTGATAATAACTTTCCTTTTCCATTTCAATAAGGTAAATGAGAACATTTTGTGTTTTAGACCTTGGCCTTCCACCTTGTTTATCATAATGATATTATAAATTGAAATGACTTGTCTTCTTACGGGAGATGTGCCAATGAAGGTGCTATTAAGTGTGAGATTTTACTATCTAGCAGTGTCTAAAAACCGTTAAGCGGACATTAGGCGCAATGCCTAGGTCTAGACGATGACTAGAATTTAAATATGATTATTTACTTTGGAATTTTTTTTTATAACCTAACTAGATTACCGTGCGATGCACGGTTGAGTTAGTATTGTTTTGAAAACTTAATTTTGTAGATAAAATTTGCAAGCTATTTGAATGAACCAACAACATCAAGATGTCTACATAATTAATAAATAAATAAAAAAACGTTAGATCACACTGAATCATTAAATCGAAAATTCATGTGAATTTTGTAGATAGAATTTGCAAGCTATTTCGTAGTGATTGTTTGTGGTGTTGGTGGAACACATTTAATCAAATTGGATAAAATCTATTTTAAATTGACCGAGTTTTGGTAAAATAATAAAAATTAAAAAAACTTCTACTATGAGAATTGAGGAGTCCTAATCAAATTAAACTTATCTAAATCAAATGTGATAAAATCTATCGGGTACAAATCGATTTTGTAAACAAAAAATGGTAAATAAAAAAAACTTTTACTTTGAGAATTGATGAGTTTTAATCAATTGAAACAAGTCTAAATTAAATGTGATAAAATCTATCCGCAAATAAAAAACTTTTACCATGAAAGTTTGGAGTACGAATTGTGGCGACCCGACCCGGACTCCAATGCAAAATCCCAAGGTCGTGCCGTCAAGACAAGCTAAAAGACGGACAAGCACCTGTTAAGCATAATGGGGTGAGTCAACAAGCTCTAAACAGAAATGTAAAGCTATAACGACAATATGGAATAACAAAAACTAAAAGCTGTGGAAGAAAATCATAAGTGGAACACGAGCCTTCAATTCCAAATCGTGGAACGCAAGGCTGAGAGACAACTATCTCTCGACAAATATACGACTCACGTGACGCAATATTGCGCACGGACAACAAACCATTGGCAAACCTAAGGTCGACGAAACAACAAAATACCAACCTGATAATAACCACTCGAGAGTTATAACATGCCGGAGGGACTAATCAACTATAAGAATAAGAGTTCAAAAGCTAAACAACTATACCAAAATCTCACGACTAAAGTTGTCGGAGATAACAACAACAGTACTAGAATATGCGAGCTAAGACCTTACTCAAGAAGACAGCTGAACTAATTACTAAATAAATACAACAACTCGACCACACTAGTCGGCTCCCAAAATAATACAACAATAACATACTAACACAATCTACCCAAGTAAAGTTTACATAACTTTACATCCGTGTCTCACAGAATAAAGGAATACAATAATAATAACTCCAAGCAATTGCCCGTAAGACCACCTGCTAGAACTCACTAATCCACAGCTGCCACGCGTACTTACGAACTCACTGCACATTAAGGAAAACAAACACACGAAATGAGTCACAATGACCCAATAAGCTACTAAATGCAACTATATGACATAGTATGGCATGGCATAATGCACAAGCATATATATAATCATGACATCTTAATAATATACTAACAATAAACTTGTATTAAGTCATCAAAGAACATAAACTTCATAAACCACATAGCACATTATCTTTCATATAAGTGCTCATAGTAAGCCACATAATGGATAGAGAAGATACACAAATAGTGTCGTTGTGTTACTCCTGCAATACACATTAATAACCGGGTTGTACCATCGATGCTCGTGATTACATCGACATATCGAGAAACCCTCGATTTAACTAGCAAGCTAATGCGACACGTATTGATACGACAAATGGGCTACTTCCCCACTACGGCCAACAATGGAAGGGTGTGTAAGGTCCCAGGTACGGCGATCCATAGTGAATACGAATCTTACGGTTCGTATAGGCGATGTATCGTCCCACCCTGACATAAAAATCAATCCAAATAATGCCAGCTGGATTTACATGCAATGCACAAGTATATATTTACTCACATGATCAAATAAGAACCAAGTCCGACAAGAGCGGACTCATCAAATCAAGTAGGTCATAAAGCTTTACACACCAATTTAACAATGCACATATTTGCACGTATTTAACAAGTCCAACTAACTTACAAGTTTAGTCCAAGAACCATGTATTGGGACACTCAGGATCCCCAAATCACAACTCAATCAAGAATAGCATATAAGCTCACCAAAATTCATACTATGAAGTCTACCATAGACCTCTACTCGAAATCAAACAAATGACTACCATGTTGGTCTAAGTCGCAACCATATCGTTGGGTCTACAAGGACCCTTAAAATCACAATATAATCAAGATTACCCCGTAGTCAAAACCTTGCAAGTGCCTTCATGTGCACATGACCAAATTCCCTAAAAAGAGAACTTATTCACTAATCGTCTCTTAAAGATACTCGAGACCATAGGTTGGTCTCTAATACTACGTGCTCTCATGAGCACACTCTAAATCAATCCCCAAAAAGTCTCTATGACGTAGGTGTCTCAATTGGACACCATTCGAGATGCTCGGGTGCTCACAATCACAACCAACCAAAACCCGAACATCGTAGGATTTTAACCCAAGGCTCATTAATATCTTATTGAACTTATAATGACTCCGTTGAGTCTTAATACTATATTTCATTATTTACGTATTTCATAAATCCTCAAATTAACACGCCATTCAAATTTATAACAAATTCTCAAAATCATTCGGGCTTGGTTCCTAAGCCTTAAAATCCATAAAACTCAACATAGTCATATACCCATTTTATAAATCACATAACCTCAAGTAAATCATCCTACTCATGATATATAACAACTTCACACATCCAAAATCCCAAACATAGGCATACTTCCACCACAACCCCAAATAACATGTAGACATCATTTCTAGCATGCTCACAATCCTAAATACACACGGTGAAGAGTAACAATATACTACAACAATCGTAGGAACCATCCTACATATGCTCCTAACAAGCTCACATGCTCAAATCACAAGTTAAAGGCATACAAAGCAAGTATGTGTACTCATTGACCTCAAATAACATATAGTTTGTTTTCCTTAGGATCAATGAGTACAAAAATCAAAGAGAGAAGAAGTAACTTACTTTCAAACTCCAAACAAGAAAGAAAAACAGAAATGTAATTGGTTGGAAGTAATCTACTCGTCGAGCTCTTCGATTCTATAGCTAGGGCTTGAGCAATGGAGAAAGCAAAAAAGTGGATGAATAGTGAGGGAGGGTCGATCAAATAAAAAGTCTCAAATTTCAATTTGGGGAGGAACCATGGAAGACAAGGGAAGACCTTCAAGGCTTCAAGAGCACAAGGGAGCACCATAGGAGAAGCTCTCCACGTTTTTGGAGAAGGGAGCAGCAAGTGAAGGCCTAAATGGTTGCTCTGTGGTGTATATGGAGTCAAACAAGTAGTGGGACAAGTGTCAATACCATGTGGTCATTTAAAATTTGATTTTGGGTTCTATAATGCCACAATTACTCCCACTTATCATACTTAAAATTAGGGTGATAATGTTAGGTTAGTAGTAAGGAGGGTTAGGGAGGTTTAGGAGGTGCTTAGGAAGTGTTTAAGTGGGGTTGCATTGATCAAAATATCCAAAATCACGAAACAAGGGTTTGCTGTCTGGGGACTGAGCGATCGCTCAGTCCTTTTTCATCTTAGGGTTGCTACCGGAATTTGTGCGCTCGCTCAGCCCAAAACGCCAAGCGACCACTCAGCCTCCTGAACCAAAATGCTTCAAAATTCAACCCAAAGGAGTCTTAACCCAAACCTAATAATCCATGGTTGATTCCACACTCAAAATGGGTCCGAAACTCACTTGAAACACCCTAGGAAAGCCTTAAAACAAAGCACCAAAACATGCAATATCGAAGTAACAATTGAATCGATGATTGAACACATAAACATACATGATTATGAACATGTTAAGCACTTCATGAATGATCTATAATGCATGAACATGTTAGATTAAGACGAGAGCTGTCAAAACGGACTAACGGGGCGGACCAACCCGAAAAATGACGGACCCCGACACTTGGCGGGGCGGGGCGGACCAACCCGTGTAATAGGCGGACTGAAAATACTTTGGCCCAACCCAACCCACCTTGGGTTGCAGGGCGGGGCGGACCAACCCATCAAAAAAGAAATGCTTGACAAATATATATATTTTGTAATCTGTATTATAAGTAGGCAAAGAACAATGTAACACTAGAATGAAGCATTGCAGAAATCATTCCAGGAACATCAATGATTCAATATGGTATATAATATTTTAACTATAACTATGTAATGAAAATTCAAAACATATATATTCTAAGCAACCGGAGCAGTACATAGAAACCAAAATCTTTCCTCAAAACAGCCCAGATCTTTCATTATATATGTAAAGCAACCCAAATCTTTCCTAAAAAAGAAGATGCTATCCACGTTTGTGAGCAGCGGTGGTCTGGCCAGAGCTTGGAGGCCGAAGGATGTAGAGAGAGAGAGAGAGAGAGAGAGAGAGACCGACCGATTTTGAAAGAAAGAGATCGATGATGGACTGGGAGAGAGCCAGTAGGTTCGACGATGACGATGACCAATTCTAATTTCTAAGAGATAGATCGACGATGTTGGGGGGTTTTTGAGAAAGAGAGAGAGAGAGTTATTTGAGTGGATTTTGAGAGAGAGATAAAAAAGTTGTTTGAGACTTCTCTTTCTAGGTGAACTAAAAAGGTTTTCAATTTTTCAACCTTTTACCTTCTCTAGTTCTCTCTCGATCCACACAATATATCTCAACATTTAACTTAACTAATAAGTAATACACTAATACTCCAATTTGTATACAAAATGGCGGGTCACCCGCCCCCGTCCCGCCTAAACCTGTGACCCAAACGGACCAAACCCGTTAAGCCCGCCTCCTAGCGGGGTTATATTTTTGAAACCCGACCCACCTTTTCAAGTGGCGGGGCGGACCAACCCAACGGGTTTGACCCATTTTGACGGCTCTAATTAAGACTCTAATGGAGATCAAAACAATAAACAACGTAATAGAATCAAAGTAAGAATTAAGTAACTAAATAACAACTAATGACTTATAAATGATTACAATACACTCATAAACTAAGTAAACATACTCATGAAGGTTATGAATGCATGAAAACAAGCACACAATGATCATGCAAGAATCCAAGGTGTTACAGAATACTTCTAAGAAGCTAAAGAACAACTAGGAGAATAAGAACTTCGAACGAAGAGGCAATCACACAGCTCAATCTTGAACTACGCGATAAAGACGAAAGTTATCACTAAATTTTCCAAACCATCAATAGACTTAAGGAACACCTCAAACTTGAAGTCTAGCATATCTAAACAAGTCCATAACAATCATATATAGACCTAGGGCCTAACCGAGGTCACAAATACGACAACGCAAACAAACTCTCAACCGAAGTCACACTCACTAACGCCGAAGTTACGACTTGTGACTTTAACAAGTCAACAACTATGGGATATGTATCAACAAGGTCTTGGTCCCAATGTGGTCTCTCACACATAACTAGATTCTCTTACAAACCAAACATAAAATTAACAAAGGAAGAAATGCGAGCATGACACGCAAATCAAGCTAACCAAGGAGCGGGGTGTTACACTAATCAAGTGAAGCACGTTAAAATCAAATATGATAAAATCTATATGATATTAACTGATTTTGATAACAAAAAATGGTAAAAAAAAAAAACCTTTTACCATGTATAAAAGAGACATCGTTTTAAAATCTATTAGATTTAAATTTTTGGCAAAAAAAGAGAGAATTATATAGATATATTTAGGTGACTACAATAGCGCAATTGTATCAAGTCTTATTGACGATGATGATGAAAATGATATGAGTGACTGATGTAATGATCGATTTATTATGACTTGTGAGAAACTTTGTTATTTTTTTTAATTATAAAAAACTTCGTACTTTTTTTTTTGATGAATCATGGAATACGTTGTGTTAGTTTTATATGATAATTTGCGCAAAACTTTGTATTATTATTATTTTTTAAAAGTTATATGAGGAAAAAATTGTGGACTGATGACCCACTTGACCTACAAATCATATTGGGTTAGTCTGGATTCAGATTTTCTAGACTTACCACCTTGGTGGGTTAATCCACCCCACTCCACTAAATTGTCAGTTTTCATGGATTGACCTAATCCACTAACTCACCTCGACAAAATTAATATCAATAGGTCATCTCGTGAACTTACCACTTGAAGATCACTTTCCCTTCTTTTTTTTTGTTTGGGAGGGGGTTGATAATGACTTTCCTTTTTCATTTCAATAAGGTAAATGGGAACATATTTTGTGTGTTAGACCTTGGCCTTCCACCTTGTTTATCATAATGATATTATAATTAAAATGACTTGTCTTTTTCTTACAGGAGATGTTCCAATGAAGGTGCTATTAAGTGTGAGATTTTACTATCTAACAGGTAAATTCACTAAATATATTCAATTTATGTTATTTCAATTTTATTCAAGGATGTAAATATTATTTTATATACCGTTGAGTGTTCAAAATTATACATCCATTGCGTTTTAATTACCAAGTTATAAAATATATGCATGATCACAAAATATACTTAATGTGTTTTCATATTTAATATATTCATTTTATAGTCAATCTTAACAACCCTTCATATTATAAGAGATGTAACATGTTCAATGCATTTGTTCAATATTAGTTTTTCATTAAAAAAATGTTTCAATTCCCAAAGCAAAAAATGCAACTAAACAAAATAGTAATGTTGCCATTTTTGGAAAATGAATTTTGGCAGGAACTTTCCAAAAATCGCACCTCTCTTTTCATATAATATCAGACAAAGGGAAATTATTTGTGATATACTAACATGTTTTGCCATAAAAGCTTAAAAACTTCAAAATTGGTAATTTTAAAAAATAATTTAAGTATTATGGTTCAATTTAAAAATAAGACATAAAGAAAAAATAATTAAAATAGTATATAACAAAGGAAAATAAAATGTAGGAGATGGGTCAAGGATTATGAACAAAAAATTCAAACGATCGATAGATAGATATCAAAAAATTTGGTTTAAACCGTGTTATGGATAACTTTTGGACCGCGGACCGGTAAATACTCATAATACCACGTTGTTTTAGTTGATGTATATAAACAAAAAGAAAACACTTTTACTCTAGTTTCAGCACATATTGCAATTTTTTTTACACATTATTTGTAGCGATAGCCAACTCCAAGGTTACCACCTAAAGAAAGTCTGACAATGGAAGCTATGACCACCGACTTACCGGAAACATGTTGGTATGTTCATGTTTCCAAAAATATTTCAAAAACTATGTTTAACTTCAAAACTCGTTTATTAATTTTAATTCGTGATTTAGTTCAACTAACAAACAAATTCGATCTGAATGTTGATTAATTTCATCATCAGTACTTTTTTTATATCTGAATTTTAAAACATGTATAAGTAACTAAAAAAATCATAAATTATCAGGTTTCCTTTTTTTTTTACATGTAGCTAGATGTCTCAAAAAATTGGTCCTATCTTGATTTATAGATTTTTTTTACAATAATAATTTTGGTTATGATGAAATAAAGAAAAAATTATCAGATCTTGGTAATATTATTAATTGATTGTCTGTGAATTAGTTTTACTTCAAAGTGTGTGTATATGATTTAGTTTCAATATCGTTGTTTTATTCCATCTTTATTTTTCCTAGCCTGGATATTGATGTAAAGAAATTGATAAAAAAAAATTTGGTTTTGTTATCTCTCATGTTTCTACTATGCATATTTTTCTTAATATACTAAATAAGAAAGCGGAGAGGTTTTGGAATCATTTATCTAATCAACCATAATAATGACATTTTCTATTTTCAATTTCCAATACAATAAGTGGCTTATAACAAATTAGAAGTGTTTCTAAATTTAAAAGTCACTTTGGCGGGAACTTTCCAAAACTTAATTCTTTCCTTTTCTATATGTATAGATTACTCTAGACATTTATTTCAAAAACAAGTAAATTCACCAAATCTATTCAAATTATGTTATTTCAATTTTATTCAAGGATGTAAATATTATTTTATATACCGTTGACTGTTCAAAATTATACACCCATTGTGTTTTAATTACCAAATTATAAAATATATGCATGATCACAAAATATACTTAATGTGTTTTCATGTTCAATAGATTCATTTTAAAGTCAATCTTAACAATCCTTCATATTATAAAAGTGTTCAATGCATTTGTTCAATATTAGTTTTCCATAAAAAATGTTTCAATTCCCAAAGCAAAAAATGCAACTAAACAAAATAATAATGTTGCCATTTTTGGAAAGTGATTTTTGGCGTGAACTTTCCAAAAATCGCATCTCTCTTTTTATATATGTATATATTATTATTATTATTATTATATTATACTCCCTTTGTTCTTAAAAAAATTCTCAGTTTAAAAAAATGTTCAATTTCTAATATTTTATTTTTCGGAAAATACCTTACCATTTTACATTTAATTTGATTATCATATTGATTAAGGGTCTCACTCTCACATGCTTACTAGGTAGGGGTGTAAGTGGTTCGGTTTGGTTTGGTTTATGCCAAAACCACAAACCGAACCGCCTCCTAGTGGTTTCAAAAATCTCAAACCGAACCGAACCGAGTAAGACTTGGAACCAAACCGAACCGAACCACTCGGTTTGGTTTGGTTTGGTTTTGTGGTTTATATAAATTATTTTTAATGAAATTAACCAACATTAAAAATAACAATAAAAATAATATTTTAATTTGGAATTAACATCAAAATTAGGAAATAATCTACTAACAACAAATTATCATAAATAAAACAATACAAATTCTAAAATAAACACAAACAATGAAAGAAATAATAATTCTCCAATAATCAAGATTTTGTTTGGTTTAGTGTTCGTCTATATATATATATATATTATGAATAAATCAAATGTTCAAAATCATTAATAAATATAATATAATATATATTATATAATAAATAAATAAAAATATATAGGGTGGTTTGGTTCGGTTTGGTTTGGTTTGGTTCGATACCAAAAACCATGAACCGAACCGAACCGCGTGGTTTTCCAATTCTTGAAACCGAAACCGAACCGTCTTCGACCAAAACCGAACCAAACCGACTGGTTTGGTTTGGTTTGGTTCGGTTCCGTGGTTCGGTGGTTCCGATTTACACCCCTATTACTAGGTGTGAATTGTTTTTTTGGATGTGGCATGGGTAAAAGAGGAGCAAAAGGAATGGAAAAGTTAGAGCACCATATGAGGGTAAATTGGGGGTGGAAGAGAGTCGGCCTATCTCGCTAGTGCTATTCAAATCAAATTAAATGGGTGACCGCACCATTCCAAGAAGTTCCCAATTTCTCGTAAAATTCATCAACCTTCACATTGATTTACTTATTAAAATTGGGAATTTAATTAGTATTCTCATCACCCAATTCACATACTTTGCTCAAATCAAGTGATTATTTCAATTTAACTCCCTCACATATTGCTACCACCACTTGAAGAATGATGCCGAGAAAAAAGAAATGGTTTCAGGACCAGTTGTGAGCTCAAAATACAAAATACTCTTTCATTCAATAATCAATACTCAAAAGCCATATCCATGATTGGCGTCGAGCAAAATAAAGATATTGATCAGAAGCATTTTCCAATTTCCGTGAGGTGTCGCCGAATGAATCATCAAAGAAATTAAGGTGCAGGAAGCAAACCCATTGAAGAAAGGTTACTTCCATGCTACTCACTTACTTCCCTAGCAAGCTATAAGAAAATGAGAAGGAAGAATGGAGAGGTAGAGGGGGCCAAAGCTCAGACTCCATGGATTCACAAAGAGATTCGGGGTTGTACTGGTTTAGGAAGACAAAAGGACAGACCTCAAATAAGCTGTTCTTGGCCGTGGGCGGGGAGTTTTAGTTTTATTGGGTGGCTATCCCACATCATCTACTTAGGGAGATCGCTGTGGGAAGAGCAGGTACATTATGAGCGCTCGCTGGTTTCAGCAAAGTACGCAGCCACGCGGTGAGCACAAAGCGAACTATTCTTTCGCCTTTTACTAAAGAATACCGTGTGTTCGCCGCATTTAAGTGGCATACGCTCATTTTTGGAAGGGTCTCTCCTCTATGGGAAGGCCCCCATACAATATTAGTCTGAAACACTTTGATTGAATTTGAATTTGAAATCTTTAGTTAGACTAACAAATTATATCTATGCAGGCCACACGAGAGATACTTCAGTCAACTCGTGCCACATCCTGTCTGTGATTCTTGAGTTGGTGGAATGGCTGTGAGCAATTACATCCTGTCTGTATTTCTTATGTTGGTCAGTTTGTCGAATCCTTTTTAGACTACTGGCATTGAACCTAATAGTCAATGTGCTCCTGAAATCCATTTACCCATGTCTATCTTTAATCGAGAGTTCAATAGCTCATACGAAATAGGCAGTTTATTTATTTACTTATCTATTTCTCACTCAAGATTCTTTTTCTTGATGTAAAGTGTATTTAGGGGGGATGCATAAAATTGACTGCAATTAACAATTAACGGTACAAACAATCGCTTGAGGTGTGCATGGGGCTATGTTCTTGATATCATCCCCTTAAGCCAGACACATATATATCCTGTTGGGAGAAAAGGTGTGGTAGACTTGGGACTTCTCTAACTCATCCGTTGTTAAAATAAAATAAAATAAAGTGATACATAATACTCAATTTGCTGGTTTGCACTCTTTTTGGTGTACATATTTTTTCTAGGGGTAAGGTTTATGATTATGTTTTATTAATAAAATTCTGGGACTATTGTCTCCCTTTCTTTACAAATAAAAAGAAGCAAATTTAGAGGAATCACTGACAAGTGATTTAAAATGGTAATAAGATATCAAAATATGTTGCATTTGCATAGGTGTTGTGGCAATTTGTGAGTATTGCCTTTTCATAACTTATCCCACATTGACAACTTACCAAACATCGAGAGCTTAATATAGCACTGTTGGCAGCACTTGAAATTGTCCTTCGGGACATCCGATAAAATTGGAACGATCTGAGAAGATTAGCATGGCCCTGCGCAAGGATGACACGCACAAATCGAGAAATGGTCCAAATTTTTTTGGATCCCTATCTCCATCCTCTTGAGAAGCCCATAAAGAGAGGTCGGTCTTGCAAACAAAAAGAAAGAAGCAAAGCGGGTCGTAGAAAGGTTATCTCCTTGCCATCAACTTCATTCCACCCTCAGAAGAAAATGAGGAGAGCTTGAATGTGTTGTTGTTAGGACTTGCTATTTTGGATCCTTGTCTCTATCCTCTTGAGAAGCCCATAAAGAGAGGTCGGTCTGCAGACAAAAAGAAAAAGCAAGCGGGTTGTAGAAAGGTTATCTCCATGTCATCAACTTCATTCCAAACCTTTAAAAAAAATGAGAGGAGCTTGAATGTGTTGTTGTTAGGACTTGCTAATTTGGATCCCTGTCTCCATCCTCTTGAGAAGCCCATAAAGAAGGTCGGTCTTGCAAAGCAAAGAAAGAAGTACGGGTTGTAGAAAGGTTATCTCCTTGCCATCAACTTCATTCCACCTTTAAGAAAATGAGGAGAGCTTGAATGTGTTGTTGTTAGGACTTGCTATTTTGGATCCTTGTCTCTATCCTCTTGAGAAGCCCATAAAGAGAGGTCGGTCTGCAGACAAAAAGAAAGAAGCAAACTGGGTTGTAGAAAGGTTATCTCCATGTCATCAACTTCATTCCAGCCTTTAAAAAAATGAGAGGAGCTTGAATGTGTTGTTGTTAGGACTTGCTAATTTGGATCCCTGTCTCCATCCTCTTGAGAAGCCCATAAAGAGAGGTCGATCTGCAAACAAAAAGAAAGAAGCAAACTGGGTCGTAGAAAGGTTATCTCCATGCCATCAACTTCATTCCACCCTTTAAAAAAATGAGAAGAGCTTAAATGTGTTGTTGTTAGGACTTGCTAATTTGGATCCCTGTCTCCATCCTCTTGAGAAGCCCATAAAGAGAGGTCGGTATGCAAACAAAAAGAAAGAAGCAAACTGGGTTGTAGAGAGGTTATCTCCATGCCATCAACTTCATTCCACCCTTTAAAAAATGTGAAGAGCTTGAATGTGTTGTTATTAGGACTTGCTACTCTGAAAGTCCAACTGAAGCTACTCTGAAAAAATAACCATAAATAAAACTAGTTAATTAAGTGGGTAAGATGTAAGTCAAATAATATGTGATGGGCGAAAAGTGCAACTGACAAGTGTACCCGGTCGTCTACACATGGTCGTTCCTGACATTTCAAAGGTCCGGGGTAAAATAACGAATAAAGGCTCCAACGAATCGATAATACTCATTTTTCTAGAATAATGAGTACACGAAAACTGTCTAGAAGTGCAATCAATAGGAAACGTAAGATTCAATTCCCTTATAGGCCCTTTTTCAACCAAAATATCTCTTGCTTTGTTGACAAGATTATCCCAAGTTCTAGGATAAAAAATATCGATGGGGGAGGCGGTTGATATTCAACGCCTAAATTCTCATTATTTGAAGTTTTGTTTACATCATTAGGTTCATTCAAACGAGTTTCTTCCTCGTTAAAATAATGCTAGGTTGTTGAAGGCTTGTCTCCCTTGGTTCCTCATGTTATTGCATGTCTAAATGGGATGATTTAATTGGGGCTTTGATTAGTGAACATGTGGGTTTGAATCTCTATGGGTTTATTGTGTTCATGGGAGTAATGTAGTATGGAATCACTTGTTATTTGGGTTTAAAAACCCAGAAGATTATTAAATCCCGAATTTATGTCTTGACCTAGAATTTGAGACTTTGTAATTTGACCCAAATGGAATCAATTAATTATAAAAGTTGTTATTTGAGCCCTAGGATAAATTCCTATGACTTTTCATGTTCGTCGGGTTGCAATTTCGAGAACTCGAAAATTAATCAGGTAAGACCAACTTGGTGTTTTTGTATTGGTCTAGGGCTTAAGACTCTAACCCAAGTCCTTGGATAATGTTAAGTGTGAATTTATCGCTAGTCGTTGGATTGAGGATGCTTGGATCACAAATGGGTGATTCGAATAAGGGACATTTGAAATGGTCAAATTATGAACTAAGATTATTGATATTATGTGGACTTCAAATGAAGTCCTATGTCTTGTGAGAGTGCAATTTATCTTGTAGTAGACTTCACATGGAAATTGGAGTTTAATATGATAGGAACCCGACTCACGAGAGTCGCTTGTGAGCATGAACCCACCTTGACTTGCTATAAATCTTGCTTGAGAATCTTGTGAACGCCTTTAGGAATCCACGATGGTGAATTAGAAAATCCGTCTACGGAATGGTTTGGAATTAGTGATGATATATACCTTAGCCCTCTACATTTAGAGTCTACTTGAAATGTCGCGAAGATAACTAAGCTATTTTCTAAGACACACTTGTATTGCCTCGGTCTTGCGAATTAGTATCGCTCGGACACCTTAAAGATTCTTGACTATATCCTATGAGTTTATTCTTTGAGTGTATTTCATGGCCCTTATCGTTTAGAGAACTCCAACGGAGTTTCATAGTGTTATAACATGGTTTATCTTGAACCCTCAAGGACTTGAATGTGGAAAGAATAGTGGGTGCCCTTGTTGATTTGGTAAACCTAGACAATCTAGGTAGTCTCGAGAATCATGTAAATTGTGAGTATTAAGTTATGAACTTAACTTGTAATATTCTAGAAATAACCTTCCGTGTCTATTTCAATATTTTGATTTATGAGACATTAATTACGTTCAGTCTTGACAATATGAAATTCTATTTCTAATTTACGTTGTGATATGAGAAAGCATGACCATAATCCGTGTTAATGATTGAATTCTCTTGCTTGTATTATGAATACGATTTAATAAGCATATTTCATATCTTGGCTCAAATCATGATTTACTCTTGAGTACCCTACTGAAAGTTGCTTCGTGTACATGTATTGAACTTGGATTCCACAAATAAGTGGGATGGTGAACTTGTTGAACTAAGGCTTCTTAATGAAATACGAACCTAGATATACGTGAACTATGAACTTGGAGAATGGATAGAAATGAATATAGCATTTGTATTCTATTTGGGAATAATCGTAGCGAAGACTCAACGGAGTCGAGTTAAGGAACAATTGGACCTTACTAGGATCGTGGTGAGATCCTTGACACTTAGAAATCCTTGTGACTAGATTACTAGCCTTTGAAACTTGAATAACATTCGATGGACAACTTGACACTTGTATTTTTTAGGCTCAATCGAGCTCCTATTGTAATCTATATGATTAATCGTGAACACGTCATGAATAACATGTATGCTTGTCTTGAACAAGCTCGCTCTTGTCGAGCTCGCCTCCACTTGATTTAATATGAGTAAACATCTACTTGACATGGACGAGTTCGCTCTTGTCGAACTCGCTCCCTACTTGATTGTTTAATGCCAAGTAAACGTCTACTTGTCCTTCCATTAGTCCAGCTGGCATACTTGTCTTGTCTCGATGGTAACAATGCATCGCCGTCACGAATTATGAGATTCGTGGTAGTGATGGATCGCCAGCCCATTATCATGCACCCACCCTCCACTATTTGATCACAGTGGAGAAGAGTACCTTGTCGTAACCATTAGGGCGCTTGGAATAATGCTATCATGTTCAAGGTTGATGTATCAATCTCGTGCATCCGACAACCAACATTCAAGATAACCGTTTTCATTTCAGGATCTACGTTGTGGCAGCGGCTCTATAATATATCCTCCTGTTACGTGATTTATTTCAAGCACTTATATGACAACAAAGTGTTAATTGAGACATGGGATCGAAAGTGACCATGTTTATCTTGATTGCGCGTTATTGAATTTCATGGTGTGTATATATGTAGGTATACATACTTATACTTGATAATTCTATGACTTGATAGACATATATGTGAATATACATGCTTATACTTGCTAGTTTCATGAATGACTTGACGTGTATATATAAGTTACACATACTTACATGAAATGTTTTCATGAGAATTACTTTCTAATTCATTTGGTTTGTGTTGAACAGGGAATTCCAACCTAGTTCAATTGGACGCTTTATAAGTGAGAAGGAGAGATTTCTTGTAAAGTATACAACACGCCTTCACAAGCTTCACATCGTAACGCCGATGTTACCGTTATTATAACAATGTTTTATATTATGTTATATTGTTTAGTAGTAGCGTACTGAGTCATTATGACTCATCCCGTACTTTGTTTTCTAGTTGCAGTAACCTGTTCGCCACGTTGAGGCCGCGTAGATCGTGATTGTAGCAGATCGCAGCTGATCGATAGCTCGAGCTTAGTTCGTGTGATCGTGTGTACGTGTGTTCGTGAATGTAGCATCTGTCATTCCCGAGTAGTAGCTTGTGGATTCCTATCTCATCTAGCATCATTGATTTGTATATTGTACTTTACTATTGTTGTGAGCTCATTGTATTGTAAAGTTATTTAGACATTACAGTCGGGTAGATCATTTGGGTTCTGATTTGGTTCTTCTTTGGGTCGACATATTGTGTCGTGTCATTATTCGGAGTCTTAGTTTTATATTCAGTTGTCTCCCAGGCACGCAGTAGCTTTGGGGCTTTTTTTTTATTCTAGTTGTTTTCATTATTGGTTAACCCCGGTATGCTTTAACCGTGGGTAATTGTTATATCAGGTTAATTCCTTGTTGAAACGCCAACCTGGAGTGCCGATGGTTTGTTTCGCGTCTGCAATGTTGCGGCACACGAGTTTTGTGTTTAGCCTCGTGAGACCACGTTTCTCTTGGTTCTATTTGCTTCAGTTTTCGAGCTCTCTAGCTCGGGGCTTCATTATGTTAACGCTTATGCATCTTCAATTTTTGTTGACCCGTATTTTTATATGATTGTACATTCATGTTTAGAACTTGATAGCTCTATTGTTTGACTTGCACTATTATTTGACAAGTGCTTGTCTTCTTCTTGCCTTGTCCTTACAGCACGACCTTGGGATTTCGCTCCGAATCTAGTTCGAGTCGTCACTACGGAATAACAAAACTTTAATTTCTAAATCATCCCAAGATTCATGCGAATTATATAAATTAGATTTAGAATACTTACCCGATTATTGGAATGAGCAACCTTCGATAGAATCACGCTTAAATCACGATCACCGCAACAAATGATTTGGACGGCTTCTCTATGGTATCCACACGAATGGATTGGATATGATTAATTCAACAATTCTGTGTTAGGCAATTGTTGAATCAAAGGAGTAAACCCTTCGTCAAACGAAGAACTAATTCCTAAATTCTCTCTCTACAAATTTAATGTTTCACCAAACCCTAAATTCCTTTTGTGTGTTTTGTGAGCAAGTAAGTCTTTTGACAATCAAAAGACCTTTATATAAGAGAGGGGGGCCGGCCATACATAGTCCTAGTCAAACTAGGCTACGTTTTGTTCACTTTATTTTATTCAACTTAAACTCATTAATCCAATTAATGACCCAAATAAATTCCAGTCCAGCTCATTCTAGGTGTGTGGTCAAATAAGTTCATAAATTACGTTAGCAATAATTAATTAGGATGGAACCATCAACGACAAACAGCAAACCCTCGACCTCGAGATTCTCAATCTCTTTAGTATTCCCTATGCTATGGCCGCCAGATTTTTCACTTCACCTTCGGTTAGACTTTCGATAGTTCCTCTTTTCGCAATTCAATTTCAAAGCAAGAAAAACTCTCTCACAGTCTCACTCTGGGCCTGTTCCTCGAACTCGAATCCGCCGGCGCCAGTGAAGACAGAGAGGACTGATGATGCAGGTCAGTAGTCGTCCAATTTATTTATTTTCCTTATTTCAATTTCAAATTTCAAAATTTTTCCCCTCTTCGAGCCTTCGGCTCTTCTCTGTCTCAGACCCTAAACCCTCAAACCCATATTTCTTGTTTTAAAGTTTTTAGGGCTCGTAAATTATTATTTTGCTAATCCATAATTTCTTTTTAAAATCTCATAGTCTAAAAATTGTGTAAGTATATTAAAAATTTACAATATTTTTTCTTTCTTATATGTTGGTGTAGCAATCAATATAGCTTGATTTGATCTCTGAATATCTCATATTGATGGTGTCTGGGCATTCGGTATTTCGGTGTCAACCGTGAACCGTCACTAGTGGTTTCCATTTTCCAAGTGGCTAAGGCTGAGGCATTGAGCCTGAACTACTGAACAACTGCTTGTTTTTCATATTCCAGGTGTTCTCGATTCTTTTTTAATATCATAATATGTTGCCTAAAAAATATCTTTCTGGAAGTGAAAAAAGAAATAAAAAAAACGAGTAGAGCAATTAGTAGAATCACAAAGAGGAGCTATCGATAAATTTGTTTTTAAAAAAGCAGGCTCTTCTGATGACGGATTGAATTTGGATGATGGTAATGTTGAACCATCTATTGAGAATATAAGTAATGAAAATCATATTAACGAGGAAGAAACTCGTTTGAATGAGCCTAATGATGTAAACAAAACTTCAAATAATGAGAATTTAGGCGTTGAATATCAACCAGTCCCCCCTGTCGATATTTTTTTATCCTTGAACTTGGGATAATCTTGTCAACAAAGCAAGAGATATTTTGGTTGAAAAGGGGCCTATAAGGGAATTGAATCTTACGTTTCCTATTGATTGCACTTCGAGACAGTTTTCGTGTACTCATTATTCTAGAAAAATGAGTATTATCGATTCGTTGGGGGCCCTTATTCGTTATCTTACCTCGGGCCTTTGAAATGTTAGGAACGACCATGTGTAGACGACTGGGTACACTTGCCAGTTGCACTTTTCGCCCATCACATAATATTTGACTTACAACTTGCCCACTTAATTAACTAGTTTTATTTATGGTAAATTTTCAAATGTATGCAGCCTTTGCATAAGTGCTACAGGAAGTATTGCTTCTCTTCTCCTTTCTAAAACAAAACTAAGGAACAAAACCAACACTTTCTACAAAGAGAAATGAAATACAGTTTATAAACCAGCTTCAGTTGGACTTTCAGAGTAACGAGTCCTAACAACAACACATTCAAGCTTTTCTCATTTTCTTAGAGGGTGGAATGAAGTTGATGGCATGGAGATAACCTTTCTACAACCCTGTTTGCTTCTATCTTTTTGGAGATAATTGCAAAAAAAACCCTGACCTATTTTGTGTTTTGCAAAATTAACCTCGTGTATTGATTTTCATCAAATTGAACCTCCACCTATTTTTATTTTTGCAATTCAAACCTTCCGTTAAAGTGGTGTTAATTTTTTTAACGTGATGATGAGTTGGCTGCCCAATTGGCAGCTGACGTGGACACTACAGCTTCCAACTGATATTTCCCGCTTTTTCCATTGCAAATTAAACCATGTACATTTGTTTGTATTGCAAAAACAACTTTGGTCAAACCGTAGTTTATTTCCCGTCATTTCTATTGCAAAATAAACCTTAAACATTTTTTTTGTTTTTGCAAGATGAACCTTGGTCGAATTACTTTTTAATTCCCGCCTTTTTTATTGCAAAGTAAACCTTGTATAATTTTTTTTTGCAACATAAACTAACCTTGCCAAAAACCAGATTTTGGCTATATATATACCCATTTCATCCTAAAAAAAACAGATTGGGAATTGCTCGTCGCTAATTCGGTTTCGGTCGCAATAATCACATTATCGATCCATTCCGCCCATATTGAAGGTTGAAGAATTTGAATTTCTTGGATCTCTGATCAAACAAAGTTAACGGATTTATACCATCTGACATCTCAAAGCTATAGGAATCTCACGCTTCGATTTACATTCTAACTCTATTGCAGAAATTTCCGATAAATTTGAACGAGCTTATTTCTCTACGCTCGTTGGACGCCCTCGACAATCTCATTGATGGCTGAGCCTCAGCCTCGGCCATCAATTCACTCACCAAACTCGCCCTTGCTAAGAACATGTTATCCGCCCAAGCACGTCCGAAATCGGTTCTTGGCCGGAAACTTCGCCATTTGATCTCGAGTAGCAACCAACTATCCCAAGAACATCCCTACGTTTGGGTAAAATTCATGCGTTGGAGATCGCGAATCTCACCAGAACCAACTCTCCTGGCAAGATTCCAGCCGATTCGCCGCATTGGACAAGCTAGGAGTGCTAGATCTCTCCCATAATAAGCTCTCCCACGATCTTCGGTATCTCTCCGAGCTCCAAAATCTCGTGGTCAATGTATCGCACAACGATTTATCGGTCACGTGCCCGACACGCCATTTTTCTCAAAGCCGCCACCGAACGTGCTAGCGGAAATCCATCTTGTGTGCTTTTTCGGTAACCAATGTGCCGCCGGTAGTGGGACACAGCCAGCGGCGAGGTGGCGATGGTGGTCTATTGGGCTTGCGTGTGTTCTACTCCCGGCCGCTCTCTACATCATCGTAGGGGAGGTTACGCCGCCCAGTCCGATCTCGAACGCACATTGACGGAGATTGGCCCACCGTGGAGGTGACGCTATACCAAAAGCTCGACTTGTCAATTGCCGACGTGGCAGTGCTTGACCTCTCGCGAACGTGGTTGGCCGGGGCGCCCTATTTGGCCTAGTCTATCGAGCGAATCTTTCATCGATTGACTATTGCCGTGAAAAAGATTCCAATCATCGGAGAATTACTCTACCCTTGGCATTCTCATCGAAATTTCCACGCTAGCACGGATCCGCCACAAGAATATAGTTCGATTATGGGTTGGGCCGCCAACAGAAAACCAAGCTATTGTTTTACTACTTTTAGCCTAATGGCACATTAGGTGCGTTGTTACATGAGGGTCGCGTGAGAAACAATGGAGTAGAAATCCGGCTTAAGATAGCGCTGGGGTGGCGTAAGGCTTAGCTTACTTGCACCATGATCATGCTGCCACCTATCATCCACCGTGATGTTAAGGCACTCAATATATTACACCGTGATGTTAATTAAATGGATTGTTAGTTAGAGAATGAGATGAATTTTTTTAGGATGAAATGAGATATATATAGCCAAAATCTGTTTTTGGCAAGGTTTATGTTGCAAAAAAAAAATTAGACAAGGTTTACTTTGCAATAAAAAAACGGAATTAACAAGTAATCGACCAAGGTTCATCTTGCAAAACAAAAAATGTTTAAGGTTTATTTTGCAATAGAAATGGCGGGAAATAAACTACGGTTTGACCAAAGTTGTTTTTCAATACAAACAAATGTACGTGGTTTAATTTGCAATGAAAAAAAAGCGGAAATAAACTACTGTTTGACCAAGGTTGTTTTTGCAATACAAACAAATGTACGTGGTTTAATTTGCAATGAAAAAGCGAGAAATAAACTACGGTTTGACCAATGTTGTTTTGCAATACAAACAAATGCATGGATTTAATTTGCAATGAAAAAAAAAAGCGTGAAATATCGCTGAAAAGTCCACGTCACCAAACCTGGCAGCCCAACTCATCATCACGTTAAAAAAATTAACACCACTTTAACGGAAGGTTTGAATTGCAAAAATAAAAATAGGTGGAGGTTCAATTTGGTGAAAATCAATACACGAGGTTAATTTTGCAAAACACAAAATAGGTCAGGGTTTTTTTTTGCAATTATCTCTATCTTTTTGTTTGCAGACCGACCTCTCTTTATGGGCTTCTCAAGACGATGCAAACAGGTATCCAAAAAAATTTTGGACCATTTCTCGATTTGTGTTTGTCATCCTTGCGCAGGGGCCATGCTACAACCCAATTTATAAACCAGCTCAGTTGGACTTTCAGAGTAATGAGTCCTAACAACAACACATTCAAGCTTTTCTCATTTTCTTAGAGGGTGGAATGAAGTTGATGGCATGGAGATAACCTTTCTTCAACCCAGTTTGCTTCTATCTTTTTGTTTGCAAAGACCTCTCTTTATGGGCTTCTCAAGCGGATGGAAACAGGGATCCAAAAAAAATTTGGACCATTTCTCGATTTGTGCGTGTCATCCTTGCGCAGGGGCCATGCTAATCTTCTCTGTATCGTTCCAATTTTATCGGATGTCCCCAAAGGGACAATGTCAAGTGCTACCAGCAGTGCTATATTAAGCTCTCTGATGTTTGGTAAGTTGTCAATGTGGGATAAGTTATGAAAAAGGCAATACTTACAAGCTGCCACAACACCAATGCAAATGCAACATATTTTGATATCTTATTACCATTTTAAATCACTTGTCAGTGATTCCTCTAAAATTGCTTCTTTTTTTATTTGTAAAGAAAGGGGGACAATAGTCCCAGAATTTTATTAATAAAACATAATCATAAACCTTACCCCTATAAAAAAAATGTACACCAAAAAGAGTGCAAACTAGCAAATTGAGTATTATGTATCACATTTTTATTTTATTTTATTTTAACAACCGATGAGTTAGAGAAGTCCCAAGTCTACCACACCTTTTCTCCCAACAGGAAATATATTTGTCTGGCTTAAGGGGATGATATCAAGAACATAGCCCCATGCACGCCTCAAGCAATTGTTTGTACCATTATTGTTAATTGCAGTCAAATTTATGCATCCCCCTAAATACATTTTACATCGAGACAAGACAAGTATGCCAGCTGGACTAATGGAATGACAAGTAGACGCTTACTTGGCATTAAACAATCAGGGAGCGAAGTTCGACAAGAGCGAACTCGTCCATGTCAAGTAGATGTTTACTCATATTAAATCAAGTGAAGGCGAGCTCAACAAGAGCGAGCTTGTTCAAGACAAGCATACATGTTATTCATGACGTGTTCACGATTAATCATATAGATTATAATAGGAGCTCGATTGAGCCTAAAAAATACAAGTGTCAAGTTGTCCATCGAATGTTATTCAAGTTTCAAAGGCTAGTAATCTAGTCACAAGGATTTCTAAGTGTCAAGGATCTCACCACGATCCTAGTAAGGTCCAATTGTTCCTTAACTCGACTCCGTTGAGTCTTCGCTACGATTATTCCCAAATAGAATACAAATGTTATATGCATTTCTATCCATTCTCCAAGTTCATAGTTCACGTATATCTAGGTTCGTATTTCATTAAGAAGCCTTAGTTCAACAAGTTCACCATCCCACTTATTTGTGGAATCCAAGTTCAATACATGTACACAAAGCAACTTTCAGTAGGGTACTCAAGAGTAAATCATGTTTTGAGCCAAGATATGAAATATGCTTATTAAATCATATTCATAATACAAGCAAGAGAATTCAATCATTAACACGGATTATGGTCATGCTTTCTCATATCACAACGTAAATTAGAAATAGAATTTCATATTGTCAAGACTGAACGTAATTGCGTCTCATAAATCAAAATATTGAAATAGACACGGAAGGTTATTTCTAGAATATTACAAGTTAAGTTCATAACTTAATACTCACAATTTACATGATTCTCGAGACTACCTAGATTGTCTAGGTTTACCAAATCAACAAGGGCACCCACTATTCTTTCCACATTCAAGTCCTTGAGGGTTCAAGATAAACCATGTTATAACACTATGAAACTCCGTTGGAGTTCTCTAAACGATAAGGGCCATGAAATACACTCAAAGAATAAACTCATAGGATATAGTCAAGAATCTTTAAGGTGTCCGAGCGATACTAATTCGCAACACCGAGGCAATACAAGTGTGTCTTAGAAAATAGCTTAGTTATCTTCGCGACATTTCAAGTAGACTCTAAATGTAGAGGGCTAAGGTATATATCATCACTAATTCCAAACCATTCCGTAGACGGATTTTCTAATTCACCATCGTGGATTCCTAAAGGCGTTCACAAGATTCTCAAGCAAGATTTATAGCAAGTCAATGTGGGTTCATGCTCACAAGCGACTCTCGTGAGTCGGGGTTCCTATCATATTAAACTCCAATTTCCATGTGAAGTCTACTACAAGTATAAATTGCACTCTCATTAAGACATAGGACTTCATTTGAAGTCCACATAATATCAATAATCTTAGTTCATAATTTGACCATTTCAAATGTCCCTTATTCGAATCACCCATTTGTGATCCAAGCATCCTCAATCCAACGACTAGCGATAAATTCACACTTAACATTATCCAAGGACTTGGGTTAGAGTCTTAAGCCCTAGACCAATACAAAAACACCAAGTTGGTCTTACCTGATTAATTTTCGAGTTCTCGAAATTGCAACCCGACGAACATGAAAAGTCATAGGAATTTATCCTAGGGCTCAAATAACAACTTTTATAATTAATTGATTCCATTTGGGTCAAATTACAAAGTCTCAAATTCTAGGTCAAGACATAAATTCGGGATTTAATAATCTTCTGGGTTTTTAAACCCAAATAACAAGTGATTCCATACTACATTACTCCCATGAACACAATAAACCCATAGAGATTCAAACCCACATGTTCACTAATCAAAGCCCCAATTAAATCATCCCATTTAGACATGCAATAACATGAGGAACCAAGGGAGACAAGCCTTCAACAACCTAGCATTATTTTAACGAGGAAGAAACTCGTTTGAATGAACCTAATGATGTAAACAAAACTTCAAATAATGAGAATTTAGGCGTTGAATATCAACCAGTTCCCCCTGTCGATATTTTTTTATCCTAGAACTTGGGATAATCTTGTCAACAAAGCAAGAGATATTTTGGTTGAAAAAGGGCCTATAAGGGAATTGAATCTTACGTTTCCTATTGATTGCACTTCTAGACAGTTTTCGTGTACTCATTATTCTAGAAAAATGAGTATTATCGATTCGTTGGAGCCTTTATTCGTTATTTTACCCCGGACCTTTGAAATGTCAGGAACGACCATGTGTAGACGACCGGGTACACTTGTCAGTTGCACTTTTCGCCCATCACATATTATTTGACTTACATCTTACCCACTTAATTAACTAGTTTTATTTATGGTTATTTTTTCAGAGTAGCTTAAGTTGGACTTTCAGAGTAGCAAGTCCTAATAACAACACATTCAAGCTCTTCACATTTTTTAAAGGGTGGAATGAAGTTGATGGCATGGAGATAACCTCTCTACAACCCAGTTTGCTTCTTTCTTTTTGTTTGCAGACCGACCTCTCTTTATGGGCTTCTCAAGAGGATGGAGACAGGGATCCAAATTAGCAAGTCCTAACAACAACACATTTAAGCTCTTCTCATTTTTTTAAAGGGTGGAATGAAGTTGATGGCATGGAGATTACCTTTCTACGACCCAGTTTGCTTCTTTCTTTTTGTTTGCAGATCGACCTCTCTTTATGGGCTTCTCAAGAGGATGGAGACAGGGATCCAAATTAGCAAGTCCTAACAACAACACATTCAAGCTCCTCTCATTTTTTTAAAGGCTGGAATGAAGTTGATGACATGGAGATAACCTTTCTACAACCCGGTTTGCTTTTCTTTTTTGTCTGGCAGACCGACCTCTCTTTATGGGCTTCTCAAGAGGATAGAGACAAGGATCCAAAATAGCAAGTCCTAACAACAACACATTCAAGCTCTCCTCATTTTCTTACAGGGTGGAATGAAGTTGATGGCAAGGAGATAACCTTTCTACGACCCAGTTTGCTTCTTTCTTTTTGTTTGCAAGACCGACCTCTCTTTATGGGCTTCTCAAGAGGATGGAGATAGGGATCCAAAAAAAATTTGGACCATTTCTCGATTTGTGCGTGTCATCCTTGCGCAGGGATCCAAAAAAAATTTGGACAGGGATCCAAAATAGCAAGTCCTAACAACAACACATTCAAGCTCTCCTCATTTTCTTACAGGGTGGAATGAAGTTGATGGCAAGGAGATAACCTTTCTACGACCCAGTTTGCTTCTTTCTTTTTGTTTGCAAGACCGACCTCTCTTTATGGGCTTCTCAAGAGACAGGGATCCAAAATAGCAAGTCCTAACAACAACACATTCAAGCTCTCCTCATTTTCTTAAAGGTGGAATGAAGTTGATGGCAAGGAGATAACCTTTCTACAACCCAGTTTGCTTCTTTTTTTTGTTTGCAAGACCGACCTCTCTTTATGGGCTTCTCAAGAGGATGGAGATAGGATCCAAAAAATATTTCGAGACAGGGATCCAAAATAGCAAGTCCTAACAACAACACATTCAAGCTCTCCTCATTTTCTTACAGGGTGGAATGAAGTTGATGGCAAGGAGATAACCTTTCTACGACCCAGTTTGCTTCTTTCTTTTTGTTTGCAAGACCGACCTCTCTTTATGGGCTTCTCAAGAGGATGGAGATAGGGATCCAAAAAAAATTTGGACCATTTCTCGATTTGTGCGTGTCATCCTTGCGCAGGGGCCATGCTAATCTTCTCTGTATCGTTCCAATTTTATCGGATGTCCCCGAAGGGACAATTACATGTGCTGCCAACAGTGCTATATTAAGCTCTCTGATGTTTGGTAAGTTGTCAATGTGGGATAAGTTATGAAAAAGACAATACTCACAAATTGCCACAACACCTATGCAAATGCAACATATTTTGATATCTTATTACCATTTTAAATCACTTGTCAGTGATTCCTCTAAATTTGCTTCTTTTTTTATTTGTAAAGAAAGGGAGACAATAGTCCCAGAATTTTATTAATAAAACATAATCATAAACCTTACCCCTAGAAAAAATATGTACACCAAAAAGAGTGCAAACCAGCAAATTGAGTATTATGTATCACTTTATTTTATTTTATTTTAACAACGGATGAGTTAGAGAAGTCCCAAGTCTACCACACCTTTTCTCCCAACAGGATATATATGTGTCTGGCTTAAGGGGATGATATCAAGAACATAGCCCCATGCACACCTCAAGCGATTGTTTGTACCGTTAATTGTTAATTGCAGTCAATTTTATGCATCCCCCCTAAATACACTTTACATCAAGAAAAAGAATCTTGAGTGAGAAATAGATAAGTAAATAAATAAACTGCCTATTTCGTATGAGCTATTGAACTCTCGATTAAAGATAGACATGGGTAAATGGATTTCAGGAGCACATTGACTATTAGGTTCAATGCCAGTAGTCTAAAAAGGATTCCACCAACTGACCAACATAAGAAATACAGACAGGATGTAATTGCTCACAGCCATTCCACCAACTCAAGAATCACAGACAGTTGCCTGAAGTATATCGTGTGGCCTACATAGATATAATTTGTTAGTCTAACTAAAGATTTCAAATTCAAATTCAATCAAAGTGTTTCAGACTAATATTGTATGGGGGCCTTCCCATAGAGGAGAGACCCTTCCAAAAATGAGCGTATGCCACTTAAATGCGGCGAACACACGGTATTCTTTAGTAAAAGGCGAAAGAATAGTTCGCTTTGTGCTCACCGCGTGGCTGCGTACTTTGCTGAAACCAGCGAGCGCTCATAATGTACCTGCTCTTCCCACAGCGATCTCCCTAAGTAGATGATGTGGGATAGCCGCTACCCAATAAAACTAAAACTCCCCCGCCCCTGGCCAAGAACAGCTTAGTTGAGGTCTGTCCTTTTGTCTTCCTAAACCAGTACAACCCCGAATCTCTTTGTGAATCCATGGAGTCTGAGCTTTGGCCCCCTCTACCTCTCCATTCTTCCTTCTCATTTTCTTATAGCTTGCTAGGGAAGTAAGTGAGTAGCATGGAAGTAACCTTTCTTCAATGGGTTTGCTTCCTGCACCTTAATTTCTTTGATGATTCATTCGAGCGACACCTCTGGAAATTGGAAAATGCTTCTGATCAATATCTTTATTTTGCTCGACGCCAATCATGGATATGGCTTTTGAGTATTGATTATTGAATGAAAGAGTATTTTGTATTTTGAGCTCACAACTGGTCCTGAAACCATTTCTTTTTTCTCGGCATCATTCTTCAAGTGGTGGTAGCAATATGTGAGGGAGTTAAATTGAAATAATCACTTGATTTGAGCAAAGTATGTGAATTGGGTGATGAGAATACTAATTAAATTCCCAATTTTAATAAGTAAATCAATGTGAAGGTTGATGAATTTTACGAGAAATTGGGAACTTCTTGGAATGGTCTGGTCACCCATTTAATTTGATTTGAATAGCACTAGCAGATAGACCGACTCTCTTCCACCCCCAATTTACCCTCATATGGTGCTCTAACTTTTCCATTCCTTTTGCTCCTCTTTTACCCATGCCACATCCAAAAAAACAATTCACACCTAGTAAGCATGTGAGAGTGAGACCCTTAATCAATATGATAATCAAATTACTAGTAAGCATCACTAGTAATAGTAATAACAAGAAATTATTGCTCGCACATATCCCTCTCGCTCTCTAAAACAAAAAAAGAAAAAACTGAGACTAGAATTGTTGGGGCCTCTTACTTTTGACGAAACCAGTGCTATGCATGTGTAGTATGGGTGTATGTTGAAAATTCTACAAATAAAAAAAATACTCCATCCGTTCCATAATTAAAGTAAGAAAAAACAGTAAAAGTATTGTCTTACAAAGAAACTTTCAAACAAGATATTTTTTGAAGAACAAACAAAAAATGAAAGCATAACAATAATTTTGGGATTGAGAGACAATTGAAGTCCAAATATAATGACGTGGTTACGCAAATATAATTAAGGATAAAAAATTAAGAAAATGCCTACAAATTTAATTATCCAATGAATATGTACGAAAGGAGTGAATAAAAAACAATGATGATTCATGTTACCAACTCCATCCTTTCCCTTTGGCAGTCTTTCAAGAATTTAAAAAACTCAAATAAGGAACGAAAAAGAACCTAGCTAAATGCATCTAATATGAAAGACAAGTCATTTCAATTATAATATCATTATGATAAACAAGGTGGAAGGCTAAGGTTTAACACAAAAAATGTTCCCATTTACCTTATTGAAATGAAAAAGGAAAGTCATTATCAACCCCCCCCCCCCCAAAAAAAAAGGGGGAGAGGGGAAAGTGATCTTCATGTGGTAAGTTCACGAGATGACCTATTGATATTAATTCTGCCGAGGTGGGTTAGTGGATTAGGTCAACGCACGGATCATGAAAACTGACAATTTAGTGGAGTGGGATGGGTTAACCCACCAAGGTGGTAGGTCTGGAAAATCTGAATCCAGCCTAACCCAATATGATTTGTAGGTCAAACTAGTCTTTGTATCCGTGCCTATGGCACGGCGCGAGTAGGGGAGGATGTTAGTACTGGAGGGTGTCAATATTTAAATAAATCAATATATGTTTTAATCATGTTTCAAAAAAATCTAAAATAACAAATTGAAAATGAAGACTTCTCAATAATCAATTCAAACATTATGATCATTCAACAGTGGAGAAAAAATTAAAACATTTATTTGTAATTTTATTTAAGAAAACAGATGCGGTACCTTGTTAGATTTTATTTATTTGTAATTTTTTAAGGAAACAGAGGCGATGCCTTGTTAGATTTTATTAATAGAAATAAAATTACAAATTTGAGGAGGACAACCAGCTTTGCCCTTATACAATTAATAATCTTTCGTTAAAATATAAACTTTTTTTAACACGTACACCAAGGTTATTAATTTTTTTAACTTTTTTTTTAACCGTGTAACCTGTTTTATATTATAGATTTACTGTGGAAGATAGACACTAAACAATTAATATCTCTTTGTTATGTTGGTATAAAAAGTGACTATGTGTTTAATGAAAAATGTATTTTATATTTTATACATATTATTAAGAACGTAAAAAATCGGAAGAATTTCAAATTAGTAATTATACATATTATTACTTATTCTTATTTTTTAAAAATAAAATAAAAACAGTTTATCTTTTAGAGTGGTCTTAATAACATAAAAAATTGGAAGAATTCCCAATTAATGGTTATATATATTCTTAGTTAAACCAAAAAATTTCCAAAAAAGATAATACCCATTTTAAAACCCAAACCACCTAAAGAAAAACTCAATAAATTGTGTTTTAGACATTTTTAAAAAATGGTTAAACAAAAAAAGATGAATTCACCCTTCTTAACAACATTAAAAATCGAAAGAATGTTTTATGTACTCAATTTAAATTATTATTATCACTTCTATTGATTTAAATTGACTATTTTTCAATTTAAAATTTTAGTATTTTTCTTAACTTTGTAAATGATTATATTTATTCTTAAATAATTATTCTTAAATAGGACATACAACAATTTAGAGTCATGAGCATCCAATTTAGTCGTTCAAAATTATTACAATAACTCAACAGTTATGATCTCATCAATTTATTCCCACGTGACCGTCTTCGAGGCATCAAAACTGTTGTCATTTCAAGTCCATAATAACAAATCCAATTATGGAATTGTGTCTTCCAGTTGGAATTATACCGATTCAAAGAGAGGAGGTGGAGAGAACGTGTGAGAAAGGATGTGTAGGGGTTGCTCAACCGCCGTTCAACCGCCCTTCGCACATGTGAAATCTAGATGAAATTGGGACCGTAGGATCTCGGTAAATGAGTTGATCTCGACCCATCATTAGCATTTATCAATTGCACATGTGCAATCCAAGATGTATTGTAATATAGATGGGTCGGTCCACAATTTTTTCCTCATATAACTTTTCAAAAATAATAATAATACAAAGTTTTGCGCAAATTATCATATAAAACTAACACAATGTATTCCATGATTCATCAAAAAAAAAAAGTACGAAGTCTTTTATTATTAAAAAAAATAACAAAGTTTCTCACAAGTCATAATAAATCAATCATTACATCATTCTCTCATATCATTTTCATCATCATCGTCAATAAGACTTGATACAATTGCGCTATTGTTGTCGCCTAAATATATCTATATAATTCTCTTTTTTTTTGCCAAAAATTTAAATCTAATAGATTTTAAAACTGATGCCTCCTTTATACATGGTAAAAAGTTTTTTTAAAACCATTTTTTGTTGTCAAAATCAGTTAATATCAGTTTGATTTTAACGTGTTTCACTTGATTAGTGTAACACCCCGTTCCTTGGTTAGCTTGATTTGAGCGTGTGGTTGTCCCGGATCGCGCCCGCGCGCCCTTAGATAGGGGTGCGCGACGTGCGGAACGGACACCACGCTTTCCATTCCATCCTTCCTTGTCTACGAGAGGACGAAATTAAAAATGGGAAAGGGTGCTGTCAAGAAGTGCGTTGAATACGTCTCGGTCACCGGTTGGTTTTAAGTTTGTAGGAGTTTTGGCAGAGCTTCGAGGCTTTATAGGAGGGGCGCTCACTATCTCATGATCGCTCACTATTCTCACGGCGTAACAACAACGCTGAGAGTTTAGGCGTATTTCTGTTGCGTTTTTTCGATCCCTGAGAGTGAACCCGGTACTCCTATTTATAGGTTGAGAGAGGGACATCGCTGGCATTTCTGGATTTCTCTTTGTGCTTCACCAGCTTGTACCGCTGCACTTGAGAATTTGTGCAATGCGTTAACTTTTGGAGCAGCATGTGTCCGGCGCCGAATAACCCTTTTTGGGCGCCGCCAAGGGCCTTTATTGGCCGCGCCACCTCCAAATTCACCTCTTTTGACACTTTTAGCATTATAATCATTACATTCATATTTCATCATCACAATAAGCAATTGCGCTATTGTTGCTTTTTTGCCAAAAATTTAAATCTTTTGCATGGTTTTAAACCCAAAATCCTTAATATCATATAGATCATTTGATTTTAACACTTGATTAGTGTAACAGTTAGCTTGATTTATGCTCGCACTCAAATAGGTATCGATAAATTGGGTTGTATCTGAGCAAAACCCCTCTAATGACAACTTTTTTCGCATTGTATGCATAATGATATCTAAAATTATAATGTAGTAGGCAAAAGATGCAAAATTTATAATTCCTATAGGTTTTGGTATTAGTTGAGAAAATTTTTAGCATGCGGCGACAGGTTGGGTAGCCCCCGAAGTTTACTCTTTATCCTTTAAATAAGACTTGATACAAAGGATATTTTGTTGTCACCTAAATATATCTCGCAATTAGTTACTTTAACTTTTCATTTTTTGCAAGTTTAAAAAATAGATTTTAGCCATTATCGATGTCTCTTTTATGTATCATTGAAAAGGTTATTTTTTTTATAGCTTTTTTAAGTTATCAAAATCTCGAGTAAATAAGGTATCATATAGATTTTATCATATTTGATTTTAGGTGTACGTGCTTCACAATTTGATAATGTAAAACCCCAATTCGTATGATTTGACATGTCGCATTTTTTTACCACCTTTTTGTTATTTGCGGATATTTTTTGAATATTTTTAAAGTTGGGAGGTATCTAATAGATAATTTTTTGTTAATAGATCTCCTAAATTAGTTGTTTTTTGATTTTGAAGTTATGAGTTTGGCAAAACCATTATACATGCTCTAATGACAACATAATTGAAGTCAAGATTGAGTGAAGCAGCGGGAATGAATTCCCTTTGCAAACCTAAGATTGCTTAGGAAACAATCCCACTTAAAAGCTACAGTTATTTTCTTACTATAAGAAAGTAAGAACTAAGAACCCAAGGAAAATTCACCTTGAACCTTATTTTTCAGAACTCCTAAATATTACACCAAAAAACACTAAATATCACACTATTTAAGATGTTTAGTTACCAAACAGTCCTCCTATGAATTTAAATAAAAAAAACATTTTGTCAAGTTACCAAACTGTCCTCCTTCTAACTGAAAAGAAAAATATATATATTTTTCATTTTGGGGAAAATCTATTTTTCAATTTTCAGTTTAAAAAAATGTTGTGAAAAAAGAAAAAAAAACAAGCTAAGAAATATCACATTTTTCCAAAAAGAATCGCAAAAGATATCACAATTTTTAAAAAAGAATCACCATCCTCTCTTATGGCAACTAAAAAAAACACAAGCGTTCAGAAAAAAAAATAGATAACAAAGTCGTCATGTATTTTGGCTTTTTAACAATACAGTCGCCAGATTTTTTGGCTCTTTAACAAAACAGTCGCCAAGTATTTTGGCTTTTTAACAATAATGTCGCTAGATATTTTGGCCTTTTAACAATACAGCCGTCAGGTATTATGTCCTTTTAACAAAACAATCGCTAGATTTTTTGGCTTTTTAACAAAATAGTCGCCAGGTATTTTGGTTTTTTAACAAAACAGTCGCCAGATTTTTTGGTTTTCTAACAAAAAAGTCGCCAATTTTTTTTGGCTTTTTAACAAAAAAAAATCGCTTAAGCCTCTTTTTCCAATTGTTTTTGACGCAAAATCATTTTTTTTATTTCAACTTTGAAACTTGTTTTTTAATATAGAAAAAATAAATATATAACATATATTGTGTACACCGTTGGTAAGAATTTACTGTTAAAAAAAAATCAACATGAAACGTTGTTATTCAGATCAAAATTCATTGAATATATATATATATATATATATATATATATATATATATATATATATATATATATATATATATATATATATATTCAAAGTTGGTAAGGAGCACTATGGTTGTGCCACCTCACTAACTTTTGATAAATCTTCATTGCAAAGTATCCATGTGGAAGCTTTACAAACTCTTGGTTTTCAATCCATTAACTAATAACAATGCATAATAATAATCAATCTGATAAGGGGTATTAGTATTGATATATATAACTTCTTCTATTGTCAATATTAGAAAACTTATATTTAAAAACTTTTAGGGTTAATATCATTTTTGATACCCCAACTTTACTCATTTTTCAGTTTCCATGCCCACTGTTTCTAGGCAATCAAAATTAAGCCAAACCTTTCCAAAATTCATCACTTTTAATCACAAACGTTAAATGACTGTGAATTACTAACGACCGACTTGCTATCCTTGGTTGGAAACCGGCAACAGTAGGCTTGGCATCAGGTATCACTATCAGCCGTTATCGGTGTGATAGGCCCTTCAAACTGATTCAAAGTGAGATCAAGCAAACTTAAATTAAGCAAACCCCATATTCCAGCAGGAACAACACCTGAGAGAGAGTTATTGTTTATTCGTAAACGAACCAATGAAGAACAATTCGCCTAACTTTCCGGTATTCCACCAGTGAACCCATTCTTGCACATGTCAGGTGGTATTGGACCAGTCAAGAAATTCTCAGAAACATCAATGAACAAAAGACCAGCCCAAGACCCCATTTTTTGAGGGAGAGTGCCAATGTGCTTGTTTCTGTATACTGAGAATTCTTGCAAAAATTTGAATTCCCCGAATTCAGCCGGAATTTAACCCGTGAAATGGTTTCGAATACCTGCAAAGATTCCAGTTGGGTTAAAGGAATTAGCTGAGAAAGATCACCACGACACATGTGTAGACACCTCAATTTCGTACCCCTGATATGTAACTCTGGCATGTGATATCAAGAATTGTTTAAACTTAACAAAATGTCAAGTTACAGGGTTGGAAATGCAAAAGGGAAAGTAGGATGCATGAATAGTGAACTGCAGGGGGGAAAGTGTCGAAAATTGAAGCTAGAATAGTAGCTTGGCGCCGCGCCACGTGGCCTTGGTGTCGTGCCCAACTAGCTGTTTGGCCGCGCCAAGGTCTTGAATAGTGCCCACTTCGTTAACACATTGTACAAAATGGCAAGCGCGCGGTACAAGCTGATAAAGCACAAATCCAACTATAAATAGAGGTCCCCGGCTACGCTTTGAGACGAAGAATTTTCGACAAAGGCTTGAAGCCCAGGAAAACTCTGCGTAATTTTAACGCAGCGTCCGATCCCCCCTCTCATAAAGCCTCAAAACCCTGCCAAACCTCCTCCAAACACAAATCAAACCGGTTAAAGTGATCCCTGGCCCTTTAGTTAGGTATCCACCACATTTCCTTGCCCAAAAACCATAAAATAAACAATTACTCTACCCGAGTAAATAGGCTGAAAACACCCGAAATAAGCCGTTATTCCGCCCAACCAAATAGGCCAAAACCACCAAAACTAAGCCGTCATTCTGCCCGAGTGAGTAAGCCAAAACTACCATATATAAGCCGTCACTCTACCCGAATCACATCAGCAACAGCAATAAAAGTCTTCCTCTCCCGAGAAGGACAGAGCGAGCACACCCCGCTCTAGAAGGTAATAGCCTTTAAGAGTGTTTTTATTTATTTACTTATCTATTTATTTAAAAAAAAACTTATCTATTTATTTATTATTTATAAAAGTTGTTATTTAAAATCCGGCACAATGTAATCAATATAAGTTGTTGTGCTGCCCGGATTAGAATAAGAAATATTATGTAAAAGAGCCGTTATAATGGCCAAATATTTTTAAATACATTTGTAATTATTGTAAGGAAATAGCTGCAAGTTCCGTAAATAATGTAGCCACGGATGTATTTGTTTTATTTTCCTGTCTTTTAATGCTTTATTTATTTGCTAAATAAATATAACAATAAGCATACTTTAGCCAAACACTATTTTGAGACCGAAAGGGCGAGTTGGGTGCCTAGCACCTTCCCAACTCGTAACTTAGCCTCCAAACCCATTTTCTATCTCTGGTTTTATTTTCCTTTTTTCTGGTTTTGCTTTATTTTTGCCTTAAAATAAAGATGGCGACTCTAAAACTTTTTGGATCCAGTGGGGCCTCGCAACACTCCTTCTTTGCACTTTTCCGTTTTCCCCTAAAAAAGGGAGAATGAGAATGGAAGAGTGATGTACTCCCATATCCTGATATCCCCTAAACAAGGGATAACTTGATGCGGGAAACCCAAAGCTCCCATAGTGATCCGAAACGGGCCATAAGGCTATTTTAAATAAAATCCATAGTGGGGGCGCCGCAACATCCTTTTTTGCACTTTTCCGTTTTCCCCTAAAAAAGGAAAAATGGGAATGAAAGAGTGATGCATTCTCATATCCTGGTATCCCCTAAAAAAGGGATAACTTGATGCGGGAAACCATAAGTTCCCATATTAGATTAAAAATCCACTAAAGGCAACCGAGGCGCATTCCAACGCGCTATCATAGACAACACTCATCTCGCACTTTTGATTTCGTCTTCCCCTAAACAAGGGAGGGTGGAACGAGAGCAGTGGTGTCCCGCATCCGCACGTACGCGCACCCCTAAACAAGGGCGCGCGGAGCGCGGGCGCACAGGTCCCGGGAACCCACAGTGGCGACTCTGCTGGGGAGTTGTTTTATTTTAAATAAAATGGAGGGCTAGACTCATAAAATAAAACTTTTTTTTGTTTTTATTTGTTTCTGGCTAAAGTATGCTTGTTATATTAATTTATGCATTTGAATATTGCGTTCCTATACATCCGTGCCTATATATGTGGATATGATCCTCCATCTTGCAGCAGTTTCGTTCTGATAACTGTTACAGGTGTATTTAAAAATATTCTTTAAAAAAAAAGAAGAAAAGCAAAAAAAATCGAAAATAAAATCGCAAAAATCTATATATATATATATATATATTATTTACGTTACAATAAAATTTCCGGGCAACACAATAAAAGGGTCGGGGCTTTATTTTTAATATTGCTTTATTCTCGGCTCTGTACTATTATTTCTTTCTGTTCATTTTTCCTTTTTAATATTCCGTTCGATTTGTACATATTTGCATTCATTCTGTCATTTTATTTTGGGGACATAGGACCAAATTTGTAATTAATAGGGATAGATAGTTTCCCCACTTTTCTTTCTATTTCTTAATGTGGTGTTCTTGCTTGCTTGCGCTTAAACTAAAAAGCCGAGAAAATCCACACGTAACAGCAAGACATGCCATATCTGTTTTATTTTTTTCGTTTATATATCTGTAAATGAATAAAGATTTTACTACTTTTTAGATACCGCACACACGCACACGCATATAGGTATATTCCGAACTGTTACCCTACACCATGGCCAGCCTACCCCCTACATGAGCCAACGTTAGAATGTATATAGATTCTCAAGACACTTCATAGATCGACCGGTTTTTGCATCTTTGAATCGTGGGTCAGCCCCTGTCAAAAAAAATGATGAAAAAAAAGAAATATAATATATATATACATATGCGCATAAAAAAAGCGCAAGTTAGAGAAATAAAAAAATGAAAATAAATTGCGCAACAAAAAAAAAATAATAAATAAACATGGGCTGATTTATTATTCTCTGATGCTCGACCTAGACCATTTCGAATGGTGGATCCTGGAAAGGGTATAGGCCCTTCGCCTGGGATCAGTCCGATCTTGGGAGTCGAAGGCGGGTGGAATACGTTGGTCCTATACTCGGAGAAAGAATCCTTGTTCCGGGGAAAGTCCATGAGGCCGTCAAAATAAAGCAGGTGCTTATCCGGTCAATTGTAGGGGAAACAAATAATAATAAAAGAAAATACTAATAAAGGCACGCTGTACTCCAAACCCATAAAGCCTTCAGCCAGCCTTCTGATACCTCATCCATAACCCATTTTCCTTAGAAACCTGGCCCGAATTTGGAAAGGCAGAGATAGTACTGGCCGGTTGATACAGGAAATAAGTCTGTAAATCGAGCAGGGTATCGATGTCGATCGGACAAAGGCGAGAATCGATCTGAGAGAATACGATCCGAGCGGTATGGCGGCGAAAGTTAGCATCCGCTATGGGTACGATGCAGGGCCTGTGGTACGCTCGACTCGGCAAAGAATGCACGAATGGTTAGACCAAAAGTTGGGTGCGATAGAATGAGCCAAAATGGCTAGCACGGTGCAAAGTTTGAACTCCAGTGGTGAGGTGAACTCTTCCCCTACAGTCCCCCAGGAAGCATCAACCCCCCATGTGCCTCCAAACCCAAACCCCCAACCAAACACTAACCCACCAAATACTGCCAATACCCCGAATATCAATCCTCCACCAAGTCCCTACTACCCAAATATCAGCCCTTACCCATCCTATCCTTCATATCCTTCCCCATGTACCAAAATTCCCCAAAGCCCAAATGCCCTCCCTTTTCCCATAACCAACCCACTCCAGAATAGCCCACATATGGACCCACAAAGTTATAACCCGCCAGACCAAATTACCACTTATTTACCTTATAATGATCCTGGCCGCCCAGCCGAAACCATCCAAAATCCATCAAAATCCTTATCCAGCCCAAAATCCACCAACCCAAAATCCACCAACCCAAAATCCATATCCTACCCAAGTTCCACCAGCCCAAAATCCTTATCCTACCCAAGTTCCACCAGCCCAAAATCCTTATCCTACCCAGAACCCTTATCCAGCCCAAAATCCGTATCCAGCCCAAAATCCACTAGCCCAAAATCCATATCCAGCCCAAAATCCTTACCAGATACCGCAGCCAGAAATTAACCCAGCCTTCCCTAATTCAGCCGGTATATACCAAAAACCAACTCCCCCAGCCACCAAAATGGAGGCCGACATGGAAAATATAAAGGCCATGGTACTCAAACTTCTCAACAAAGGGGAATTTTCTACGTGGGCACTGACATTACAACCTGCGGCAATATTGCCTTTAAAATTCAAAATGCCCGACATAGAAAAATTTGATGGGACTGGATGCCCTATATCCTACTTAAAATCTTATTCTACTGGCATGCAGTCAAGGGGAGCTAGCTTTGAGGCTATGGCTTCCAATTTTCACCTAACCCTAATAGGGGCTGCCAAACAGTGGCTAATGTTGTCTGATAGCAGCACCATGAATACGTGGGACCAGATAAGCGTTCCTGGAAAGGTACAAAGACAACACCAGTCCTGAAAATAGAAGAGACCTTGAGTCGTGCACCCAACGAGAAAAAGAAACATGTGCTGAGTTCGCAGTCAGGTGGAAAAGAAAGTTGGACCCACCTTTTCTGACTGATCCGGTAGAGTCATGCAGAATGTTCATCAAAAACCTCCAGCCCATTTACCTGGAACACATGCGGTATCTCCCCTACACCAATTTTAAAGAAATAGTGGAGATAGGAGCCCGTATTGATGAAGATATACGGACGGGGCAATTACAAGTCAATACGCCTCCTAACTCTTTCCGTTACTCTAAGGGGAAGACAGCCGCAGCCACAACAACACCAGTCGTCAATATGGTAGGAAATGCATCAGCAACTTTTCCTACCCAAAGTTATGGCACTGTTCCATGGTCCTATTGAGCGGACAGGTCTGTCAACACAGTCAGAGGGAATAATGGCCCGAACAAAAATTTCAGAAATCAGAACCGGCATTATGATGAACTGCAAGCCTCCCAGTCTGTGATCCTGCAGGGGATAATGGCACAAGGAGTGTTAAAACACATGGAAAATTATAAACCACCAAACCCCCTGCCCAGGACTTGGAATCATGCCCAGTACTGTGAATATCATCGCTGCAGTGGTCACCTCACCGATAAATGTTATATACTCAGAGATGCTATCTAGGATCTTATAGATGATAAGGTTATTGAAAAGCCTCCTCCCAGACCAAATATAGTCAATAACTCTCTACCTCAAATCAACATGATTGAGGTTGATGAAGATTTTTGTGTACCCGAGTTCGAAACAAATAAACACCCATTACCATATATCCTTGTTCCTCTTCCTCCACCCTCATCCATAAAAGAGCCTAGCTTCGATATGCTCTCTTGGGACACTATCCTGGGTAGCCAAAGTACTGGTAATATTGAAAAAGTCACTTGGGTCGATGGAGATATTAGCCACCTTACCCAATCTGGCCGAGCCTACCAACCAAACCCGAAAAGAGGTGATCACTCTGACAAGGACCAAGTGACAGCTTCCTGGGCATGATAGATAGAGGCACTGATTATGAGAAGCTCCCTGCTGAATTTGAGTCTATTTCTAATAAACCTTTACAGAGCTAGTATACTACGACCGGCCGCTTTTGACGGCCGCAGATCTGGTGGACCGTTTTGGATATATTATCCCTATTCCTTTCCCTAGCTTTACGGATTGGTCATCTATCAATCCGCTCCATAAAGTTGAGGATCTCAAACCCCAGGTCCTCAATAATGTAATAAACCCTGTACAGTTTGCTTTTAATAATAATCTAAATGTCTTTGCTTATTTCTTAGTTGCACCTACATTAAAAGACGCATTAAATAATTATAACGATGAGTCATTTAATAGGGCCCAAAAGATAAAAAATTATTTGCTTGAGCTTATAAAGTCAATAGAGCACCAGGGACAACATCATTCATCAACAGCAACTGAAGACTGATCCACTATCAATCTGGGGCTGGACAATGAAACCAAAGGAATCAAAATCGGCAACTACCTGCAAGGCTCTGAAAGAATAACACTCATTGATCTCCTCAAAGAGTTCGTGGACATATTTGTCTGGTCCTATGAAGTTGTGTCGGGGCTAGATCCAGTCATAGTCGAACATCGGATCCCCATATGTCCGGATGCTCGGCAGATCAAGCAAAAGCTCCGCCGGATTAAGCCAGAATAGTCACTACAAGTTAAAAAAGAAATCATGAAGCAGTTGCACATCAATTTCATCCGGGTAGTAAAATACCTAATCTGGCTGTCCAATATAGTGACCGTTCCCAAGCCCAATAGGAAGGTCCGGATCTGCGTAGACTTTCGCAACCTCAACAAGGCGTCGCCCAAAGATGACTTCCCTCTACCCAATATCAATATTGTGGTAGACGCCATTACTGCTTATGAAATCAGATCCTTCGTCGACGGCATGCTGGACTATAGTCAAATCAAAATGGCAGCAGAGGACCAAGAAAATACCTCATTCACCACTCCTTGGGGAATCTACTGCTATCATGTCATGCCGTCTGGGCTAAAAAAAATGCTGGGGCTACTTACCAAAAGGCTGCTACCACTCTCTTCCACGATATGTTGTATATTGTCAAAAAGATTCGGTCAGGAGATGTCGTACTCCTCACAAGCCAGGAAAGAGAAGACCTTGTTCAACCCTCCAATCTCAACGAGCTTAAAAGTATTATGCTTGAGACATGCTATTTGGCAAGTGCTTCCCTCTCCAGCTCGCTAGGCTGAAAACCCGAAAGGGCGGCCTAGGCAAAAATTAGAGCACAAAAAATATATATATAAAAAAAAACAAATAAAAAGGAGAAATAAGGGCTCGCTAGGCTGAAAACCCGAAAGGGCGGCCTAGGCAAAAATATATGAAAAAAAAAATAGTAATAAAAAGGAGAAATAAGGGCTCACTAGGCTAAAAACCCGAAAGGGCAGCCTAGGCAAAAGTTAGAGCCAAATAAAAAATATATGTCAGGAGAAAAATGGGAGGGAAGGCACTCTTTGAAACCTCGGCATCCTACCTCCAATCTTCAGCATGCAAGGGGGCTCGACTGACAGAAGAAAAAGAAAAACCACGACAGGAAGCTCACAACAAAACACTAAAATATAAAGTTTTCAGGTCCTAAGGTGCAACTTAGGAATAATTGCTAAAGAAATTTAGGTTATACATTAATTGCCTGTACATATCTATTTATTGCCTCTACCCCCTTAATTTGCTTCCCCCAAAACTATCCTTCATTTGCAGCTTAAGCCCCGGAGCAGTCCGTCAGTGCCTGCGGCATCCGCCGGGCCGGGCCCATGTACTTCTTCTGCAAGGCACAGAAAGGGCTCAGTCTCATCAGAATGAGAAGCACCAGAAGTGTCCTCGTCCTATTCATCATCCGCGTTGCCATTGTCCAGAAACAGCCAGACAACTTGGATTCCGACCATTCACTGCTGCCATGTCTGATTGCGAAGAAAAATGCAGGGGCTAGGAGAATAGCCTTATGCCAAGTATAGCCCTGCAACAATTATATGGCCGAGAACAGGGAGGGGTGACTGCCTTTTCCTCTCCCCGCATATCATAAAAAAAAGGAAAGAAAAGCCTGTTCGAGCCCGAAGGTATATTCCTTTAAAATCTGTTTTGGAGATACAGCGTGCCATTACCTATTAGATATTGGTATAACTTTGCTTTGTGCGTGCGTCTTGAGTCTGCATGTTTTTTATTTATTTTGCATCATATAAAATTATATTGCATTGTAAATGTTTGTATAGGTTTTCAAAAAACAAAAAACAAAAACAAAAAAAAAAAAAATTTATGCATTGTTTTGCATCTAAATAGGCATTTTTGCATCCTAGGCATCATAAAAGTGTATTTTGTATTTAAAACAAATATATATGTACTGCATTATCGCATGCATGATAGAATAAAGAATGCCCATGCATCATGTTAATAAGCATCCTATAATTTTTATACATTGCATTTGCATCAAATAAAGTAGTACATGCATTCAACATTTGCATTTATTATCCAATAAGCTGCATTAGGGGTGCGCTAAAAAGAAAATAAAATGCCACCAATCATGAAAATAAATATTCTCATGGCATTTACTATGTCCCTGCAGCATAAGCATGCATGGAAAATAAATTTTAGGGCATAAAATATACCTGTTTTGTCCCATATTTATCCGAGAATATGCCCGAAAATATGTTCAGGAAAAAATGAATTGTATTCCGAAAAGTCAGTTTCGTGAACACATAGCATGCAAAAATATGTTTTAGCCTAGAACATGCATCATATAGCCCCATTTGCATTTATAGTATAAATCATGCATAGTAGGGTCAAATAGTGACCACTAGCTCAATCATGCATCGTAAGAATAAATTGCATAAATTTCATGCATCATTACCTAATTGCATCATTTAGGCATAGATAGAACATGCATAAGCATTATTAATAAAGTCAAGAATGCTTCAAAAGTGTCAAACAGTGCCAAAATCTAGCAGATCTGAAGTATATCCAGGCAGACCAAAAAAAAAAAAAAAAAAGAGGAATATTGAAAAACAAGGAAAAAAGGAAGAATATTGAGAAAAAAAAGGGAGAGAGAATAAACAGATAATAAGCATGCAAATAAAGAGAAATGGCGAGCATGTAGAATAAAGAAAAAAAAGAGAAAGAAAAGAAAAAAAACGAGGAAAAAATCGGGAGAGGAGAAAATGCATGTACAAGAAAAGAAAAGGAAAATTTATAGGTGCATGCAACAAAAGGAAATGCAGCAGCCGAAAAAGAAATTTTCGGCTGAAGCTAGAAAATGAAGCGAAAAGAAACAACAGCAAAGAAAAGATGATTTCAATTTGGTACCAAGAGATCTTTGCAAAGAAGAAAAAGGAAGTTTCTAACCAAGATTAGAAGGAGCAGTAAAGAAAAATGCAGAAGCATCAAGAAAATTTTTCCAGCTGAAGCCGAAAACATAGCGGAGACGAAATTTTTTTCCAAAGAAGGCCGCGTGACAAAAGAAGAATCCCCAACAAAGTGCGGCAAAGCGATAAAACAGTAAAAGCAACAGAAGTAGCAAAACAAGCAGACAATTTCTTTGCATGGGCACGGCAAGGGTAAGAAAAGGAAGGTATTTTCCTTTTTTGCAGTGTATTTGTATGATGTTTGAAACTTTCCTTTAAGGGCACGCGACCCCGGATTCGAAGGAAAGGTCTTGTTCTCGACGAAGGCCGAAGTTCTGAGGAGGCAATGCATTCCATGCATTTTTAGCTGTGTTGGAAAACTTTCTTTTAAGGGGCATGCAACCCCAGATTCAGAGAAAAAGGTCTTGTCCTCCGACGAAGGCTGAGTTCCTGAGGAGACAATTCATGCCGCACAGCCGCATGGCGAACTACGATTGGTCTGATTCCTTGGCTAAGGATATGTAGGCAGTCTATCTCGGTAGACGTGACCATCGCAGCACGTTATATTTACCCTTGCAGCACTCATTTGATAAAGCTTTGCCGCACTTGCTCATTTAATATTGCCGCACTTGCACCGCAAAGATTTGATCCCTGAGTGAACTACGTCTCTGGTCGATTCCTTGTATAAGGATACGTGAGGCGCTATTTCGGTGCAGGCGCGACCGCTTAATTGCTGCAGTGATAGTTTAGGTTTTGGCCTAAACTACGTATGGTCTGAATTCCTTTATTAAGGGATACGTAGGCAGTCTACACTAGTAGGTCCGACCATTAGAGCACTTCATTTCATATCTGCTTAAAAACTAGAATAACCTGCTATAACCGACTAAATATGTCTAGGATACGTGAGGTTCGGTTTGCATTATAAACTGTTGCATTAGAAACTGCTACCTGTTGCATCTCTTCCCCGTTTTATAATTGAACGAAATTGGAGAGTCTATTGTTTATCAACGATGTTTGTCTACTCAGTAAGCCTTGGGTTACCCGTAGACTCCATCGTTGAGGGGCTATATGAACACCCAATTTCGTACCCACGATATGTAACTCGGCATGTGATATCAAGAATTGTTTAAACTTAACAAAATGTCAAAATGTCAAGTTCTGGGTTGGAAATGCAAAAGGGAAAGTAGGATGCATGAATAGTGAACTGCAGGGGGGAAGTGTCGAAAATTGAAGCTGGAATAGTAGCTTGGAGCCGCGCCATGTGGCCTTGGCGCCGCGCCAAGGTCCTGAATAGTGCCCACTTCGTTAACGCATTGTACAAAATGGCAAGCGCGTGGTACAAGCCGATGAAGCACAAATCCAACTATAAATAGAGGTCCCCGGCTACGCTTTGAGACGAAGAATTTTCGACGAAGGCTTGAAGCCCAGGAAAACTCTGCGTAATTTTAACGCAGCGTCCGATCCCCCCTCTCATAAAGTCTCAAAACCCTGCCAAACCTCCTCCAAACACAAATCAAACCGGTTAAAGTGATCCCTGGCCCTTTGGTTAGGTATCCACCATATTTCTTTGGCCCAAAAATCATAAAATAAGCGGATTACTACGCCTGAGTAAATGGTGAAAACACAGAAATAATTTGTTATTCCGCCCAACCAAATAGGCCAAAACAACAACCAAAACTAAGCGTCGTGCACTCGAGTGAGTAAGCCAAAACTACCATATATAAGCCGTCACTGCGCCGAATCACATCGATATGACAATAAAAGTCTTCCTCTCAGAAAGGACGAGCGAGCACACCCCAGCTCTAGAAGGTAATAGCCTTTAAGGGAATTTTATTTATTTACTTATCTATTTATTTATTTATTATTTATAAAAGTTGTTATTTAAATTCCGGCACAATGTAATCAATATAAGCCGTTGTGCTGCTCGGATTAGAATAGGAAATATTATGTAAAAGAGTCGTTATAATGGCCAAATATTTTTAAATACATTTGTAATTATTGTAAGGAAATGGTGCAAGTCCGTAAATAATGTAGCCACGGATGTATTTGTTTTATTTTCTGTCTTTTAATGCTTTATTTATTTGCTAAATAAATATAACAATAAGCATACTTTAGCCAAAAACTATTTTGAGACCGAAAGGCGAGTTGGGTGCCTAGCACCTTCCCAACTCGTAACAGCTTCAGAACCCGTTTTCTATCTCTGGTTTCTTTTTTTTCTTTTTTTTTTTCGGTTTTGATTTATTTTTGCCTTAAAATAAAGATGGCAACTCAAAAACTTTTTGGATTCAGTGGGGCCTCGCAACACTCCTTCTTTGCACTTTTCGTTTCCCTAAAAAGGGAGAATGAGAATGGAAGGGGTGATGTACTCCCATATCCCGATATCCCTAAACAAGGGATAACTTGATGCGGGAAACCCAAAGCTCTCATAGTGATCGAAGCGGGCCATAAGGCTATTTTTAATAAAATCTATAGTGGGGCGCCGCAACATCCTTTTGCACTTTCTGTTTTCCCCTAAAAACAGGGAAAATGAGAATGAAATGGTGATGCATTTCCATATCTGGTATCCCAAAAAAGGATAACTTGATGGGGAAACCATAAGTTCCCATATTAGATTAAAAATCCACTTAAAGCAACCGAGGCGCATTCCAACGCTTATCATAAACGGACTCCTCTCGCACTTTTGATTTCGTCTTCCCAAACAAGGGAGGGTGGACGAGAGCGATGGTGTCCCGCATCCGCGTGCACGCACCCCCAACCAAGAGGCGCGCGGCGCGTACGTCCGGGAACCCACAACATGTTTCGAAAGCACCACGCCCGGCCAGCGGTGAGTACCTCCGGCACCGGAACACGAGGAATCTGAGATACGGCACGGCCGGTACCCCGAGATTCGGCGGAGGTCCGGTGGTCGGCCTTTTTAGAGACAGGCGTAGGGTTGGCGGGCGTTTTGGACATCTTAGAGTGGGCGAAGTTGGCGATGTCGGAGGCGGATTGAGGGATCCCATCACATCGGGCAAAGGGAGGGAAAGAAGCGCGTCGGTGGCCATGTCCGACTCCAAAGCTTGGACTGTGATGAGTGGGCGAGGCTGGCTGGCCGGCCATTTCTGGAGAGAGGCGAATAATAGGGCTAGGGCTTTGGGTCAAGATAGATTATGTGGAAGCTTTTGGCATTTGTAAAGTTTATATGATACTTGTTGCCAAGCCTATTGTTGCTTGGGTTTCCAACCTAGGATAGCAGGTAAGTCGTTAGTAATTCACGGTCATTTAACGATTGGGATTAAAAGTGATGGATTTTGAAAACGTTTGGCTTAACTTTGATTGCCTAGGAACAGTGGGTATGGAAACTGAAAAATGAGTAAAGTTGGGGTATCAAAAATGATATTAACCCAAACTTTTACAACAAACATTACTTCTAACCAACGTGGGATAAAACTCTTCATGGCGGGACATATATATATATATATTCAAAGTTGGTAAAGAAGCACTATTGTTATGCCACCTCACCACCTTTTGATAAATTTTCATTGCAATGTATCCATGTGGAAGCTTTACAAACTCTTGGTTTTCAAGTCATTAACTAACTAGGTTATTACCGAATGCGATGTACAGATTGACTTAGTATTATTTAAATATAATTTCGTAGATATAATCGCAAACTATTTGAATGAGCTAACAATAGATGTCCTCATAATTAATAAATATTAATAAATAAATAAAAAGGTGTGAGATCACACCGAATCATAAAACCAAAATTCATGGCAATAATAAAATCGAACAAATATTCATAGTGTGAGTGTGAGACAAAAAAAGAAGGGAGGAAGTATCACGAAGACGAATCGTCAAGGAAGTGTGTTTGATGGAGGAGAGGTATTTCGCAGGTGGTTGTTTGTGGTGTTCGTGGAACACATTTAATTAAATTAGATAAAATATATCTTAAATTGATCGAGTTTTGTAAAATAATAAAAATTAAAAACTTCTACCATGAGAATGGGGAGCCATAATCAAGCTGAAGCTTATCTAAATCAAATGTAATAAAATCTATCAAGTACAAACCGGTTTAAAATAATAATTTATATACATATATAGCACTTAGTATGTATGATTTTAATAGTTTTTTGTGCAAAAGTTGTTTATAATAAGATAGTTTTCTAAACTTGTAATAAATAGTTTAAAAATTAATTAAAATAATATGAAAGCAACGAAAAATAAGGTAAATATTCAAAATGGATCATATGAATATGTAATTGAAAGATTAAATCTATTCGCAAAAACATTTTTACCATGAAAATTCGAATTACTAATCAAGTGAAATGTGTCTAAATCAAATTTAATAAAAATCTATCACGTACTAACCGATTTTGGCAAAAATAATAATAAAAAAAACTTTCACCATATATAAAGGAGACACGGTTTTAAAATCTATCGAGGATTTTAATTTTAAGACAAAGAAAAAAGAAAAAAATACAACTTCACGAGAAATTGACACGTCGAAGAACATAATTCCTTTAAAACTTTGTACATTCAACACAAAGTCGTCGTAATGTGGCGAAGACAATAACTTTATTTTAATAATAGTTAATATATAATTAATAGATTAGTAATTATTAATATATATATATATATATATATATATATATATATATATATATATATATATATATATAAGTAGAAGAACAAATAACATAAAATTGTCTTGTGAATAATTTGTATTAATTAAATATTATGAAATGAAAATAGATGGAAATTGAAGAGTTTCAATCAAATTAAACTTGTATAAATTAGACAAGATAAAATCTAGTTTAATTAAGCGATATTTGAAAAAAAATAAAAAAACAAAATCCTTAATTCCTATCATAAATTTACTTGTGAAACGATATCTTAAATATGTTTTATCTTATCAAATTAGTTTTAGGATTTTTATCTTATCTAATTAGATTTAAGATTTTTATCTTAAATTAATCAATTTTGAAAAAAAACATTTACCATTTCGATGGTGACACGTGGCATCACAAAATCCCTTTAAATGTTTTAGTTTTTTCACGAAAAACCGCCTAATAATGGCGATATGACTTCTTTTAGTAATAATTATAGATAACAATGCATAATAATAATCAATCTGATAAGGGGTATTAGTATTGATATATATAACTTCTTCTATTGTCAATATTAGAAGACTTATATTTAAAAACTTTTACAAAAACATTACTTTTAACCAATGTGGGATAAAACTCTTGAGCGGGGCGTTACTTGTAATAACTCACTTCTAAAACCATACTTTAAGTCTTCATATCTTAATCATCCAAAATTTGATTTGGACGAATAAATATATCATTTCGATGCTCTTGTCGAGTAAAACACATTTGCACAATTACTTTTGCCAACAAACAAATGACACGTAAATAAATTGTGCTCTCAAGTTGCACACTTATTTCACTAAAAACACTTTATTTTAACAAGTATTATAATTTAAGTTTTGATATATTATTCATCCAAAACTCCATTTAGACAAATAAATATATCATTTCGATGCTCTCATCGAGTAGAATACTATAAGTGATTTTCAATTGATCACTAGATCCTACTAGCGCAGACTATTCGTGTAGTATTTAGGATGTCGATCCTGAAGGGACTTTGAATCAAGCATAGAAAGAACTCACAATTAAAATTATCTAGGCGATTGATTTCAAGATTTTGGTTGTGATACACAAATTAAATTAGCAAGACTAAATTAACTAAATTAAAATGCAAGATTAGATTTTTGATTAAAAGCAATAATTAAAAAGCTTCAGGATTTCGGTTCACCACAACAATGAATTTATAAATTTCAGTAACAATCTTTCCATTCGTGATGAATGCCAAATTTTGAAGGCGAATTGCATAAAAATAGTTAATTGCATTCTTTCGAACTACTCTCAACCGTGCCTAGATTAATTCAAATCGATGTCTCGCTCAATGAATTAAATTAAACTCATTATGTTCTACAATTCTATAAGTCTCTAGAAATTTAATCAACTCGTTCTCATGAATTTCCTAGTTGATATTAGAGTTCGTTACCTACTGACTTCACCCTTCGCCAGCAATGCTAAGATTATTGCAAAATGTAATAGTTTCACCTTCAGTCCATCGCTACTAGAATTTTATACAATTATTAACAAAACGAAATCGAATCAAAACGGGTGACATTCAAATAAACGAATAAAAGCACTTTATAAATCCATTCTGAGACTCGCTAATCCTAGGAATTAAAACTACTCACACATAATTAAAGTAACTAGAATAAACATGTTAGAATAATCATGGAAATAAAATAAAAGTAAAGAAGGGAAGAAGAAAAGAACTTGTAATAACAAAATATTTTCGAATGGATTCACAAACTAGAGTCTTCAAATATAAAATTATTTTTAAATGTTTATCTAACTATTTGAGAGGAGAATATGGAAGTAAAATTATATCCTTTTAAGGAGGGGAAGAAGGAAGATATATAGGAAAAACTAAAGTTTTTCTCCCCTGTCTCACCAAAATAAATTGATAATGAAATAAATGAGAAATAAATGAGAGATAAATGAGGGACTAAAACTCGATCTCCTTTAGATGTCATTTAGTCTAGATCATAAAAAGGTCCATGAAAATATTGGAAATGACTCTTGAGCTACCAGATTGAAGGTTGCGAAATATTGCGCTTGATTAATTTGAAATCTTCAATTTAATATTTAACATTAGCTTTCCACCCACAAAATAAGCGCTGCTACTCTAAAAAATTTGAATTCAACTCATTTTTTGTCTTTACTTCATCATTAAAGTTTGTCTTTAATTCTAACGACTTTAATAAACAATATTGCAAAACGCCCAATTAAGACAAATAAAGGTAAAGGAGCCGAAAGTATCCAAAAATAAGCCCAAAGTATCCAAAATATAGACAATATGCACATTTATCACTCTCCCAAACTTAAGATTTGATCGTCAGGAGCAAAGGAATAAATTCAAATTAAGAATAGCAGGACGGAGAAAATAGGAAGGCACTAGCTTGAGAAAACAAGTGCACTACACCATAGAATTTAGCTCAAATCATCAACATTCAGGAAGACGGGGTCTTTAGATTCCCAAGGTAATAAAATCTCAAGTGCTCAATCTAGATCTCCAATCACTCACTCATTAGACACACTCAATCAAGGAGAAGCTGTGAGGCACAACTAGCTTGAATTATGGCACCACATAAATGTTAAAATTGAAATTCTCTAATCAAGGGGCACTCTCCATTCATGCTATTTAATTTAATTGGCTTGTCATAGGCAAAGCATGCAAAAAGATCATTAGGACTTTATCTTAAGCTTGTATTAGGCCAGCGAGGGCTACAAATGAAGGAATGGATATACAAACCAAGAGAGCATAAAAGAATCATGAAAAATGTAATGCTCGCTCACCACAATGTTCTTCATTTTTTTTCAAAACCTCATCAATTTCAACAATTCCCAAACTTGATTTCTTGAATAATCGGGTTGAAGAAATTACTCGCCATCAATTAACAATTAACCTCCTTATTTCCCCCTAGAGCACATGCAAACTTTATTTTCTTTTTCCTTCGTTAGCCCCTTTTGTTTTCTTTCTTCATTTTTTCATTGCTTCAATTTTTTCAAGGCATGCTAACTTCATCTTTTTTCTTTTTTCTTTTTTTTAATCCCACCAATCAACATATTTTTCAATACCTTCCTTCCTTTT
>CM028377.1:154985927-155057641 GCA_013146195.2 Codonopsis lanceolata | reverse complement strand
CTCCTAACTTAGCTTAACATAACGTGAATTTAACTTAAGTTTAACTTAACGTAACTTAACTTTAACTTAATCCTTAACTAAGCCAGCTTAACTTAACTTAACTTCTTAACTTTAACAAGAACGCAACTTAACTTAACCTTAACTTCTAACTTAACTTTAACTCCTAACTTAACTTAACTTCTTAACTTTAACTTTAACTTAACTTAACTTAACTTAACTTAATCCTAATCCTTAACTTAAACGTAACGTAACTTAACCTAACTTAACATAACTTTAACTTCTAACTTAACTTAACGAATCCTTTAACTTAACTCGAACCGAACTTAACTTAACTTAACTTAACTTAACTTAACGTGAACATGTTAACTGTAGCTTAACTTAATTTAACCGAACTTAACTTAACATAACTTACCTTAACGAACTTAAAATTTAATTAGCTTCATCTTAACGTAACTTAATTAACTTAACTTAACTTAACGCAATCTCAACTTAACATAACATAACATAACATAACATAACTTAACTTAACTTAACGAACTTAACATACTTAACGAACGCAACTTAACTTAACTTAAACGCAGAATCTTAACTTAACTTAACTTAACTAACTTGGCCTTAACGTAACTTAATCAACTAATTCTAACTTTAACTTAATCTTAACTTAACTTTAACTTCTTAACGAACATAAGTTAACTTAACTTAACTTAATTTAACTCTTAACTTAACTTAACTTAACTTAACTTTAACGTAACTTAACTCTTAACTTAGCCACCTAACGTAACTTCAATCCTAACTAATAACTAACGTAACTTAATCTTAACTTAACCTAACTTAACTTAACTTAGCTTAACTCTTAACTTAGCTTAACTTAACTTAACTTAACTTAACTTCTTAACCGTAATTAACTTTAACTTAAAGCTTAACTCCTAACATAACGTAACTTCAACTTTTTAACTTAACTTAACTTAACTTAACATAACTTAACTTAACTTCTTAACTTAACTTAACGTAATCTCAACTTAACGTAACTTAACTTAACTTTAACTTAACTTAACTTAACTTAACTAACCTAACTTAACTTAACTTAACTTAACTTAATTTAACTTAACTTCTAACTCTTAACTTAACTTAACTTAACTTAACTTAACTTAATGTAACTTAAACTTAACGTAACATAACTTTACTTCAATTAATTAACATAACTTAACTTAACATAGCTTAACTTAACTTAACTTAACGTAACATAACTTAACTTAGCATAACGCAACTAACTTAACTTAACTTAAACTTAACTAAACTTAACTTAACGCAATTTAACTTAACTTAACTTAACTTAACTTAACTTAACTTAACTTAACTTAGCTTCGTAACTAACTTAACTTAACTTAACGTAACTTAACTTAACTTAACTTAACTTAAATCCTTAACTTCTTAACTTAACTTAACTTAACTTAACTTTAACTTAACTTAAACGTAACGTAATCCTAACTTAACTTTAACTAATCCTTAACTTAACTTAACTAACATAACTTAACTTAGCTTAACGTAACGTAACTTAACTTAACTTAACGCACTTAACTTAACTTAACCCAACTTAACGCATCCAACTTCAACTTTAACTTCTTAACTTAACTTAACTTAACTTCAACATGTAACTTAACATAACTAAATCTTAACTTAACTTAACTTAACATAACTTAACATAACTTAACTTAACTTCTTAACTTAACTAACATAACTTAACTTAGCTTAACTTTAACTTAACTTAACTTAACTTAACTTAACATAACTTAACTTAACTTAACGAAATCTAACTTAATCTAACGCAACGTAACGTAACTTAACCAGCTAACTTAACGCAACTTAATCTAACTTAACTTAACGAACTTAATCTTAACATAACTTAACTTAACTTAACTTAACTTAACTTAACTTAACTTCTTAACGTAACGTAACAACTTAACTTAAACCTAACTTAACTTAACTTAACTTAACTTAACTTAACTAACTTAACTTAACTTAACTTAACTTAACTTAACTTAACTTAACCTAACTTAACTTAACTTAAATATAACTTAACTTAGCTTAATGTAACGTTAATAACTTAACTTAGCTTTTAACGAACGCAACTTAACTTAACTTAACAGCAACGCGTAACATAACTTAGCAAGCAACTTAGCGTAACTAGCAGCTTAGCATTAACGTAGCAGCAACTTAGCCAACATAACAACTTAACATTTTAACTTAACGCAACCTTAACTTAACTTATTAATAACTTAACTTAATCCTAATCCTAACTTAACTTAACAGTAACATAACGTGGCTTAACTTAGCAACCCCTTAACGTAACATAGCAGCAACTTAACTTAGCTTAGCAGCAACGTAACATAACATTAACATAACTTAACTTAACTTAACTTTAACATACCCTAACTTAACTTAACTTAGATTAACCAACTTTAACTTTAACTTAACTTCTAGCTTAACGTAGAGAATCAACAAGCGCTCACATTTTTGTTTTTATTAAATTAAATTCAAGCAAAATAAAAACTATAAATTGATAGTATAAATTTAGAAAATATTCAAATAAAATTGTTTTATCTATTTAATAAAATAAATTCAAGTAAAACAAATATATTCAAATACACTTTTTGGAACATGTAATTAATTTCACTCTCACAACGCTCTTCTCTCCCGCCTCACAATTTTGAATATATTTTTAATTTTTACTTAAAATAATTGTGGTAGTTAATCTTTTGATATTTAAAATAAATTGATTTGGTAATTTAATAATATTATATTATAAAATATAATAATATTTAACTAGTTTTACACGGAGTAAGCATAAGCGCTCACATTTTGTTTTTATTAAATTAAATTCAAGCAAAATAAAAACTATAAATTGAAAGTATAAATTTAGAAAATATTCAAATAAAATTGTTTTATCTATTTAATAAAATAAATTCAAGTAAAACAAATATAATCAAATACATTTTTTTGGAACATGTAATTAATTTCACTCTCCGCTCTCTTCTCTCCCCCTCACAATTTTGAATATTTTTTTAATTTTTACTTAAAAATATTTGTGGTAGTTAATCTTTTGATATTTAAAATAAATTGATTTGGTAATTTAATAATATTATATTATAAAATATAATAATATTTAACTAGTTTTACAATCTGCGTAGAGCGGCTCACATTTTGTTTTTATTAATCTAAATTCAAGCAAAATAAAAACTATAAATTGAAAGTATAAATTTTTAAAATATTCAAATAAAATTGTTTTATCTATTTAATAAAATAAATTCAAGTAAAACAAATATATTCAAATACATTTTTTGGAACATGTAATTAATTTCACTCTCCTGCTCTTCTCTCCCGCCCTCACAATTTTGAATATTTTTTTAAATTTTTTACTTAAAAATATTTGTGGTAGTTAATCTTTTGATATTTAAAATAAATTGATTTGGTAATTTAATAATATTATATTATAAAATATAATAATATTTAACTAGTTTTACACTGCGTAGAAGCGGCGCCACATTTTGTTTTTATTAAATTAAATTCAAGCAAAATAAAAACTATAAATTGAAAGTATAAATTTAGAAAATATTCAAATAAAATTGTTTTATCTATTTAATAAAATAAATTCAAGTAAAACAAATATAATCAAATACATTTTTTGGAACATGTAATTAATTTCACTCTCTGCTCTTTCTCTCCGCCTCACAATTTTGAATATATTTTTTAATTTTTACTTAAAAATATTTGTGGTAGTTAATCTTTTGATATTTAAAATAAATTGGATTTGGTAATTTAATAATATTATATTATAAAATATAATAATATTTAACTAGTTTTACACCCGTGCGTAGAGCGCGCTCACATTTTGTTTTTATTAATCTAAATTCAAGCAAAATAAAAACTATAAATTGAAAGTATAAATTTTTGTTATATTCAAATAAAATTGTTTTATCTATTTAATAAAATAAATTCAAGTAAAACAAATATATTCAAATACATTTTTTTGGAACATGTAATTAATTTCACTCCCCCACTCTTCTCTCCCGCCCTTACAATTTTCCCCAAATTCCTCCTAACTTTATATAGGTTTTTCCAAAATTTCACACACTCTCCCGCCCTCACAATTTTCACCCAAATTCCCCCCGCTCTTCTCTCCCGCCCTCACAATTTTTCCCAAATTCCCTCCTAACTTTATATAGTTTTCCCAAATTTTCACACACTCTCTATTTCTAATTAAACTCACGGCACTCTCTCTCTCATCCCTGTTGGTGAATCCCTTCGTCTTCTTTCCCAAATTTTCACACTCTCCGGCTCCCTCTTTGCTCCTCCACCTTTGCCGCCTCTGTCTCGCTCTCCGCCTCCTTCTCTTCCAAAGTCGGATCCCAAGCTCTATCTCCCATCCGACCATCCTGCTTCAGATCCGGCGGCTTAGCCTCCCAATTTCTTCTCCTCGGCCGATTTCGCCACCGCCGATTTCTACTCCTCCGCAGACGCCACTGTATCACTCGCCACCGCCACGGCTTCTGGCCCCTCAGGCTCCTCACAGAGTCACAGGTATTGCTCTCCTACCCCTCTTGAATTAATTGAAGCATATAATTGAGATTTCATTGCTATGTTTGGACCTATTTGCAAAGAAATGTAGTGGAAGAGCCAATTTCGAGTTTTTACTAAAACTTTGAATGTTTTGGGGGAAACATTTTTTGTTTCTGCATCAAAAAATTCCATATTCTCAAGAGGTTTACTGTTCAGGTCATTTCACTTCCATGTCTTCACACTTATTGTTGTAAACCCTGTTGTATGTTGTGGTTTCACTTGGAAAAAATGGAAGTCCTTTATATGTCTAGGAGTCTTATTGCCCATGTGTGCAGTTAATAAGCTATACTTGTGTGCAAGTATAAGTGTGTTAGATTGTCTACTCTATTTATTGGGTTTCCGTTTAGTGAAGTGTCTTTATGACCATTGTTTATGCTTAAGAAACAAAGCTATGTGAATTTTGTAAATTTCTTGTGAGTCGGAAAAATTGTGTTTCTCTCAAACTTTACTTGGACACTTGATTTTTTACTGAAAAAAGTGGGGCTGCAAATATATTTATCAAGGTATTCGACTCTCTTCTGCCTAATTTTTTTCTAATTTACAACTCATGTATATGCGTATTCATCAGTGGGATGATTAGATTCGACTTGGAATAGTTCTGATAGATTGGCTATTTTTTTGTTTCATGCAATTTGTTGGTCCGGCCGTCAACTCTTATTTAGATTTCACGAATGCATTGGGGTTGCTTGGCTGCATTGGAATTGTTGTATAGACTAGGGAAAGATTTTTTGCAGCTAGCCTCGATAATTTGTGGTGCTCTGTTCTTCCCTAGTTTAATTGACCTCAGTACTAAAGTGAATGCACATGAAGCGTTGCGATCCGCTTTGGATTTTCATTGATGATAGAATTCTTCTCCTACTTCACAATTTGATGTTAAGTTTCTCGTTAACTACTCTGTTTTTTGTCTCTAATAAACAAAATATAATTCCTTTTTTTGTTGAGTTTCTCTTGGAAGTAGCAAGTCATATTAGCACGTTTACTTCTCATGGATTCTTCTCAAGGGAAAATCAACCAACTATATTAAGAGAAACCATATTTCAGCATCACTACTCATGACACCATAGAGAAAGAAGAGAAGCTTGAGGTGAAAGAGCGAGCATAATTTCTTCGAGTATTATTTCATTTTTGGGAAGCTAGTTAGGTCTTTGTTATTAGTACACGCATAATTGTACATTTTTGTGATCTTTGTTGGAAATGGAATGATGTGACAATGGAGAGAAGATAGTAGAGTGGTGGAAAATAAGTTGTAGTTTTAGTACATGTTTTGACAACATAGTTAGATTTATTTGTTTCTCGACAAGTCGCACATTTTCTATCTTTTAGTTTGTTCAAGAACCCAATTTCGTTATTTTGTAAATCTTCTTGTACCATAAATGTACATTTTGCTGTCTTACAAATCATTGTACTACTTAATAAATCATGTTTCTCTTTTGCTTGTAGAACCTGGACAAGGCAATTGACAACAAAGCATTACATGATACCTTTTCAAGCTTTGGCAATATCCTCTCCTGCAAGATAGCTACTGATCCGTCTGGCCAGTCAAAAGGCTACGGTTTCGTGCAGTTTAAAAATGAAGAGGCCGCTCAAAGTGCTATTGATAAGTTAAATGGCATGCTGATAAACAAGTTTATGTTGGCCATTTTCTTCGCAAGCAGGAAAGAGACACAATCATGAGCAAGATAAAGATGATTTTAATGTGTTCAAGATAAAGTTTTTCTTGATCCTCGTGTCGTAGGATTTTTTTAATTTTATTTTTAGGTTTTTTATTAGATATGGTTTACATGGATTGGTACAAGTTTAAATTTCCAAGTTAACTCTAGAAACAAGTTTTTGGTATTAATTGTTATATATGGTTTACATGGATTGTTGTAATAAAATTTACAGTTTGATTTTTTAAAATTGGTTTTATATTATTGTTTATTTTGTATGTTCAGTTTAGTATTAATTGTTATATTATAAGGTACAAAAATTTATCATAATAGCATTTTTGGGTATTTTTTTTAATTTGTAAAAAGCCTTTAGCGATGGAATTTTCCGTCGCTGAAATTCAAATTTAATTAATTTTTAAACGCCTTCAGCGACGGAATTTTCCGTCGTTGAAATTCACATTTAATTAATTTTTAAACGCCTTTAACGACGGAATTTTCCGTCGCTGAAATTTAAATTTAATTAATTTTTAAATGCCTTTAGCGACGGAAAATTCCGTCGCTGAAATTCAATTTTAATTAATTTTTAAACGCTTTTAGCGACGGAATTTTCCGTCGCTGAAATTCAATTTTAATTAATTAAAAAAATCCTTTAGCGACGGAATTTTTCCGTCGCTGAAATTCAATTTTAATTAATTTTAAAAAGCCTTTAGCGACGAAAATTCCGTCGCTGAAAATCAACCTTTAGCGACGAAAATTTCCGTCGCTAAAGGCTGCCTTTAGCGACGAAAATCGGTCCGTCGGACATCAGCGGCGACGGATTAGCGACGGAAAAATTCCGTCGCTGGGGGCCTTTAGCGACGGAAAATTCCGTCACTAAATGTCATTTTTCTAGTAGTGTCTTGAAGTAATACATACAGACATTTGTGGACCTTTTGATGTTCCAACGTTTGGGGGAGAAACATACTTCATCACCTTTATATTTGATTATTCACGTTACTGTTATCTCTATCTATATATTGCATAACAAATCTCAATATGTGAATTTTGTTCAAATATTCATAACGGAGGTTGAGAGGCAATTAGAGAGAAAAGTGAAAATCATAAGGTCTGATAGAGGTGGAGAATTTTATGGTAGGTATGATGAAACAGGACAACATCCTGAACCTTTTGCCAGACTCCTCGAACAACTTGGAATTGTAGCTCAATACACAATGCCAGATTCTCCATGGCAGAATGGTGTAGCTGGAAGGCGAAATCGTACGCTTTTGGAAATGGTTAGAAGCATGATGAGTCATGCTAAGTTGCCCATTACGTTGTGGACACATGCTCTTCGTATGGTCGTATATATTTTAAATAGGGTTGCTAGTAAAGCAGTTCCAAAGACTCCTTTTGAGCTGTGGAAAGGCTGGAAACCTAGTTTAAAACACCTGCAAGTTTGGGGACGACCAGTTGAAGCGAAGGTATATAATCCACAAACAAACAAATTGGATTTGAAAACCATAAATTGTTATTTTATTGGTTTTCCTGAAAAATCCAAAGGGTATATAATTTATTGTCCTAACCATAAGCTGTGAATTGTGGAAACTGGTAATGTCAAATTCATTGATGATGGCATGATTAGTAGGAGTATATTTGTGGAAGATAAATCTGTTCACGAAGTTAGGGTAACAATCCCATTACCCAATAATCAAATAGACAATGTGAATCCTTCCATCGTTGAACCGTTAAACGTCGAAGGATCACCTGTGGCTCCACTCATCGTTGAACCGATAAACGATGAAGAGCCACAACCACATCAGCCACAACCCCATAATGAAATCATTGCTAATGAAGAAATTGTAGAACAAGCATAGGAACCGGCATTGAGAAGATCTCGATGAGAAAAACGAATTAATTGTTATCCATGATGATTACATTGTTTATCTACAAGAATCTGATTTTGACATAGGGATAATGAAAGACCCAGTTTCTTATTCACAAGCCATTACAAGTAATAATTCTGATAAATGGATTGATGTCATGAAGGATGAGTTGAAATCAATGGCAGATAATCAAGTCTGAGAACTAACTCATTTGCCGGAAGGACACAAAACAGTTGGGTGTAAATGAGTCTTCAAGACCAAACGCGACTGTCATGGCAATATTGAGCAATATAAAGCTAGACTTGTAGCCAAAGGTTTTACTAAAAAAGATGGCATAGATTACAAAGAGACTTTTTCTCCTGTGTCAAAGAAAGATTCTCTCAGAATTATTATGACCTTAGTAGCTCATTATGACTTAGAGTTACATCAAATGGACATGAAAACATCATTTCTTAATGGTGAGCTACAAGAAGAAGTTTATATGCGTCAACCTAAAGGTTTTACATTGGAAGGACAGGAAGACATGGTCTGCAAACTTAAGAAATCCATTTATGGACTTAAACAAGCCTCCTGGCAATGGTATTTAAAATTCAACGAAACCATTAATGCTTTTTTTTTTTTGAAGAAAATACTGTAGATCCATGCATATACCTCAAGATCAGTGGGAGTAAATTCATATTTTTGGTTCTGTATGTTGATGACATATTATTGGCAAGTAGTGATCTTGGCTTAATGTATGAAACCAAAGCTTATCTTTCTAAAAATTTTGAGATGAAGGACATGGGTGAAGCTTCCTACGTGATTGGGATAAAAATATTCCGTGATAGATCACATGGATTACTTAAACTCTCCCAGAAAACATACATCGAAAGAGTTTTAGAAAGATTTGAAATGGCAACATGAACTGCGAGCGTTGCTCCAATTCAGAAGGGAGACAAATTCGGTCTCTATCAATGTCCTAAAAATGAATTCGAGAGTAAGCAAATGGAAAACATACCATATGCTTCTTTAGTAGGAAGTTTGATGTATGCACAAGGCATGACATCAGCTTTGCTATTGGTATGTTAGGAAAATACCAATTAAATCCAGGAATGGATCATTGGAGAGCTGGAAAGAAAGTTTTGAGATACTTACAGGGTACGAAGGATTATTGTCTTACATTCAAGAAGTCAGATCAATTAGAGTTGGTTGCCTATTCAGATTTCGATTATGCTGGATGCAAAGACACTCTAAAGAGTACTTTTGGTTATGTTTTTCTACAAGCTGGAGGAGCAATCTCATGGAAAAGTGCAAAAAAATCTATTATTGCTAATTTTACGATGGAAGCTGAATTTGTAGCTTGTTTTGAAGCTACAAATCATTGCTTATGGCTGCGAAATTTCATATCAAGATTTAAAGACTTGAATTTTGTCTCTGGACCGTTGAAACTCTATTATGATTTATGATAATGCCGCAGAAGTATTCTTCTCTAAGCATGATAGATACTCTAAAGGGATAAAATACATGGACCTTAAGTACCTATCGGTGAAGCAAGCAATTCAGAAGAAACCGTTGTTCATTGAGCATATAAGCACAACACTTATGGTTGCAGATACACTTACGAAGGGGCTACCTCCTAAGACTTTTTCTGAACATACTTTAAGTATGGGTCTAGAGAGAGTGACTGATTATTAATTTATCGTTTCTTATGCTTATACATTGAACTTCTATTGAGCTCTTATTTATGACATTCTGAATTTTATTTCTGTTTCCATATTTTGTATACTTTATATGAATGGATAATTGATAACGGAAAAAGTTCTTGAAGAAAGAACATTATTGGACCCTTATTTATACCATTGCTTAAAAGGCCTAGTAAATTAAGTTATTTATGTTGTAGTACATGGAAGGAACCATGTTGAAAACCTGATAATATGGAACCGCTATGACTCTCATGGATAACTTGTTTTGCGAAGGTATTATGTTAACCATCAAGTTATTAATTTAGTAATTATGCGCGCCTTATATTTCAAGATTAACCATTAAAGGATTATCACTTTGACCAAGTGGAAGACTGTAAGATATATTTCTTGCAGGTTAAGAAAATATTTATATGGTCAATAAGTGATAATCATAGTTGATTTGAAATTACTAAATTACAATAAATTTAGTTTGTAAAAGGGTAAGTTTCCTAAATAAACTCTACCTTAATGGACGGTTGAGATTAAAACCTAATAGGAATTTGGTTCTCTCTTTGCCTATAAAAGAGATATAATACCCATCATATTAATCTATTGCGTTAAATCAACTTATTAGGGTTTTAGGCCAAAAGGGAGAAACCATATTCAGCCTCTGCTTCTCTATTATACTGCAGATTTCGGATCAATGGCAAATCACTAGAAGCAACATGTCTTCATCATGTATTTTAATTAAGAGTATTTTGCTATTATGATTATCATGAAGTTCAAGATCTAGGGTTTAAGATTAATGACTTACATCACAGCTCAACTGCCTTCCTTCCTCTTTATTTTTTTAAATTTTGCAGAGGATCCACTTTGATAAGAATGCTAAAGATGTTTCGTTAAAAGAATAAGCGCTTAGACAAGTCAAAATTATTTAATAGAAACGAAGATAGGGCATTATACTTTCCACATCTTATACAATGTTCAATTGATCTGATCAAATGAGAAAAAAGAAAGATACTCATAGAGAGAAGTCATTTCTGTCAGCTACCATTTCCCGTCTTTCTGGTTTTGTGAGAAAATAAAAAGCTCTTGCACACTCAACATAATTCTTCGTGTTCTATGGAATTTTTTAACGTTCGAATGTCTTCCATCTTAAAAGAATTAACTAGTAGGTTCATGACTTCTTAGGATAATAATGAACACTGTCAATTTTACATATTTTTTTTCTGCGACACTTTTCATCATTAGTATATGCATTGCAACCCATGACACAACTGGCTCCATTCTTTCACTTTTCTGAGCATAAAGATAGAGTTATAAATACTGATCGTCAGGGCTTCTTCAATTAGTTTTATACCAAGTTATCAAATTGTAGATTGTGAGTTAGATGAGTAAAACTTAGTAGAACATGTAGGCCGATTTCGTAATTGATAATCAAAAAAGCCTAGAAACAGATTTACACATTTGTCATACGTCAAAAAATTCCCAAACCAAAGAAACAAAGGTTCACGTGGAGAATCAGACATGAAGCCCAAGCGAAAGCATTGTCGTTGTTGCATGTAGTGCAGGGGGCACCGGGTCAAGCTGGAGCTGCGACTACATCTCCCTCTCTGCAATGGAAGGATAACAGGACGTTGCTACTTGGTTCAATTAATGTCCAACGGGTTCTCACTAATCAAACGATGGTATAAATTTGGAGTTGTTTTTGGCTATTGTTTCTGGCCTTAGTTTTATCAAACATGCGGAAAAGATTACTCTACTGGGAAGGAAACGAAAATATGAAACTGTTGATGTGGGATAAGTTTTGAGTGTTCAAAATTATGCATCCCATTGTGTTTTAATTACCAAATTATAAAATATATGCATGATTACAAAATATACTTAATGTGTTTTCATATACAATAGATTCATTTTAAAGTCAATCTTAACAACCCTTCATGTTATAAGAGAGGTAACATGTTCAATGCATTTGTTCAATATTAGTTTTTCATAAAAAAAATGTTTCAATTCCCAAAGCAAAAAATGCAACTAAACAAAATAATAATGTTGCCATTTTTGGAAAGTGAATTTTGGCGGGAACTTTCCAAAAATCGCACCTCTCTTTATATATATATATATATTATTATTATTATTATTATTATTATTATATTATACTCCCTTTGTTCTTAAAAAAATTCTCAGTTTTAAAAAAATGTTCAATTTCTAATATTTTATTTTTCAGAAAATACCCTTACCATTTTACATTTAATTTGATTATCATATTGATTAAGGGTCTCACTCTCACATGCTTACTAGGTGTGAATTGTTTTTTGGATGTGGCATGGGTAAAAGAGGAGCAAAAGGAATGGAAAAGTTAGAGCACCATATGAGGGTAAATTGGGGGTGGAAGAGAGTCGGTCTATCTGCTAGTGCTATTCAAATCAAATTAAATGGGTGACCAGACCATTCCAAGAAGTTCCCAATTTCTCGTAAAATTCATCAACCTTCACATTGATTTACTTATTAAAATTGGGAATTTAATTAGTATTCTCATCACCCAATCCACATACTTTGCTCAAATCAAGTGATTATTTCAATTTAACTCCCTCACATATTGCTACCACCACTTGAAGAATGATGCCGAGAAAAAAGAAATGGTTTCAGGACCAGTTGTGAGCTCAAAATACAAAATACTCTTTCATTCAATAATCAATACTCAAAAGCCATATCCATGATTGGCGTTGAGCAAAATAAAGATATTGATCAGAAGCATTTTCCAATTTCCAAAGGCATCACTCGAATGAATCATCAAAGAAATTAAGGTGCAGGAAGCAAACCCATTGAAGAAAGGTTACTTCCATGCTACTCACTTACTTCCCTAGCAAGCTATAAGAAAATGAGAAGGAAGAATGGAGAGGTAGAGGGGGCCAAAGCTCAGACTCCATGGATTCACAAAGAGATTCGGGGTTGTACTGGTTTAGGAAGACAAAAGGACGACCTCAACTAAGTCGTTCTTGGCCGGGCGGGAGTTTTAGTTTTATTGGGTAGCGGCTATCCCACATCATCTACTTAGGGAGATCGCTGTGGGAAGAGCAGGTACATTATGCGCGCTCGCTGGTTTTGGCAAAGTACGCAGCCACGCGATGAGCCTTTCGCCTTTTACTAAAGAATACCGTGTGTTCGCCGCATTTAAGTGGCATACGCTCATTTTTGGAAGGGTCTCTCCTCTATGGGAAGGCCCCCATACAATATTAGTCTGAAACACTTTTTGAATTTGAATTTGAATCTTTTTAGACTAACAAAATATCTATGTTGATTCTTGAGTTGGTGGAATGGTTGTGAGCAATTACATCCTGTCTGTATTTCTTATGTTGGTCAGTTGGTGGAATCCTAAATAGGCAGTTTATTTATTTACTTATCTATTTCTCACTCAAGATTCTTTTTCTTGATGTAAAGTGTATTTAGGGGGGATGCATAAAATTGACTGCAATTAACAATAACGGTACAAACAATCGCTTGAGGCGTGCATGGGGCTATGTTCTTGATATCATCCCCTTAAGCCAGACACATATATATCCTGTTGGGAGAAAAGGTGTGGTAGACTTGGGACTTCTCTAACTTATCCGTTGTTAAAATAAAATAAAATAAAGTGATACATAATACTCAATTTGCTGGTTTGCACTCTTTTTGGTGTACATATTTTTTCTAGGGGTAAGGTTTATGATTATGTTTTATTAATAAAATTCTGGGACTATTGTCTCCCTTTCTTTACAAATAAAAAAAGAAGCAAATTTAGAGGAATCACTGACAAGTGATTTAAAATGGTAATAAGATATCAAAATATGCTGCATTTGCATAGGTGTTGTGGCAATTTGTGAGTATTGCCTTTTTCATAACTTATCCCACATTGACAACTTACCAAACATCAGAGAGCTTAATATAACACTGTTGGCAACACTTGTAATTGTCCCTCTGGGGACATCCGATAAAATTGGAACGATAGAGAGAAGATTAGCATGGCCCCTGCACAAGGATGACACGCACAAATCGAGAAATGGTCCAAAAATTTTTTGGATCCCTATCTCCATCCTCTTGAGAAGCCCATAAAGAGAGGTCGGTCTTGCAAACAAAAAGAAAGAAGCAAGGTTATCTCCTTGCCATCAACTTCATTCCACCTTGTAAGAAAATGAGGAGAGCTTGAATGTATTGTTGTTAGGACTTGCTATTTTGGATCCCTGTCTCTATCCTCTTGAGAAGCCCATAAAGAGAGGTCGGTCTGCAGACAAAAAGAAAGAAGCAAACTGGGTTGTAGAAAGGTTATCTCCATGTCATCAACTTCATTCCAACCTTTAAAAAAATTGGAACGATACAGAGAAGATTAGCATGGCCCCTACGCAAGGATGACACGCACAAATCGAAAGAAATGGTCCAAATTTTTTTTGGATCCCTATCTCCATCCTCTTGAGAAGCCCATAAAGAGAGGTCGGTCTTGCAAACAAAAAAAAAAGAAGCAAATTGGGTCGTAGAAAGGTTATCTCCTTGCCATCAACTTCATTCAATTCCACCCTGTAAGAAAATGAGGAGAGCTTGAATGTGTTGTTGTTAGGACTTGCTATTTTGGATCCCTGTCTCTATCCTCTTGAGAAGCCCATAAAGAGAGGTCGGTCTGCAGACAAAAAGAAAGAAGCAAACTGGGTTGTAGAAAGGTTATCTCCATGTCATCAACTTCATTCCAGCCTTTAAAAAAATGAGAGGAGCTTGAATATGTTGTTGTTAGGACTTGCTAATTTGGATCCCTGTCTCCATCCTCTTGAGAAGCCCATAAAGAGAGGTCGGTCTGCAAACAAAAAGAAAGAAGCAAACTGGGTTATAGAAAGGTTATCTTCATGCATCAACTTCATTCCAACCTTTAAAAAAATGAGAAGAGCTTGAATGTGTTGTTGTTAGGACTTGCTATTTTGGATCCCTGTCTCCATCCTCTTGAGAAGCCCATAAAGAGAGGTCGGTCTGCAAACAAAAAGAAAGAAGCAAACTGGGTCGTAGAAAGGTAATCTCCATGCCATCAACTTCATTCCACCCTTTAAAAAAAATGAGAAGAGCTTGAATGTGTTGTTGTTAGGACTTGTTACTATGAAAAAGAGTTTGAATGTGTTGTTGTTAAGACTTCGTTACTATGAAAGTAAGTTTGAATGTGTTGTAATTGTCCCTTCGGGGACATCCGATAAAATTGGAACGATACAGAGAAGATTAGCATGGCCCCTGCACAAGGATGACACACACAAATCGAGAAATGGTCCAAAAAATTTTGGATCCCTATCTCCATCCTCTTGAGAAACCTATAAAGAGAGGTCGGTCTTGCAAACAAAAAGAAAGAAGCAAACTGGGTCGTAGAAAGGTTATCTCCTTGCCATCAACTTCATTCCACCCTGTAAGAAAATGAGGAGAGCTTGAATGTGTTGTTGTTAGGACTTGCTTTTTTGGATCCCTGTCTCCATCCTCTTGAGAAGCCCATAAAGAGAGGTCGGTCTGCAAACAAAAAGAAAGAAGCAAACTGGGTTGTAGAAAGGTTGTCTCCATGCCATCAACTTCATTCCAACCTTTAAAAAAATGAGAAGAGCTTGAATGTGTTGTTGTTACGACTTGCTATTTTGGATCCCTGTCTCCATCCTCTTGAGAAGCCCATAAAGAGAGGTCGGTCTGCAAACAAAAAGAAAGAAGCAAACTGGGTCGTAGAAAGGTAATCTCCATGCCATCAACTTCATTCCACCCTTTAAAAAAATGAGAAGAGCTTGAATGTGTTGTTGTTAGGACTTGTTACTATGAAAAAGAGTTTGAATGTGTTGTTGTTAAGACTTGTTACTATGAAAGTAAGTTTGAATGTGTTGTTGTTAGGACTTGTCACTATGAAAGTCCAACTAAAGCTGGTTTATAAATTGTATTTCTTTTCTTTTTGTAGAAAGTGCTGGTTTTGTTCCTTAGTTTTGTAGTGTTGTCCTTTTAGAAAGGAGAAGAGAAGCAATACTTGTTGCAGCACTTATGATGAGGTTCCATACATTTGAAAAATTACCATAAATAAAACTAGTTAATTAAGTGGGCAAGATGTAAGTCAAATAATAAGTAAAATTCATATTGGTCACATAAACCCATAGCAACCTCTTATTTTTCCATCTTAACCAACAAACTTCAAAACAAAGCAACCATCCCTTCCTTCGTTCTAGTGAGATACAACAGCTTGAACAACTAGGTAGATGCGTAACTCTGTTTTTAGAACATTAATTTGTTATTGTTGAGCTATTGCATTAATTATAACACGAAGTCCATTTGGCACCATAAAGAAAGCGAGCAGCTACAATACATGGAAATTCCATAATTCATTCAACTTTTTTTTTAACATACTGTAATATTTTGTAAATGATAATAAACGATCAAAAGAAACATATAAACATATATGTAATACTCCAACATTTTCAGCACAATGCCCAAATCTTATTGGACATCAATATATAGAACTTGAACATTTTATTCAAAAAAAATAGAGAAAAAATATACTGCGGATCTGATCGTCTGATGACTAACAAGGTAATTCTACCTAGCCACTCCAAAAAAATGAAGGTAAATTTCTGAATTAAGCGAGTGGATTTGAGCAATGGCAATCGATCAGCACAGATACATTGTGAGATATATGTTCAAGACCAACACCAGCACCAATGGGAAATCAAATCAACATATTCATGACCCACTCGATTATCCTCGAGTTGGATTGACTCATAACAACCCAACTGTCCCACCCCCAACTCTAAATGGAGACCACCTTGAGTTAACTATGTTAAATTTTATCACATAGAAAAGACTCGTAACCAGTTGAATATGCTTACGGTAAGAAAATAAGAATTCCTCAAATACAAGCAAGACACAACGACCAAATCAGAAATCAGATTCAAACATATTTTATTCTAGCTTTCATAACATGGCAATGAAAACAAGTCCAATGGCTCTTTCAAGTACATGCAAGAAGAATGTAGGATGTTTCGATGGAGTCCACAAAGAAAGCATTGGAAGGGCTCATCCCTTTTTATTGAACAAATTTAGAGTTCTTCAGTCTCTATTTATTCAAGTTCTTATACTTGAACAAATTTAGAGTACTTCTTCATCCCTTTCAGGCTCATTCATTTTAGTATTCCCACAATCTACCCTCATATCTCAATCAAAGCCTACACCATCGAACCAAATGCACATTTCAATTTTTTTGTAAACAACAATAAACAGATGGAGTTTAGCACAAATTCCTCCATTTATACAAAATACACCAGCTAATATTTTTACCCAAAAAAGTAAATGCGACTTCATGAAATTGCTTGTCTTTTCATTTTACATGACATTTAATGAGATAGACCAATTCAGTTTTACATTTCACCCATTTTACAAAAAAAATGACATCATCAAAAAACATACTCCCTCCGTCCCTAAATTATCGTCCTCCTTTCCTTTTTCGTCCGTCCCAAAATAATTGTTCAGTTTGTAACATACTTTTTTAGAACATCACTTTTACCACTTTACCCTTACTTTTTCACTCTACTTTAATTATGGGCCACATACACATGGAATTTAAAGGAAACTACACATTAAACCAATATAAATAATCAAGTCAATTGTTTTTTCTTAAACTGTGCGTCGGGTCAACTAGGACGATTATTTAGGGACGGAGGGAGTATTAAACAAGTACCACCATTCCTTAAAAAATAAGACTAATATCATATGAGCTAATAGCTCACGTATCATAAAAATAAATACTACACTTGATCTTAGCCAAAAGGAGGGGAAAGGTATGCTTAAACCATATATGGGCCTTGCTTTTAAAGACGATCTCGATGCTTTTCATGAGGCTAGTATTGATGATCTGAACAAGAATATTGTGCATTGTTACAGGGAGTTTCTCAATTGCATTGAGTTGCTCTTGTTGTTTAGTGCACGACCCATGGGAAACAAATGTTTGCAGATTGGTTAGCTATGGGAAGTTTGAATATATATCTCATCTGCTTCAACACGATGACGTCGATGAGGTTGGAACTGCTAGGAGTAGTGGAATATTTGTTTCTTAGGACCTTAGGCCATCCACTAACTAAAAAAAGAAAACAGAAAAAAGAAGCAATACTTGCAAGTAGCAGGAGAACCTAAGCAAAAGAGCCTACGTCTTCAACTTCTCCCACCGTTTCCACAATAACTTGTTTCCAGTTTAGAGACTTTAATGAGGCCAAGCCCTGTTAAGGAAACCCATCCAATTATCATAAGTTCAAACTTCAAAAACCATTTTATGATTGTGCAGTTTATAGGAGCAATCTAGTTAGCTATGGCTTTGTGGGATTTGTGGCACTTAGTGTGGAGGGTACCGCGTCAGGCTGGTTTCACAGAGCAGCAACTGCTTCCCCTTTGGTCTTGATGTCCAATAAGATTTGGGCATTGTGCTGAAAATGTTGGAGTATTACATATATGTTTATCTGTTTCTTTTGATCGTTTATTATCAATTACAAAATATTTTAGAATGTTAATAAAAAACTTGAATGAATGATAGAATTTCCATGTATTGTAGGTGCTCACTTTCTTTATGGTGTAAATATGTTTTATGGATTTGAGTGATTATTTGAGGATTGTTTGCTAGCATATGAATCAATTCATACCTCAATTATGCATGTTTATAATCTTGGGTTGATCTCTTGGATGATAATGCTCGTGGGATCTCAATTGAGTGTTGCCTTCATTTCATCTTGTCCTTGAGCTTTTCCATAATTCATTCTCTTTGCTCGGGACGATCAAAGCTTAAGTTTGGGGTATTTGATGAGTTCATGTTTATATATATTTTTCCATATATTTTACTCCCAAACTCTATGAAAATCATGTATATTTTGCCCAAGAATTGCACTTATTGTGTTCTTTATTTATTTAAGAGAAGTTGGGCATTATTTAAGCCTATTAGTTTCATTTCTTAGCAGAATTGGGGAGATTCAAGGCAGCAAGATGCATAATTGGTGAAATAAAAGTCTTTCAATCAACTTTCGTCAAGATCCGTCAAAGGGCTCAAGGTAAATCTCCCTAATGGAAGGTAACGGAGGACGAAATAACGAAGCCTGGAGGGGGAAGTTCTTCCGTGCGCATTCCAGAATCCTAGGGCTCAACGCAAATCTCCCTAACGGAAACTTTCGTATTTTTTTTTCTTTTTTCACTTCGAGAAAGATGTTTTTTAGGAAACATATTATGATATTAAAAAAATCGAGAGCACCTAGAATATGAAAAACAAGCAGTTGTTCAACAGTTCAGGCTTAGAGCCTTAGCCTTAGCCACTTGAAAAATCGAAACCACTAGTAACGGTTCACGGTTGACACCGAAATACTGAATACCGGACCCCAACAATATGAGAGATTCAGAGATCAAATCAAGTTAGATTGATTGCTGCACCAACATATAAGAAAGAAAAAATAGTGTAAATTTGTAATCTACTTGCACAATTTTTAGACTATGAGATTTTGAAAAAAAAATATGGATCAGTAAAATAGTAATTTACGAGTCCTAAAAACCTTAAACCAAGAAATATGAGTTTGAGGGTTTAGGGTCTGAAGCAGAGAAGAGTCGAAGGCTCGAAGAGGGGAAAATTTTTGAAAATTGAAATAAGGAAAATAAATAAATTAGACGAGTACCGACCTGCATCATCAGTCCTCTCTGTCTTCACCGGGACCGGTAGCTTCGAGTTCGAGGAACAGGCCCAGAGTGAGACTGTGAGAGAGTTTTTCTTGCTTTGAAATTGAACAGCAGGAAGAGGAACTGTTGAAAGTCGAACTGATGGTGGAGTGGAAAATCAGGCGACCATAGCATAGGGAAGATTGAAGAGATTGAGAATCTCAAGTTCGAGGGTTTGTTGTTTGCCGTTGATCATTCCATCCTTCTGTCCGACTGTCCGTCTTTAGCGGCTAAGCGCCCTTTCATTTAATCGTCTGCCGGCTGTCGTATCTTGTCATCTTAACAACTAAGTCGTTTCCAATTGTCAATTTTTCATCCCTTTTAATAATAATAATAATAATAATAATAATAATAATAATAATAATATATATATATATATATATATATATATATATATATATATATATATATATATATATATAATTTGGGCCCCTAAAGTTTTTGTGCCCTAGGCGGCCGCCCCTTTGGACTATGCCTAGGAACGTCCCTAACCTTTGTCTTTCTCTTTTGCTCTATGGGGGCGAACACAATGTTAAATCAAAACTCGACCACTTAGCCTACCCTGAGGCTTTGTTTGCTCACTTTCTCTGGTGCTTGTTTGGTGGAGCATTTTGGCCAAAATAGTGGCAAAAAATACAGCGTTTTCTCTTTAAAAGTATTTCAATGCAACATTTTAAAAATGTGCAGCGTTTTAAAATGCTCAATTTGAAACATTTTAAAAATATGTTGCGTTTACAACTACTTTGTTTATAAAAATAGCGTTTTGAAATAATTTATCAAATATGTTTACAAAAAAAAATCGTGTTTTGAAAATATTGCGTTTTAAAAATACCGTGTTTTCAAAAAGTTGTTTTTTTCAAAACACTGCACCAAACGATGCCCTAGTCTGCTAGCTAAATTCTGAATTTTAATCATAAAATGTATTTCTTTGACAATTCATTGGAAAATAAGTGGGGTCAATATGGTCATGCTATGGTGGCGTTTCGATTGTCAAAAAAAGAGTGGCCTTAAATGCAACATAAAAAATATTAAATACCACATTCAATTAAGAGTCTAATTACTAATTAATTATTTTATAAAGAGTGGTCCTAAATATAACACAAAAAACACAAATGCAACATCCACTTAATGGTCTAATTACTAATTAATCTTCTTAAAAAATAGTTACAACTGACCCTAAACTATAAATACTAATTTTTGCTCTTATAAAATAAAATTATATCAGCTTTGAATATTGATATACCTCAAACCCTCCGTTACAATTAACTATAAACTTTCATTCTACTTTCTAACAAACTAGTTATTTAGCCCGTGCTTCGCACGGGTACAATTTGGGATATATATTTTTTGTAATGATAATATAAATTTTAGACATTATAATTAGATTGTTAATATTTTCCATTGTTATAATATTTTTTTTTCTATTTTTACTACTATTAGACAATTTTTTTACTTAAATACTTTTAAAATTAACATAGGTTTCTAACTAACGTGAGATACATATTTTGTTTTAGTAATAATAGTAAAATCTTTAATCTGAACACTTTTAAAATTAACATCTAACTTGATAATAATATTAAAAGTCTTTTTGTTAAAATCTTTTAAAATTATAATTCATTTTTAAACAATGTGAGATGTTTATTTTTTATTTCTATTAGTAATGAAAGTTTAAGTCATTTATCTAAAGACTTTTAAAACCAACAACACATTCTAACCATGTGGTATACATATTTTCTATTAGTAATAATAGTAGTAGATAAAAGATTTTTTAACCAACATTCATTTCTAAATAATGTGAGATACATATTTTATATTGGTAATAACATAAAAAAATGCATTTATCTAATTACTTTTATAACCAATACTCATTTCTAAATAATGTGAGATACATTTCTTTGTAACCAATGCGAGATCCATCATCTAAAAAGTTTTTAAACCAATATCATTTTTCTAACCAATATGAAATACTTCTCTTCTATTGTTAATAATTGTAGACTTTTAAAATCAGCATCACTCTCTAACCAATGTGGGATACATATCCTCATTTGATAATAATAGTAGAAGTTTTTTATTTTAAAAAAAATTATAACCAACATCTATTTCTAAATAATGTGAGATAAATCTCTTCTATTATATTGATGATATAACTAAAAATCTTTTATCTAAAGACTTTTAAAACCAACATCATTTTTTAACAAATGTAGGATATCTCTTCCATTAGTAATAATAGTGATGTATCCAAAAAGTTTAGATACACTAGGCTTGATGATCTGGATATCTGACTTTCAATTCTATTCATGTCTTCAAAGGGCCAAACCTGTCAAACAATGCAAAAACCACCATGAACTGGACAGGGGTTTTCCCTACAAATGCTTTCCGGCGAAAAAATTAGTTTACACAATTAAGTATACAATTCGACAGAGTTTAGCGTACCTCTTCATTTTAAAGAATGAAGGCTTATATAGGGCCAACTTTCAAGGCTTGGGGCTTAACATTAAAGGAAGGGGCATGAAAGGTGGGCACGTTCATGGCCACGTCTGGAACGTGGGGGCGGGTTTCCCGGCATTAACTCTCCACTTTCAAGACAACCGTTACCAAGTAACTGAACGGGATGAGCGTACTCGCTTAGGTCTTTATGCCTGCTTGCTACACACTTGGCCCCTAGGCTTCAGGCAGGAAGCTGCCTGCTCGTTAAGCCTGGGCGACTAGAAATCTTTTATCAAAATACTTTCAAAACTAACATCAATTTATAACCAATGTAAGATACATCTTTTCTATTGGTAATATTAGTAGAGATGTATTTCATATTGGTTATAAATTGATTTTAGTTTTAAAAGTCATTAGATTAAAAATCTAACATTTTATTACTAATAAAAGAGTTGGTATTAAAATAATTATTTTGAGACTTTTAAAATCATTATTCATATTCTAACAATGTGAGATACTTCTTTTTTATTTCTATTGGTAATAAAAGTTTAAGACTTTTATCTCAAGACTTTTAAAACAAACATCATTTTCTAGCCATGTGGTATACATCTTTTCTATTGATAAGAATAGTATTTTTAAAACCAACACTAATTTCTAACAAATGTGAGATATATTATTCTATAGGAATAATAATAGTCTTTTATATAAAAAATTTTGAAATCAACGTCTCTTTCTAAACAACGTAAAATACATCTCTTCTATTGGTTATTTTATCTAAAGAGTTTTGAAACCAACTTCTCTTTCTAAACAATGTGTGATACATCTCTTGTATTGATAATAACATAAAAATTCTTTTATCTAAAAACTTTTATAACCAATATATGTTTCTAAATAATGTGAATCTCTTTGTAACCAATGTCAGATACATTATCTAAAAATATTTTAAACAAATATCATTTTCCTAATTAGTGTGAAATTTATATTTTTTCTATTAGTATTAAGTCTTTTATAAAAAGATTTTTAATACATACATCACTCTCTAACCAATGTGGAATACATCTCATCATTTGGTAATAGTAGAAGAAGTTTTTTATTTAAAAAAATCTAAAACCAACATCTCTTTCTATATAATGGAATGCATCTCTTCTTTTCTCTTTTATTGATGATAAAAGTAGAAGTCTTTTTATTTAAATTTTTTTAAAAATAAACATCACTTTTTAACTAATGTAAGATTTATCTATTTTATTGGTAATAATAGTAATTTAAAATCAACATCAATTTATAACAAATATGTGATACTTATATATATATTCTATTGCTAATAATAGTAAAAGCCTTTTATATAATCTAGAATAATTTAAAATCAATATCATTTTTGGCTATTGTGGTGGGAGTGAAAAGGAAGGAAGGGGTATTGAAAAAATATGTTGATTGGTGGGATTAAAAAAAAAGAAAAAAGAAAAAAAAAGATGAAGTTAGCATGCCATGAAAAAAATTGAAGCAATGAAAAAAAAAGAAGAAAGAAAACAAAAGGGGCGCTAACGAAGGAAAAAGAAAATAAAGTTTGCATGTGCTCTAAGGGGAAATAAGGAGGTTAATTGTTAATTGATGGCGAGTAATTTCTTCAACCCGATTATTCAAGAAATCAAGTTTGGGAATTGTTGAAATTGATGAGTGGTTTTGAAAAAAAAAAAACAAGAAGAAGAACATTGTGGTGAGTGAGCATTACATTTTCATGATTCTTTTATGCTCTCTTGGTTTGTATATCCATTCGTTCATTTGTAGCCCTCGCCTTGGCCTAATGTTACAAGCTTAAGATAAAGTCCTAATGATCTTTTTGCATGCTTTGCCTATGCCATGCCAATTAAATTAAATAACATGAATGGAGAGTGCCCCTTGATTAGAGAATTTCAATTTTAACATTTATGTGGTGCCATAATTCAAGCTAGTTGTGCCCCAGGCTTCTCCTTGATTGAGTGTCTAATGAGTGAGTGATTGGAGATCTAGATTGAGCACTTGAGATTTTATTACATTGGGAATCTAAAGACCATGTCTTCCAGAATGTTGATGATTTGAGCTAAATTCTATTGTGTAGTGCACTTGTTTTCTCAAGCTAGTGCCTATTTTCTATTTTCTACGTCAGGGCTATTCTTAATTTGAATTTATTCCTTTGCTCGGGACGATCAAAACTCAAGTTTGGGGGAGTGATAAATGTGCATATTGTCTATATTTTTTTTTGGATACTTTGGGCTTATTTTCCTAGTCAATATTGCATTTATCATTGCTAATTTAATTGTTTCGGCTCCTTTACCTTTATTTGTCTTAATTGGGCAGTTTTGCAATATTGTGCATTAAAGTCAAGCTTTATTGGTGAATTAAAGACAAACTTTAATGATGGAGTAAAGACAAAAAAAGAGTTGAATTCCAGCTTTTTTCGTGGGCAGCGCTTATTTTCGTGGGTGGAAAGCAAATGTTAAGTATTAAATTGAAGATTTCCAACAACAATCGCGCCTAAATATTTCACAACCTTCAATCGGGGCAGCTCAAGATTCATTTCCAATATTTTCCAGTTTGGACCTTTTTATGCATCTAGACTAAATGACATCTAAAGGGAGAATGGATCAGAGTTTTTAGTCCCTCATTTATCTCTTTATTTCTCATTTATTTCTCATTACTCCAATTTATTTTGGTTGGTGAGACAAGGGGAGAAAAAAAACTTAGTTTTTCCTATATATATCTCCTTCTTCCCCTCCTTAGAAAAGGATAGAATTTTACTTCTATATTCTCCTCTCAAATAGTTAGATAAACATTTTAAAATAATTTTATATTTGAAGACTCTAGTTCGTGAATCCATTCGAAAGTATTTTGTTATTACAAGTTCTTCTTCTTCCCTTCTCTTTACTTTTATTTTTATTTCCATGATTATTCCTAACATGTTTATTTTAGTTACTTTAATTATGTGTGAGTAGTTTTCTAATTCTAGTATTAGGTGTAGCCCGTAATGGATTTATAAAAAAAGTTTTTATCTTTCCATTTATTTGAATGTCACCCGTTTTGATTTGATTTTCACTTTGTTAATAATTGTATAAAATTATAGTAGCGAGGGACAGAAAGGTGAAACTATTACATTTTTGCAATAATCTTAGTTACTGAAGTGAAGGACCGAAAGGTGAAGCGTAGGTAACGAAACTCTAATATCGAACTAGAAATTTATGAGAACGAGAGTTGATCAAATTTCTAGAGGCTTATAGAATTTTAAGACATAATGGGTTTAGTTTAATTCATTGAGCGAGACATCAGATTTGAATTAATCTAGGCACGGTTGAGAGTAGTTCGAAAGAATGCAATTAACTATTTTTATGCAATTCGCCTTCAAAATTTGACATTCATCACGAACGGAAAGATTGTTACGAAATTTATAAATTTATTGTTGTGGTGAACCGAAATCCTAGAAGCTTTTTAATTATTGCTTGTAATCAAAAAGCTAATCTTGCATTTTAATTTAGTTAATTTAGTCTTGTTAATTTAATTTGCGTATCACAACCAAAATCTTGAAATCAACCAGTCTAGATAATTTTAATTGTGAGTTCTTCGGTACTTGATTCAAAGTCTCTGTGGGATCGACATCCTAAATACTACACGAATAGCCATGCGCTTGCGGTAGGATTTAGTGATCAATTGAAAATCACTCAACAAGTTTTCTGGCGCCGTTGCCGGGGACTTCGGTAATCAATATCGAGCCAATTCACAATTTGATTAGACTAGACACTTTTTATTTTCATTTTATTTTGTTCATTTGTTTGCTTTTACTAGTTGTTAATTCCCTCTTATGCGAAAAACTCGTATTGCTGACATTTTGCTTGAGGCAGATCCAGAAATCGAGAGAACTTTTCATAGGAGAAGAAGACTTTTTCAAAAGGAAGCACAATCCGGTTTAAAGCTATTTGAACCCGAGATGGCGGCTCAAGAAGACAATAGGACATTAAGAGACTTTGCTGCACCAAATGCTCAAGGGTTGTTCCCAGGAGTCACAAGGCCGAATGTCGAGGCTAACAACTTCGAGTTGAAGCCTTCATTGATCTCCATGGTACAACAAACCCAATTTGGAGGATCGCCCACCGAGGATCCAAATTTGCATTTGAAGATCTTCCTTGAATATTGTGACACTTTGAAGATCAACGGAGCATCCAATGACGCCATAAGACTACGGTTGTTCCCATTTTTTTGAGACACAAAGCAAGGGCTTGGCTACATTCGTTGCCCGTCGGTTCCATAACCACATGGAATCAACTCTCGCAAGCACTCTTGGCTCAATACTTTCCTCCTAGCAAGACCGCAATGATAAGAAATCAAATTACAAGTTTCTCACAAAAGCCGAGTGAATCAATGTATGAGGCATGGGAAAGGTTCAGAGAGATGCTTAGGCTATGTCCCCACCATGGATTGGAGAAGTGGCTCATAGTCCATACATTCTACAATGGACTCACTTATAATGAGAGAATTTCCATTGATGCCGCAGTGGGTGGAGCTCTCATGAATAAGAATGTCGATGATGCATACAAGTTGATTGAAGACATGGCCAACAATCACTCTCAATGGACAACAGAAAGAGGTACCAACCAACCAAAAGGAATTCCAGGTAAGTATGATGTTGATGCTCTTAATTTTATGGCGGCCAAGTTTGATGCTAAATTTGATTCTTTAAGTTCAAAATTTGATAAATTGAATGTGAGTGCAGTCGTGAGTAACAATGGTTTTCCATGTGAAATTTGTGGTGTTTTGGGCCACTTAGCGGTTGATTGTCAAGTGGGAAAATCATTTCCCCAATTTGGGTCTCAAGGACAAGTCAATGCTTTGAATAATTTCAATCAAAGACCCCAAAATGACCCTTTTTCAAACACTTACAACCCAGGTTGGAGGAATCACCCAAAATTTTCATACAAAAACAATTCCAACCAAGCACCTCAAGGCAATTTCAACCAAGCCCCCGGTTTTCAACCTAGACCCTTCAATTCACCCCCTCAAAAGTCCAATCTTGAAAGCTTGTTAGAAAATTTTGTGGTCACCCAACAGAAGCAAAATGAAATGGTCAATGATGCAATTAAGAATTTAACATCTAAAGTAGAAACTTTGGCTATACACAATAAGATGTTAGAGACCCCAATTGCACAACAAGCTTCTTCGTCCTCGACAATGCCTAGAATGTTTCCGGGTAAGCCTGAACCAAATCCTAGGGAGCATTGTAAGGCCGTGACTTTAAGGAGTGGGAAACAACTTGAGGACCCTAAGGTTGGGAATGATGAGAATAAAAATGGTGAGGTTGAGAAAAGTGATGATAATGAACCAATGGTTGAAGTTTCACAAGAAAAAGGAAAAGTAGTTGAACAAGAACCCGAATATGTTCCCCCACCTCCTTATAAGCCACCTATACCATTTCCACAAAGATTGGCTAAGGCTAAGCTTAATAAGCAGTTTGGGAAATTTTTGGAAGTTTTGAAGAAGCTTTACATTAATGTTCCGTTCACCGATGCACTTTCATAAATGCCTTCTTATGCAAAGTTTTTGAAAGATATTTTGTCCAACAAAAGGAAATTGGAAGATTATGAAACTGTGGCTTTAACCGAGGAGTGTAGTGCAATCATTCAAAATAAATTACCTCCTAAACTTAAAGACCCCGGTAGTTTTTCTATTCCTTGTGTGATTGGAAGTCTTAATATCAATCGTGCTTTGTGTGATCTTGGTGCAAGTGTGAGTTTGATGCCATTGTCTGTTTTTAAGAAAATTGATTTAGGTGAATTGAGGCCTACTAAGACGTCATTGTAATTGGCGGATCGTTCTGTCAAATTTGCAGTAGGCATATTGGAAGATGTTCCAATTAAAGTGGGTAAGTTTTTCATACCAGTTGACTTCTTTGTTCTTGAGATGAATGGGGATTCTCATATCCCAATAATTCTTGGTAGACCTTTCCTAGCTATCGCGGGAGCGGTGATAGATGTGAAAAGTGGAAAGCTCTCCTTGAATATTGGAAATGAGAAAGTTAAGTTTAATTTGTCAAGTGCTATGAACTGCTTTTCTGTTGAGAATTCATGTTGCAGGATTGATAGTGAAATAACCAAGTTCATGGAAGAAGTTAATGAAAATCCGAGGGACCCCTTGGAAGTTTGTTTAACTAGCAAAGATGCAAAAAGTCATGACAATCCAGAAGTTGTGGCATATGCAAACTTGATGGATGAAGGAGAAGGTTGTTCACCTCAAAAAGAAGAAGTTGAGAGCCTTAATCTGGGCTCAGATGATCAAGTCTTGGAGGAAGAAAAGGCACCACAGGTAGAACTTAAGCCTCTTCCCTCCTCTCTCAGGTATGAGTTCCTTGGACCTAATTCTACATACCCCATCATTATTAGTGCACATCTAAGTAGTCAAGAAACTGAAAAGTTGCTTAACGTACTTAAGCGTTTTTGTAAAGGTAATAGGGTATACAATTGATGACATCAAGGGCATTCATCCATCTTTTTGCATGCATAGAATTCTTCTAGAAGATGATTTCAAGCCCTCCATTGAAGGGCAAAGGAGGTTGAACCCGAACATGAAAGAAGTGGTAAAGAAAGAAGTGTTGAAACTTCTTGCAGCAGGAATAATTTACCCCATTTCAAATAGTGAGTGGGTTAGCCCTACCCAAGTTGTTCCAAAAAAAGGAGGATTGACTGTTGTCAAAAATGAAAAAGATGAATTGATTCCGTCTAGGGTAGTTACGGGTTGGAGGATGTGCATTGATTATTAAAAAACTTAATAAAGCAACCCGTAAAGATCATTTCCCTCTCCCTTTTATTGATCAAATGTTGGAAAGATTGGCTAAGCATTCATTCTTTTGTTACTTGGATGGGTTTTCCGGTTTCTTTCAAATTTCTATACATCCTAGTGACCAAGAAAAGACCACATTCACGTGCCCTTATGGCACTTTTGCTTATCGGCGTATGCCTTTTGGTCTTTGTAATGCGCCCGCCACTTTTCAACGATACATGATGGCCATATTTTCTGATTTTATTGAGCATATAATGGAAGTTTTCATGGATGATTTTCTGTTTATGGCACTTCATTTGATTCATGTCTAGAAAATCTTTGTTGAGTTTTGCAGCGATGTGAGGATGTGAATCTTGTGCTTAATTGGGAAAAATGCCATTTCATGGTAAGGGAAGGGATAGTGCTTGGGCATTTAGTATCTGAAAGAGGTATTGAGGTCGATAGGGCAAAAATTGAAATCATTGACAAAATGCTTCCTCCCACTTCAGTTAGAGGTGTGCATAGTTTCTTAGGTCATGCCGGCTTTTATCGTCGATTCATTAAAGATTTTTCCAAGATTTCAAAACCTCTTACTAACTTGTTGCTTAAGGATGCTAAATTTGAGTTCAATGAAGATTGTCTTGCAGCCTTTAACGATGAACCCGAAAAAGTTAAAAGAAGCAAAGTTGATTTCGATTAGCCCAATAAAACATGTAATGCATCGATCGATATAAATTTAACATAAGACCGGTCCCTCCCCTTCGAAATTATGTGTGATGCGAGTGACTATGCTGTTGGAGCTGTTTTGGGGAAAAAGAAGGACAAGAAAGTCTATGTCGTTTACTATGCAAGTAAAACACTTGATGATGCTCAAATGAATTATGCCACCACAGAGAAGGAATTGCTAGCGGTTGTCTTTGCTTTTGAGAAGTTCTGGTCCTACTTGGTGGGATCAAAAGTGGTCGTGTTTATGGATCATGCCGCCATCCGATTTCTGTTGAGCAAGAAAGATGCAAAGCCAAGACTAATCCGATGGGTGTTGCTACTTCAAGAGTTTGATTTGGAGATTCGTGACAAGAAAGGAACAGAAAATGTGGTAGCCGATCACCTGTCAATATTCCAACAGGATGTTCGGAAAAAAAAAGGTGGTGAGCTGCCTATTGACGACTCTTTCCTGGATGACCAATTGCTTGCAATATCTAGTAAAAATGCACCATGGTACGCCGACTATGTGAACTACTTGGCAAGTGAAGTTTTGCCTCCGGACATGTCCTACCAACAAAAGAAGAAGTTCTTTGCTAATTTGAAGTATTATTATTGGGACGAGCCTTTGTTGTACAGGAGGTGTGCGGATGGAATCTTTAGAAGATATGTACCCGAAGAAGAAGTACAAGATATTCTTTATCATTGTCACTCTTCATCATATGGAGGCCATGCAAGCATGTCTAAAACCGCTGCTAAGATCCTCCAGTGTGGGTTTTATTGGCCTACCATATTTCACGATGCTCGAAGGTATGTTTCACCTTGTGATAGATGTCAAAGGACGGGCAACATATCGAAAAGAAATGAGATGCCTTTGAATAGCATTCTAGAGGTAGAAGTATTTAACGTATAGGGGATAGACTTTATGGGACCATTCCCATCTTCCTTCAACAATAAGTATATCTTGGTCGCAGTTGACTACGTCTCCAAATGGGTTGAAGCCATTGCATCCCCAACAAATGATGCAAGGGTGTTGGCAAAATTCTTGAAAAAGGTTATCTTCCCCAGGTTTGGAGTGCCAAGAGTGGTCATAAGTGACAAAGGCACACACTTCATTGAAAATCAATTTGAAAATCTCTTGAAGAAATATGGAGTGAAGCATAAGCTTGGTTTGGGGTACCATCCGCAAACTAGTGGGCAGGTTGAAATCGCTAACAGGGAGATCAAGATCATTCTTGAAAAAATGGTCAATCAATCAAGAAAGGATTGGTCTTTGAAGCTTGATGATGCACTGTGGGCTTATCGGACTGCCTTTAAAACTCCTATTGGGATGTCACCGTTTAGGTTGGTTTATGGGAAGTCTTGTCATCTTCCGGTGGAACTTGAACACAAAGCTTTTTGGGCAATCAAAGCTCTTAATTTCAACATGAAGAATGCGGGCGAGAGAAGGTTGCTTCAACTCCATGAGCTTGATGAGATACGCCTTGATGCGTATGAGAATGCCCGGATATACAAGGAGCGTACAAAGAGATGGCACGATAAGCACATTTTACCCCGAGAATTTCATGAAGGAGACAAAGTTCTACTTTTTAACTCTAGATTAAGGCTTTTCCCTGGAAAGCTTAAATCTAGATGGTCTGGACCATTTGTTATGCGCAAAGTTTATCCTTACGGAGCCATGGATATTTGGAGCGAGTCGTGCGGTATATCGCTGGGGAGCCATTGGAAAAGGAGGTCGTGTACCTTGATCTTTCCCCGTCATCTTCTGCGAGTTGATTTATGGTAGGTCGAGCTAATGACCTTAAACAAGCGCTTCCTGGGAGGCAACCCAAGTTCCTTACCTTGATTTTCTTTTAATTAATTTTTCTCTTTGCTTTATTTTCTTTCTAATCCTTAATCGTGGTCGTAGTTTCCCTTTTGTTTTGATTTTGTAGGATTTGAGTAGATGAGAAGGAAGATTTTGCTTAAAAGATGCATACATGAAAGAGTGAAGGTGCGATATTTTTTGCACCTGCGAAATTGAAAAAAAAAATGGAGTTTGGGCAGTGTGTTTCGCACTCGGGCTGGGATATTCTTCGCACCCAATTGAAGGCTGCGATATTTTTCACACATGCGATATTTTTATTAAGAAAAAAACAGTTTGGGCAGTGTGTTTCGCACCCAGGGATGGAAATCCTTCGCGCCTTCTTTCAAAAAAAAAGATTTAAAAAAAAGAGAAAAAATATAAAAGGGGGAACACTTGAAAAGGAATCGGTTTCTCTCTCTTGCTGTTACAACGCAGAAGTAGCCTTTATCACCGCCCTTTTTCTTGTTCAGTCTACTGTCTTCTTCATCATCTCCTTCATTTAATCCCTCCACCCCTGCCGCCTCTGGTCTAAACCCCCCCCCTCGCCAAAATCTCCACCCATCCCCTCACAGCACTGCCAAGGTTTTAAATACGAGGGTTCCACCTCTCCGTCTCTCCCTTTGAAACCCGCCGTCACAGCCCTCCCCCTTTTCTCAGTCCGTCGGCGTCTCTTCCTCTTCGGCCTTCATCTCCGCACGTCCGCCCCTTCGTCGCCGTCTTCTGAAGGCCCCAATTGCAGATTTTGTGAAACCAAAAGGGTGATTATTTTTTGGAATTTCTGATTTCCTCGAACCATGGCTCAAAAAAGGAAAAGATTTTCTGCACTTTCAACTTCAAAGTCCAATACTAAGACAAATTCAGGTACCCGTACTAAAAATCGATCTCAATCAGTTTTAGGTACTTCTTCTTCCTCTTCTATTGTTTTCAGAGATGTTGCACAACAGGATAGATTTAAATCCCTTTCAAAGAGGAGAGTTGTTCATACACGATATGTTGATGAAATTGTTCTGTGCACTCTTGGTCTGAATACTGACCTGTTATGGATGTTTGATCAGTTAAGTTTGGGGGATTTCATGCTTGGAAAATGGCCGACATATGAAGAATTGACCCTCGAATTTTTAAGCTCTTTTGATGAACAAACTGTGACAGGAAAGCATAGTGTTGAAGGATGAGTCTGGTTTCGGTTGTTTGGGAAGTACTTTGAAATGTCATTAGAACAATTTGGGGTTGTGTATAATTTGCCATATGTCGGTGAACGTCGAGTATCCCGTGAATTTTAAATTAACTATAATTTTTGGGCAAGTATTTCACGAAATACAGGCTGTTTTGATTCTCGCACCTCGAAGTCAAATGAGGTATGTCACCCATGTTTCCGATATTATCTGCGAGTGCTTGCCAATACCATTTTTACTCGAGGGGAAAATGATGGGAACATTCGGAAGGATGAGTTATATATGTTGTGGTCTGTTTTTAATGAGCCTAAGGCGCATGGCGCGACCTTTTTGGCTAGACAGTTTCACAAGGTAGCTCGAGCTAAGGTTGGGACTATCAAGATTGGTGGGTTAGTGACCCCGATAGCGCTAGCACTTGGTCTCCCCCTAGGGAATCTTACTTTGGCATCAGGGGCCACACGCCTTGACATGAGAGCTAGCCTTGCTATGGGTATTTTTGTGCAGGACGGGGATACTTATTTTGTGAAAATTCCAGCCTGTCGACCATTTACTCTCCCATATTCTCTCTCCGCAACTGTAGAGGACAATGCATTCTTGAAGTTTGGGGGAGATGGTAATTTCATTTTGAGTTTTTTTATTTGGGGGTAATAAATTTTATGCTTTTGAAATACCCAAGCTTGTAGCTTTGATGATAATTATTTTTGTTTGACATTTGCAAAAGTATGCATGTGTATTACATTTGTGGAGTAATCTTGGACTCATTTGCATGCTAGTTGATGGTTGATGATGATTCATTTGCTAATTCTTTCTTGGGTATGCTTTGAGTGAAACTCGAGAGTGAGAGAAAACACGTCAGGGAGTGTTTGTGAGGTACATACATATTTCAATATTTTGTTCTTGGTGCTAGGCTAGCAAAGAATTATGTGTACCTTTTGGATACGTTAGTTGGATTTTTGATATCATGGGGTTTTTCTTGAAATTCTTGCTAGATTAAGGTGTGGCATGGGCATTGTGGTAATGAGATATGATTTAGGCCATTTTGGACAGTTTGAGCCTTTTCTAGCCTAACCTTTTTTAAAAAAATGTTATCCCTAGTGTCCCCCTTGAGCATGTGAAAAGAATGGTGTGTGCTAAGCACAAAAATGACCCCATTCGACGTTCGTTTCATTTACCCGCATTTACTTATCCATTTAGCCTAAACACTTTATCCTACCCTTTAAGAGAGCTTAAAATGAATATTCATGTGTATATTGTTCGCTTTTGTTGGGTTTGTGCTTTCATGTGTTACATTTTTTGCTATTGTGGTGGGAGCGAAAAGGAAGGAAGGGGTATTGAAAAAATATGTTGATTGGTGGGATTAAAAAAAAAGAAAAAAGAAAAAAAAAGATGAAGTTAGCATGCCTTGAAAAAAATTGAAGCAATGAAAAAAATGAAGAAAGAAAACAAAAGGGGCGCTAACGAAGGAAAAAGAAAATAAAGTTTGCATGTGCTCTAAGGGGAAATAAGGAGGTTAATTGTTAATTGATGGCGAGTAATTTCTTCAACCCGATTATTCAAGAAATCAAGTTTGGGAATTGTTGAAATTGATGAGTGGTTTTGAAAAAAAAAATGAAGAACATTGTGGTGAGCGAGCATTACATTTTTCATGATTCTTTTATGCTCTCTTGGTTTGTATATCCATTCCTTCATTTGTAGCCCTCGCCTTGGCCTAACGTTACAAGCTTAAGATAAAGTCCTAATGATCTTTTTGCATGCTTTGCCTATGACAAGCCAATTAAATTAAATAGCATGAATGGAGAGTGCCCCTTGATTAGAGAATTTCAATTTTAACATTTATGTGGTGCCATAATTCAAGCTAGTTGTGCCCCAGGCTTCTCCTTGATTGAGTGTGTCTAATGAGTGAGTGATTGGAGATCTAGATTGAGCACTTGAGATTTTATTACCTTGGGAATCTAAAGACCCTGTCTTCCGGAATGTTGATGATTTGAGCTAAATTCTATGGTGTAGTGCACTTGTTTTCTCAAGCTAGTGCCTTCCTATTTTTCTCTGTCCCGGGCTATTCTTAATTTGAATTTATTCCTTTGCTCGGGACGATCAAATCTTAAGTTTGGGAGAGTGATAAATGTGCATATTGTCTATATTTTTGGATACTTTGGGCTTATTTTTGGATACTTTCGGCTCATTTACCTTTATTTGTCTTAATTGGGCAGTTTTGCAATATTGTTTATTAAAGTCAGGCTTTATTGGTGAATTAAAGACAAACTTTAATGATGAAGTAAAGACAAAAAATGAGTTGAATTCCAGCTTTTTTCGTGGGCAGCGCTTATTTTTGTGGGTGGAAAGCAAATGTTAAGTATTAAATTGAAGATTTCCAGCAACAATCGCGCCTAAATATTTCGCAACCTTCAATCGGGGTAGCTCAAGAGTCATTTCCAATATTTTCCAGTTTGGACCTTTTTATGCATCTAGACTAAATGACATCTAAAGGGAGAATGGATCAGAGTTTTTAGTCCCTCATTTATCTCTCCTTTATTTCTCATTTATTTCTCATTACTCCAATTTATTTTGGTTGGTGAGACAAGGGGAGAAAAAAAGTTTAGTTTTTCCTATATATATCTCCTTCTTCCCCTCCTTAGAAAAGGATATAATTTTACTTCCATATTCTCCTCTCAAATAGTTAGATAAACATTTAAAAATAATTTTATATTTGAAGACTCTAGTTTGTGAATCCATTCGAAAATATTTTGTTATTACAAGTTCTTCTTCTTCCCTTCTCTTTACTTTTATTTTTATTTACATGATTATTCCTAACATGTTTATTCTAGTTACTTTAATTATGTGTGAGTAGTTTTCTAATTCTAGGATTAGGCGTAGCCCGTAATGGATTTATAAAAAAAAGTTTTTATCTTTCCGTTTATTTGAATGTCACCCGTTTTGATTCGATTTTCGTTTTGTTAATAATTGTATAAAATTCTAGTAGCGATGGACTGAAAGGTGAAACTATTACATTTTTGCAATAATCTTAGTTACTGAAGTGAAGGACCGAAAGGTGAAGCGTAGGTAACGAAACTCTAATATCGAACTAGAAATTCATGAGAACGAGAGTTGATTAAATTTCTAGAGACTTATAGAATTGTAGAACATAATGAGTTTAATTTAATTCATTGAGCGAGACATCATATTTGAATTAATCTAGGCACGGTTGAGAGTAGTTCGAAAGAATGCAATTAACTATTTTTATGCAATTCGCCTTCAAAATTTGGCATTCATCACGAATGGAAAGATTGTTACGAAATTTATAAATTCATTGTTGTGGTGAACCGAAATCCTTGAAGCTTTTTAATTATTGCTTTTAATCAAAAATCTAATCTTGCATTTTAATTTAGTTAATTTAGTCTTGCTAATTTAATTTGTGTATCACAACCAAAATCTTGAAATCAATCAGTCTAGATAATTTTAATTGTGAGTTCTTCGGTACTTGATTCAAAGTCCCTCTGGGATCGACATCCTAAATACTACACGAATAGTCGTGCGCTTGCGGTAGGATCTAGTGATCAATTGAAAATCACTCTATAGTATTCTACTCGATGAGAGCATCGAAATGATATATCTATTTGTCTAAATGGAGTTTTGGATGAATAATATATCAAAACTTAAATTATAATACTTGTTAAAAATAAAGTGTTTTTTAGTGAAATAAGTTGTGCAACTTGAGGTACGAATTTATTTACGTGTCATTTGTTTGTTGGCAAAAGTAATTGTGCAAATGTGTTCTACTCGACAAGAGCATCGAAATGATATATTTATTCGTCCAAATCAAATTTTGGATGATTAAGATATGAAGACTTAAAGTATGGTTTTAGAAGTGAGTTATTACAAGTAACGTCCTGCCTTGAAGAGTTTTATCCCACATTGGTTAAAAGTAATGTTTTTTGTAAAAGTTTTTAAATATAAGTCTTCTAATATTGACAATAGAAGAAGTTATATATATATATATCAATACTAATACCCCTTATCAGATTGATTATTATTATGCATTGTTATCTATAATTATTACTAAAACAGAAGCCGTTACTGCCACATGGCGGTTTTCTGTGAAAAAACTAAAACATTTAAAGGGATTTTGTGATGCCACGTGTCACCATCGAAATGGTAAATGTTTTTTTTCCAAAATTGATTAATTTAAGATAAAAATCTTAAATCTAATTAGATAAGATAAAAATCCTAAAACTAATTTGATAAGATAAAACATATTTAAGATATCGTTTCACAAGTAAATTTATGATAGGAATTAAGGATTTTGTTTTTATTTTTTTTCAAATATCGCTTAATTAAACTAGATTTTATCTTGTCTAATTTATACAAGTTTAATTTGACTGAAACTCTTCAATTTCCATCTATTTTCATTTCATAATATTTAATTAATACAAATTATTCACAAGACAATTTTATGTTATTTGTTCTTCTACTTATATATATATATATATATATATATATATATATATATATATAATTACTAATCTATTAATTATATATTAACTATTATTAAAATAGAAGTTATTGCTGCCACATGACGACTTTGTGTTGAATGTACAAAGTTTTAAAGGAATTATGTTCTTCGACGTGTCAATTTCTTGTGAAGTTGTATTTTTTTTCTTTTTCTTTGCTGCCGAAAATTAAAATCTGATAGATTTTAAAACCGGTGTCTCCTTTATATATGGTGAAAGTTTTTTTTTTATTATTATTTTTTGCCAAAATCAGTTAGTACGTGATAGATTTTTATTAAATTTGATTTAGACACATTTCACTTGATTAGTAATTCGAATTTTCATGGTAAAAATATTTTTTGCGAATAGATTTAATCTTTCAATTACATATTCATATGATCCATTTTGAATATTTACCTTATTTTTCGTTGCTTTCATATTATTTTAATTAATTTTTAAACTATTTATTACAAGTTTAGAAAACTATCTTATTATAAACAGCTTTTGCACAAAAAAACTTTTAAAATCATACATACGGTGCTATATATGTATATAAATTATTATTTTAAACCGGTTTGTACCGGATAGATTTTATTACATTTGATTTAGATAAGCTTCAGTTGATTATAGCTCCCCAATTCTCATGGTAGAAGTTTTTTAATTTTTATTATTTTACAAAACTCGATCAATTTAAGATATATTTTATCTAATTTAATTAAATGTGTTCCACGAACACCACAAACAACCACTGCGAAATACTTCTCCTCCATCAAACACACTTCCTTGACGATTCTGTCTTCGTGATACTTCCCCTCCCCTTCTTTTGTCTCACACTCACACTATGAATATTTGTTCGATTTTATTATTGCCATGAATTTTTGGTTTTATGATTCGGTGTGATCTCACACCTTTTTATTTATTTATTAATATTTATTAATTATGAGGACATCTATTGTTAGCTCATTCAAATAGTTTGCAGATTATATCTACGAAATTATATTTCAGAAATAATACTAAGTCAATCGTACATCGCACGGGTAATAACCTAGTTAGTTAATGACTTGAAAACCAAGAGTTTGTAAAGCTTCCACATGGATACATTGCAATGAAAATTTATCAAAAGGTGGTGAGGTGGCATAACAATAGTGCTCTTTACCAACTTTGAATATATATATATATGTCCCGCCATGAAGAGTTTTATCCCACGTTGGTTAGAAGTAATGTTTGTTGTAAAAGTTTGGGTTAATATCATTTTTTATACCCCAACTTTACTCATTTTTCAGTTTCCATACCCACTGCTCCTAGGCAATCAAAGTTAAGCCAAACGTTTTCAAAATCCATCACTTTTAATCCCAATCGTTAAATGACCGTGAATTACTAACGACTTACCTGCTATCCTAGGTTGGAAACCGGCAACAATAGGCTTGGCAACAAATATCATATAAACTTTACAAATGCCAAAAGCTTCCACATAATCTACTGACTCAAAGCCCTAGCCCCTATTATTCGCCTGTCTTCTCCAGAGAAATGGCCGCCGCAGCAGCCCGCCCACTCATCACAGTCCAAGCTTTGGAGTCGGACATGGCCACCGACGGCTCTTCCCTCCCTTTGCCTGATGTGATGAAGACCTCAATCCGTCCCGACATCGTCAACTTCGTCCACTCTAAGATGTCCAAAAACGCCCGCCAACCCTACGCCGTCTCTAAAAAGGCCGGCCACCAGACCTCCGCCGAATCCTGGGGTACCGGTCGTGCCGTATCTCGTATTCCTCGTGTTCCCGGTGGAGGTACTCACCGCGCTGGGCAGGGTGCTTTCGGAAACATGTTGTGGGTTCCCGGGACCGGTGCGCCCGCGCCCCGCGCGCCCTTGGTTAGGGGTGCGTGTACGTGCGGATGCGGGACACCACTGCTCTCGTTCCACCCTCCCTTGTTTAGGGGAAGACGAAATCAAAAGTGCGAGAGGAGTGCTGTTTATGATAGCGCGTTGGAATGCGCCTCGGTTGCCTTTAGTGGATTTTTAATCTAATATGGGAACTTATGGTTTCCCCCATCAAGTTATCCTTTTTTTAGGGGATACCAGGATATGGAAATGCATCACCATTTCATTCTCATTTTCCCTTTTTTAGGGGAAAACGGAAAACTGCAAAAAAGGATGTTGCGGCGCCCCCACTATAGATTTTATTAAAAATAGCCTTATGGCCCGTTTCGGATCACTATGAGAGCTTTGGGTTTCCCGCATCAAGTTATCCCTTGTTTAGGGGATATCAGGATATGGGAGTACATCACCCTTCCATTCCCATTCTCCCTTTTTTAGGGGAAAACGGAAAAGTGCAAAGAAGGAGTGTTGCGAGGCCCCACTGAATCCAAAAATTTTTTGAGTCGCCATCTTTATTTTAAGGCAAAAATAAATCAAAACCAGAAAAAAAAAGAAAACCAGAGATAGAAAACGGGTTCGGAAGCTAAGTTACGAGTTGGGAAGGTGCTAGGCACCCAACTCGCCCTTTCGGTCTCAAAATAGTTTTTGGCTAAAGTATGCTTATTGTTATATTTATTTAGCAAATAAATAAAGCATTAAAAGACAGGAAAATAAAACAAATACATCTGTGGCTACATTAATTACAAATGTATTTAAAAATACTTGGCCATTATAACGGCTCTTTTACATAATATTTCCTATTCTAATCCGAGCAGCACAACGGCTTATATTGATTACATTGTGCCGGATTTTAAATAACAACTTTTATAAATAATAAATAAATAAATAGATAAGTAAATAAATAAAATTCCCTTAAAGGCTATTACCTTCTAGAGCGTGGTGTGCTCGCTCTGTCCTTCTCGGGAGAGGAAGACTTTTATTCATTCGATGTGATTGAGTGACGGCTTATATATGGTAGTTTTGGCTTACTCACTCGGGCAGAATGACGGCTTAGTTTTGGTTGTTTTGGCCTATTTGGGTGGGCGGAATAACGGCTTATTTCGAGTGTTTTCAGTCTATTTACTCGGGCAGAGTAACGGCTTATTTTATGGTTTTTGGGCCAAGGAAATATGGTGGATACCTAACCAAAGGGCCAGGGATCACTTTAACCGGTTGGATTTGTGTTTGGAGGAGGTTTGGCAGGGTTTTGAGACTTTATGAGAGGGGGGTTCGGACGCTGTGTTAAAATTACGCAGAGTTTTCCTGGGCTTCAAGCCTTCGTCGAAAATTCTTCGTCTCAAAGCGTAGCCGGGGACCTCTATTTATAGTTGGATTTGTGCTTCATCGGCTTGTACCACGCGCTTGCCATTTTGTACAATGCGTTAACGAAGTGGGCACTATTCAGGAGCTTGGCGCGGCGCCAAGGCCACATGGCGCGGCTCCAAGCTACTATTCCAGCTTCAATTTTCGACACTTCCCCCCTGCAGTTCACTATTCATGCATCCTACTTTCCCTTTTGCATTTCCAACCCTGTAACTTGACATTTTGTTAAGTTTAAACAATTCTTGATATCACATGCCAGAGTTACATATCAGGGGTATGAAATTGGGGTGTCTACAGAGCCCCTTAACGATGGAGTCTACGGGTAACCCAAGGTTTACTGAGTAGACGAACATCGTTGATAAACAATAGACTCTCCAATTTCGTTCAATTATAAAGCGGAAGAGATGCAACGTAGCGCTTTCTAATGCAACAGTTTATAATGCAAACCCTGATGTGGACGCAACTCGGGCAAGATTACCCGGCCGTATCAAGTAATAAAGCACGTGAAGTGCGAGTCGATCCCACGAGGAATGCGCGAAATTCTCACTCCAACTAAGTACCGAAATTATGCTAACTAATTATATTTGAGCGAAAAGAAATTAAATTAAAATCTAAAAATATAAACAACCTAAGAAAGCAATTAAATCTATACTACAACGGAGGTGGTTTGGCAACACAAATCAAGATAAAAATATAGGAACGCATTATTTCTAGTCTAGCCGGTGTTCTAATTTAATCATCTTTTTGCTTTTCTTTAACTCAAGTCTTGGTAGTCGGACGCGCTATTTTATTCGCTACGGGCTTTCGCTACGTATAGCAAATCTAGCTATCTCTCAACCTTGCTACGGGCTCATATCATCGCAACACATAACACGGGGGAGAAAATAAGCGCATGTGTAAACAAGCACCCAAAGACTATCTACGCGATCTCCTTTCGGTCTCACGCCACGCAAACTACTATTGTGATTTCGAATAATAGGAAGGGCTTTCGCGTCAGATCCTATCATTCTAGAGATCATCTAATGGTTCGCTACGCCATTAAAAGCATTAAGAAAACACAATAATAACCAAACGCATGGGTAATACTTCGCAAAAAGAAACTCTCTATATTTTTCTACAAGTCATGTTGGTAGCTGAGACTGCTAAAATTGGTTAACTACGGGCTTTCGCGTCTTATAGTCAACCCTAATCTACCCGACCTCGCGAATGGCTAAGGTGGTTCGATCGCGTGTCAAACATAATCTCACTTTGGCTATCGGTGTGTGTCACAAAACACCAACTATTAAATTGATTGGTCCGAAATAAATAGGTAGCTCTCGCGGATCCTAATATTTCTAAAATCATTTAATTATTGGCCGATAATTAAAAGCATTAATTTCACAAAATAATAACCAACATGCTTATATACTAAATAAAGAGATAAATTAAAGTAAATCACTACATTTGACATAAAAATTAATTGCATTCCATAAATAATTGAAGCACAAACCAATTCAACAATTACAAAATCAATCAACCCAAGAAACCATAACAAATATCTAAAAATATGAGTAAAGAATTGAACCGAAAAATCGCGAATCCGGGTTGAAATCTTTTGCAAGTGCGTCCTGGCCCTTGATTTGATGTTCCAAACCTTCAATGGTGATCAAGCATCAAAGATTTGGTGTGATTTTGGTAGAAATGGTTGGTGCCCCATTTAGGGCTAATGCCCATAAATGGGGCTTGTGTGTTCAATTGCAAACTTCTGGAAAAATGGAGAAGCGACAAGGAAGGAAGGGTATAATGGGCAAAGACAATATAGAAAATTAGGGGCAAAAAGGCAAGAAAAGGGTGAATCGCTGCATGGAGCCGAGTTCGGTCAACCAAGGAACGGGACGCTGGTCGCGAAACTGAGAGATAATGTGAAAGGCGAAACGGCGACGGGTGAGAGATAATGGCCGGGAGGAAAGGCGGGTGATGGGTGAGTGGGCCGGGAGGAACGCGGTGAGACCGATCCGGATGGAGTGCATGGTCAGTGCATAGTGGTCACGCAGCGAAGAAGCGGCCTAATTTGACACGTGTCTCCGGCACTTGACAACGCGCTCGGCATTTTGCGCCAATTTTGCGCCGCCTCTCCCTTGTTCTTTTTTCTGAATTTGTTCTGCATTACCCTAATGTTTTCGTAATTTTGCGCCGCCACCGCCTCCTTCCGTGTTATCAATTTGGTCCTTTGTTAGCTTTTTCACCTCAAATTCGTTAGCCTCTGTTAGCCTGATTTTGCCTTGGATCTCTTAACGGACTTAACGAACTTTGTCCAAATAATTTCTAATTCAACTTTTAAGCCCGGAATTGTCTCGAACTGCGGTTAAACACCGTATAAAGCTCGATTATGTTTGGAAACCTACATTAAGCACAAAAACACAAATAATAATATTTCCAAAGCATAATTAATTCAAAAATAGGACAAAATAAAAGAAAATTCCCGAAAATTCGTGGAAATCTTGCGCATCATCAAAACCGAACCTCACGTATCCTAGACATATTTAGTCGGTTATAGCAGTTATTCTAGTTTTTAAGCGGATATGAAATGAAGTGCTCTAATGGTCGGACCTACTAGTGGTGTCGCCCACGTATCCCTTAATAAAGGAAATCGACTCATCGTAGTTTAGGCCAAAACCTAAACTATCACTGCAACGGCCGCGCTTCACCGAAATAGGTCGCCACGTATCCTTATACAAGGAATCGACCGAGACGTAGTTCACTCACCGGGATCAAATGCCGCGTGCAAGTGCGGCAATACTAAATGAGCAAGTGCGCAAAGCTTTATCAAATGAGTGCCGCAAGGGTAAATATAACGTGCCGCGATGGTCGCTGCCTACCGAGATAGATCGCCACGTATCCTTAGCCAAGGAATCGACCAATCGAAGTTCGCCATGCGGTGGCTGTAGGCATGAATTGTCTCCTCAGAACTCATTTCGCCTTCCGGAGGACAAGACCTTTATGAATCTGGTTGCATGCCCCTTAAAAGAAAGTTTTCCAACACAAATAAAAATGCATGGAATGCATTGCCTCCTCAGAACTCACCGGAGAACAAGACCTTTCCTTGAATCCGGGTTGCGTGCCCTTAAAGGAAAGTTTCCAAACATCATACAAATGCACTGCAAAAAAGGAAAATACCTTCCTTTTCTTACCCTTGCCGTGTCTATGCAAAGAAATTGTCGCCGCCGTTGCTTTTGCTTTTGTTGCTTTTACGCCGTTTTTTTCTCGCTTGTCGCACTTTGTCGGGATTTTCTTTTGTCACGCTCAACTTCGAAAAAAATCTTTCCCTTCCGCTTATGTTTTCGGCTTAGCTGAAAATTTTCTTGATGTCGCCTGATTTTTCTTTATCGTCTCTTCTAACCTTGGTTAGAAACTTCTCTTTTCTTGTCGCAAAGATTCTTGGTACCAAATTAAATCATCTTTTCTTTGTGTTGTTTTTTTCGCTTCATTTTCTAGCTTCAAATTTAAAATTTTTTTTCGCCGCCAGATTTCTTTTGTTGCATGCACCTATAAATTTTCCTTTTCTTTTCTTGTACATGCATTTTCTCCTCTCCCGATTTTTTCTCTTTTTTTTTCCTCGTTTTTTTTCTTTTCTTTCTCTTTTTTTTCTTTATTCTACATGCTCGTCATTTCTCTTTATTTGCATGCTTATTATCTGTTTATTCTCTCTCCCTTTTTTTTGTTTTTTCAATATTCTTCCTTTTTTCCTTGTTTTTCAATATTCCTCTTTTTTTTTTTTTTTTTTTTTATTCCGCCGATATACTTCAGATCAGCTAGATTTTGGCACTGTTTGGCACTTTGAAGCATTCCGACTTTATTAATAATGCTTATGCATGTTCTATCTATGCCTAAATGATGCAATTAGGTAATGATGCATGAAATTTATGCAATTTATTCTTACGATGCATGATTGAGCTAGTGGTCACTATTTGACCCTACTATGCATGATTTATACTATAAATGCAAATGGGGCTATATGATGCATGTTCTAGGCTAAAACATATTTTTGCATGCTATGTGTTCACGAAACTGACTTTTCGGAATACAATTCATTTTTTCCTGAACACATTTTCGGGCATATTCTCGGATAAATATGAGACAAAACAGGTATATTTTATGCCCTAAAATTTATTTTCCATGCATGCTTATGTCCGCAGGACATAGTAAATGCCATAAGAATATTTATTTTCATGATTGGTGGCATTTTATTTTCTTTTTAGCGCACTCCCTAATGCAATTTTATTTGATAATAAATGCAAATGTCGGATGCATGTACTACTTTATTTGATGCAAATGTGATGTATAAAATTATAGGATGCTTATTAACATGATGCATGGGCATTCTTTATTCTATCATGCATGCAATAATGCAAAATGTAGTACATATATATATTTTTCAAAATGCAAGATACACTTTTATGATGCCTAGGATGCAAAAACGTTTATTTAGATGCACAACAGTACATAATTTTTTTTCTCTTTCTTTTGTTTTCTTTTTTTGTTTTGTTTTTGTTAAAACCTGTACAAACATTTACAATGCAATATAATTTTATATGATGCAAAATAAAAAAAACATGCACTCAAGACGCACGCACAAAGCAAAGCTATACCGATATCTAATGGGTAATGGCACGTCAGATCTCCAAACGGATTTTAAAGGAATATACCTTCTGCTCGAACAGCTTTTTCTTTTTTTATGATATGGATGCGGGAGGGAAAAGGCGCCACCCCTCCTATTCTCGGCCATATAATTGTTGCAGGCTACACTTGGCATAAGGCTATTCTCTAGCCCCCGCATTTTTCTTCGCAATCGAGAGGGCAAGAAGTGAATGGTCTGAATCCAAGTCGTCTGTCAAGCTTCGACAATGGCAACGCAGATGATGAATAGGACGAGGACACTTCGGTGCTTCTCATTCGATGAGATCGAGCCCTTTTGTGCCTTGCGTAAGTATGGGCCCTGGCCCGCGACGCCCAGTAGCATCGATGGATCGCTCCGGCTTAAGCCGCAAATGAAGGATAGTTTTGGGGGAAACAAAGGGGGTAGAGGCAATAATAGATATGTACATGCAATTAATGTATAACCTAAATTTCTTTAGCAATTATTCCTAAGTTGCACCTTAGACCCGTAATATTATATTTTAGTGTTTTATTGCGAGCTTCCTGTCGTGGGTTTTTTTTTCTTTCTCGTCCGAGCCCCTTGCATGTCAAGATTGAGGTAGGATGCCGAGGTTTCAAAGAGTGCCTTCCTCCCATTTTTCTCTCGATATATATATATATATATATATATATATATATATATATATATATATATATATATATATATATATATATATATATATATATATATATATTTATTATATATTTATTTATTTATTTATTTATTTATTTTGCTCTAACTTTTGCCTAGGGCTCTTTCGGTTTTCAACCTAGCGAGCCCTTATTTCTCCTTTTTATTTGTTTTCATTTTTTTTTATTTTGCTCTAATTTTTGCCTAGGCCGCCCTTTCGGTTTTCATTTAGCGAGCCCTTATTTCTCATTTTTTTTATTTTGCTCTAATTTTTGCCTAGGCCGCCTTTTCGGTTTTCATTTAGCGAGCCGAGAGGAAGCACTTGCCGATAGGGATGTCTCAAGCATAATACCTTTTAAGCTCGTTGAGATTGTAGGGTTGAACAAGGTCTTCTTTCCTCGGCTTGTGAGGAAGTACGACATCTCCCCGACCGGATCTCTTTGACAATATACGGCACATCGTGGAAGAGAGTGGTAGCAGCCTTTTGATAAGTAGCCCCAGCATTTTTAGCCCAAATGGCATGACATGATAGCGAGAGGTCCCAAGGGTGGTGAATGAGGTCTTTTCTTGGTCCTCTATCGCCATTTTGATTTGACTATAGCCAAAGATGCCGCCGACGAAGGATCTGATTACATGAGCAAGAACGGCGCTCTACCACAATATTGATATTGGGTTGAGGAAGTCATCTTTGGGCGACGCCTTGTTGAGGTCGCGAAAGTCTACGCAGATCCTGAACCTTCCATCGCTGGGCTTGGGAACGATCACTATATTGATGACCAGATCGGGTATTTTACTACCCGAATGAAATTGACGTGCAAATGCTTCATGATTTCTTTTTTAACTTGTAGTGACTATTCTCGCTTAATCCGAGAGCTTTTGCTTGATCTGCTGAGCATCCGGACATATGGGGATCTGGTGTTCGACTATGGCTGGATCTAGCCCCGACATATCTTCATAGGACTAGGCAAATATGTCCACTAACTCTTTGAGGATGTCAATGAGTGTTATTCTTTCAGAGCCTTGCAGGTAGTTGCCGATTTTGATTCCTTTGATTTCATTGTCCAGCCCTAGATTGATAGTGGATCAGTCTTCAGTTGCTGTTGATGAATGATGTTGTCCCTGGTGCTCTACTGACTTTACAAGCTCAAGCAAATAATTTTTTTTCATCTTTTGGGTCCTATTAAATGACTCATCATTATAATTATTTAATGTGTCTTTTAATGTAGGTGCAACTAAGAAATAAGCAAAGACATTTAGATTATTATTAAAAGCAAACCGTACAGGGTTTATTACATTATTGAGATCCTCAATTTTATGGAGCGGATTGGTAGATGACCAATCGTAAAGCTAGTGAAAGGAATAGGGATAATATATCCGAAGTGGTCCACCAGATCTACGGGCGTCAAAAGCGGGCCGGTCGTAGTATACTAGTTCTGTAGAGGCTTATTAGAAATAGACTCAAACTCAGCAAGGAGCTTCCATAATGCCTCGTCTATCATGCCCGTGAAGTCGCGTCGCTTGGTCCTTGTCAGAGTGATCACCTCTTTTCAGGTTTGGTTGGTAGGCTCGGCCAGATCGGGTAAGATGGCTAATATCTCTACCGACCCAAGTGGCTTTTTCAATATTGCCAGTACTTTGGCTACCCAGGGTAGTGTCCCAAGAGAGCATATTGCAGCTAGGCTCTTTTATGGATGGGGATGGAAAGAAAGGAACAAGGATATATGGTAATGGGTGTTTATTTGTTTCAAACTCGGGCACACAAAAATTTTCATCAACCTCAATCATGTTGATTTGAGGTAGAGGGTTATTGACTATATTGGGTCTGGGAGGAGGCTTTTCAATAACCTTATTATATATAAGATCATGGATAGCATCTCTGAGTATATAACATTTATCGGTGAGGTGACCACTGCAGCGATGATATTCACAGTACTGGGCATGATACCAGGTCCTGGGCAGGGGGTTTGGTGGCTTATAACTTTCCATGGGCTTTAACACTCCTTGTGCCATTAGCCCCTGTAGGATCACGGACTGGGAGGCTTGCAGTTCATCATAATGCCGGTTCTGATTTCTGAAATTTCTGTTCGGGCCATTATTCCCTCCGACTGTGTTGACAGACTTATCCGCTCCATAAGACCATGGAACAGTGCCATAACTTTGGGTAGGAGAAGTAGCTGATGCATTTCCTACCACATTGACGATTGGTGCGGGTGTGGCTGCGGCTATCTTCCCTTTAGAGTAACGGAAAGAGCTGGGAGGCGTATTGACTTGCAATTGCCTAGTCCGTATATCTTCATCAATATGGGCTCCTATCTCCACTATTTCTTTAAAATTGGTGTAGGGGAGATAGCGCATGTGTTCCAGGTAAATGGACTGGAGGTTTTTGATGAATATTCTGCATGACTCTACCGGGGGATCAGTGTCAAAGGTCCGAGCCAACTTTCTTTTCCACCGACCGCGAACTCAGACGGGTTTCTTTCCCGTTGGGTGCACGACTCAAGGTCCCTTCTATTTTCGGGCGGTGTTGTCTTTGTACCTTTCCGGGAACGACTATCTGTCCCACGTATTCATGGTGCCGCTATCGACAACATTAGCCATTATTTAGCGGCCTATTAGGGTGAGGTGAAAATTGGAAGCCATAGCCTCAAAGCTAGCTCCCTTGATTGCATGCTAGTGGAATAAGATTTTAAGTGGGATATAGGGCATCCGATCCCATCAAATTTTTCTATGTCGGGCATTTTGAATTTTAAAGGCACTTAATGCCGCAGGTTGTAATGTCAGTGCCCCCGTAGAAAATTCCCGTTTGTTGAGAAGTTTGAGTACCATGGCCTATATATTTTCCATGTCGGCCTCCATTTTGGTGGCTGGGGGAGTTGGTTTTGGTATATCTTGTTTGGATTAGGGAATTTGGGTTAATTTTTATCTGGTAAGGATTTTGGGCTGGATATGGATTTTGGGCTCGTGGATTTTGGGGTGGATACAGATTTTGGGCTGGATTCTGGGCTGGATAAGGATTCTAGGCTGGTGGAACTTGGGTAGGATATGGATTTTGGGCTGGTGGATTTTGGATGGTTTCGGCTGGGCGGCCAGGATCATTATAAGGCAAATAAGTGGTAACTTGGCCTGGCGGGTTATAACTTTGTGGGTATATGGGTACGTTGCGAGTGGGTTGGTTATGGGAAAAGGGAGGTCATTTGGGCTTTGGGGAATTTTGGTGCTTGGGGAAGGATATGAAGGATAGGACGGGTAAGGGCGATGTGTGGGGTAGTAGGGACTTGGTGGAGGATTGGGATTTGGGGTAGTGTCCATATTTGGTGGGTTAGTGTTTTGCTGGGGAGTTGGGTTTAGAGGCACATGGGGGGTTGATGCTTCCTGGGGGATTGCAGGGGAAGAGTTCACCTCACCACTGGATTTTGGACCTTGTATAAGACTTGCTATTTGGCTTAGCAAGCGATCATATCGTGCATCCAGATTCTGGTCTAGCCACTGTTGCATTGCCGGAGTCGAAGCATACCCTGGAGCCCCTATATCTGTACCCATATCGGACTGCTCATTTGTTGCCATACTGCTTGGATCTGTTCCATCTGCGATTACGCGCTCGCTTATCGATCGATATTGATATCATCATTGCGATTTACGCACTTATTTCGTATCAACCGGCCAGTACTATCTCTGCCTTTCCAAATTTGGGCCAGGTTTCTGAGGAAAAGGGGTTTGGAGGTATCAGAAGGCTGACTGAAGGCTTTCTGGGTTTGGAGTGCAGCGTGCCTTTATTAATATTTATTATTATTATTTAATTGTTCCCTACGGTTGACCAGGATAAACACACCTTTATTTTGGCGGTCTCGGGACTTTCTGAGCAGTGGATTCTTTCTCAGTATAGGACCATCATATTCCACCTGCCTTTCGACTCCCCAAGATCGGACTGATCCCAGGCGAAGGGCCTATACTCTTTCCAGGATCCACCATTCGAAATGCTCTAGGTCGAGCATCAAAGAATAATAAATCAGCCCCTGTTTATTTATTATATTTTTTTTTTGTTGCACAATTTATTTTCATTTTTTTATATTTCGCTAACTTGCGCATTTTTTTATGCGCATATATATATATATATATATATATATATATATATATTTCTATTTCTTTTTCATCATTTATTTTTTTTGGTGACCCATGATTCAAAGATGCAAAAACCGGTCGGTCAATGAAGTGTCTTGAGAATCTATATGCATTCTAGCGTTGGCTCATGCAGGTGGTGGGCTAGCCATGGTGTAGGGTAACTGTTCGGAATATACCTATATGCGTGTGCGTGTGTGCGGTATCTAAAAAGCACTAAAGTCTTTATTTATTTTACAGATATATAAACAGGAAAAAATATAACATATATGGCCTGTCTTGCTATTACGTGTGGATTTTCTCGGCTTTTTAGTTTGAGCGCAAGCAATCAAGCACACCACATTTAAGAAATAGAAAGAAAAGTAAGGAAACTATCTATCCATATTAATTACAAATTGGTCTTATATCCCCAAAATAAAATGACAGAATGAATGTAGATATGTACAAATGTGCAGAACAAAAAGGAAAGATGAACATAAAGAAATAATAATACAGAGCCGGAAATAAAGTAATAATTAAAATAAAGCACCGTCCCTTTTATTGTGTTGCCCGGAATTTTTATTGCAAAGTAAATATATATATATATATATATATATATATATATATATATATAAATTTTTTTGATTTTTTGATTTTTTTTGATTTTTGATTTTTTTTTCTAAAAAAAGAAGAATATTTTTAAACATACAACGACTATTGGAGCAGCTGGCTGCAAGATGGAGGATCATATCCACAAATATAGACACGGATGTATAGGAACGCAATATTCAAATGCATAAATTAATATAACAAGCATACTTTAACCAGAAACAAATAAAAACAAAAAAGTTTTATTTTATGAGTCTAGCCTTCCATTTATTTAAAATAAAACAACTACCCAGCAGAGTCGCCACTGTGGGCTCCCGGGACTGTGCGTCCGCGCCCAGCGCGCCTTTGGATAGGGGTGCGCGTACGTACGGATGCGGGACACCACTGCTCTCGTTCCACCCTCCCTTGTTTAGGGGAGGACGAAATCAAAAGTACAAGAGGAGTGCTGTCTAAGATATCGCGTTGGAATGCGCCTCAGTTGCCTTTAGTGGATTTTTGATCCAATATGGGAACTTTGGGCTTCCCACATCAAGTTATCCTTTTTTTTAGGGGATACCGGGATATGGGAATGCATCACCCTTTCATTCTCATTTTCCCTTTTTTAGGAAAAAACAGAAAAGTGCAAAAAAGGATGTTGCGACGCCCCCACTATGGATTTTATTAAAAATAGTCTTATGGCCCATTTCGGATCACTATGGGAGCTTTGAGTTTCCCGCATCAAGTTATCCCTTGTTTAGGGGATACCAGGATATGAGAATATATCACCCTTCCATTTCAATTTTCCTTTTTTTAGGGGAAAACGGAAAAGTGCAAAGAAGGAGTGTTGCGAGGCCCCACTGGATCCAAAAAGTTTAGAGTTGTCATCTTTATTTTAAGGCAAAATAAAGCAAAACCAGAAAAAAGAAAAAGAAACCAGAGATAGAAAACGGGTTCGGAGGCTAAGTTACGAGTTTGGAAGGTGCTAGGCACCCAACTCGCCCTTTCGGTTTCAAAATAGTTTTTGGCTAAAGTATGCTTATTGTTATATTTATTTAGCAAATGAATAAAGCATTAAAAGACAGGAAAATAAAACAAATACATCCATGGCTACATTATTTACGGACTTGCAACCATTTCCTTACAATAATTACAAATGTATTTAAAAATATTTCATAATCTAATCCGGGCAGCACAACGACTTATATTGACTACATCGGGCCGGATTTAAATAATAACTTTAAATAATAAATAAAAGAAAACGCCCCTTAAAGGCTATTACCTTTTAGAGCGGTAGTGTGTTCGCTCTGTCCTTCTCGGGAGAGGGAGACTTTTATTGCTGTTGCTGATGTGATTCGGGCAGAGTGACGGCTTATTTATGGTAGTTTTGGCTTACTCACTCGGGCAGAATGACGGCTTAGTTTCGGTGGTTTTGGCCTATTTGGTTGGGCGGAATAACGGCTTATTTAGGGTGATTTCAGCCTATTTACTCGGGCAGAGTAACGTCTTACTTTATGATTTTTGGGCCGGGGAAACAAGGTGGATACCTAGCTGGGGGGCTAAGGCTCACTCTAATCGGTAGGTTTTAAGTTTGGAGGAGTTTTGGCAGGGTTTTGAGGTTTTGGGTGGATCACTCACTATCTCACTCGGCTTTCTGTTCTTTCAGCGTAACGAGAACGCGGGAAGCTTGCGGGGAAAAAATTGTCTTCTGAAGGTCGACCCCGAAGCTCTATTTATAGGCTGGAGTGGGGAGTCATCGGGGATTTAATTTTCTTCTTCCGCGCATCAGTCGTTTGTAAACAGCGCCGAAGAAATTGCACTTTACGGCAACTCTATAGTACTGTTTGGAGGAAATGGGCGCCACCCATAGCATCTTTGGGCGCCACTCCCACTTTGAGTGTGGGTGGCGCCAGCACTATTCAAAGTAGTCTCATTATTTACGTTTTGAACACTGCATTTCACTCGTTTGCGCATCCTGCTTTGTTCTTTTGCATTTTCGACCCTGCAACTTGACATTTGTTAATGTTTTAACAGGTCTTGATATTTTATGTCATGTCACATACTTACGGTACGAAATTGGGGTGTCTACAGCGTGACGCAACATTGCGCACGAGCAACAACCCATCAGCAAACCTAAGGCCGACAAATTAACAAAATATCAACCTGATAAACAACCACTCAATGGCTACAACATGCCGGAGGGACAAATCAACTAAAAGAATAAGAGATTAAATACTAACAACTAAACCAATGTCTCTCGACTAAAGTTGTCGGAGATAACAACAACAACAATACTAGAATAAGCGAGCTAAAACTTGCTCGGAATGACAACAGGAATAACTTCTAAAAGATACAATAGCTCGACCATACTAGTCGGCTCCCAAGCAACACAACAATAGAATACTAATATAATCTACCCAAGTAAAGTCTACATAACTTTACATTTGTGTCTCACAAATAAATAATAACAATAATAATAATAATAATAATAACTCCAAGCTTATTGCCCGGAAGACCACCTGCTAGAAATCACTATCCGAAGTCGCCACGCGTACTAACGGGATCACTGCACACACTAAGGAAAACAAACACACGGAGTGAGTCATAATGACCCAGTAAGTTACTAAATGTAACTGTATGGCATATCATGTCATGGCATGGCATAATGCACAAGCATATATAAGAATCATGGTATCATACTAGTATACCAACAATAAACATGTACTTAGTTATCAAAGCACATAATCTCACATAAACCACATAGCATATTGTCTTCCACATAAATGCTCATAAGAAAACACGTAAAACCAGAATCCGGGCCCAGCCCTCAACATTCAAACCATGGGTCCAACCCTCAATTGATCATATTATGAGTTCAATCCTCAAATGATCACAACTCATCATTTTTCTTTAATGAGTACTCGTTACATTCATCCAACCCTAGGATGAGAAATGAGAGCTCGATATCAGGCTAGATGGCGCTAACACGAGACCACATCCCACTATTGGCCAAATAATGAGAAGAAAAGGACCCAATGCGGCGATTCATAGCGATTGCTTCCAAGGCTATGAATCGTCCCATTGCCAACACAACGACCAAGACGCTAGCTGGACTCAAATCAAGATGCTCAAGTAGATATTTACTTGAATAAACAAATAAAGACCAAGTCTGACACGAGCGGACTCATCAAATCAAGTAGGTCATAAAGCTCTACAAAGTCCCATAAACAATGCACATATTTGCATATACTTAACATGTTCAACTAACTTACAAGTTTAGTCCAAGAACAACATATTGAGGTAATCATGAATCCTCAAGCCATCACCCAATCAAGAATAACATATAAGCTCAATAATTCATAATGTGAGGTCTACTATTATCCTCTACTCAAGATTAAACCAAAGACTATTATTTTAGTCTAAGAACAACCATAAATCAAGACTTAGTATTTAGTCTATACATAAAAGCGTACCGGACTCAACCATAGTCCTAACCGTCGTATATATAATCGACATCCTCAAGACCATTCTCATGAATGACAAGACTACCCCGTAGTCCAAATCCTGCAAGTGATTTCAGGTACTCACGACCAAATTCCCTAGAGAGAATTCATTCAATAATCATTACTAAATGGTACTCGAGACCATAGGTTGGTCTCTAATGCTCCGTGCTCTAACGATCACGCTCTAAATATATTTCCAAGAGTCGCACCCGACTATTCAAATCTCGAGCTTCTAGTAGCTCTTTAATACGACTTACTAATTAGGTTAAGCGTCACCTAATGTTCACCATCAAAGTCTCTAATAAATCAATGTCATAATTGAACACAAATTGAGGTACTCGGGTCCTCACAAACATAATCAAATGAAACCCAAACATCGTAGGATTTCAACCCAAGTTCACTAACACTTTATTGAACTTATAATGACTCCGTTGAGTCTTAATACTAAGTTTCATTCCTTACCCATTTCATCAATCTCGACATTAATACCCATTTCAATTTATAACAATTTCCCCAATAATTCAGGCTTGATTCTCAAGCCCTAAAATCCTTAAAAACTCAACATAAATCATAACTCATTTCTTACAACACTCAATATCATTCAAATCATCTTATTCATGCTATTAACAAGTTCATACTTCCAAAAATTCCCAAAATGGGCATACATAGCATACCAAGTGTTCATTGCCCACAAATAGCACATAAATTGTTTTCCTTAGGACCAATGAACCAAAATCAAAAGAAAGTAACTTACCTAGCTTGAATGAAAACTCCAAAGAATGAAAATCCAATAGGTGAAGTTGTTCTACTCGTCGAGGGCTTTAAGAATCCGAAGTTTGAAGGCAATCCGATTGTTGGATCTTCGTGGATCGAAGAAACAAGAAGGCTAGGGCTCAAAGCCCCCAAGAACTCTCTCTCTCTCTCTCTCTCTCTCTAATACATATAATGAAGGGGAAGAAATGAGGAGGATTTTCTGAAAATTGGAAAGGGTTTGGGTATATATACCTCCACAAACCGAGAGGGTATAATAGAGAATTCCTTGGTACAATTAGTGAGCATTAGATGAAATCAACCACTAATCGCACCTTAATTAACTTCCAAATAATGTTAGGACATGATTAGGACTAAGTATGGGAGGTTAGGAAGGGTTTAGAGGGGGTTTAATGATGGTAGGATAGGCAATTCATTCAAAATCACAAAACAGGGCATTGCTGAGTCAGGGGACCATGCGGTTGCATGGTCCTCAACCCATGCAAGTGCATGCTCCATGGCTTCCCAATGTCTTCTTTTCTGTTGACCTTGAGGGGGCAAGGTCATTCCACCTTGCGGCCACAAGCCTTCTAGAGCAAAGGGCTTAGAAATCAACCCTAAATTACCACAAACACATAACCAAATCAAAAAAGGTTCAAACCCCATTCAAAGTAGGCCTAGAACTCCCATAGAACACTCACAAAAAACCCCCAAAAAAACTCGGAGCGAGACCGGGACAAGGTGCAACAACGTGCAACCGAAACGACGAATGAACTAGCAATCGAACGAGCAATGAAAGGAGACTTAAAGCAAGTCTAAAGGTTAATGAAGAAGCTTGAATACTTCTAGAAAGTTGAATAACAACTAGGAGAATAAGAGCTCCAAAGAAGAGACGATTACGCGACTCAACCTCGAACTACACGATAGAGACGAATGTTATCTCCAAAGCTTCCAAATCATCAATAGACTTAAGGAACAATTCCAAATTGAAGTCCAATACATCTAAACATGAAAATCAATCATCATGTAAAGGTCTAGGACCAAACCGAGGTCACGAACAACAGGCCCGGTTTTGGAGGGGTTCAACATGCCCGACGGAACAAGGCCCCCAATTTAAGAGGGCCCAATTTTATAGATGTAGGCTAATTTTTATTATGTATAAAGTAAATAATGTATTTGAAGTACATAAAATTTTCTTTGGCTCAATGGATTGGTAGTCATAATGAAGTAGAGGTCTTTGGTTGAAGTCTCTCTAGTGTCAATTTTGGTTTTTTTCTTTTTTGGTGTACGGTTAATTATTAAATTTTATTTAATGAATATTATAACATATATTTTCCCGTTGTGGGTGAAATAATCCCATATACTATTTTGTTTATGTAAATAATCATTTAAAAAAATATGCTTTTAATTTTTTCATAATCTTTCATATTTATCCTCCAATTGCATTGTAAGTATAATGGTTGTGGTTAAGTATTTTTACTTATTTATTACCAACTTCAATACTAATTATATTTTTTAATTTACTTCGGAAGCTAATAAATAAAGAGTAACTATATAAAGCTAAATATTTTGTAATCGGCTCTAGTAGAGTTATTCAATTTTAATTTTATTTTGTGTTCGCCAAATTTACTTATCAAAAAAAGTTCGTTGACCATCAAATTTTTTATCTGAGTCATAAAAAATAACAATTACTTAAATTGAAATATATGTGCAATTATAATAATCATTGGGCATATAATATAAATATTTCAACCAAAAATCAAATTTTATTGTAATGTGACTATAATTTTTATTCCTTATGTCCGTTTAATTCTTAGCTTTGTCACTTGATTTTTTTAACTTGAATTTATAGTACACACATGTTACCAAAAACATATCCATCCAAAAGTTAAAAAATAAATAAATAAAAAAATTAATTGAGTATATTCTTTTTATTGCAAATTGTTTTAGCAAATGAAATATAACATTTTTCAGTAATTATTTAATACTTATTTTTCTTATATGTTTGTAGGTAGTATACATCTTCATTACTTTAAATTATAAAAAGTCAAAAAATTGTTCGTCTAAAAATCTTATTTTTATAATATTTCAAGGGCCCTTTTTTTTCTTTTCGATCTGGGCCCCCAAAAGTTCAGGACCGGTCCTGACGAACACAATACGCGAGCAAACTCTCAATCGCGTCGCATTCCGACTATCATCGAGTTACGACTTGTGACTTTAGCAAGTCAACAACTATAGGGCATCTATGAATAGTATTTTGGTCTTAATGTGATCTCTCAAACACATCTAGACTCTCTCACAAACCATTCATATAATCAATCAAAGGAAGAAATGCGAGCATGACACGCCAACCGAGCTAACCAAGGAGCGGGTGTTACACTTGTGTCTATAATTGCAACGTCAAATTGCAAAATGTAAAGGGGGAAAACAAAGGATATGGAAGGTGGAGAGGATATGGGCCTTGTAGCAGCTTATGACGATTTGAGAAACAAATGGGAGGAATATAATATACAGCTGATCTAAGAGAAAATAAACATGAGAATAAATTTTCAAGTATGAAAATTCTGCATGAATCTGAGAATCTCCTAACTAACAAAACCCATTTGAAAACCTATCATCATAACGAAAATAACATGTTCACTCAATCCATCACATGTTCACAGTTATTCAATACAAAGAAAGAGGAAAAAATCAATCTAAAACCATAAAACAACACCATCGAATTTTTTACACTCGAAAAGAGCGAGGCGAGCACAATTTTCCCCCCAACATGGCTACGCACTTGATTAACACAATTCCATTTCTATTTGGTAAAATAAAACACTCTACAGGAAGACTTTAATCATATTATTTTAGAAGTATAAAAGGATGGCAACTTAAGACAAAATGTTTGAATTAAATGGCCAACTGAATTCTCAACATGATCTACATTGCACGAACACTTGAAATAAAGTTATAATATTAACTCCTCCATTAGCTGAACACTAACCAAATAAAACCTCAAATACATACCCTACACAAAAGACACTCGATCAAACAATATCCCTATGGCACACTCCAATATTACCATGAATGTAGGCCTATGATTAATACCATTGTTAATATTGTTCACTTAAATGGATAGGTAGCAAGACATCAATAATTGATAAATACTCTCTTTTAAATCAATGGATAGGTAGCAAGACCAAACATCAAACAGGTTGTCTGCATGCAAATAAATCAATTATCCAACATTAAAACTAACAAACAATCTGTTTCAAACTCCCACAAAATCAGTCCCAAATATAAACAAAATTTAATCGATGGACCATAACTTCAATTATGCCTAAAGTTTGAGGAATGATGGACCATAACTTAAATTTGCAGACTAAACCTGTATGAAAACCCTTGAATGCCGAGTTTTTTTGAAGGGAAGAAAATGAGATCAATTTATGTGTGGGAGGTAGAGAAAAACCAAAGAAGAAAATATGAGACTTATGCAAGAGCATAGAAATCAAACTGTACGTCGGCTTGGAGATGCTTGTCAATCTTATAAATCAAATTATGCATCAGTTCTGAGATGTGGACACTCTCCTCCACCCTTTGTTGAAGCTACTGTGATGAATAATCGAAAAAGAAAAGAAACCCATAAAAGAGGAATCCAAATAGAAAATCGAAAGCTAAATTGAAGTAGTGGATGGGATAAAAGAACCAAAATATTCATGGTTTATGCCTTACCCTGCCCAGCCACGGGAAGAATTCCAAATAGAGAATCAAAACCTGCTAATCCAGAAGATGAGACACGTGATGGTGGCTAAATCTATGGTGGATCACATTCATGGTTGCCGCCCAAGACTTCTAGTCCAATCGCATAATTAAAGCTTGGCAAAGAGGGAGAAAGTGACGAAGGAAGGAGACGAAAGCCATGAATGAAGGGGTGAGAGATGGGTAGCGAAGCGGGACAAATGGGTCTGAGGTACCTGAGGAGGCTGTGGGTTTCAGAGGAAGAAACTGATGTCTAGAGGAAACGATGGAACCGCTCTTCACACGCTTGGGAGTGAAATTATAAAATAGGCGTAGAATCACCGTAAAGTAGTAAATTCCAGTCAGTACTTTTTCCAAGTCAATTGTATAATTTGAATTTGAAAGAGATTGTTTAGAATGGATAAATAAATTTGAATTTGAAAAAAAAATTGTTTGTTAAATATTTCTTTATTAATAAAGAGATTTTATCTTAGCGAAGTGAAAATGATGAGAATTGAGAAGTCTTAATCAAGTGAAAGATGTATAAAATCGAATGTGATAAAACTTATCCTAACTCTAAAAGTTATCCTAAATTAACCGTATAAAATCAAATGTGATAAAAACTTTTTATTAGTAACTTTTATCAATAATTGATTTTGGCAGAAGAAAAAAAGAAAAAAAAATTACAATTCATAAGAAAGTGACATGTAGAAGAATGAAATTCCTTAAAAACTTTAAGCATTTAACAGAAGCCGCCACGTGGCAGCAGCGGCTTCTGTTTTAATAATAGTTAATAGATGTGTCACAATAAACAAAATAACTAAATTTCTTATAATGTTCATTTGAATTAAATGAATACCAGTCCTAAACTAACATAATAAAGCATTTATTGTATTTAACAAAATAAATATATTACTTATAAATTTAATTCAAATTAAATAATAATAATAATAAAATAAAAAAAAGTTAGTCTGAAAAAGTGAATTTGATTGAATTCATAGTTTTAAATAATCACGTAAAAGTCCATATTTCATTATTTTGTAATGGTTAATCTTCCAAAAACAGCACATACAAGAGATTGAATAACATAATTTACATAATATCGTTAAAGATGTATATTTCTTATTTTATGTAACAAGTATAACAAGATTTGAACTATATTGTATTAAACTAGATCTTTGTGCACATGCCTTTGGCACGTTGTCAGTAGAGGTTAACTGGGTTTTTAATTAGTCTCTGTCTCATATATATATATATATATATATATATATATATATATAGATATATACACACACACACACACACACACACGATGTTGCAAGCCTACATTTGCAATTGGTTACCTGGACTTCCAATTGGTTAACTGGGTTTTCAATCAGTCTTTCTCTCATATGTATATTTAACCGCCTCTCCATCCACACGCGCGCACACACACACACACACACAACAAAATGAAAATAAAAATTTACGTAAATATTTACACATATAATTAACCAAAAAACCCTAAAACTCAAAATAATCACACAAACAATTAACAAACAAAACCTTTTAAAAAAAAAAGTCTCTAAAACATTAGCTCTATTCGTAAAATGAGGATAAACTTCAAATTTTGTTGTCTCTCCATCCACAAAAAATATCCAATGCAAATCAAATCAAATTACTATCGAAAACTCTAAATTTCATGATCAGAGCTACTTGGTCGTCCTCTTCTACTATCGCCTTCAATATCTCGTGCTCGAGAAAACGTGCACTACCATTGGTTTCCTTGATTTCGAATCGAGAGCCAAAAGTAAAAGAACAAAGAATCAGCCTTCGTAACTCTAATAAACCTTCCAAAAACAAACACAACAACATGGGGTTAAGTTAGTTAAAAAACATACATGCCCAAGCAAATATTCTTAAAACCCATCAAGGAAATCATTTTTAATAAGAAATCAGAAACAAAATAATCTATAATTTGCAGAATAAAAATAGGGAGAAAGATCGGCAATAAGGAGTGGGGGGAGTTGGAGAGTGGGGGAGTTGCACAAAGGCTCTTCTCACATGTTAAGGTGAGATTAAAAAGTGACCGTAGGATCTCGGTAAAATAGTACATAATGACTACTACTTAGCTTTAGTCAATTACACATATATGAGTATGACCTCTATTGTATTATAGACTAGATCTTCGTGCTCGTGCCTATGGCACGGTGCCAGTATATCTGATTTTGTCAATTGAAACGGCAACGTCTAAATAGATGGTGTGATTTTTTTATAAAAAATGTTACAGTTGAGGGGTAGATTACTTCAAGTGATAGTTGGGGGGCGCTATTCGAACTCGACTCATAGCTGAGGGGGTTATTTGTAAGGATTTATATGTAACTGACCTATGAACGTTTGATTTTTCGACGGAATCAACCCCCATAATCAAATAGTCTCAGTCAATCAATTGACCTCTATTATGAGATTATATATTAATGTAAAGTCGATGTTTTATAAGGGGTAATGGTTTAGAAGATTAAGCTCAGCGTGTGACTGCTCATAATATTAATTGTAGTGGGTGACTTTGTAACAGAGTGAGAGAAAATAGAGAGTTAAAAGTGGATAACTACTCTCACACATGTGAATGTGAGAGTGAATCTCAACCATTAAATCTTTTAAGAGAATTTAATCACAGCCTCTAAATAGCATTAATCAATTGCACATGTGTGAGAATGAGCTGTATTGTAATATAGATTTTTAAATAAACATCTGAAATTTGATATTTTTAAATAATTTATCTAAATGTATCATTTCAAAATGTTGGAGTTTATTTCATCAATAGGTAAGATATTCATGAATTAAATTGTTGTATATATATTATATCAGATCATTTAAAAAAAGATCTCATCTGTTAACTTTGTAGTTAATTTCATCAGGATTTAACTTACTTTATTGAAATAAAAAAATTAACAGAGAAAAATTAAATAATATCTACACACTGAACGTTCAAATATAGAAAACACGTTTAATATATATCTTGAATATTTCATACACATATTTTATAATTTCGGCAATAAAAGAACATTGAGTGCATAATTAATTTCCCACACTAACATTAAGTTGCCTCAAGCACAACAAAATAGACAATGTAGTACTAATATATAGATCCTCAAAAAGAATTGAATTAACTGATTTTGAAAAAATCGATTTGGTAAATTTAACCGGTTTTTTTTTTATAAAGAAAAAGTGTCCCATTAAAAATTGAGTGCTTGCATCATATCGCACGGCACGGGGTGGAATACTAGTAGTAACCCACCAATCAAGTTAGCATGCATGATCGATAGTTACAATGGTCCATTCAATATCGATGGTTACAATGGCACATTCAATAGAAGTATATAGGCTTATATAGTTTCCTTGGCACAATGGCTGCATTGTTTTATTTCAATGCCACATTCAAGAGTATATAGGCTTAAAACAGCAGCTTCTTACTGTGGCGAACTTGAAAAGTTAAACCTTTTTAAAGAGATTTTGTGCTTGTAATGTCACATTCAAAATGGTAAAAAAAAAAAAATCTTTTTCCCAAATCAATTAGTTTAAGATAAAAATCATAAATCTAATTAGATAAGATAAAAATCTTAAAACTAATTAGATAAGATAAAACAAATTTATGAGAGAGATTTAAGATTTTTTTTAATATCATACCTCATAATTAATTATATATTCGAATAAAAATCTTAAATTTAATTAGTTTAAGATAAAAACCCTAAATCTACTTAGGCAAGATAAAAAAAAATCTTAAAACTAATTTGATAAGATAAAACAGATTTAGGATTAGGGGTGTAAATGGTTCGACTTGGAACAAATTATGAGCTGAACCGCATGCCAACGGTTTGAGAAAAATCAAACCGGAGCTAAACCGTTTAAGTCTTGAGCTGAACCGAACCGAACCATAATGGTTCGACTTGGTTCGACTTCGGTTCGTGGTTCATTTCATGGTTCGGTTTGCGGTTTGATTTCATTTCGGTGCGAATTTAGAAAGTTATACTCATTCAAAATTTAAGTAAACAAAGAAAATATTATAAAAACACGCTAAAGAAAATACTAAAAAATTAAATATAATACAATTATATTCATAAACTCACTTTTAAAAAAATTACACAAACTTTCAAATAAAATGATTAACATTTTTAATTCTTATAATCAATAAATTGAGTCCAATATAATAAAAATACAACAACGTACATTATATTTAAAACGTTTATGTAAATTCAAAAAATCTAAAAGCAAATTCCTAAATACTAATATTAGCCTTATAGTTTATATAGTATAAAAAATATTAATAGTATAAGAATACTAAAGTATAAAGGTTAGAAATTCAAAAGAATTTGTTGTTTAGCTCGGTGGTTCGACTTGGTGGTTCGGCTCGATGGTTCGACTTGGTGGTTCAGCTCAAAATGGTTTGGTTTGGTTCGGTTTGACTCGACTCGACATGTCAAGCCGCAAACCAAACCAAACCGTTCGACTTCCCAAAATCTCAACCGGCTGAACCATATTGCACCCAAAACCGAACCAAACCGCATGGTTCGACTTGGTTCGACTCGACTTGGTGGTTTGACGACTCGGATTGACGCCCCTATTTAGGATATAGTTTTACGAGCAAATTTATGATAGCGATTTACGGATAAAAATCACGTGTCAACTTCCTGTTTATATATATATTTTTTCAAATATTGCTTAATTAAACTAGATTTTATTCCATGAAATTTATACAAGTTTAATTTGATCGAAATTCTTCAATTCTCATCTCTTTTCATTTTCATACTGTTTAATTTATACAAATTATTCACTGATAATTTTACGTTATTTGTTATTCTACTAATCTATATTTATTAATTATTAATTATCTATTTATTAACTATCACAAAAACAGAAGCCGCTGCTGTCACGCGGTGGCTTTCTGTTAAATGCTTAAACTTTTTTCAAAAAATTGCATACTTCCACGTGTCACTCTCTTATAACTTGTAATTTTTTTTTATTTTACTGATAAAATTTTTATCCTTAATAAACACATATAAACCTTGCATAATAAAAAAAGATAAAATCTCTATGAGCAGATTTCTATGATTTTATTATTATTAATGATGAAATTTTAACAAACAAATCTTTTTCAAATTCAAATTATGTTTATCTACTCTAAGCAATATTTGTTCCTTGATCTATAAATAATGTTAGACAATTGAAATTTATAATCATCTGTCATCTACAAAAGATTTTAAACGTCGTAATTCAATCCACTTATCAGTACCTCTCTTAAATTTCTTACTTTTCTAATTGGGGCATACTTAACACAACATGTATAAAATCTATAACTAATATTAAAACAGAAACCGCTGCTACCACGTGACGGCTTTCTGTGAAAAGTTAAACGTTTTAAAAAGATTTTGTGCTGCCATGTGTCACATTCGAAATGGTAAAAAAAAAACTTTTTTCCCAAATCAATTAGTTTAAGATAAAAATCATAAATCTAATTAGATAAGATAAAAATCTTAAAACTAATTAGATAAGATAAAACAAATTTATGAGAGAGATTTAGGATTTTTTTTAATATCATACCTCATAATTAATTATATATTCGAATAAAAATCTTAAATCTAATTAGTTTAAGATAAAAATCCTAAATCTACTTAGGTAAGATAAAAAAATCTTAAAACTAATTTGATAAGATAAAACAGATTTATGATATAGTTTTACGAGCAAATTTATGATAGAGATTTACGGATAAAAATCACGTGTCAACTTCCCGTTTATATATATTTTTCAAATATTGCTTAATTAAACTAGATTTTATTCTATGAAATTTATGCAAGTTTAATTTGACCGAAATTCTTCAATTCTCATCTCTTTTCATTTTCATACTGTTTAATTTATACAAATTATTCACTGGATAATTTTACGTTATTTGTTGTTCTACTAATCTATATTTATTAATTATTAATTATCTATTTATTAACTATCACAAAAACAGAAGCCGCTGCTGTCACGTGGTGGCTTTCTGTTAAATGCTTAAATTTTTTTACAAATTGCATACTTTCACGTGTCACTCTCTTATAACTTGTAATTTTTTTGATTTTACTGATAAATTCTTTATCCTTAATAAACACATATAAACCTTGCATAATAAAAAACATAAAATCTCTATGAGCAGATTTCTATGATTTTATTATTATTAATGATGAAATTTTAACAAACAAATCTTTTTCAAATTCAAATTTTGTTTATCTGTTTTAAACAATCTTTTTTCAAATTCAAATTATGTTTATCTACTCTAAACAATATTTGTTCCTTGATCTATAAATAATGTTAGGCAATTGAAATTTATAATCCTCCGTCATCTACAAAAGATTTTAAACGTCGTAATTCAATCCACTTATCAGTACCTCTCTCAAATTTCTTACTTTTCTAATTGGGGCATACTTAACACAACATGTATAAAATACTTAATAAAACACTTTTGATTGTGAAATTACTATATTACCCTTAGTCACTATAAATAACAAAAGAAAAAAATTGAACAAAAAAGCATACAAACCAAAAAGATTTTCTCTCTTCTTCAATTCAAACAAAGTAAAATATGTTTTCTAAACTCATTCTTTATAATTTCGATTTGTGTTCGTGAATAAAAAATAATAATAATTTGAAGGCAGCCGTCGTGCTCCACCACCACCCGCCGTCCTTGGCTGCCTGACCACCAAGCTGGGTTGGTGGTGTTAAGTTATGTTAGTTTCCGTTAGTTTCCATTAGTTTCTATTGGGTTGTTAAAGTTAGTTTTCTAATTTTTCTATTAAGCCCCTTAAACTTTTGCTACTTGTTATTATTAGCACTTGCTCTTTGATATGAGTTGTTTACTAAATTTTAATTTATTATAAATTACCTATATATTTAATATTTTAATTAATATTGTTATTAAATATGTTTGTGAATAAGCATGGAAAAAATTAATATAATTGATTTAATTTTTAAAAAAATTTCTTAGGTTTTACAATATAATACACATACATGCTACAAATGAATGAGAAAAGCAACATTTATAGCTGCTGTGTAGTAATCTTTGAGCTTATCACTGGCAAAAATGTATGTGGGTGAGTTTGGTGATGGTATGAACATATATAGTTATGTTGGTGACAGAATATATAGGAGATGATATCAAAGCTCTTTCAACCATCTGATTCTGCATTGGTGGTAACTAGCAATGTTAGATTCAAAGCTTACTATTTGACTTTATCGATTTGGAAAATGTTACCATTCAATATTGCAATGACGTGGGTTGAGAATAAGGCTGCATTTAGTCCTACCATGAGGAAAGTTGCTTGCATGCTAAGAAATCCCCCACACTTCCCGACTTTGTGAAGAAAAAGTGAATTAAGCTTAACGAGTATATATATTTTTGTATATCAAAAGCAACCTTTGAGATTATCATATCTCATCTTTTTACCAAGCTACTTAAATATAAATATCCATCTACATTTATCTCTCTTTGAGTACATTGATTGGATAATATTCTCATAACAAGCTTTGTTCCTTTATATTTTTTTGCTTTTAATATTTCGGATATACTTTGTCTTTGCTTCAATCTCTTTTGTTCTTTTTTTATTATATTATTTGCGATCATGGTTTATTTTTATAATGAACAACAACATTTATCTTTTAACTTCTCTTTTCTGCAGTAAATTCGAATGTGCATCTTTATATTACTTATTCATTTATACATTTTAGTATTTACCATTTTCGTTTAGTTTAAAATATTCTAAATATCACGAGTTTAGAAAATTCTCTTTTTATAAACAACTTTTGCAAAAATAAAAAAAAAATCTTAAAAACCGTGCATCGCATGGGTATAACCTAGTGTAGTACTAATATATAGATCCTCAAAAAGAATTGAATTAACTGATTTTGAAAAAAACGATTTGGTAAATTTAACCCGTTTTTTTTTTGTAAAGAAAAAGTGTCCCATTAAAAATTGAGTGCTTGCATCATATCGCATGGCACGGGGTGGAATACAAGTAGTAACCCACCAATCAAGTTAGCATGCATGATCGATAGTTACAATGGTCCATTCAATATCGATGGTTACAATGGCACATTCAATAGAAGTATATAGGCTTATATAGTATCCTTGGCACAATGGCTGCATTGGTTTATTTCAATGCCACATTCAAGAGTATATAGGCTTACTTCCTTTGTGATTATCAACGTGATGATCAGAGCTTTCTATAAGCTCCATGCCACATTCAATAGAAGTATTGGAATAACCCTGCAGAGTTTGTATGGACCTAGATGTTATGTATCGATCATTCCAAGAGAAACAAATAGACCAAATTTGTCGGGTTTGAATATATTAGTCGAAATTCCATCGTAATAACCGAACACTGTACATGTTAAAGGCTCTGCATAGCCTGAGCTGCATATTTTACGTTCGTGGTGGCCATGGCCATGCCATATAGAATGCTGCAGAAAGTATTGAAGCTAATTCTATTACCATCCTTATTGTTATTGCTTGGACTACATGAAACGAGAGGTTCTCTTGCCAAGCCAGGTTGCCAAGAGAAATGTGGGAATATGACCGTGATATATCCCTTTGGCATTGGCGAAGGCTGCTACCGGGATAAGCTATTTGAAGTCACATGTGAACCAAGCAATAACTTGTCTCTTCCTCGCAGCTCAACTAATGGGTTACAGATTTCGGGGATGTCATTTGACTCCATAAGTGTAATTTCCCAATGGCCCGTTGTCGGTGTTACTTGCCAAGTATTCGGGGGAACTTCTTGGGATGTTTCGCTTCTAAAGTTAGACCATCGATTTAGTTATTCCCACACTCAGAATAAGCTGATAGGGATGGGGTGCAACATCTTCGCTTATATTACTGATAATGTGAGCACAACAGAACGAAGTGGGTGTGTTGCTCTTTGCAACAGCACTAATCCTGTTGTCGAACTTTCAGCTAGTACTTCTTGCTCTGGTATAAATGGTTGCTGTCAGGCTGCTATACCGGAAGGTATTAAGTCAATGGATCTGGGCATTGCTAGCATAAGTATGTTTAACGAATCCAGGACCTCTAGGCCATGTAGCATTGTCTTCATTGCAGAAAATGACTTCTCGGGATTTACATTCAACACGTCCTACCAAGGCCTAGAAATCCTTAAAAGTCCTGTGGTGCTGAATTGGGTAATTGAGAACACCACTTGCCATGATGCTCGTCAAAGAGATAGCTACGCTTGCTACAATAACAGTTATTGCACCGACTCCACCTTTGGAATTGGATATAAGTGCAATTGCTTGCAGGGATATCAAGGGAATCCTTACCTTCTTGATGGATGCAAAGGTAATATTTGAATTTTCTTTTTTATGGTACTATGAATAACCCTTATAGGAAAAATTCAGAAAAGTTATCGGTTGTTCGCTGGAAGATGTTGAAACCCTCACAACCGGTAACTAAAGCCTTGTTGTTCAGTTTATAAGATGCTGGACCAACCTCTTCAGCAGTTGGCTGTGAGTTGGAATTTTTTATAACCCTGTCAATTGCTTGATAATAATCAAAAGAAATCTCTTTCTCTTGAAACTAACAAATCTTTGAGGTCCAGATTTGGAAGTTTTTTTGTTGTTGTTTAGAACCAATATATCATCAAACTAAACATTTGATTGTCATGGTGGATGCTTGAAATAGATATTGACGAGTGCGATCAAGCTAGCGACAATACTTGCCCAAAGGGATATCGTTGTGTTAATACACCGGGAAGTTACCACTGCACTTGCCCACCAGGTTACATCATTACTGATGGTAAAGGTTCTGATCAACATGGATGCTCGCGTGAAAAAGACAGAAGTCGGCGTGGTTTAATTTTTGGTAAGGTAAAAGATTTTCTCCATCACTCGTTACTTAATATCACCCTAACTTTTATTGCATGGTGCAGGCACTGCAACTGCAGCTGGGCTTCTGATGTTAAGTGCTTTTGGTGATTGGATTTATTGGAAACTCCAAAGAAGGAAGAAAGCTATGTTCTTCAAGAGGAATGGAGGCTTGCTACTCCAGAAACAGATCTCTTTTGGTAAGGGAAATGAGATGAAACTAAAGCTTTACACTACTGAACAGATGGAAAACGCAACAGAAAATTTCAAGAGAAGTCGTGTCCTTGGCCGGGGAGGGCATGGTACTGTATTCAAAGGGATGTTATCTGATGGATGTATAGTGGCGATCAAGAAGTCAAACGTAATAGATGAAGATCAGGTGAGCCACTTTATTAATGAAGTCTTCATTCTTTCACAGATAAACCACAGGAACGTTGTCAAACTGCTAGGCTGCTGTCTAGAGTACGAAGTTCCGTTGCTGGTATATGAATATGTATCCAACGGCACCTTAGCACGCCATATTCATAATGAGGAACAAGTCTCAACACTTGCGTGGGAAGCACGCTTACAAATCGCTGCCGATGTTGCTGCAGCACTAGCTTATTTGCACTCCTACGCTTCTATCGCCATATTTCATAGAGATGTCAAGTCTGGCAACATATTATTGGATGAAAACTACAGGGCTGTGGTGTCTGACTTTGGATTGTCAAAGCCGGTTTCTCTAACCAAAACACATTTAACAACAATGGTGGGAGGCACGTTTGGGTACTTGGATCCTGAATACTTCCGCTCAGGGAAACTTACTGATAAGAGTGATGTTTTTGCCTTTGGCGTGGTTCTTGCTGAGCTCTTGACCGGAAGAAAAGCAGCTTCTTTAAGAAGTTCAGACGAAGGTCTTGCTCTGCATTTTCAGTACTCAATGAAACAAAAATGTTTGTTTGAAACTCTGGATACCCTAGTTGTGAATGGAGCACGGGAAGAGGAAATTGTTGCTGTTGCCAAGCTTGCTAAGAGATGCTTAAAAATGAATGCAAAGAGAAGACCAAGCATGAAAGAGGTTGTCGCGGATCTTGACAGATTGAGACGATTACATAGTCATATACAACTTCCTTGTAAGAGATCAGATAACAACTACTGTGAAGCGATAGAGGCTATGACTTGACATAATCAAGACTCTTAGAAAGTACAGCTCCGAATCCTTTCTAGAGCTTTCTTATTAATGGCTCCTCGAGTGCTGCGTTTTTAAAACGTAGCGTAGTTTTTTTTTAACCATACTTTGTTTTGGAATGCACATTTTGTAAACTAGTATAAGTATAAATGTGTTTGCTAAATCAATACAGAAAATTGACTTTTTCGTTTTTTGCCAAGTTTAAAACCAACGCTATGAAGAAAAAGCTCCATTTGTTAGATGCAATGTTGATCAAAATATAGAGAAAAAGGTATGTTTCGAAAGGAGACACTGCCTCGATGAAGGAGATTTGTTGTACTCCCTTTGATCCAAGAAATAGTTTCATTTGACAAGTCAAATTTCTTAAGATCGTAGCTTTACAATAAAAAGGGGCTTTTACAATGTTCTTAAAACATTGTGAAAACGTATTTGCAACGTTTTTTAAAACATTGTTATAGCATACGTTGTAATTAATCATTTTATTTCACAACGTTTCAAAACGTTGCAAAAAACGTTGCTGTCGTCCTCCCAAAACCTCTCAATACTTTTAGACAACATTTTAAAAACGTTGTCAAAATAGAGCACAACGTTTTCAAAAACATTGTTATTAATATAAGACAACGTTTAAGTTAAAAATGTTGTAAAAGTAAAATTACCACCTTTTATGAAAACGTTGCAAAAAAGTTTAGACAAGGTTTTTTGAACGTTGTGAATGTTATATAACACCGTTTTTGAAAAGCGTTTTGATGTCCTTTGAAAAAAAAAACCTATATGACTAACTTTTTTGGAAAATGTTGTGAATATTATTTTATTTTTTTAAAATGTGTTCAATGCATCCTCTTCTACTCCCACCTATACTAGCTAATGGCATTGCAGCACAATCATATGGTATTGTTGCGATCATACACTGAAACTATTTATACTAATCATTCTAACAAAATGAACCTTTGCTCCGACAAAATAAAAGAACAAGAGGAGAAAAAAATCTAGCAATTATTAACAGTAAAAAAGTTCAGACAAAAGTGTACTGCATAGCTCGAGGGTAAAAAATAAAATATAAGCCGACAATCATGTGGAATTCTCAATTCTCTAAGCGAATTTCCCCAGATGGAAGATGACCATCAGATTTCCTCGCACCACTTTCGCATTCCTCTCAATCAACCCCCATTCTTGGAAGACAAAGTCGAGGGATGGATTAGCTACTCACGAGGTACATATCGGTAGCTGCGAGAAATCGTCCATACACTAAATTTTTTCCACACCTATAGATCAGATATCGGTAATGTATTAATCCTATCGAGGGAAGAAAGGAACTCTAGAGAAAGCAGTTCAAGGAAGTTTACACATACCACACCTAGTCAACAAGCAGTTGAATGCAAAAATATTCTTCAGATCCAAAGTTTGGGTGAAGAACATATATAGCCTACACATATAGCAAATAAAAATTTCAACACAATTAAATGCGTAGTTCTTACATATATAAAAAAAATAGTGTTGCCTACATGAAGATTCCGCTGATGTTTTCATCCAAGTATGTGCTCTGTAATCTCCCGTCCATCCCAGATCTAGTTGCGTTTAAGTCAATGAAACAAAATTTACAACGTAAGAAAAAAATAGCAACTGGCAAGGGTTGCAAAAAGAATTTAAGAAAATAATACTGACACTTGTAAAGATGCGGCATAGTGGAGTAAACAATAGAAAGGCTTCACGTCAAAGGATCGAACTCCTGAAATTTAAGGTTTAAGGCGATGGTTATCCTAGCAATGTTGCATCCATACATTTTAGCAGATGGTAAGTTCTTTTTATGAGAAACAAAAACCCAAGATATAAAGCAAGTCATTGTATAGTAGTGAAGCGTTCCAGCTTAGAAAACAACCTTTGTAGCCCCTTTTCAATGAGAACTTCGAGACAAGAACGATAGCAGTGACTCATGAGTATGATATTTTACAACGTACTTGGGCCCAACAGTCTGAATAACCCTCCTACACAATATTTTAAAAAAAGGTCATTCAGTTATCATTCAGTTTAAAACTGGGAACTTAAATTGGAGTATGCTGAAAACTAATGGACTATTGGCAGCAAAGTGCACCCAAATAATAGATAAATAAATAGAAAGGATGCTTGAGGAACTATAAAGCAAAAAAACTTCTGAGATGTGTCCAATCTCCAACACAAGCCTCGCTTTGTCTTTCTACATAGAGTCAGCCGCTTAGGCAATTCAACAAATAGATTGTACTCTTCTTCTTTTTTTTTTTTTTTGAACAGCAGCAAGTTGCAAGACACATATTTATACATCTGTTGTGATTGCTTTCATTCAGGCATGACTTAACGAGTCAGGTTAGATCAGGAGAGACTCAGAGAGAAAATGCTATAGCCACAATAATTGTAATAGAGTGAACTCTTGAACAAAATCAAGGAAGCCTCCAGGTAAAACTATTGAATTACTGAAGGTACAAGTTCCTTAGAGAATCTATTTTAGATTAGTATACACAGAAGAGCACAATTGCAGAAATCTTCAACAAAAGCCTCAGTTAGATTGAGAATGGGAAAATTCATCAAATATATGATGG
>CM028377.1:154873271-154985827 GCA_013146195.2 Codonopsis lanceolata | reverse complement strand
AAACCCATTACTTGCATTTATTTGTTCCAGACCTGATAACTTGTGTATTTTAAGCCTTAACATGATTAGATATCTCTTTTAGTCCACGCCCGACTCAGACATAAAGAGCATTCCTTATCGCCGATTCCTTCTATGCTTAAGATACCTTCCCCGTGATGCCTCGTGTGTTGCCCTACCGATTTGACTCAACCGAGACTCGTTAGTGGTTCTATTGTCTTTCCTAGATGACTTAGAACGCTCACCTTGACCATAGTAATTGTCGGGAAGTTTAGAAACCTTCTTGCCTTGTTTTGGCCTTAGCGATTTCACCCTTCTCCCTGCTGCATTTCGACGTGCGAATTGTCCTTGAGTTCCTGGACTTGTATTCAAGTCATAGCCATGATTTAACAAGCCTATTCCATGCCCAAGTTACCCTAGTTCTATTAGTGTTGATCCGGTTTGATTCGGCCAACCAATCGTCCGTGATTCGAGCCTTGTCCTACCTTGTTCCCGTGATGCGTTCTCGTGTTTCGGACATGTTTTGAGTCAGTGTTAGACCCTAGATGGTTGCCCATGAGCTTGGGACCATTTAGGACTTGTTTAGTCTAGTTTGAGGCCCCGAGTTCAGCGGCCGCATGGCTCAATCGAGGCGCTGCCAAGATCAAGCATGAATGAAAAAGAGCAACCTTCCAGAAGCCGAGCGGCCGCATGGCCCCTCAGCGAGGCGCCCGCCTCACTCCCTGGCCCGCCCCGCTTACGGGATTTTTCAGCTTTTAATTCGGTGTCATTAGCCACTTAAACCCCTTGCTTATCGACCTAATCCAACCTAATTAACCCTAATCAACCTAGCTTAGACCTAATCTCAAGCCCTCTCCTCTTGACACTTGGAATTCCACTAAAACCATGCAACATATATTAAGCTTCCTTTGTTGACTTTGCTTAATCCTTCCATTATCTGATTTCTTCTCTCTCTCTCCTGCCATGGTGGTGTGTGTGGAGATGTGGTGAGATTGGTGTGTGTGATTGCCCACAGTGAGCTCCCGAGGCTTCCGACTTGCCGAGCCGAGACCACCGGTGCGGCTACTACCGACGAGGAGATCAATTCTACCCGATTACTTTGTGCTTCAACTTTCTTTTCCTTGGACTAGGTAAGCTATTAATTTCCCCTTAGGATTGTATGCTTAGACTTGCCATGATTCCCCTTGTCTATTGATTCCCCATGCTTTTCCATGCCATGCCATGATCTAGATTGAATGGATCCTTTGAGATTTTGATTATGTGTCCATCTTGTTGATTGAGACCTATACCTAGAATTAAGTATGCTCTATGCTTCCTTAGGAGCAATTAATGTTCTTGAACTAATAGGTTTTGATAACTCTTGGAAACTTGGAATTCTAGGGTTTCACATGCCTTGTCTTGATTATCTTATTGAATTGAACCCTAGACCTAGAACAAATTGTGTTCCATGATCCCCTACGAATAATTAACGTTCTTGGACCCTTGCGTTTAAATAACATTGAAAGAATAATTCTACGGTCCCTTGAACTCGACTATCGACAATTAGTAACTACGGTCGTTAAACGGATTAATGACCTAGCCGATTATATGCGAGAACTTAGAAGAGAGTTTGTGATGCATTTAGCGCCCTAACTCTATTGGTTGAACTATTAGAGAGCGACTCAATCCGAGTCAAGGTTAGCGAGCTATTGAACAATACCGGCTCACGATTTATCCCTACGACGTTCAAGCGCTTTCCACGAGAATAATAATTCTAGACCTTGAGCTTGAAATGATTGCCCCGCTGCTGATTTGATCGGTCATATTATGAATGATCGATTGACATGTGAGTTCGCTCTTGTCGAACTCAACTCTACTGTTGATTGATGAGAATAATTTACTTTGTCTTGAACGAGATCGCTCTTGTCGATCTCGCTTCTATACTGAAATTTTGTTAAGTACATATTACTTGGCATTGCATGAGTCCACTGGCATCCCGCTCTATGTGCACACACGCCTCCACTGTGGCCACAGTGGGGAAGTAGATCCCATGCTGTAATCATTAAGAGCATCACTGGTGACTATCCCGGGCATCTCCTCGGAAGATCGATGTACTACACACATTCGATACTCGCACATTCCCGATAACGCTTGTATGCAGGAACTACGTACGGCCTCTTCACATATCCTTATTCTATGTGATTTATTTACGCCGCACTTATGTGAAAACAACGTGCATCCCGGATATATGATTCTATGCTTGTGATGATATCTTGCTTGAATGTTGCATCTTGCCATGACATGCATGATTAATAGCTTACGAGTCTTTATGACTTACCCTTTCCCCTTTACTGCTTTAGATCCTAGCAAGGCAGGTCCTGCTCGTTGATTAGCTGTGTTCGTGACTTGTACCCTTTTGATTCGCCATTGGTTCTTGAAGAGGTGGTTTTTTGATGGCCTCTTATTCTTGGTTCTCTTTTTGTAAGGACGACGGGTTAAGCCAGTCAACTAGACTGTGCCTGGGTATTTGTGTATAACTTGATTGTAAATCCTTAACTGCTAGTAGTTTATACTTGTAGTACTTGTAACACTTTTTGGTGCCGGCATTGTGTAAGCCGAGCGTTGGTTTACTTGTTATTACCCTCCATGTTTTAGTCTTCCCGAGCATGTTGCTCTTTAAGAATTCTTGTCTTTGAATCTTAGATTGGGTTCCGGCTTGTGTCGCCAAGACTTGGTTATATTGTTTAACTGTTTATCAGGTTTAAAAAGTTTTAAAAATATCCGGCCGTTTGGTGCCGTGGCGTGCTGCGACTCCAATGTTGCGTCACGTCGTTTTTGGGAATTTTGTACTTACATGTTTTATTGCCTTCTTGTTTCCCTCCTTATTTGGACGGTCCGACCCTCGGTCCCATCTCGGGCCCGGGCCGGGTCGTCACACGTCATTCTTCCCACCAAAAACAATTTTGTTATAAAACTTGTCCAATTTTAAAATTTCAAAAACAACTCAATCTTTGACCAAATTTTCACAAATCTGAATGCAATACAAACCACATACAATTGTTAAATTTTCAAAATGAACCCTGACAGTTTGCAGACTATATATATATATATATATATATATATATATATATATGAGTTTATTTTCATTGTGAAAGGATGATTGTCATGTGGATATCATGGACAGATCTGTTGGATATTTAATTATTGAGTTATTGTGTTTTCTAATCGTGTTATTTTAATTAATTATTTGTTTTGTCTTTCTTGGTATTTACTTTGATTAATTATTATTGTTACACCTTTTATAGAAAGGTTATTTTGGAGATTATACTTTAAATTGTTTGTAGTGTTTATATGAATTATTAATCTATTAGGATTGTGTGTTCTTGTAACACAAGTTAGTGTGTGTGTCGTTTGTCTTGTTCTATGGAGGCACGGCTCACCTAATTAATTAAGGTAAGGAATCCTTCACATTTGGTAAGTCTATGTGTGATAAGATTTAAGTCCTTAATTATTGCACTAACCTAGTAATCTTTTACGCTAAGTGGTTTTCTTGTTCTACAAGGTTTCTAGGTCAAGGATGCAAGTATAAATAAGAGAAGACATTGTTGTCAAGCTTATGACATTTACTGAGCATAATCTATACACAAATTGATAAGAGAGAGAGAGAGAGATGAAAAAACTGATGCTACGCCTATTCTAAATGTACTACTGAATGAAGCTACATCGAAGTCTTCATTCACTCTATCACCAGCACTGTTTTTCTGTGAACACCTCCTACTATTTTGTTAAAAGCTTTTGAGCATACATCAGTCTAGATAGTTTGAGGTGTTAGTATTATTTAAAGCCATATCTACTCCATATAGAGTTTTTCATAAATTCCACTTTGTTAGTCTTTCAAATGTAATGAGATTAAATATATATTTTTCTGGTGGAATATTTTTAGCCATGAGGCTCGAGAAATAAGTATTGTTGCTTATTGATCAAAAGGTATCTCTTGTGTTCAGTTTTCGTTCTTCTTGTTTTATTTTATTTATTTCCGCAACCATTGATATCTCAATGAAGTCTTCAATGAATTCTTCATTGTAAGCTTCATTGACCAGATCATTTATCAAAACAGTTTATTTTTCCATGCCATTTATTCATTATTTTACTTTACCCTTGCTTTAATCTAGTTTCTTTCAATTGGTATCAGAGACAACTCTTGGCATACAAAGAGAAGGTCCTTTCTAATTATAGTTATGATGGACACAGAATAATGGCTATCACAAGATTCTCATTCTTGATGGTACCAACTATTCTAGTTGGAAAGTTCAAATACGTGTATACATCAAATCAATTGATGAACGTGCATGGCATTCCATCCTCACTGGATGGTGTACACTTTTGAACACAGACGATGAAGGTAACAATGAATCTAAGTCTGAAATTGAATGGTCTAATAATGAGTTGTTGCTAACTATAACTCTAAAGTCATGTATGCTATTAACTCTATTGTTGATCCTAGTAATTTCAAAATTATTTTTCATTCCAGTAGTGCTAAAGGTGCTTGGGATGCCCTTCATAGACATTGTGAATGACATGATAGAGTTAGAAGAACTAAACTTAGAATGAATATGACTATGTTTGAGAATTTAAAGATGGAAGACTCTGAAAATATATCTTCTTACAGTACTAAAGTTCTTGAGATCTCAAATGAATTAGTATCTTTAGGAGATCCTATCTCCAATGAAAGATTGGTGAGTAAGCTTGAGATCTCTACCTGAAAAGTTTACTGTCAAGATTTCTGCTATAGAAGAGGCTCATGACACATCCTCTGTGAGAACCCAAACCCATTACTTGTATAACATCATTATAACATGCTCATTATGTGCCTTAACATGTTAACGAGTTCATATTGTTAAAATCATGTTTGTATTAGGTTGACTATGATCATAATCGCTTGTATGCCTTATATACTTTGCATGCTTCGTTGTGGTTGCTTTGAGTATCGCCTTAACCTCCTTAGCACTTAACTAAGTCTTATTAGGTCGTATCATTACTACATGTTTCTCAGTCATTATATAGGCCATTGGGTGTTTAACTTTGGAGTTGAAACCTTTCTTGCTTGTATTTGATCATTTGGAACCTAGGTTGCAAGAATGCCTTCCTTTGCCTTCGTGAATTGTCCATGTTACTTGTTGAGCATGTGGCTTGATTTCAAGACCAATAATACTAGTTCTTTCCATGTTTAAACTATTCTTGTCCAAGTTCATGATTTTCCTAGTTTGATTCGTGTTTGAATCGTTTATGATTCGTTGTGTGTTTCGATCTTCATTTCTACATGTTTCGAGGGTTGGTCGGGAGTGTTTTGGTTGTGACTTGATTAGGGTTTGACCTTAGGATCATTTGTGGGTAAATTGGGTACCTTTTGGATCTTGTTTCAAGCCATTTTGACTAGCCAGAGGACCAAGCGCTTGCTCAGTCAGGAGGGCTGAGCGACCGCGCATTTTCTAGTAGGTGACATCCAGAGTTACAAGACCAAGCGCTCGCTTGGCCTTAGGAGCAAGAGACCGCTTGCCCCCTTTTTTCAGCATTACGGGATTTCTAATTTTTGAACTTTGGCTTGAACCCTTGAACCATGTCCGACCCAATTCAAACCCCAACCTTAATTGTGACCCTTTTGAGTCTAATTTCAACCCTTTGATGAGTTTTAATCAAAGGCATTCATGAATTCCCCTATTGGAAGCCTAATAACTCAAACCTTGGATTGACCCCTTTTGTGTCTTCAACCTTCCCAAACACAAACTTGATAGCCATTGTTCATCCTCCATTGATGTTGTTGGGTTCCTAGTGAGAGAAAGAGTCTTGAAGCACCTCACCTTGGTTGCATGATTGTCGGAGATCCGGCCATCCGATTTTCGATTCGAGACCACCAAATCGAAGCACTTGCTTTCTAGTTTAACAATCCTTGATTTGTTTTGTCATCCAACCACTTGATTTTGAACAAGGTAAGCTCCCAATCCCCTGTTTTTGTATGCTTAATATCAAGCATGCTCCCTTCATGATAGTTTCTAAATACATGCTCAAGAAGGCATGCACCATGTTAATAACTTGAAGTTCCTCATGATAAATTTCTGTAAATTTTTTGTTAATGACTTGTAATTGGTATTTTGGACTTGTTTCTAATATGAAATGTGTTCTAAAATGGATTTGGAATAACTATTGTTCTTGGACTTGTTGTAAATTGTGACTTCAAAGTGATGATCATTCTAGGGTTCACAAATTAGGAACTTTGATCTTTATGGACTAAAGTCGTGAGTGACTTAGTAGTCTAATTGTAAATAAATTAAGAACATAGAAAAGAGCAATGAAATGCATATAGCATTAATCCTCTACTTAGAAATAATTTAGCAATAACTCAACGGAGTTGCACTTAGAGAGCCATTGAATAATACCGACTCTACGATCAATCCCTACGACGTTTAGAGTTTGATATAATTGTAACATAGCTTTCGAGAATTCTTGATGTGATTGATCTCATGTTTGACTTGTATATCGTAGAGTAACATGCCTACTTGATTGGACGAGTTCGCTCTTGTCAAGCTCGCTCCCTTGCTTGATTTATTACTTGAGTAAACATCTACTTGACTCGGACGAGTTCGCTCTTGACGAACTCGCTCCTTACTTGATTTTGTGTGACAAGTAAATATCTACTTGGCATACCATTAGTCCATCTGGAATATGTGAATTGTATTGATGGTCAACGATGCATCGCCGTCATGAATTGAAAGATTCATGGTAGTGATGGGTCGCCACACCATAACCTTGCACATACCTTTCACTACTCATCAGAGTGGAGAAGAATACCTCGTCGTAACCAAAGGGCACTTGGAACAATACTATCGTGGTCGATGTATCATACACGTACATCCGACAAATACATTCAAGATAACCTTGCCTATTTCAGGTTCTACGAAGCGGCACCGGTTTCATAACATATCCTTATCCTATGTGATTTACTTCAGCACTTATGTTAAAACAATGTACATCGCGACATGAGAACTACGTGCTAGTATGATCTTGCTTGATAATCAAATATGATAATGTTCTATGTATGCCTTGCATTATATCTTGTCATGCATATTGGTAGCTTACAAAGTCTTTATGACTTATCCCCTCCCTTTTACTATTTTAGATCCTAATCGTCTAGGTCCGTCTCATTGAGGTTGCTCGTCCGCTCTTGTCCGTAATCACTTTCGTAAAGGTGGTAGCGTTGGTTCTCTTAGCTCTTTTGGTTTCTCTTTTGCAAGGATGTTTGGGTTAAAGTAAGTCATTTAGACTTCACTTGGGAATGTGTTATTGTAGTAACTTGTTCTTGTTGTAGACTAAAACTTGTAGTACTACTTACACTTCTAGTTTGTTACCGGCACTTGTAGGCCGAGCCTTGCTTTCATGTATTGGTTCACTTGTTAAGACTTTCGTTGAGCATCCCATTAGCTCTTATTTACTTTTGTTGTGTTCTCCGGCTTATTCAGTCGTCGAGGTGTATATATATTAGCATGAAATGTTTAGTTGTTGGGTTCCGGTTGTAAAGTCGTCCGAAGAATTGTTTACTTGCTTTAAATTATTATATCAGGTTTCAAAGTTTTAAATTATTCCGGTTTTTTAGTGTCGAGTTGTACTACGTATCTAATGTTGTGTCACGTCAGTTTTGATAATTGAGTCCTTGTTTGCATGTCTTGTCCCTATTTGGACGGCACGACTCGCGACTCCTCTTGGGATCGGGGTCGGGTTGTCACTCCACAATGTGTGTTGATGATTTGATTGGTATTTTACAAACTTTTGAATTAAATCTTACTCAACAATCAAAAGGCAAAGCAAAAGAAATTGTTTTAAAAATTAGAACCGAAAAGGAGGAAGAGTTTCTTGATATTTGTAATGAAATGAGAGAATCTGATATGAGTGATGAATATTTGGTCATGTTTGCTAAAAAGTTTGGTAAATTCTTTCAAGGAAAAAATTCTTTGAGTTTTAAAAATACTAACAATGATTCTATGTCAAGAACTAATCCTATCAGGTTTCAAGAAAGCTCAAGTGTAGCAAGTCAAGGAGAACAAAGGAACATTGATTTTGTTCAATGTCATTCTTGCAAAAGATATGGACATTATGCAAACAAATGTGCTAATACACTAATGAAGAAAGGTTAGAATTTTACTGCTACATTGAGTGATAGTGATGAAGAAGAATCTGATAACTTATATAGTTTATTTGCTCATGAAAAACATGTTCATATGAATCCTCTTTTTACTTTCCCTGAAGAAAGATCTATTCCTATGAATCTGTTAAGACTACCCAGAAATGAAGTCTCCAATGTAAGCTCATCCATGTCTACATTGATGAAAATAGGCTCTGTTATTCAGTAGATAAGTGATGACTCTGATGATGAAAATCAAACTCTTTTAAATGACTATAATGTTCTTTTTGAAAATTGGAGTAAACAAAAAGATTTAATTGAAAAACTTTCAAAAGAAAAGAAAGCCTTAAATGTTGAAAATAAAAGATTAAATACTTTGAATGATGATCAAAAAGATATTTTAGCTTGTATTGAATTTCTATTAATCAGAAAAGATGTGGATTTTGAAAAGATGAAAAGAAGCTAGATAAGTCTAATGGAACCTTGTATAAAATGAATAAGGGTAAGGCTACTGTTGAATCTTGCATGAAGTTAGATTTGCTTAAAATCATTCCACTTAATTGTCAGCCAAGAAATTAAAATTATCTTTGGTCAACCCGAAATTATTTTGTCAGCTATTCACTTCAGCTGACCTTAACGTATTTAGTGTCAATTTGCCTTTCCTTATTTGATTGATCATACACTTGTATGACACTTTCATACTTTGTGTTTTTGGTAGATATTATGAAAATATTTCACTCTTTTGAGATCTTGGCCAAACACATTTTCAAATTCAAAATGTGTTCCTAACGAGTTACTTTTGAAGATTACCTATAAATACCCGCTGGAAGCATTCTTGAAGACAACAATTTTTACAGAAGTCTAAAGCCGTTATACATTCAAGAAATTTCTCTGTGACTTAGTCTTCTTTGATAAACATTAGCTAGATACTCTTCTTTGATTAATCTCTTCTAGTTATTGTTTAGACAAACACTGAGTGATTCTACTTCATAATTTTTGAAATCAGTCAGTTTGTCTCACGAGTCTGATTGTTTCTCAATCATTCTCCACAAACACCAGTCTTTTGTTGTATTCCATTAGAGATCAAATAGATTTTTAATAAAATTAGTGCACTTCAAAAATCCAAGTCGACCAACTTGGTAGTGTGATTTAAACCACTTCAAGAAGCATCAACACTTAAGAAGTTTTTCAACTAATTAAGTGGCGATCTTAACAACAATGTTTGCTTAATTGTTCGCTTAATTTATATTTCTTTTCCTCTATATTCGTGATCGATTTTTTTAAAGACAACTGTTGTGTACCAACTCTCATCGTTAAGTATTCTCAAAGTGTCGCCGGTGACCAATTTTCAATCGATAAACTAGTTTTCACGCCAAACTCAAAAGTTTTACAAATCAACCATCTAAGTTTTTAAAGGCTATTCACCCCCCTCTAGCCTTAAGTCAGGACTTAACTCTTGAAGAAATTTTGGAAGTTAGTAATGAAAGTAGAGTTGGTCTTGGTTACAAAATTCCTAAGGTTCCCATTTTTGTTAAGAATGATAACAAAGCTCCTACGTTTTTTTAAAGAAACTGGTAAGTGCCCCTTTATCTCTTCAAAAGATTCTACTTCTTCAAATTTATGTGATAAAAGAAGATCCAAAAGAAAGACTTCCAGAAAACTTAGTATGATATGTTTCCATTGTTTAATTAGTGGTCATATTAAACCCCATTGCCGTAAGAGACAAGCTAATCTGGCAGAAAAGGTTTTTCATAACTCAATGAAGGCTCCAATGAACCTTCATTCCATATTTCTTTCATATTTTGTCAGATTTGCTTGGAAACAAAAATACATAATATTTTATCATGTTACCTTTACTTCTCTTAAGTCGAACATTGTAGGTACATGGTAATTTGATAGTGGTTACTCTAGGCATATGACAGGTTCCAAAAAATATTTTGAAAATTATGAAAATATCAAAGGTGGGTGTGTGACATATGGTGGTAGCACACAAGGTAAAATAGTTGGTAAAGGTATTCTAAATTGTCAAAAACTACAAAGAAAAATGTAATGTTTTTTATAAATATAACTTTAGTATTTTATCAAACATTAGATCTAATGATAATTGCTATCTTGTTGCTAACATACTTACTTGTCATTCTTCTTCCATAAATGAAATTGACTTATGGCATAAAAAACTTGGTCATATGAGTACTAAAAATTAGAAGAACTTGTTAGATGTGAAAATGTTAGAGGTTTGTCTAAATTAAACACTAAAGAAATGAAAATTTGTGGTGCATGTCAAAAAAGTAAACAAACCAAGGCTTCACATAAAAGTATTCAAAATTTTGTTTCTTCTAGATATTTTGAATTGGTTCATACTGACCTCATGGGACAAACTGAAGTTGAAAGCTTAGGTGGTAAAAAGTATACATTTGTTTGTGTTGATGATTTTTCTAGATTTACATGGGTATTCTTTCTTAGAGAAAAATATAATACTTTTAATGCTTTCAAAATTTGGTATAACAGGATGCTTAATGATTATAATCTTACCCTTGTAAAACTTAGATCTGACCATGGTAAATAATATGAGAATTCAACCTTCTCATCTTATTGAGATAAAAATGGAATTATACATGAATTTTCTACCCCTAAAGCCCCTCAACAAAATGGAGTAGCTGAAAGAAAAAAATAGAACCCTTCAAGAAATTGCTCGTGTTATGCTTAATTTTAAGAATTTGTGTAAAATATTTTGGGCTGAAGTTTTAAATACTTCATGTCATATTATTAATCGTGTGTATCTAAAACCTGGTAGTAATATGACTCCTTATGAAATTCTAAAAGGAAAGAAACCTACTTTAAATTACTTTCATGTTTTTGGAAATATTTGTTATTTGTTAAATGATAGAGAACATCTTGTGAAATTTGATTGTAAAAGTAATAAGTGTCTGTTTATTGGATATGCTACAAATAGTCGTGCCTATAGAGTAGTCAATTTTAGGACAAGAACTATTATGGAATCCATGAACATTGTATTTGATGATCTATCTGATTTGGGTAGAAAAAGTGCCAAAGACCAGGTTGATGATCTACTAGAGAGTTTACAAACTTCAGAATCTGAAGTTATTCCAAGTAAAGAAATTGCTTCAAAGAATGCTGGAACGAATGAAGGCTCCAATGTACCTTCATCGGCGACTTCATTGAAGAATGATGAATTTGATTCTGATTATGATGTAGAGAAAAACATAACGAACAGATCCAAATACATTCCCAGCAGAATTCAGAAGGATCACCCTTCCAGTTTGGTAATTGGTGAAGTAAGTGCAGGTGTGCAAACAAGAAGAAGAGAAAAGGTTAGTTACAAAGAAATGGTTAAACTTTCTTGTTTGTCTCTTAAATATTTGAAGTGCATACTTGTTGCTATGTTTCTGAAATAGAACCTAAGAACGTGTTAGAAGATTTAAAAGATGAACCTTTGATAAATGTCATGCCAGAGGAACTAGAACAATTTGTTAAAAATGATGTTTGGTACTTAGTTTCATGACCTAAATCTACTAGTGTTATTGGAACCAAGTGGATATTTAAAAATAAGTCTGATGAACAAGGAAATGTGATTAGAAATAAAGCTTGTTTAGTTGCTCAAGGATACCTCAAGTGGAGGGAATTGATTTTGATGAAACATTTGCTCATGTTGCTAGAATTGAATCCATTAGATTGTTGTTAGCTATTGCATGCTATTTAGGTATTTCTTTATAACAAATGGATGTTAAGAGTGCTTACTTGAATGGTGTGTTAAATGAAGAAGTCTATGTAAAACAACTTAAAGGCTTTGAAGATCCTTTTAAGCTCGATCATGTTTATAGACTTAAGAAAGCTCTTTATGGTTTGAAAAAAGCTCCTAGAGCTTGGTATGGTAGATTAACTAATTATCTAGTTAAAAATGATTTTAAAAGAGAAGAGGTTGATAACACATTGTTTATTAAAAAACCAAATAAAGGAATTTTTATTACTCAAATATGTGTAGATGATATAGTTTTTGGTTCCACAACTGATTCTATGTTAAAACAATTTATAAATGGAATGACTTATGCACTTGAGATGAGTATGGTTGGTGAATTCAATTTATTTTTGGGGATGCAAATTAAACAATATAAAGATGGTATATTTCTCTCTCAAGCTAAGTATGCTAAAAATCTAGTCAAGAAATTTAAAATGGAGAATACTACTTATAAAAAAAAGACTCATATGTCTTCCAAAGTTAAGCTAGTAGAGATGATAATGGTAAAAATGTTGATAATACTCTCTATAGAAGTATGATAGGAAGTTTATTTTATTTGACTGCTAGTCGTCTAGATCTTATGCATTGTGTATGTGTTTGTGCTAGATATCAAGCAAACCCCAAGGAATCTCACCTCGTGACCTTAAAAAGAATTATTAGATATGTCAAAGGAACTTTAGAATTAGGGAGTTGTACTCCAAAGATACAAATACTAATTTAGTTGGTTTTAGTGACTCTAATTGGGCTGATGATGTATATGATAAAAAAAAGTACTTCTGGTGGTTGTTTTTACTTTGGAAATAATTTAATGTCTTGGTATAGTAAAAAACAAAATTGTGTTTCTCTTTCAACTGTTGAATCTGAATATGTGGCAGTTAGTAGTTGTTGTACTCATTGCTTTGGATGAATCAAATGATTGAGGCTTATGGTTTGCATAGTGACTCATTACTTATATATCGTGATAATAAAAGTGTTATTGATATATCAAAGAATCTAGTGCAACATTCTCGAACTAAGCACATTGACATTAGATATCATTTCATTCGAGATCTATTAGAAAAAACTGTCATACGTATAGAATTTATAAGAACTGAAAATCATCTTGTAGATATATTTACCAAGTCATTAGATTATGAGAGATTTCCCACCCACGGAGATCTATCAGTGTTTGCATTTTATAATATTAGTCGTCAATGTGGTTACATTCGTGACCACATTTGTATACACTGTATATTTATTAGGCTTTTTTTATTTCTTTCTTTTTAATTTTTTTAGGCATAATTGTACAGCATTGCACAATTGTTCTTCTCAATTTCTTCTATGAATTTCACCTTCAAATAATCTCATTTTTCTACAACTTGAATTGATTTTTCTGAGAAAGCTTATGATTGATCTTAATGTTTCCTACAAAAAGTTTATAACTCATTTGGTGTTATTTATATCCAATAAAGGAAAGAGCTACCTTTCAAATTTTATAGAATTTTTTTGCCATTTCACACACACACACACACACACACACACACACACACACACACACACATATATATATATATATATATATATATATATATATATATATATATATCAATATTTGATCTTCAGTAGTATCTCATTGATTCTGATCATGTGAATTAAAAAATGAGGCTATTGCTACTCTTATAAAGTGTGAAAGCTACCTGCTGGATATATCCTAATTTGTTTTGAGATCAATAGTACCTCTTAATAATGACTTATTGGAAACATATTTTCAAAATTCAAAATGTTTTGATGAATGTAGTGTTCAATGAGGTGACATTGATGAATTCATTAGAAGTAAAACAGTTCTTTCATATATTTTTTGTTATACACTTTTGTATCTTTTAGTCATCCAATAGGATATGCATTCTTGGTAATTATGTGTGTTCCTTGAGATGAAGTATCTGTGATTGCTCATGTATGAAATTCTTTTTCTGAGAATTTCAATTTTTGATATACACTGGAATGTGGGCTAAATTAGAGAAGTTTCATATGTCTTCTGATAAATCTTTGCATGTGTATCCGTGTATAAGAAGTGTGGTATACTAGGTGTTTTCGTAACCTTATAGAATTTGTTAATCGTTAGTCTATTGGGACAATGGTTGTTTTTTGTTTCCATATCTAACCTATACTCGTTTCCTTCAGTTTTTCAACTTCCTAATCCTTTCAGTTTTATGATTCTATGTAACCCTATTTTACAGTTTATCTCCTATATATATTGTAACTCTCATTAGTTTTTATATTCCTATCTTCTTATTTTACAATTTTTTCCTCCCTATATCGTTTATTTGTCTCTCATCATGTCAACCAAGTCTAAGTGTTCGTGCCCTTACATTCGGTGATTTCTTCCCAGAATGAACATGTTTTTCGTATTCCTCCCATTGATTGTGAACATGGATGTTGTTCTATCCATGTGTTTGGACCCTCTAGATTGGATGTACCTTCATCCAAGTTTTCATTCAAGACTTCATTCTTTTCCAAACATGTTACTAGAGATTGTGTCCTTCCTGCCCCGTATTGTGTCAATGCATCGTTCCTTCATGAGTGTATGACAGATATTGATAAGCAATTTGTCAACGTTTTGGATCAGTATGATTCATTAATCGATTATCTTCGTTTCCTTCGCAAGACACGTGAGTTGTACAATGAATTGTTTTTTTTCTGGCAAAACCAAAGAATGAGATGTTGTGTTGATGCCTAGTAATTTAGGGGAGCACCTAAGTGTTGTAACACTTGTGGGAGTGTGTGTCATAATTGTTTCAAGTTCAAAGGCAAAGCCAAAGCCAAAGTTGATGTTTCAAGTGATGATGAAGATGACAACGATGATGCTACTAAAGATGTTGTTAGGCATTGAGGAATGCTTAATATATCTCAGAGTAATGATTCTGGGGGAGTTGAACCTATTGCTAATCATTATCCCAGTGTTACTCGTCTTCGTCACCTGTTTATGGCGTGTTCTAGACCTTATTTGATTGTTTCATTTAGGGGGGAGTTATTTGTTTATTTTAACTGTTTATTTTTGTTATGTTTGCTTTTTTCAGAAAGGTAAAAAGGGAGAGATTGTTTGATATTTAATTATTGAGTTATTGTGTTTTGTAATTGTGTTATTTTAATTAATTGTTTGTTTTGTCCTTTCTTGGTATTTACTTTGATTAATTATTATTGTTACACCTTTTATAAAAAGGTTATTTTGAAGATTATACTTTAAATGGCTTTTATGGTTTATATGAATTATTAATCTATTAGAATTGTGTATTCTTGTAACAAAAGTTAGCGTGTGTGATGTTTGTCTTGTTATATGAAGACACAACTGATCTAACTAAATAAGGTAAGGAATCTTTCATATTTGGTAAGTCTATGTTTGATAAGATTTAAATATGGGTTTATTGCACTAACTTACTAATCTTTTATGGTAAGTGGTTTTTTATTCTACAAGGTTTCTAGGTCAAGGATGTAAGTATAAATAAGAGAAGACATTGTTGTTAAGCTTAAGACGTTTACTGAGCATAATCTATACACAGATTGATAAGAGAGAGAGAGAGAGAGATCGAAAAACTGTTGTTGCTCCTATTCTGAATGTACTACCGAATGAAGCTACATCGAAGCCTTCATTCATTCCGTCACAAGCACTGTTTTTCTGTAAACACCTCCTAGTGTTTTGTTAAAAGCTTTGGAGCATACATCAGTTTAGGTAGTCTGAAGTGTTAATATTATTGAAAGTCATATCTACTTCATATAGATTTTTTCATAAATTCTACTTTGTTTGCCTTTCGAATGTAATGACCTTAAACATATATTTTTCTAGTGGAATATTTTTAGCCATGAGGCTCGATCAATAAGTATTGTTGCTTTTGATCAAAAGGTACCTCTAGTTTTCAGTTTCCATTCTTCCTCTTTATTTTATTTATTTCCGCAAACATTGATATCTCAATGAACTCTTCATTGTAAGCTTCATTGACCAGATCATATATCAAAACAGTTTATTTTTCCGTTTATTCATTGTTGTGTTTTATCCTTACCTTTATCTAGTTTCTTTCAAGATCAAAATCCAGGAAGAAAGTTCTTAAGTTGTTAAAAATATAAAGTAAGTAATTTATTTTATGTGATTAGTTAAATAATTAATTTTGCTAAAAAATAAAATATGTTCTAATTATTCTGTTTTGACTTTTCAAAATCATTTTTTTTTTTTCAAATAAATTTTTTGACGTACATTTTCAAAAAAATCCAAAATACAAATAATTTGCAGTATATAAAAAATTACGTATTTAATGGTTTTGAAAAAAAAACAAAGATAATACACTTACAAATATTCATTTTGTTTGACCAAAAAATATCAAAACACGACAATTATTTGAAAATGTGAAGTACTATCGATTGATCGGCTTCATTGTGACTTTTTTGTACCTTTTTTTCCTTTATTTTTTTAGCAAACTTTTTTGAGCCTTAAGAAGTATTGTTCTTCCTCTTTAAAACATTTAATTTTTTCAATTAATGTAGAGTTCCCATCTCCAGTACACGGTAGTTATATTTTTAAAACATATATGTGTAGTCTGAAATCGTAGTACCTTTTTTTTCTATTAGAAAAATACAATTGTATGACATTTCGTGGATCCAGACCTTGGGAACCTAGGCGGATTCGATCAAACATATTTTTTATATGTTGCAAATTATGTCTATTTTGAAAAAATTAGAAAATTTACGTCAAAAAAATTATTTGAAAAACAAAAAAAAAATTGATTTTGAAAAGTCAAAACAGAATAATTACAACATATTATATTTTCTAGCAAAATTAATCACAAAAAATAAATTACTTAATATTTTTCACAACCTAAGAAACAGTTATCCTTCTACAATGACAACGAACTCCTCTACTCATTCTGCTAAAACTAAGAACATGAACAACAACTCCCTAAAATCAAACACAACTCATTAAAAACCAATAAATTAATCAATTTGATACTCATTTGATTTAGAAACAAAAACTCTTCCAACGGTGACACATATTCCAACACTTTTACATACTCCACCATTTTTATCTTCAAAATTGGCTTGGTGTCCAAATGAAGCAAACCAAATCTCTATTAACAGATAAAAATGTGTACTCTTTTTTTATTTTTTTAAAAATATTTTTAATTGCTAAAATGCCAAAAAAATGATAAAAATAAAAAAGTGATTGGATGATTTTGGTTTGATTTGTATCAATTTATGAACTGCAAACTATCATAGTTCATTTTGAAATTTTAACAATTGTATAAGGTTTATATTACATTCAAATTTCTAAAAATTTGTCAAAGATTAGGTTTTTTTTAATTTCAAAATAGAACAAGGTTTATAACAAAACGTAGACAGCTACTAAGATGTCTAGTCACCTTTTCGTTACAAAAATTAACCAGTTTTTTACGAAAAGTTTTAATTTGAAGAAAAAAAGTTGGGTTGGGGTTTTATATGCAAAAACAACATGATGGTTCAAAACAAAAAAAAAAACAAAAAAATGTCAGGATTTTTTATGCAATTAACCCTACTATTTATCAAAGTCATGGAATGGATACTAACCTATATATAGAAAATGAGAGAGTATCTATTTTGAATTTTCATAACCTTTTAACTTTACCTTCCATGAGTGTTACAATAATTATCTTTACTTGGTGAAAATTGACCTATCTCCACCGCATCTCAAATTTCACCTCAACATATGCATATAGTATTGTATGATGATATGTGAAGGATTCGAGTTTTGTAGATAAGACGGTATGTTTTTTGATATTTTAATTAATCACTTATATGTATAAAATATAGTTAAGCGAATTTATCTGAATCTTCTTTGTCTCGTGTGTAGGTGGAAGACAAAGTTATTGCATCTCGCGATTCAAAACTATTTATTGTTGTAAAACAAGAGCCTCTGGAAGAAGATTAGGTTGTCATTATTGAAAAACAATAAAATATTGTTTCTACATGTCAAATTTCTTTTTTTCTTAAATAACAATATTTGATCATTGGTTTCGCTTACAAAAGTTATTTTTTAATTTTTCTTCCACTGATGGATGCTCATATTATTTTAATTGATTATCGAGAGGTTGTTAATTTTGTTAGTTTTCATGTCTTTGAGTTAAATTTGTTATTTTGTTATTTTCTCTATTTGAGTTTCCTTTGTTGAACATATTCAGAAAGGTTTTGGGTTGGAGTAACATGTATGGCTGTATTTCACCATAACCAGAAACATTTGAAACTTTTTTTGATATATGATGAGTCACAAAATTTGTGGTCAATAAAATATGTTTTTTTCTTTGTGCAGTTTACATTGATCTGACTCTTACAAAATTCAAGCATATATTCATTTATTCGAATACTGCTCACTCCATACTTTAATAAAGTCCCAAACTGACATCGAGTCATAGGTACGAGCACAAAATCTAGTATGTTTACAATATAAGTGGAGAATAAAGATGAAAGATTATGAAAATTGTTAAAAGATTTTATAAGGAAAAATTACAATAAATCGCCCCATTAGTTGTTTTTATTAGAGAATAATATATTTATTATTTATTCTTATTTATTTGTAATTATTAGTTAGTGGTAATTACCTTGTATAGTTCTTTTCATATTATGTTACATTCCTTATAAAGGTTTCTTGTACCCTACTCAAGTGTAACCCTAATTGTAACTCTCCCTATAAATAGGTGAATTTCAATAAATGGAAAGGCTATGCCATTATTCCTAAACTTTATTAGTTTCTACATGGTATCAAAGCTTTTCTCCTAAAACCTTCATCTTCTTCCTATAGCCGCCGCCCTTACAACTCTCTGACATGGCTAACAGAAATTACTCCCTCTCCATTAAAATACACACAAACATTCGACCTCATCAACATCTCTCACCACAACATCACCAAACTCACCTCCACAAACTACATAGTTTGGAAACTCCAAGTTGAGGCCACCCTCATAGGCTATGACCACTATGAGTTGGTAGACGGCTCACACCCATGCCCGCCTCCTACTGTCCTTGCCAAGGATGCTCAATCATCCAAGGATGTTCCCATCCCAAACCCACACTACCAACCCTGGATTCGGCAAGACAAACTCCTATTCGGAGCTCTTGTTGGTTTCATCTCTGCTCCCCTGGTTCCTATGATCCAACAGGCCGCCACTATTTGTGAAACATGGGAAACTCTGGCTCACACATATGCTCTCCCGACTTGCGGTCACATCAAGCAGATTAAAGACTACCTCAAGCGGGCATCCAAGGGCACTCAGTCGGTCTCCGACTACATGCAGTCTGTCAAAAGTCAAGCAGATGAACTCGCGGCTTTGGGCAAATCGCTTGACCACGAGGACCTTATTGAGACCATCATTGGTGGTTTGGATGATGACTACCGCCACATCGTGGATGTGGTAGAAGGCCGGGACACTCTCATATTGTTTGATGAGCTCCATGAAAAACTTATCAATTGTGAAATGCTCCTGAAGCAGTCACAGCCCGCGTCACCTCGAAGAATAACAGCTCGAATGCTCAGCCCTCCTCCTCGCAAGTTCGGGCAACTCCCGCTCAACCTCAGCAACCCTCTCAGCAGTCCTCGGCTTCTGTTCCTCGCCACAACGACCTTATCTTGGTAAGTGTTAGGGATGTCGCCAACAAAGACACACGGTTGCTCGTTGCCCCAACTTTCAATTGGTCACAACCACATCTCTTCCTGTTGTCTCCAACACGGCCAGTAACTACCCAAGGCATCCACGGGCACACCTGGCGACCACAAAGGACATAGGGACTCCGGGTTGGCTTCTCGACAGTGGTGCTTCTCACCATGTTACCAACGACCTTGGCAACCTCCATCTTCACTCCAACTATACGGGCACGAATGACATGGTCATTGGTGATGGTATAGGTCTACATATCTTCAAAATTGGTTATTCTATCCTCCCCACACCTGCACATGCCTTTAATTTACAAAATGTCATGTGTGTTCCCAGTATGAAACGTAATCTCACATCCATATCTCAATTTTGCATATCCAATAACATGTATATTGAGTTCTTACCATCTTCTTTTCATGTGAAGGATCTACTGATGGAAGAATACTGCTAACCGGACAGTCTAAGGATGGTGTGTATGAATGGCCGACCACAGCTCTCCTCGCCCTATGCTTGTGGCAGCTCCAAAGTCTCTCACCAAGATTGGCATCATCGCCTTGGTCATCCGTCTGGTCCCATCCAAAGTCAAATACTCTCAAGCCTAGGTTTAGCATTAGACACTGTTCACATTACTCCTAGTTATTGTAATGATTGTCTTTCTAATAAAAGTCATAAACTTCCTTTTCCTCAAAATACGATTGTGTCTACTCTCCCTCTACAAATTATTTATACTGATGTTTGGACCTCCCCTCTTCTCTCTATTGATGGTTTCAAATACTATGTGATCTTTGTTGATCACTATACTTATTACATTTGACTTTACCCGCTCAGACTCAAGTCTGAGGTCGCCACCATTTCTCCCAAGTTTAAAGCCTTGGTCAAAAATTATTTTAAAACAACCATTGTCACTCTTTACTCGGACAATGGATGAGAGTGCATGGGGCTTGCCAGGGATTCTGGCTTAGCCGCCTACCTATCCGCCCATGGCATCTCTCACCTCAGTTCGCCCCCTCATACCCCGGAGCACAATGGATTCTCATAACGTCGCCATTGCCATATTATCGAAACTGGTTTCTCCCTCCTTTCTCGTGCATCTCTTCCGCTGCCATTATGGTCGTTTGCCTTCCAAACAGCGGCCTACCTCATAAATCAGCTACCAACACCCACCCTTGCTCACCAGTCTCCCTACCATAAACTCTTTGGCTCTTCGCCAAACTACTCCAAACTTCATGCCTTTGGTTGTCTTTGCTACCCTTGGCTATGCCCTTACTCTGCTCACAAAGTCGCTGCTCACTCCACTCACGTGTGTCTTCCTTGGTTACTCGCTCACTCAGAGTGTCTATCTCTATTATGATCCGAGCACCACCAAGTTGTTCATTTCGCGTCATGTTCGATTTGTCGAGTCTACCTTTCCAATGTCCACCCTAGCCACCCGCCTTGCTCGCTCAGATACCTACGCTAGTGTTGGTGCTAAAAATGCACACGGGCAAGATTACCTGGTCAAACAAGTAATAAAGTGAATAAGTAGAGTGTCAAACCCATGAAGAAGCAATTTGGTTATTTTTTATGAATACCAAGTACGTTGCAATTTTAATTATATTTAGACGATCGATTTTTGCGTGAATTAACTAATTAATTAAGCTAAAACAAGAAATTAAATAAAGCAATATTAATATGAGATCGACTTCAATGAGAGATAATCTAGGGTTTTGACTTTCAATTGGCTCTTCCGTTGTGATTTAATAAGGGATTGCTAATAAAACTATTCTTTTTTTTTTGGTCGGGGATTTAAAAATCACCGTTAAGGCTTTCGCTTCTTATAACGGTGCTAATTAATGGTATAAATTCACGGGTTTTCGCTACGTATGAAATTATCCAATTAATCGCTTCCAAACACAAAACCCCAATTGACTATCTTAAAGAGGATTAATAACATTGACTAACCCAACTCAAGGACAACTATGTTGTATTTTCTAAAATTATAAAATCATTTTCATGCATTAAGCAATTTTTAAAATCATGTAACGGGTTATCAAATCAATATAAGCATTAAAAGCACAACATAATACCCAAAAAATTAGTGAATAGTAATTAATAGCAACACCCTAAATTAAAATCACAACATCCAAACCAATTTATATATCAAAACCCTAGGCAAATAAATCAGTTCATAATGCTAAGGAAATAAATCATGTCTTCAATCAAAAGTACTATCATTAAATAAATATATAAATTAAAGTGTATAATACTTTACAATGGAGGAGATGATTGAAATTCCTTAGGTTCCTTGGCTTGATCAACAATGGAGAAAAATTGGAGAGAGAGAAAGAGTTTTTGAAATGAGGAATGGCGGTTGCTTCTTGCTTCTGCTCTCAGTTCCTTGCTTCTTATCCAAAAATTGTGTTTTTTTTACTCTCCAAAATTGTTAGGGTATTGGTCCAAGAAAGGGGGGCAATTTTGGAAGTTCAATGGAGTTTTGGGGGCAAAAAGGGGAAGAAAAAGATAGGAAAAGAGGCATGGGTCATGGCTTGGAGGGCGGGTCTCCAGGTGAAGGCACGCAGGCTGCTCCAGGGGTAAACAGGCAAGGCTGAGAGAGGTAAGTGGGTCGGATAAAGGCCAGATGGGCTGGATGGGCCGCGGGTCAGAAGCTAGATCCAAGGAGAACATGCGGGTCATCATTAAAGGATAAGGGGATGACGTGGCTGGGGCTGCTGGGCGACAACTCACAAGGCAGAATCTGAAATGGCGTCGGCCTCCCCTGTAGTTTGAACTTTTGCTCCGGTGCCCCTAGCTTACTGAGGAAGGCTGCCGAAGGTCCTTCCCTCTCCAGACCTTGCAATTAGGTCCTTTGTTGGTCCAGTTAGCTCCCGTTTGCCTCCGTTAGCTTGTTGTGCTTTGAAATACTTGACGGACTTTAACGGCAAGTATCAAAACTTAACATTGAAGCCTGGAATTGCCTCGATTTGCACGTATTGAGCTATAAAACCTCGAATATCTTTGAGATACCTACATGGAACACAAAATACATAAAAATCGTATCTCAAATGCAATTAATCATCAACTAAAGATCAAAATCATCAATAAAAGTTCGAAAAAATAATGAAAATAAAAGGAAAATTATAAGTTTATCCGCTAGTGTCTCTTGGTTACCTCCTCATGAACTGCTCCCGAACTCATACACACCGTTGGCTACTCGCTCTAGTGCCTCCTCGCCAATTTCTCCTAGCACTAATCAGAATGTGGTTGATCTCAGCTCGCCCATACACCAGCCTCAACCACCCTTTCTACTGCCCGCTACTAGTCCTGTGTCGGCTGCTCACCCCTTCTCGGCAACCAGCTCCATGCCCGAGGATAACACTATGTCAATATGCCCGCTGACCCTATTCATGTGCCCGCAGGCCCTATTCATGTACCTGTGCCCATGCCCGTTGACCCTGTTCATGTGCTTGTTGTTTCTGGAACTTCATCCATAGTTATTCGCTCTAAGAACAACATCTACAAACCACTCACCAAACTAAGTCTTTCGGCTCAACTGGCAACGGACAGTAAACCAACATGTGTCACTCAGGCTCTAAAAGATGAAAAGTGGCGTCAAGTCAAGTCTAAGGAGTATGATGCACTAGCTCACAATAGAACTTGGGATCTGGTCCCTTCGGCAGATGCTCGCAATATTGTTGGCTGTAAGTGGATCTACAACATCAAAAGACATGCAAATGGCACCATTGATCGCTACAAAGATCGCTTAGTGGCCAAGGGATTTCACCAGCGACTAAGGGTTGACTATTACGAAACTTTTAGCCCGATGGTTAAACTGACCACTGTTCGTCTTGTTCTCTCGTTGGCCGTTTGTCAAGGATGGGATCTTCGACAACTGGATGTGAACAATGCCTTTCTTCAAGGCAATCTGTTCGAGGGGTATTCATGGCTCAACCACCTAATTTCATAGACAAGGACAAACCTCAACATGTGTGTCAGCTTCACAAGGCTATTTATAGTCTCAAGCAGGCTCCCCACGCATGGTACAATGAGTTGCGTCAGTTTCTACTTGCCTCCGGATTCAAAAACTCAGTGTCTGACACATCGCTGTTCATTCTTCGTACTGCAAGTAACATCATCGATCTCTTTGTCTATGTGGATGACATCATCATCACTGGGAACCAGTCCGCTGCAGTTCAGACCTTCATATCTCTGCTCGCTAGTCGCTTCTAGTTCAAAGACCTTGGTGATCTTCACTATTTCCTTGGGGTTGAAGTTGTTAAGCGCCCAAGTGGTCTTCTGCTCTCCCAGCGCGAATACATTGCTGATCTCTTTGCTCGCACAGGCATGACCGATGCTCGGCTAGTAGCTACACCCCTTGCTACCTCGCCTACCTTGACCCTTCATATGGGCGCTGCTCTCTCGGATCTGACAAAGTTTCGAGCAATGGTCGGGAGTCTTCAATATATGTCTCTTACTCGGCCTGATGTTGCCTTCAGTATCAACAAACTCTCTCAGTTCATACATAGGCCGACCACTGAGCACTGGAATGCGGTCAAGCGAGTTCTTCGGTATCTTTGTGGCTCTATTAATGCGGGCATCCTCCTTCATCGCCAGTCTCCTCCTGCTCTCCATGCCTTCACTGATGCTAACTGGACTGGCAACAAGGATGATTACACATCCATTAGTGCCTACATTGTCTATCTTGGAAGTAACCCGATCTTTTGGAGCTCCAAGAAACAGCGCATTGTTGCTCGCTCCTCGAAGGAAGTGGAAGTGGCTACCACTGCAGCTGAAGTCGTGATTGTATCTCTTCTTAGAGAACTCGGTCTAACCTCCTCGACTCAACCAGTCATTTATTGTGACAATGTGGGCGCCACGAGTCTTTACTCGAACCCGGTCTTCCATACTCGCATGAAGCATGTGGCTCTGGACTTTCACTTCATCTGGCTAAACAAGTTCAGGATAGGCTTATACGAGTTTGTCATGTCTCCTCAGCCGATGCCCTGAACAAGCCTCTTGCTCGACAACGGTTTCATCAATTACTTCACAAGATTGGTCTCTCCTCTCGGACGTCCATCTTGCGGGGCATATTAGAGAATAATATATTTATTATTTATTCTTGTTTATTTGTAATTATTAGTTAGTGGTAATTACTTTGTATAGTTTTTCATTATTATATTACCTTCCTTGTAAAGGTTTCTTGTACCCTACTCAAAGTGTAACCTTAATTGTAACCAGCTTGAAGCCTTGAACTATATATTCTTCAACTATATCAATCGAAAGGCTATTCCGTTATTCCTAAACTTTATTAGTTTCTATAGTTTTTGGGTCACCAGCTTGAAGCCTTAAACTATATATTATTCAACTTTTTAGTTTTCGCAAACCGAAAAATCAAAGATTATCAAATATTTCCTCAAGTTATTATACGAGATATTATAGCAATCAGTACGAATGTTAGAGCATCACCGATGCAACTGTGAACTTGATCATATGTCGTTTTGATAATTAACATCTACAATTATATGGATAATTTTTCTCTCTTCATTCACATTTAATTAAAAGAGACATTTTTAATGCTATTATTGATTTGATCTTATTTGACATGTATTCCACCACTAAATTAAGCAATGTTTGGTAAAAATAATTGTTTTTTCTTATTTTATAAAAAGTTGTCGCGTAGTAGCATCGATTTCTTTTAAAAGATTTATCATTTAATTTCACTAAAACTCGCCACGTGACCTCAACTATTTTTCTTTTTGTTATAGGTAATAGATTAGTGATTGAGAAGACATCCTCCTAGTAGCATAACGTGAATATTTGTGTTGGCTGCCAACTAAAATACGTACTTTTTAATGAGAGAGAAGAGACCTTAAAACCTTTGTTTTTACTATTGAAAGAAGCTTTTAACTTTTAAGCCAACTCTGACCCCCAATCACAGGTCAATTATGTCATTAATCATCCTAAATCAGGTGGTACATTTTTCCCATCAACCCCTACACTTCAAATACTATCAAGTAGTCAACTTCCTTCTTTTATTCATTCCCCACAAGGAACATTTCAAACATAACGTGTCGTAGCCTCGTAGGTTATATTGAATTTAAGAGCTTGATTTTAAAACTTGGGTTTTGTTTTTATAATATCTATAAAAAAATAAGAACGAGATAAAGAAAAACCTGAGAGACCAAAGATAGAAACTCTAAATCCGTTAAAATCACAAGCAATCCATTTAAAACTCTTGTAAGTTACTAAAAATAGTAATGAAGCTTAATAAGAAGCATTTTTCATGGAAAATCGATATCCAATTGCTTAACATAACAAAAATTTCCAACTTTGAAATAACATCGACATTTCTCTATCTCCCCGTTAGAGAATGCATAGAGCTATATGTTACATATGCAAAACTAGTTAAACTCGTAAATGTCAATATTCTTTCTTCTACCTATTGTGCAAAGGATTCGATCCGGTAGGAACGAGTCGCTTGTCATCCATAAAGCTGTTGAAGTTGTTCGGGGACTGATGCTTGGAGAAACGAGCGTGTTCCTTCTTAGCCTTTAAGCTATTATCAGCATCTAAAGGTATGTTGGAGTCGGTGCGCTTGTGCTTCTTGATCATAACTTCTTGTGGGTTCGAGAAGATTTCTCTGGCCACTGCATTTGGTTCGATCCCTGTAAGTATCTGATGAACCACCAAAAGCAACAGCACCATCATTCTCATTGCACACACACATGCAAGATTGAACTTGGAAGATACTATGTATGTAATGTAGTACAGAGGAAAGACAATCAAGAAAAACCCATCAAGCAACAGAAGCGAAGAAAATCAATCAAGAAGAAAGTACTGTGTAGTTGAAATAAAACTACATGTGCGTGTTTTGGAGAGAGAGAGAGAGAGAGAGCAAAAGGAATGGGATGTAACAAGGGAGGGGAGAAAATAAGAAAGGTGAGTGAGTGAGTGTGTGTGTGTGTGTGTGTTTTAAGGAAGGGAGGATGTAGAGAATACATTTACTAGGGACCTCGGATAATACATTCGAGACACTTTGATACATCAACATCTCTTTAGTCAGAAAGCCTCACCAACCTGCATTAACTCCTTTGAATTCCATTGGCTGTACACAAAACAGAAACAGAATTCCATCTTCTTACATAAAGCTGCATCGCTCCTCTGTCTGTGTGTGTGTGTGTGGACTTTATTTGACCTTCTTCAATCTACCATTCCCACGTGCCATCACAAATGCAGGTGAAAAGTATCCAAAAATTGATGACAAATGACAAACAAGGGAATGCTTAACATCTGAAATCATGACAATACACAACTTAGCTTGTGATTTTTAAAAAAAAACCTCAATTCCAACCATCATAGCCACCCCATCGAGTCTCAACCCAGTCATGGCACACAGAATATTCCACGTCTTGAGCCGGTTATGGCGCGCAAACATTGGCTTAATGTACAAATAGATGCTACAAAGAGAGGGAACTTCTCAAACCTTACCCCGCACCCTTTGCTCCATTGCAATTTTTATGGTTACAGCAGTCAGCAAGTATGTGGAGAAGTGAAAATTGTCTATAAAACATTTACATTCGATGTTTCTAAATATAACACTTAAGGCTCGAATTTATAGCATGTGATAATAATACACGTAAACCTACACTAACGAAACAGCTAAAAGTGACAAAAATCCAGCGATTACAAGGGCATGTACATCTCTTCTTCTGTGGGAAGGACAGAACCGGAAAAAGAAAAAGAAAAAGGAGATTCACCAGGAATTTACAAGGACAGAGGACTCAGCACTGATATACAGAAGATACGCTCTTGCTCTTCCACCAAAAACTCCAGGACCTCCCTATCTTCCTCCTTGAAGTCGACTTGCTTAGCGGTTTCGGGTCTTCATAGGTCATACCTGCTATATCACTACTTTCTGGTTGCTGATCGGGCTGAACAGCTGGTGGGTCCCGTTGTCTTTGCTCTCTGAACAACATCAACAGTTTCTGAGATTTCTGTTTCCCTCGTATAGTCCCGTTAACCGAAATTGACACTAACGAAGGTATCACTCCTTCTTGAAGGACCATTTGACTGCACTTTTCATTTCCTGTGCATAAAACCAGAAGACATGCAGCAGCTTGCTCTTGTTCCACGGGCTCACCGACATCAAGTATGGTTGAAAGTGCACTTATTACACCTGGGGTCATTACAATTTCATCTCTACCTGATTTACTTAAAGCTAAGTTTATAAAGACGGCAATTGTTTTCTCCGTCCAAGAGTGGTCCCCAGAATCCATGAGAAGTGCATGAAGGCCCTTCACAATGCCAGAGGAAATAAGGTGGGAAGTATTGGAAGGGTTGCATGAAAGATTGTAGAGAGCATGGAGGGCATCGAGCTTGCATTGGGGATCAGTTTCTTCCTCAACGACCCGTACTAAGAAAGGAACGGCCTCCGTCAAGCCAATGATGGGTTTGGCTTCTTCGAGACAGGAGAGGTTCAAGTAAAGGGCTGTTATCGATCCATGGGAGTTGGATATCGCAATCATTTCCCCCAGCAACGAAAGTACACCTGCTGCTAGCATCAGTTCTTTGTTTCTGTAAATCAAGATCAATAACAAAATTAATTGGATTTGCTTTTGCATGGTTTGCTTCATGCAATAAATAAACCTGCTTAAAAAGTTGAAACTCAAAATAAAGGCTAATGATCAATTTGACAAGCAGTGTTTCTAGTTTTTAATTTCTCCAAGATGTAAGATACTTCCGATTTGGTTTTCAAATTTCCAGAAGCCCTAATGCCATCTGATTTCACTCGGAGCATGCAGGCGTGGTATAACTGGACCTCTTGTTAAGTTGTTAGCATACTAAAATTATTACATGGACAAGTCATAGTGATTTACATGACAACTGAAATTTTGTCATTTGGAGATTTATGAGTGTGGATATGCGTGTGTGTGTGTGTATGTGTGTGTGAAGTGCACTGGATAGGTCATTTTCCCCAAAAAACATGCATATCAGTTCATACCTGTTATTATTAACGGCAAGGTTGAAGAGAGCCATCGCTCCAGTTTCCTGAGCAACCTCATTCCTCTCACGTACAGCCAACTCTAGAAACCGGAGCAGTGCTTCAACAAAACCATTTGCTCCCATATAAATTCGAGCTTCTTCATCATCCTTTAGCAAATGTCTTATCTGTTCCACAACTTTGTACTTTTTCCTCAAATTTTCCTCCGAGTCCAAAACAGTCAGGAAACCCACATACCTTTCAAATGCATTAACTTCAACCTCGTCCACCTGTTGGGGCACATCTTCCACTTCATCTCCTTCAGCCTCCTCGATAATGCCACTCTCCTCCAACGGAACCACCTTTACGCCCTTGAACTTGTACGGCCCAATACTGTCCATTGATTTTGAATTGGCAGACTCGCTCTCAGATAACACTAGCCTCCAGTAGTTGAGATCGAGGGACTCAGGGGGACCATCTGGAACCGGGACCCCGTTATGTTCGCACCAACTAGCCACCAAACCTTTAACACAGTAATTAGGAGTCAACCCGAGATGAGATAACTGCTGCTGAGTTTTTGGACAAGTGTTGTGCCCGTCACTAAACCATTTCTCGATGCAAATCCGTTCATATGTTTGACCTGAAGCAATGATGACTGGATCATACATGAGCTGCAATGATATTGGACACCTTAACTCTTCCGGCGGCACAGGCACCTGCCCAGATCTCCTGAAGTTTGGTTTGAAATTAAAAGAATTCAGTTTCGAGAATTGCCTCTCAAAGGCCTGACCATAGCCCCCAGGGCCCCCACAACCATCAAAAGATCCATGAACCGTAGGTGAACAAGGCGTTGAACCTTGAGAATCGTTGTCATCTGAGAAGTCACTTCTGAATAATTTTGAGTACTTTCTCATTAGATGCAAGAGATATGCCACGATAGACTCTTTCCTCTTGTCTTCCTCAACCCTAGCTTTTTCAACTAGTTTCTTCAAAGCCCGTCTTTCTCTAAGAGCAGACCTAGAAGAGGTAATACCAAGTTTAGACGCAGCCTGATGAAAAGTTTCTAGTTCATTTGTGTCGCTACTGTTGCTGTTGAAATTTTTTCCCTGCTGAAGTAGTGCAATTATATCATCGCCCACTTGCTTCTCCAATGGATCAAGTGACAACTCAATCCCCTCAAGTTCATGGAAGATGTCAGAAATCTGAAAGATGGATCAATTAAGTTAGCAACGGTAAAATATTTTTTATTGAAATCAAAATGCCAAAACTCAAGTCTCCCGTGATCAAAAGAAGAACTAGAATGAGTTACTGCTGTTTAATTCACAACTAGGAGATTATCAGTATTACCTGAGAACCAATTGATTGTGGAACAATGTCTTCCACCCGCTGAAGACTGTCTTGGAGAGCAGATCTTGCCTTCTCAAATTTTAAAACAACAGAGTCCCCTGTAATAGCCTGAAAAATACGTATTAAACAGAATTCGTAAAATACTCTTTTGATGAAATCATATTTAAGCAGGAAAAGGAAAACGATATTGAGCTGACAAACAGTAAATTCGTCAAAGCACTTTTATCCTTGTGCCCTTATCCAACAATTCATTGCCACACACATATGCCTAGCACCTTAAATATTATACCTTGATGAATAAAACCGCAGGAATTGCTGCATATAAGTGTACTCTAATAAGAATAGCCGGGCAAAACCATAATTCTAACCACCTCATAAACTTGGAAACCAAGAAAAATAGAACATATAATTCAATAAAGTGACCAAGGTTGGAAATATTATAGATGGAAAAGGGAAAACCCAGCATTAATTTATACAATGAACTCCAAAAGTGTGTGTGTGTCAATATTTCGTGGGAGAATGTGTACCAAGTAAAGTTTACTACACTCGGCGCAATGTTGAAGGAGATTCTTTGTCTTCTCTAACGCTATGTGCAAAGAACATAATGCTTGAATCCCTGACGTGCTCCTTGGCCGAGCTGCTTCCAGGTCAGGGAAAATCCCCAATAAATTGGCATAAATCATAGAAAGCCTCTTGCACATCCCTCCATGTAACTGCATTACCAACCACATATTAGTAAAGCATCAGAAAAAATAATCAACTAAGAAGAGCACGCCACAGAACAAATAAAAACTGAGCAAATTCTTCATCCCAGTGAAATAGTATGTCTATATGCTGTAAGAGATTACAAGAAATTGAAATGGAAGTAAAGTACAAACCTTGGGTTCGCCAATTGCAAACAAACACTCTTCAACCTCGGAGTTCTCCATGATTTTCATTCAATGAGGCATATATTTACACAGTTTCAAATAACCTGGAAACATGAATATCATTCAATAAAGTCAGGTCATGGGAGGAAATTTACCATGTCAAAACAAGCCACAATAGCTTCAGATTAGCAATGTACAATGGCTGACTGCTTAATTAAAGTGGTGATCGAAAAGAATATATACTCAAAAGTCTAAAAGATATGTGAAATATCAAATTACGAGCCACAGCCAGCAAAACGAACAATGGCAAACAGCGTAATGTATGGCGAATTGGCGATCCATCAATGAACATACTCAAACATATACAAAAGATATCTATTTTTCCGAGTAATAACTTTAATACATATACACCCAGACATCCATTAACACAACTTGTCAAGCACTCGAAGAGAAATCAACAAAAACAGATGCCGAATTGGGCATTCTAAACAAGAAAATTTCCATTAAAGAGAAAAAAGTAAATATAACCCGAATTTGGGGAATAAAACAAAAATGACCTCACCTACCCAACAGAGATCTCCAAACACCAAAAAACATGAAGAAGAAAAAAAATGAAAAATGGGCGTTGCGATTTCCATGACAAAAAAACAAATAAAACACATTTTGCAACACACACACACACACACACACACAAAGTGTAATTGTCAGCAATATGCAATTTATTATCCAAAAAATAAAAGAGCCAAATTCAACACCCAACGTAATGGATTTCTGAAACAGAAACTAAAGATTATCTGCAGCTCAGTAAAGTTAAGAAATGAAAAAGGAAATTTAGGGCTTACCGGAAATAACAGAATGATCCAAGGAGGCTTCATGAAACCAACATTTAAAGAAAATTCAACAATACCGTGATTAGGGTTTCGATTAAAAGACACCCATCTCATCCCAATTTAAACTTTTTGCGTTAGAGAGAGAAAGTTTTGTAGCGAATCTAGAGAGAGAATGCGAATCAATTTTTTCAGAACTTGGGAAAGTGGTTGCCTAAATAGTGTAAGGGAATATCTGAAATGAATACAAATTGAGATTTTGATAATATTTTTTAAATAGTTAAATGTTTTAAATTTTTTGATGATATCGGTAAAAGTTAGTTAAATTAAGAAATAATGAATGGATTTTCCCGCTTTTGTCTCCCCGGTTCACCGGCTGACAGTTGCCGACCTCCCTCGTTTGTCGGTCTGCAGATCTGTCCATTAATGTGATGCCAAAATGTCGAAAATGACCTCCACCAAATCTGGTAATTTTGGAGGTATTGAGAGAATTATATTTAGACACAGGTCAACCTTGAAGGCTTTTAAGTAAAAGACAATTACATTATGAAAACGAGGGTTGAGAATTGAGATTTTCAAATGTAACCTTAGAAAACAAGAAACTTATTTTCTCTTTTTTCTTTCTTAAAATCTCTCTCTAAAATATTACTGTAAGACCGTCTCCAACAAAGAACCTCAAATTTTATCAAATTTTAGAGTAAAATTCTTAACGGTTCATTTTCCAAAGTTTCTAACCTCAAAAGTCTATCTTTCATTTTTTCAATCGCAAAAGACTATTTTTCAAAATATTGTTTTAAAAATATCATCGTATTCTTCAACAGCTCCAACAACATACTTTGGATTTGAAAATCATAATTGTGCGCAATGAAACAGAGATCGACCTGCCCGGTCAGGTCGCGAGGGTCGAGGGGACAGTGCCCATCGTGGGGGTTCGAGAGCAACGCCCCCGAAAGGTAAACGAGTTTTTTGATTCATGAAATACGAAACTATAATTGATCTATCTTGTGTTGAAGTATTTTTCAGTTGGGACGAAGGCGGAAAAGGAGGAGGAAGAATAAGACTTACGAAGGAGAAGATAGAAAAAGAAAGTGAAGGACGTAAACAGGCTATTTATGTTTTTATATCGCGATACAAAAATGAATTAGATAATATTTTTGTACTGCGGTTCAAAGTTTAATTTCCTAATCTATTTTTGAACAGCAGTTCATAAATTTCATTGCATTCATTTTTACACTGCGGTTCAAAATTTAATTTTCTAGTCTATTTTTGAATTGCGGTTCATAAATTTCATTGCATTAATTTTTGCACCGCGGTTCAAATTTTAATTTCTTAGTCTATTTTTGCACCACGGTTCAAAGTTTAATTTCCTAATCTATTTTTGAATCGTAGTTCATAAATTTCATTGCATCAATTTTTGCACCGCGTTTTAAAGTTTAATTTCCCTAGTCTATTTTTGAATTGCGGCTCATAAATTTCATTGCATTAATTTTTACACGGCAGTTCAATAGTTTAACTTCGTAGTCTAATTGCACCACGGTTCATAAATTTAATTTGATATTTTTGATCAGCGATACAAAAACGTAGCGCATCTCAGACTCATTAAGGGTATCGCAGTTATTTCGCCCTCAAAAGTCATTTTCAAGTTGAAAAAAAAAAACACTGGACTAGAGAGGTTATAAACTTTAAAAAGTGGACATATCCACAATTTTATCCAGATTTTACCCCAAATTTAGTTCATTTCAGCACCAAACACTATTCCAACTCCAACTCACTACCCCAAATCTCACCCCCAAATAGAATATTCATTAGCATATTCTTTTTTTATTTCTTTTATTTTATTTATCAACATGTATATTAATTTTCTATTAACCTTTTAAATAATAATTATTAAGATTGTACAATTAATAATTTTAGTGTATTTAATTGTATGTCATTTTATTTGTGGTGTGTTATATGTATGCACATTTAAGTTTATAAATGTTCTAATAATTTTAATATGTATGCATTTTTTTAGTTTAAATGTGAAATTGGTATTCTCTAATTAGTATGATAATAATTTATTTATTTATTTGTATATAATATACACAAATAATTGAAAAAAGTTAATTAATTATAAATTATTGAATTAATAATGTTCAATCATTTTAGGTTTAAATCTCAATTTGGTCACCCTACTTTCGGCCAAAAGTTATTAAGCTCACTCTACTTTTTTTCCTCAATTTAATCACTCTACTTGGCTTCGACATTCAATAAGGTCACTTGAATCATTTCTGTCCGTTATGTTATATGGAAATCATTAAAAAGACCAAAATGCTCTTATTAAGTTTAAGGGTTTTACTCTCAATGTTAAAAGTTGAGGGTTCAAACTAAAAAATAAAAACTAAACCTTACAAATAAAAACTAAACTGCTCATCGTCCTTGTCACCACTATCATACGCCGTGGTTGGCAGTTGACCCATAGGAATCACCGATTTCCGATGAATGTTTTCAAGAACCTACAACCAATTGTCGTCGAAATCCGTACACCCCCTTATCGCCAAAATATTGCAGTCATAAAGGGCGACTCTGAGGCGGTAAGCATCGGTAATGTTATCATTCTCTTTGGCTATGATGTGACCAAATATGCGCAAGATCTCGAACATCTTAAACACAACATTTGTTTCAAATGAAACCCAGCTAGGAGGAACTACGAAATCTTTGGGTTTGGTGCGAGGATTTTTCGCGCCAATTAGAGCCTTCGAAGATCCCCAAAACCCCAAGAAAGCAGCAATGATTATACTAAAGAAAGAGATTGAAATGCTGAGATTAGAAGCAATAGGGGCTAGCCAAAAGGGGGCGAAGTCGTAGAACACCCAATCTGTCGGTGATGTTTCTAAAAAGTGAGTCAACGATTCTTTGAGACCGTCGTAGGTTATTTTAAGGTACTTGACCTTGTCGTAGGGTAGATCTGAGGTTGCCTTTGCGTTTTCAGGGAGGCCATCGACAGCCGACAAAGGGATTTTGACAAAATTTATGTAGAGGAGTAAGTTTGGGGGGAGGTTGGGAAGGCGATCAATGTTTTTAGGAGTGGGAATGAATGATATTTTGTGACCTTTTTGGGTGATGAGTTTAGAGAGCTCTAAGAAAGGAATCATATGGCCGAAGGCTAGCCATGGAAACATTGAAGCTTGCCTTATTTAGCTATTGATGGAGGGGAAGTCGGCAACTCCATAGTTGGTATCTTATGTTTCCTTGTAGGGTGAGCCGGTGAGGGAAACTATAGATATGGAGGTGGACAAGAACAAAAAATGGCAAAGAAGGGAATGAATATCATTTGGGATTCATAGCTTGTGCTTGTATTCTAGCTTATGAGGGAGAGTTTCTAGCCGGGTGTGAGGGAGAAAGATTGAAAATTATATTAAAAATAATAGTAAGTAAGGGTATTTTTGGATTTTTAGAAATTTTTTAAGGTTGCTAACAAAATAATTGGACGGAGTGATGAACTTGATATTTATGTCTAAGTAGAGTAATTAAATTTAGGGGGGAAAAGGTAGAGTGAGCTTAATGACTTTTGGCACCAAGTAGGGTGATCAAATTGAGATTTAAACCATCATTTTAATAAATATCAACTTCAGCTACGCTTTCATCTATTTGTGTAAGTAAAACATTTAATATCCTTTCTTAAATAAAACTTCCTCCATTCCGAGTAAATAGCACACTATTTCATTTTGAGATGTTTTACTTAAAGTGTCGATTTTTAAAAAATTAAAGCATATAAGTATAATTTTATTACTAATACTACTAAAAAGTGTCATTTTGAATGGGTTAATGACACTATTGATTCCTCGACTATGAGTCATTCTCAATATTAGTCATTTGACATTTTTTTTGGTCAAATTTTGGTTCTAAAAATTTCAAAATTTCACAGTCTCAATCCTTTTGTTTGATGTCGTTAGAAAAATATCGTTAAGCACCACATGTATTTGTGTAAGGGCTAAACTAAAAATTTTCACAACTAAACTTTTTTTTCAATTTACAATCGAGTCCCTATAGTCTGGAAAAATATCAAATGGCCTTCTTCCCCCAAATTCTTAAAACTTTCGCGTCTTAGCAAGCGAAAGATACTGAAAAGATCACCTAATCATACCCAATAGCATATCCAACCATAGAAAAACAAGAAAAATAAAAATAAAAATCAAAGCAAATCACAAACCAAAAGACTTGGAGGCAAATGGGCCTACCACCCAAGTCCCAGCAAGTGCAACAACAGGGAAATCAACATCACCACCACCCAGTACCAACAGTAGGGGAAAAAATAACTTCATTCTCCAGCCGGAGAAACACGCCAAAGACCTATATGTATTAAAATGGATAGTCTTTATTGGTCGAACCTTCACCACCTCCATCTCCATCATCGCCACAATCACTAACTACATTTCTCAGGAAACACAGATCCATGACAAAAACTAGATTACAATTTACGCATACTACAAACCCTACATTTCTCTTGAAATCTTAGGTAATTTCGCGAACGAGGCGCTAGAAGGGATGTGTTTGTCGATGAGGAGCTCGATGGATTTCTAGTAGTTGTCGATTTCACGAAAGGCAACATTGCCTGGGCGCAATCGATCAAACTTCTTCACTCCATCGGTAGCCGAAGCAGACTTGTGGACGACTTTGGTGGCAAGTTGCTTCTTCGAGGCTTTGCTGCCAGTGGACTTGCAAGTTGTTTGCGTGGTGCGAGCCATTTGGGTGAAAGAGCGAGAGGGTTGTTCTGTGAAGTAATGGCATTGGGGGCGAGTGTAGAGAGAGAATGTCTTGTTATCATTTTTCAAACCCTAGGGACTTAATTACAAATTGTGATGTAATTTAGGTTTGATAAAATTTAATTTTAGCCCTTATATCAGTATATGTGCAACTTAACAATATTTTTTTAACGACATACTGATACAACAAAAGGACTGAAGCTGTGAAAATTTGAAACTTTTAGAACCCAAATTTGACAAAAAAATTGTTAAGGGACTAATATTGAGAATGACCCATAGTCAAGTGACTAATAGTATCATTAACCCTTTTGTTTTTAAAAAGATTAACTTTCAAAGGAGGAAGAGTAGCTGAATGACAATTGAAGATACATATTGTAGTCCTTCTTAACAAATAAATTGAGATCAACTAAAAAAAGGAATGTTATGATTCAACATGAACTAATAGCATATCTCATGCCACTAAATTCATGTTATAGTGAATCGAGTTGCGTTCAACTTTCTAAATTTATCAATTATTGAAATCAATTATAACAATTATTTAGGAAAAATACAAGATATGCATGTCTAGCCTAAGCTAACTCCACCATATCTCACATTATTTATCACAACTATGTATAAGCAATTCAAATAACAATAAATCTTAACGAACCAATTTGATCCGGCTAATATTGTAATATTCAAAACAATAACGATGTACTTGACCCAAATTACCTTTTTTCATTAATGAAAAAAATTATGTGGTGAAGATGGAAAATTACTAATAATTAATAAATTCAATCAATTTGAGTCAAAATATATGAAGTATAAATATGTTTTTTTTCAAAAAGTTTAGGGAGCATTAAATACTTTTATTCCATGTCAATTTTAACCATTTAGCACTACTATTCGATTAAATAGACATTTCAAGCTTTTTGAATACACTATCTATTAAATTCGACAAAGACATTTGTTGAATACATTGTTGTACCGGATCAATTTGTATTGCTGTACCTTTTGATTTAACTCAAATAAATGACTCATTAAATATATTTCTTTTCAAATTTAAAATCACTAGTTATGATGGTGTTAATAAACATTTATTAGTATTTGTGCGTAATTCAAGGTATTTCGTTAAGAAGGGGGGGATTAGAAAAGATAAATGACATCGATTGACATGTATGTATGTATGTGTGTGTGGATTCATTTTATTATTCATAAACTATTACTAAAAATATCTTCTTTTTTTCTTAAAATATTTTGACTTTCAAACGGTGACTCTTTGTCCAAAACAAAAGGAGTATATAAATAGTATTAGAGTTTGTTATAATTTCAATAATGCTTTACCATAATCAATATGTTAATTTCAATTTTGAAGGGCAAAGTATAAATATTATGAAGATTATAGACATGATATCTGAATGTAAATGTTTAAAATGAAATATTCTAAAATAATAATTGACTCTTTGTCAAGAACGGAGGGAATCTTACATTATATATATTTTTTAGATATTAAGATTTAAGGAGTATATTGGTGTCTTTAACTTTACTTTAGTTATTAGTCAACAAAATGACTAGAATAAGAGCTCAATTAATTTAGCATAAAACATCAAAGTTCTTGTTTACAATCTTTAGAATATATGCAGGTTTTATAGGAAACTACACATTAAACTAATATAAATAATCAAGTTAATTATTTTTTCTTAATCTGTACATCGGATCAACTAAGATGATAATTTAGAGACGAATGGAGTAATTATTGATTGGATTATAAGTATTAGAATATTGTATATTTTTCACGGGTATCTATGTGAGAGTGACACATCAATTAAAGTATTATTAAATAAAGAATTAAATAGAAAAATAACTAGTAAATTAATAATATACTCTCTCAATTTCTAAATAATTATTGTGTTTGACTGAAGCCAAGGTTCTAAAAATCGTTAGGCGACCGCTAGGTGGCATACTAGCGCCTAAAGGACTAATTGGGGCGTAATCGGGGCCTAGGCATGGCCTAGAATTAAGGCATAATTATCATTTTTTTAATAATTGCATCAAAGATCAAGCACATTGACTACAATATTTTTTTATATTTGTCATTTTATCAAACATTTGTCTATATTTGTAAAATGAATAAAATGTACAAACCTACTATTAATCTCAATTCCCAACAACCACAAAGCAATAAATCAGCCAAGTTTAGAATTAAAAACAAAAAACAAAAAAAAATTACTCCTACAGTCCTACCTACTACCCCTATAACCCACAGTCTAACCTATCTAACTATCTTCCCTAATCTCTTCTTATTCTAAATTTTGAGTTCCGAGACAGTCCTTTCTTTTTCATATATATATTTTTTTCTTTCCTCTCCCCCTTTTTCTTCCTTTCTTTTTTTTTCTTCTCGCTCTCTCTTCGGCAAACCGACTCTCCTTATTTTTTTCATCCTCCAATCTCTTTCCTCTTAAATCTAATCCTTTAATCTATCCCCTCTCTCAGCCTACTGAATATCCAAAAAATCAAACCTCTTTTATTTCTACCTCCATCTCTCTCTCACCATTATCACTTATCATTCCTTCTCCGATCGTCGCACGCCACAAAATCAAAGTTACAAAAATAAATTAAGGTCGGTGAGATTTGGCGTAGGCGTCGACTTAGTCGATTAGGCGGCGACTAAGAAACTCGCGACGGTAGAGAGAGGTCTAATGTTTAGGCGGAGAGTTTTAGAACACTGACTGAAGCAACATATTAATAAAAATTAATTAATTTTATTATAAATATTAATATATATATATATATGTATATATATTTTTTAATATTCATACATATATACGAGGTTCATACTTAAAATATAGATAAATTAAAAAATTCTAAAAAGAAAATATTTAAAGCGGAAAATAAAGTTTTTAAATTTATTTTTAGGGAGGGAGTATTCGTATCGTATTGACTTATCACCTGTGGATGTCCCACAACAAGGAGTACGGAAACTGCAACACCCAAATTTTGTCTCGATTAAATGGCCCTCTCTCCACTCCCGGAGTGGTCCACGTGGTCAAGTTTCAGACTACCGATTTTTCCGGTGAATACTCCACATTTTTAAAAAATTAGAAAGGTTTTATGAGTCCAGATCTCCTGTACCATTTATGTGTATCACTGGTATACCACTTTACATCTTAACTATTGGTTGAGATGCAATGATTGTGATACAATGATGGAGATGAAAAGTGGTACACCAGTGATACACAAAAATGGTACAGGAGATCTGGACTAAGGTTTTACTCCCTCCGTCCCTAAATTATCGTCCTCATTTCCTTTTTCGTCCGTCCCAAAATAATTGTCTACTTTGAAACTTACCTTTTTAGAACATCACTTTTACCATTTTACCTTTAATTTTTTACTCTACTTTAATTATGAGCCACATACACACGGGCTTTAAAGGAAACTACACATTAAACCAATATTAATAATCCAGTTAAATAGGTTTTTTTAAACGATGCGCCGAGTCAACTAGGATAATAAATTAGGGACGGAGGGAGTATTAATTAATTGGTCCTTTAATTTGTTTGTATTTTTTTTGTTTATTTCTAACATTTTAAAAAATATAGTTTGGTGTTATATGTTGCATTTTATTGTTAGATTTTTTTTTTCGTTAACGTTTTAATTTCTATCAAATATTAACATTTGTTGTTAGACGAAAATTTAAACAATAATGGAAAAAAAGAGAATCTAACAACAAAACGTAATATATAAGACCAAATTATTTTTTAAAAAAATATTAGGAACAAAGAAAAAATTTGAAACAAATGGAAAACCAAATAATTAATTAAACCAATTAGAAATCCCCCAAATTGCAGATCCGTAATTCGCGGAAGCTACTGTAGTATTCCCGGTTAAAAAATGTCCAAAACAATAATTCCTGAGTACGAAATCCATCGATATGTCTTACATTTGCATACGTGGCAGTACTTAAGTGGAAAAAAAGACAATTGTGAAAAGCCACGTTTTTGGAGGATTTTGAATTTTGGGAAAACAATTAAAAGCAGGGGACTCGTGACATGCATGTGATGTCTGAGTTTTGCAATAATTAAGATGGTTGATTTTAAATTTTAATGATTGAGGTTTAAAAAAAATGATCTTTGTTAAGTACCGGTACAAATTTCAAGTTAATTATTTGAAAAGTAATTAATGTAGTGGTAAAGGGAATTCAGATTCTCTTAGGAGACATGCTCGATCAATATGGTATGTCACTATGTCATATGTGTGAGCTATATATAGAGGGTTCGACTCAACGGTTCGATTTGGTAATTCGACTTAATATGATTTGGTTTTACTCGATTGAAAGATTAAATCATAAGTCAAATTGAACCGCTTGATTTATTGAAAATTCAAATCGAGATAAACCATATAAATCATAAAACCAAACAAACCACTTATTTGATTCGGTTTGACAACTTGGTGAGTGATTAACACCCCCTAATGAAAGTACATGGTGTTAGACTTAAAAAGTAATTAATATAATGGTAAAGGGCATTCAGATTCTCTTAGGAGACATACGCTCGACAATGTGGTATGTGAGCTAATATTGAGGGTCAGGTTGGGTGGGATGAGAGCTAGTGTTGTTACCAAGTCGATATGAGCCTAACTTTGACTTTAGCTTTTATAATCGCAAAAAATCAAGGTCTTTTCTAGCTAAAATTTGTATTAGAACTAGTGTGTAAATCAAGCTTGCCTTATTTATATATATATGAACTTAATATCTTTTGTGGAATCACACTTGAACCTAACTGACTTGTACCTTATTTATACAAAAATACTGATTTTGATAGGACAAACGAAATCTTGTCACTTCACAACAATACTGAATACATTATAAAAATGGTTTCTAAATATTAGGTTTAGTTATGATATTAGGTGCCGATTGAATACTGTAATATCCATCTTCCATCATGTAGGTATAAGAATTGTATTTGATTTATAAGGTGACCACACATTATCTCTAAGCATCAATATCATTTATAAACTTTTTTTTGTTGTAGTAGGTCCGATGGTGTGTTTGTTACATTATAAAAATTGACACGTAGCGGATCGGACTTTCGGATTCGGGGTATTACAAATACATTATAAAAATTGTCCAATATTTGGTAAACAATAGGTGATCGGGACTAATAATACGAGTTGATCGAATTAAGTCATCATTCTCTCATTATTAATACCAATGGAGATGGTGATATTATTAGCGTGCTCAAAAAAATTAAGATTAATATTTTTTATCTCAAAATTATCTCTGATATATAAATAAGGATTAATAGCTAGGAAACTAATAATACTTATATTAATAATACTGTTCGTTTATATCCAACTATCGAAACAAGCCCTTAATGATAGAATATGGTTAGCTACGGTTAAGGTGAACACCCATATGACTTACAAGTCTACCACTAATGCATTGGTCGAGATATGAGGGAGCAGAAACATAATTTGGAATCAATTCTTCTTACTTTAAAAACCACCCACAACCAAAAGATCTGATTTAAGGTCTTTATCAACTAATCCCCATGTACTTTTGATTATATACTACTCCCACCCCCTTTCTTTATTAGTACTAATACTAGATTTTGTGTCCATGTTTATGACACGACGCCAATATAGGACGGTGCCAGTATTCAAAATAATCAATTTAAAATGAACACCTCTCGATAATCAATTAAAATAATATGATCATCCAACAGTAGAAAAAAATTAAAAGTTAGTTTTGTAATTTTTTTTAGGGAAACAAGGGCGGTACCCTGTTAGATTTTATTAATAGAAATAAAATAACAAACTTGAGGGGGACAATCAGTCTTGCCCTTATAAGAGGGAGGACGGAGGAAATTTGACATGTAGAAACAATATTGAAAAGCGAGATGCAATAACGACAACATAATCTTCTTCTAGAGGCTTTTGCTTCATAACAATAATTGGTTTTGAAAATGAGATGTAATAACTTTATCCAGTATTTTCACCTACATGTAAGACAAATTAATTGTACTATATTAATTAAAATATAAAAAACATACCACTTGATTTACAAAACTCCAATTAAAACCCAAAAATCATGTCAATTTTTTTTCTTTTTTGGTTTCTCAAATCTCAAAACCCACAAATCATAAAACCCAAATTAAAACCCAAAAATCATGTGACTAACCAGTTTGTCCCTTAGCTCAACTGAATCAAGATGATTGAATTTTAAAAAATGCAACATGATCATCATTTTTCGTTCAAACAAGCTAATTGAATTTTTTTAAAAATGCCACATGATCATCATAAGAATATAAGAAAAATGATGCAGAGAAGGAAAATGATACATAGTTAAAAATAAGAATTAAGTTAGATATCTTCTATATTGTTATCGGGATTCATGAAATCTAGCAATATCTTGGCCAATAGTTAACTTTTTAGAAATACTTAATCATGGCCAGTAGTTATGTTTTGTAAAAATGAATCCTGGCCAGTAGTTAACTTTTCAAAAAGACTGAGCTTAATTATAATATATATTTTTAAATGTAAAAATGTTAAATGTCCTCTTTTTTCTGAAATTTAATTTGGGTTTTCAATATTTGTAATGCTCTAACTTTTAGTGTTAATGGTCTGTTTAGTTCTTGAATTTTGTTTTGTTTTTTGTTTTTTTTTTTTTGTTTTTTTTTTGTTTAGAAGAAGCAGGGGCAGCACCCTGCGCAAATTATTATTAAAATGGAAAAGGAACAAACAGGAGGGGGGCAACCAAAAAGGAGTCTGACCTCGAAGAAGAAAACAAAAAAACAGAATCAACCACTCCTACAAATATAAATACCCAACCAATCGTTACGAAGGGCCTGCAGGGCGCTCTAAGGAGATGATCCATGTTATCAATTTGAAGGCTCCTAGTAGTAGAATGAGCAAAAGCAGTCAGCTTATCTTGCATTCTCAGAAGACATGGGATAAGGCATAATTGCTCAATAAATCTTAGCAATGACGCAACTCATAAGTATACTTCCAAGGAACCTTGTGAACCTCTTTTATAAAATTGAACTGCAATCAAAGAATCCATGTCCACCATAACTGAGTCCAACTGCATAGCTCTACAAATCTCTAAACCATCTAGCAAAGCTCTAAGTTCCACACACATGTTTGTGCTTAGACCATAGTTACTAGCAAAGGCCTTGATAAATGAACCATGGTGGTCCCGAATAACACCACCATGGGAAAAGAACAAAAATTTATGATTAAAAGATACTCCAAATTCTCCTAAAACAAAAAGGATTGTCTTAACTTCTATTTAGGTTTGTCCTAAAGAAATAGTTTAATTTCTAAAACTTATATAAGCAAGAAATTCCCATTATTTTATTTATTTTCTTTTTTCACTCTTTACGTAAACATGAGAATTCTCATGTGTGTTATACACTTTGATTGGATCAAATTGGCAACAACTGTTGGTGGGTCGTCGTTGTAGTTTTAATTGGTCATTAAAAAAAATATGTAGGCTTGGCAATTAGGTATGTTGGGTTGAGTTTGGGGCGGGTAACGGGTTGAAGTGGGTCGAGATTGTTAGAACCTGAAAATCAAATATGATCTAAATGGGTCATTAGAGAATAGTTTTTCAAATGATAAATCAATTTATAAAAGCTCATAGAGAGGTAAAGACTGAAAGATTAATTATTTGAAAGAACATCTGAATTTATTCAAAGATAAATTACAGATTACATCAACCTAGACACTCTATGTACAGTTTCTATCTCCGTCCTTTCAAGCCTTAATCTTTACTTAATCATTTATAGACGAATTCTTAAGTAAAGAGGGCAATAGGAGACAAGAATGAGAAACTGATATGAGAAGACACTATTGAAGGTCGTTCAGATATAAAATATCTGAACGATTGAGTGCAAAGCATTCGACCTTCTATGATTATTGATTATTGCACAATCAACAACATTTGTATGTGAATACAAATCTGAAGATATGGATGCAATGTTTACAGGCAGATCTTCATCTTCCTTGGGTACCATCTGAAATCAATCTTCAAATCGATCCAAGAGCTTGACCTCTAGCTTTAGGAATAAAGTCCTGAAGCATCAACTAAAGGCTGAGTTATTCGAAGAAGGGTGAAGAACTCAAATCAATAATTGGGTTCTTGACCAAGACGTCGATCTCTGTCTATTGAAGTTTTTGATCTCTCTCTTCTTCTTCAAAGTCTTTCTTCCTAGCAATCCACTGAGAGTGTTTTGCTAAGGTCTGGGTAAGCTCACTGCAATCTTCTGTGAAGATCTAAGATGCGTTGGTGAAGACGATCTCTTGTAGATCTTACAGCTTCTTTGAAGTTCTTATTGCAGGTGTCTTCGTGTTCGATTTTTTTGTTGAAGAAGAGAAAAGATTTCTTTTATAGATCGGAGTCAATTTGATCGTTGAGAGATGAAGATTGACTTACTATCCGTTAGAGATAATGTTGTTGTTGAAGTCCGTCGGATAGAGATGTTGTTCATTGGGTTTTGACTGTTGGATAAAAGCTTTGTCTTGCAGATCCTGAGCTGGTTGCCTGTCATACTATATTGATAGGTCTCTGAAAAGCGAGTCTGACATCTGATGCACTATCAGGTGGTCTGTCCAATAAAGTGGATTCTTTTGACTTTTTCAGACCACGTGAGTGAAAGAAAGTCCTGCAGCATCACTGGTGTCAGGCTTCATAAAGATTTGAATTGCTTTTGAAGCTTGAACACATTTGTCTTGTCATGTTCTACTGCGGTTCTGTCTCTTTGTAGCACGTGCAGAATTGAGTCTGCCGGTGTGATGTTCAATAGTGAGTCTTCTTGTAAGGAAGGACTGCTGGTTGCTGATGTGAACATTCAAACCGTAACAAGTCTGCTGGTAGCAAGTCTTCAAGTTATTTCCGTGATGGACTCGATAACTGTTGGTGACAAGTCCTTTGAGAAACTTTGACACTACAGCACGTCTATTGGTGGCGAGTCTTCAAAGTGTTCTTTAGTGCATGTGACAAATCTTTTGGTGACAAGTCTTTCGAAAACCTTGATGCTTACACCAAGTTTGCTGTTCAATCATCATTTAGAAAGTAGGACTAGATTATGACAATCTAACCTAAGACCTATGTGTTGTCAAATAAGTTGTCACACTAATCGGTACGCAACCCTTTAGTCACTTATTATAACACACAATAATAAGAACAAACAAATCAAAATATTCATAATATGCAAGATGATAAATTAATTATCAAGAATATTCAAACATAATCATTATTCACATGTTTTATTTTCTCCTCATTATCTGCATTTGGAAATGGAGGATTGAGTTTATGATAAAATATTTTTGTATTTATTTTTGTTAAGTACTGTACTGGAGTACTATATAAAACCAATCTGTATCACACGTAAAATAAAATTCACATGTTTTGTTTTCTCATCATTAAATCCATTCAATTTGCCCGGCCCATTGATCATAAAATGCAACATGCATATCATTTTATTGTTCATGAACCAAGCATAACACTAGTGACCTCACTGGACAGACAAGATTAATCAAAACATGGGTGATGTGATACTTACATGAGCTTTAGAGCATCATCCATTATTGCCTTTTTGATATTTTTAGTATTATTCTTAGCTAAGAATATCAAATAATAATAATGGAAGAGCTTTTTGATTTTATTCTTAGGAGGAAAGAGAAAAAAAAAACTCTTAACTAAGAATTTTTAGAAAGAACTTCTTAACTTTTTCCAGCCTCATGTGTGAGAGAGGGAGGGGGCAAATGAAAATATTTTTAAATTGGAATGCGTTAAATTTAATTTTTTTATGTAAGAAGATGTCGTGTAATAATATTATACAATAAGAAGATATATTCTTAAGTGGGTTAAGAAGAGAAAAATATATAAGTAGTAATGGGACCCAGCTAAAAAGTTGTGTAAGAATTTTGAACAATGTGGATGCTCTTAGATTTCAAACAAAATGCTCGCCTCTTCTTAACTATGTGTTCATTTTTCTTTATTGGGTCCTTTTTAAAAAGAATTAAATTTCTATTTACCACGGTACATAATTTTTTTTTATATAAGTGGTCTTTGTAATATAACACATGATCAATCAAAATATAAGAAAATTAAGATAAATATTATGATTGACACGTATCATTTTCAGTGCTCGCTTGTGTAAAAAATATTCTAAACCGCCGACAGATGAAAATTTACTCTTTTAAAAAATATAAACTTCTGAATCTTTCCTTTTTTAGACGTAATGTTTTCCATTTTACCTTACACTTTAATTTTTGAGCTCACACTCACATGAATACTTGGAAAACAAACAACATTCTAATATTTATAGTAGATCCAATATTTTATTTCTTTTAACTCGTGTGCCAAATTAAACAAAATACTTTAGCTTTTATTTCCAAATTCAAGTAATAAATTTTACCTTTCAAATTTACAAAATAACAACGAATGTTTAATTGTCACTTGAGTATACCTCGTTTATGCCAATATTATAATAGTAATCAAAATTACTTTTTTATCCAATATTAACACATCTATTATATATATATATAAATAAATTAAAATAAGAAAACATTTCTAAAAGTGCCTAAACAAACAAACTCATCAAATGCACATCTCAAATATATTTCCTTTCAATTTGCTGTCAAAATTGAAATAATAACTGTTCTAAAGGCTGCTATCTTTAACTTATAAAAAAAGGAAGAAAGAGTAATAATTAAAGGAAATATATGGCCACGACAATAAAGGGAGAAATAGTACTACATTAATTGAGTAACACAATGATTGTGTATTTTTCATATTTGGATTTGAGGTTAGAGTTTGAACATGAGATAATCAATGATTTGTGTTTCCTAAAACTGGAACATCCAAAATTATTGTGAATTTTAAATTATATAGTCGATTATTAATTTTATCCAATTTATTTAATAACATTTGTATTAATTGAATATTGTTCTTTGTTTTGGCCGGTGGGTTTGAAAGTTGTACATTCCTATTAAGACTTGAAATTGAAGTCAAAATAATGACAAACCCCCAAAGTATGATCGGAATTTGTTACAAAGTTACATACTTACCTTACAAGTTAAAATATGTCCCACATTACACCCTAATCAACTATGACGGACTTTAGAAAATTAACATTTGCCATTACATGCCTTGCCTCGTGAGGGGGGTGGGGGGTTCTTCTTCGCCATTTAACCAACTGCGGCAACTCCACGTCACCACCTTCCACGGAAACCTTGAACCACTTATCCACACCATAGTAAACTCCCCTAACCACCACCACCACAAACCCATCCATGAACCCAAAAATAAAATATAAACAAACAAACAAAATGAATAAAAATCAACAAAATCGATCAACTAAAACATAAACATCAAATTAAAACCCAAAGAATCCAACCCAAATCTCAGAATACTCAAACATCAAATGATATAATCTCTATACGCCATCCACCATTTCTCAGCCACCGCCATAACAACACCACATCCATGAACCCAAATATAACAAAATAAATCTATCAATACATAAATTTTAAATTAAAATCAAAATTTTAGCATTCACTTCAATTTTAAATTGTCATCAAGAATTGATTGCAGTGAAAGACACTTAACGACTTAAATTGAATGGAAGTTGACTGAAGGACCAACTATGTTTGATTTGGGCGGTACAAGAAGCTAACTTTTGTTTGATTTTTTGTGTAGGGACGAATCTCAAAAAAGGCTAAAAGTATAGGGACCAATGGTATAGTTTTCCCCAAATATTATTTTGAGTTCATATGTTTTGTTGTATATAAAGGATAAAATGCACTAAACCTTAATTATAAATTTCGTCCCTATACTTTGTTAGTCCATTTTGTCCCTATAAATTTTTTTAATACCTTGGCCCTTGGGACTTCAATTTACCTTTCAATGCGCGGGTAGTCCAGTGATAGAGTTTGGGCTTTATAAAATGTGAGATGTCAGTTCGATCCCTTTTCATAACCCTTTAAGGAAATGTCTATAAAACAAAACAAAACAAAAAAACTTGTTGGATTTTCTAATGACTGACTTGGAGTCTGAGGAGTCTGCAAAGATTTCAAGTCGTTAAAGTTCGAATAGAAGATTCAAATGATTGATGTTCAACATCGACTAATATCGATTCAAAATTGGCATTTGATGGTTTTTGTTTTTGAACTTCGTTTTGATTTTTGAATTGGGTTTTGACTTTTGTTGGTTTATACTTTATAGGAAAACTAGTTTTACACTTCTGCGTTAAACATGCAGACATATATGTTTTTAATTAAATTTTATTTAAGCAAAGCAAAGACAACAAATAAATTAAAAGAATGAATTGTAACTACTTAAATAAAAATACATCATTATGTTCGTAATATGATAAGACTTTGAATCATTATACACAACATTTGTTGTTTTTGTTTTTTTAATCTCATATCAATCAATATCTTTAAACAAAAACGATTTGTTAACATAACAATTGTGATTTGTTCTGAATCATACTTTAGGAAGTGCCCTACATTCGATTTATTAACATGTAAAATGGACAGTAAAATTAAGATCTTGATGGTGTTGAAATATTTTATTATATTAAATTTGAGTCCGATGGAAATGGAAAAATATATGTCTATTTATGTTTCTTTATATTTTTATAGATTTGTCAATATATTGCTTTAACTTTTTGTCCTTTTCATTATATGTGTAATTTAGTTTCAAATATGTCAATAAGTTGTCTCTACAATTATGATGAAGATTTAGGTTCGTCAAGTAGTTTCGATATGAATTATATTTTCGTGATCAAATTTTTGTTTTCGTTTTTTGATTTTCTTGTCATCCAGATGTGATTTTATCGTTTTTACTGATGGGGACAACGATATCTTGGGATAAAGACTTTGTCTCCAACATTGCTTACATTCAAAATTTAGCTTCTACAATGTGATGTCCAAGCTTTTTACTGTTTAGTTGGTAAGAAAATTACAATAAAATATTAGTTAATTTTTAAAATAAAAAAATGATTATATTTGGATAATTAAGCATTAAAATAGAACAAATAGCAATATTTTTACAAAAAATATAGCGGATTCGCTAGAACTTGATTCGTTGGTTAATGTTCAAAGTTTTTTTTGTTTGACCTATATGTTCGTGTTGAATTTAAATAATGATTTGTTATTTTAATTTTTTTATATTTCTAATATTTGAATAAACACACTTTTTAGTTTTTAGGGTCTATCTTGTTTTTTCATAACGGTAAAAGCAAAAGATAAATTTTATAATATATGTTGGCTGAAATCGGTTGTTTAAGTTTGTCACCTTTTATCTTCTATAAGATTATAATTTTTTAACGTATAGAATATTATTGAAAAATTGATATTTATTTATTAACATGTAAAATTGATAATAAAAATAGATATTGATGGTGTTGAAATATTTTGTTAATTATGTTTTCAAATCATTGAAAACTGTGTTCATATTTCAAGATAATATTTGATTTTTATATTCTAATAGAGTATTTAATTTTCATATTCCACACGAGAGAGAGTGGTGGTTTAGCCATCGATGTGGCTTGGTTGGTGACAACAAAGAGACGGTGAACTAAAAATAGGAATAAGCAAGATGGATCGAAGATGAATAAACAATCAATTAAAAATAACAATGAAAACTAAATTAAATACTATTTGGACAAAAAAAATCCTTGTTAAAGATTCGCGTGATGACACATAACATGGAAGAGATAACAGCCGTTTAACAGAAAAGAATTTAAAAAAAAAAAAAAAAAAAAAAGACACACGGACAGTCTAAGGCCTAAGGGCATAGAAAATCATTTAGGGACAAAAAAGTGCACTAAGAAAATACAGAGATGAAAACTATAATTATGGCATAGTCGAGAAACATTTGGTGCATTGTATCCGTATATAAAAGAGGAATGTTTTAGAAGGTTGCTTTTGCTCGTATAGGTATCAGTCCCAAGCCTAAAAGGCTATGATATATATATGAGTGTGGCAGTGTGTGTATTATATGTATAAAAGCTTCATTAAGATGGGAATTGGGAAGCCAATCAATAAAAGGTCACATATGACCCTCACATGTACCAAGCCTTTTCTTTGTCTTCTCATTTTTTGAATAATAATAATAATAATAATAATTATTATTATTATTATCCTCATCATCATCTTTGATTTTCAGCTGAATTTTAACATAAATCATTTCGGCTTTGTTCTTCTTGAATCTTGTATAATTAATTAGGATTTTTTTTAAATTTAAAATTTTATTTTTGATCCCATCAGATTCTCTGTTTTTTTCTTACTCTTCCTTCAATGATATACAAAATAAGTATTAATTAAAAAAAAAAAAACAACTAATCTCAAAAGTCAAAACCCCTAGCAAGCATCTCCTGTACCTGTAGTCATAGATAAATAGATCCATAAACATAAAAGGGTAGGTTTAATCTTGTGAATATCACATGAGAAAGTTGAAATTAAATTTTTACACTCAAGTTCATCTCTTTTGTAGGAGTATTAATTACTAGCCCAATGTGGGTCCTCCTAAAATGGTTCTTTATTGACCATGTTGGCCTTTTCACATAAAGGCCCATATGTTCCTGTGATATTGACCACTATACATTGTGGTCCACAACCTTCTACACCAAAAGCCGACTAAGTTTTCACTAATATCAGGCAAAAGAAGGCAAAATTCCTCTTTGACCACCCAACTTTTTAAAAATTTATAGGCGGTCATCGTAAGTTTAAAATTTGCAATTTTATCGCTATACATTAGTTAGCTTGTAAGCGAGCCTATTTTTTGAACGGACGTTAGTTCCGTCATTAAATCAAAGTCAAATATATATTTTGCCCCTTTAAATTAATTATTATTCGTTTTTGTGTGATATTAGAAACAAAAGGGATCCAAGTTAAACAACCTCAATTTAACTTTCCATAAAAAAAATCCCAGACATTGCAGCTGGTGGACACTGCTACTCATCTTCGTCACAAACATCCTCATGTTGGACATTGCTGCTGCTGCCTGAATCCATCATCTCAACCATACACCTCCTATTAGCTTAGCAATAATTAAGATTCCAAAAGAGCGTGTTCATATACAATTCCAATCCACAACATGCAAATGCATCACTAACCATCTTGAAGGCTCCAACTTTGGAATTGCAATGTAGGTCAGGGCTAAGGTTAAAGCCAACACAATTGCAACTCTCGACAGACCACCACCTATTGCGGGACCCCCGATTTCAAATAATCAAGAAACAAAACTGAGTACAGAGTATTGTCAATAACTCCAAGCGCTTGGAGAGTCGCCGAAATTTGAATTAATCTGGGAAGAAAATTTCCCCTATCAAACCCAGATGAAAAATTTGGGAAAAACCCAAATAGAGAACTCAAACCCTGTAAATTTCCCCCCATCAAACCAAGATGATGAAATTTGGGAAGAAGAAAGAAAATAAGCCATCATCAACAACTGAAATAGGGGAGGAGCAAAGAAAAGAAGTCGCCATCATCCTTATCGTCATCAAGCTGCATTTTTTCGGATCTAAAAAATTAGGGTTCATCATCCTTCTCAGTGTCGGGAATGGGGGCAGACAGCGATTGCAATCCCCACTGGACTGGGCTTTGAGATGATTTTTAAAGTTAACATCAGCAGTCTGGCGGATCTGCTCGTCAACGAATGGCCTGACGACGAAATGAAGTATGGCTAGATAGTAGTTCGGGGAATTAATGGCATCAAAGAGGTTCTTCTCGGCGCGAGGAAGGGCTTCAAGGAGAGGAAAGCGAGTGTCGAGGAAAGATTGTGATAGAAATTGCAAGGTTTGGTGATTCTACTCCATTGATAAGGTTTATGAGAGATACAAAGGGGTGGAATACGAAAAGAGGGTATACCGTTCAACTGGGTCACCCGGAGGGAGGGAAGACAATCCAATTTTTTTCACTTGAACCCCTTTGGTTTCTAATATCACACAAGGAAATAATTGTCAATTTAAATGGGCAAAATAAATATTTGACTCTTATTTAATGATGAAACTAATGTCCGTCTAAAAAATAGACTTGTTTGTAACCTAACTAATGTACACAAAATTACAAATTTTAAACTTTCGATGATTGCTTTACAAATTTTTGAAAAGTTGGATAGATCAACAAGAGGTTTTACTGGTAAAAGAAGAGTGAAAAATCACAAGTTGGTCATGCTCATCCTCATTTATGTTTCAAGTTTGGTTAGTTTTGCAAGAACATATCTATCATATGAAAACTGAAGAGAAAACAAAAATGAAATGAAATGAAAAGGCGGTCCAAACTCCAAACTAGATTTATGTAATTGAAAGTGGTAAGTCTTACCCCTGCTAAGTAAAAACGTTGTGTCTTGGTTCGTATTCGTGATCATTAGGTCAAACTTGGTAAGCGTGTGTCGGTTGGGAAAAAAATAAAATAAAATAAATATATATACACACACATTGTTCGTTTTTTTGGTGAATTTTTCTTAGTTTTCTAACAATTGGTTCAAAACAAGAGAGAAAAGAGTCAAACTGTGAGAATAACGAGCGAGAAAGTAAATATTTTTATGAATAAATAATTATGAACCAGAAAAAAATCCAAGAATGGGAACATACTATATTACACAATGGTTCCAACTTCCATGTAGAAAAGATTGTTATCATTTGACTAAATATGGACCTTCTCAAATCTAATTTGTAAACAAGCTTTATGTGGTCAAAGGTTGAAATTATGTTTTGTGGGTCACGAAATTAATAGGCTTGAATATTTGGGTTCACGCATTGAATGTGAATATGTGATCACACCTTATTTGCATGCTCGCTAACAATTGTAGTAAATTGCCCATGCTTTTGTATAAAAAAGTTCATTTTATAGTAAATTATCCCATAAATAGCTCTTCTATAAAACCGTATTACCAATATTAAATTATCTCATAAGTTACGTTTAAATTGCGATATACATAGATCTCCACATGATCTCTATTGTCTTAATCGTAATACAATACAATCAGGTTCGGTTTTGGAAGGGTTCAACATGTCCGATGGAACAGGGCCCCCAATGTAAGAGGGCCAAAATTTATAGATGTAGGTTAATTTTTATTATATATAAAATAAATAACATATTAGAAGTATACAAATTGTTCTCTAGCTCAATGGATTGGTAGTGATAATGAAGTAGATGCCCTTGGTTCAAGTCCTACTAGTGTTGATTTTTGTATTATTTTTTTGGTGTACGATTAATTATTAAATTTTATTTATATGTATATTATAACATATACTTCCCTGTTTTGGTTAAATAATCTCATATATTATTTTGTTTCCATAAATAATCATTTTAAAAAAATTACGCTTATAATTTTTTCATAATCTTTCATCTTTATCCTCCAATTGCATTGTAAGTATAATGGTTGTGGTTAAGTATTTTTATTTATTTATTACCAACTTCAATACTACTTATATATGTTTTAATTTATTTCGGAAGCTAATAGATAAATAGTTACTATATAAAGATAAATATTTTGTATTCCGCTCTAGTAGAGTTATTCAATCTTAATTTTATTTTGTGTTCACCAAATTACTTATCAAAAAAAGTTAGTTGACCATCAATTTTTTTATCTGGGACATAAAAAATAACAATTACTTAAATTGAAATATATGTGCAATTATAATAATCATTGGGTATATAATATCAATATTTCAACCAAAAATCAAATTTTATTGTAATGTGACTATAATTTTTATTGTTTATGTCCGTTTAATTCTTAGCTTTCACTTGATTTTTTAAACTTGAATTTATAGTGCACACATGTTACCAAAAACATATCCATCCATAAGTCAAAAAATAAATAAAAGAAAAAAATTGATTGAGTATATTCTTTTTATTGCAAATTATTTTAGCAAATAAAGAATAACAATTTTCAGTAATTATTTAATACTTATTTTTTTATATGTTTGTAGGTAGTCTATATTTTCAATACATTAAATTATGAAAAGTCAAAAAATTATTCGTCTAAAAATCGTATATATATATATATATATATATATAATGACAACTATGATTTTTCTCGCCTAAATTATTTATCATAAATGAAGCTTAAATGTGACTTTTCAGCTATACATTGGAAGTTGAGACACTTTAATTAGTATGAAATTTGTATTTTTCATATACATTATTGTATATGGATATCTTCAATTTATAACTATTACTCCCTCCGTTTTCAAATTAAAGTTTTCATTTCCTTTTTCGTCCGTTCTAAAATTATTGTCTTCTTTCAAAACGTTATCTTTTAAAAAACCACTTTTACCACTTTACTCTTACATTTTCTACTTATTTTAATTATGGACACATGTTTAAGGGCCTTAAATGAAATAACATGAACAAAAAAATTATAATACAATCAATTACCTTTTTCTTAAATGGTGTGCCGGGTCAAAGAAGACGATAATTTGAAAACAGATGGAGTACTAAAATAGTAATATAATCTTATTATAAATAGTTTTAACATACAAAAATATTATTTGAATCTCGCATCGTATATGTATAATATGTTTTGAGGTGATGTATTGCTTATATATAATAGGTTAAAATGAATAACTTACTTGACATGGAGTTTAAGGGTGGAGTTGAGATTTTACTGTTGTAGCTTTATAAATAGTAGGCAATTTAGTTTTTTAATGGTTTTTTTTAATTTCTCATTTTGGAAATGATCATAAGAAAATAATATTCTTCATCAATAATTTTGTTGAAGTCTTTTGAATGAAATGTATTAAAGTCTTTTGAATTATTTAGTCCGCAAGTTGAAAATAATAGTATGTCTGGATGGCTTTTTTGTGTTTATTTCTTTAACTTAATAATCTTATATAAATTGTGTTGTAGAAGATGTTGCTTCACAATAATATAATATTAGTGGTTTTAATCAAAATATTTCACATCCTATTTTAGTTCTTTATTTATTAGATATCATGAATGAGACGATATATTATACTATTTTAAAGTAAATTGTATAAAACATTTTATTTTATATATTTTTAAAACATTTTTTTTTTCCAGCTACTACACAAGTATACGATACAGGGAAGAACAATTCTTATACCTTCTTACCTTACCTTTCACAAGTTCAAGTATCTCGCCCATTGTTGATTCAACAAATTAGGAAGAATGTTCAAATCCTACTGCCATTTCGAATAAGAAAAAAACGTTTAAATAGATCTCTCTCGCTTACTCAATGTAATTTTTTGTTATGTTTATTACATCTTTTAATTTTTATTATTAAGTAGATTCAAAGTTATTCATGTTTTATCTTTTTTTCTAATTTATGATATTATTTTTTTATTAAATAAATAATACCTCATATTTTGGTCAAACGTTTGATTTTTCATAACTTAAAAATATAATAATAAAGATATCCTAAAAAATAATGATATTTAATACATTGCAACTTATGATTAGTACATTACACAAAATTAATGTAATTGACTTTCTTAATTAATATTTTTATTTATATAATAAGTTAAAAGGGAATATATGAATCTTATCTTTAATATAAGTATGATGTGTATTTTTTTAAGATGCAAATGTAAGAGTGAGGAATAATAATAAAAAAACTGACTCAAATCAACGTAAAATGTTATATTAAACTTTCAATAATAATATTTATTTCTTCTTTTTGGTTGAATATTATTTAATTAAAAAAGACTTTTGCCCGTGCGTTTAAGACACGGGTATAAAACTAGTTTTTATAATGTTTCAAGTGCTTTTTTTTTCTTTTCACTCTGGACCCCCAAAAGTGCAGGACTGACCCTGAATACAATCCAACTTTTTTCACCTTTTGAAACCTTAAATGAAACAAATAATGCTAGGTAATTCAGATAATTTAAAACGTAAAAATGACAAAAAGCCCCCTAAAAATTCATATCCAAAAGTCTCAAAAATAATTATTTCATTCGAAAAGTTTGAAAGTTAAATTTTTACTACAAAATAGTCTTAAATATTAATTTTTTTCTTTTCAATAATGTTAATGATTATAGTATTTTGTTACTACCTATACTACAACCACTACCAAGTACCACCACCACCACTCCTACTCCCAATCCCATAACACTATTATACTGACATTGTGTTCATTTTTGAACTTTTTAGTAGTAAAGTTTTAACTTTGGGACCTTTTAGATACAAGAATTATTTCCAAAACTTTTTAGATACACAAATTTGTTCGAGTTAACTTTTAAACTTTTTGGCATTAAAATTTGAACTTTTAGACTTTTTGGATACAATAATTATTTTCAAGACTTTTTAGCTACGAATTTTTTTCCAAAGGAGGTTTTGTCATTTTTCTCCAATAAAAACATGTTAGGTCTAAATCTGCAACAAAAATAACAAGCTCACTTGATAAAAGAAAATAATGCGCTGAATGGGAGGGGGCAATGATAGAAATAATGAAAAATTTGGGGATGTAATGCTATATATAGCCTAAACAGTTGGGGAAGCATTGTTAAGAATTTTAATAATGCTTTTTTATAAAAAAAACTTTGCAAACTTAACAAATAGCTGGTTTGCCCGAGAGGTTAAGGGGGAAGACTTAAGATCTTCTGCACATAAGTGCGCATGGGTTCGAACCCCATAGCCAGCATATGAATTTTATATTTTCCGATTTTAAATCAAGTCCCACTCCTTTACTATCTTTCCAGCAAAACTGACAAAAGCTCTCTACCTTGCGTGGGCATATTTTCTTATAGATTAATAATTATTGGTAATAAATATTTTGAGTTCGTTCAATCCTTTTTTTTTTTTTTCATTTTCTCTATTTTGATTACTTCTATATTTCAATTATACTTACTTTGTTTGTGATGAAGTATTTGTCTAAAGTCGATTAAGTTTTTTTTTAATTTTCCATTATAACAAAAAAATTAATTTTTCCTTTTTTTATCTTCTCAAATACTTTTTTTTTTGTTTGTCAACACTAAGGAATGAAATCTATCCATTATTTTTCATTTAATTCCTTTAAATAATTTTTTAAGCCAGTAAAATTGAAGGAAATAAAAAAAAATTGAAGCAAAAGAAATTAAGCATATGTATTATTTCTCTACTCTAATTTTTTTTGCATATAAAGTTATTTATTTTTCTATGGATGATTGAATATAATATTATTTGCAAAAACATAAAGGACAAAAATTAGAAAGGCAAACATGAGTTATATTTAAGGTGGGTTTGAAGGGAAATCATGTCAAGACAATGATCGACTTAATATATATATATATATATATATATATATATATATATTATATATATATATATATTGCAAAAAAAAAACCTAACCTATTTTAGTTTCTTAGTTTTGAACCTTGTGTGTGTGTGTGTTTTTTTTTTGCATTAAAAACCTCAATCAAAGTTTTTTTTTAAAAAAACCTTCCGTCTAAAACTAGTTAGTTTTGGGATGGGAAGGGTGACTGGACGTCCGACGTGGCACCTACGTGGACTTGGCGGGAGTCTTCACAACCACGTCATTTTACCGCCAGAAAAATAATTTCATTTAAAACCCTATCCTATTTTTAAATTTTAAAACCACCCTTTTTATCATATTTTTTTCAAATATGATTGCAAAACAAACCTCATACAATTTTTAAAACTTTGTCATTGTGGAAGGATGATTGTCATGCGGATATCATGAACATATAAAAATCAAGGAAGAAGGTTTTTAGGTTGTGAAATATATAAAGTAAATTGTTTATTTTTGTGATTAATTAACAAATTAATTTTGCTAGAAATAAAATATGTTTTAATCAAATGATTTTTTTTGTTCTTGCAGAATGAAGGGGGTTGCAAAATTTTCAATTTTGGATGTTTTAATTAAAGAGTCAATTTTTTTTTTAAAAAAGAGATAAAAGTGCATTTTATTACTAATAAACTACTAAAAGAATCATTAAAAAAAAATCCAAACGGGGACTCTTTACCCAAAGCAGATGGTGTATCATTGTTTATAAAATTAAAATATATCAAAGTAACATAAAATAAAAAGCATAAGTACACGCACAAGCGTGTACCCCATTACATGTTTTAAAAACTAAAAATATTAATAAACATTAAAATACAAAACTATTATTTAAACAAACAAAAAATGAAAAGAAAAAGAGGAGGGTGAAGATGAAGTGCATAATTTGAATTTGGAGGAGGAATCACTTTGAACAATGCGACAAAATAATATTTTTCTAAAATAAATTAACAGAAAAATTACTGCAGATCATTTTTTCAAATTTTTTTAATCCCAAAAATAATATTTTTAAAATATTGTCTGCAAAAAATTTTTATCGTCCATTCCTTCAGTTTTGGAAATGCTATCGCTTAATTCGAAAGCTTAATTTGTTGAAAGGACGAAGTCGGAGGAGGAGGGGGAAGAAGAAGACTTACGACGGAGAAGATAAAAGAAGAAAGGGGAAGACATGGTCTGGTTCATTATCATTTTGTATCATGGTGCAAAATGAATTAATAATATTTTATGTATTGTGGTTCAAAAATTAATTCATCGTGGTATATAGAAGTTGATACCGTAGTGCAATTTGAATTAGGTATATGTATCGCGGTTCAAAAATTAATTTATCGCGGCACATAAAAATTGGAACCGCGATGCAATTGTAATAGACAATTAAACTATGAGGTATGATATTACAAGTTAGAGCTTGTAGTATTATTACAAGCTTTAGTGTTAGTACCGTTTGATCAAATCTATTTAGATCTCTATACTGTTAGATCAAAAATATTTTTTTGAAGTAATGACACAGACCTTCCAAATCATCACCAACTTAATTATCTAACGATTCTAATACTAAAACTTGTAATAATATTACAAGCTCTATCTCATAATATCATTTGCTTTAAACTATTGAACCGTGGTGTAAAAATTAATGTAATAAAATTGATGAATCACGATATAATAGGACTATGCAATTAAACTATTGAACTGCATTACAAAAATTAATGCAATAAAATTGATGAATAACGGTTCAATAGTCAATGCATCGCGATTTATTTATGTGCGTGCCTCATGCTCATTAAAGATATTACTGTCTATCGCGTCCAAAAGTGTCTTTTTCCGACTGAAAGAAAAAAACATGATACTGAAACAATTAGAAACTTTAAAAAGTGGACCGACATTTTTTCCAAACAATCACATAAACTCTTTTTATAAAACTCTAGTAAAGCTAATTAGAGGTGCGCACGTGCCTCATGCACGTGAACTTTGACAATGACCGGTATGAGTTCATTTAAGGGTGATAACTAGGTCGGTACCTTGTGAGGAAAATATAACCCTAAAAAGTCCACGATAATTTTTTTAAATCGCTACAGTACATTTTTGGGGGAGAAATAACGAAGATACCCTTAATGAAAAAAAGACGCAAGGAGAAAGACACTGCCCAAATTTGTGCGTCGCAAGTATAAACATTAGGCGTCGCTATGCAAAAGCAACTGCCCCAAATTTTGGGCGTCGTAAGGAAACAAATTAGACATTGCTCAATTTTTTTGTCGCTATGTCAAAAGCCACTGCCCCAAATTTTGGGCAATGCAATCTGAGTTTATTGAGATTAGAATGACTCATCATAGGCAACAACGCCACAACCCAAATTTGGGCCTAACAATGAAAAACAGTACGCATCGCTCAAAATTTTGGGCGTCAAAAAGCAAAAGTCACTGCGCAAATTTGGGCATCGCTCAAAACATGGGACGTCGTTCATTTTGGGCAGTGTACTGTAATTGCTACATTCTTACAATTGTAATTCATATTATCAAATTTTGCAACTCTGAGGCAATGACGCCCACATCATAGGCAATGACGTCCAAATCATAAGTAACGACGACCAAATTATATGCAACGATGCCCAAATCATACCGAACTGGGTCTAATAGAAGAAAAAGTCTCACTGTTGCTGTATGGCACTCAACTTTCCCTCAATCAATGTTTATCTATTAGGTAAAATGGTAGGCAACGATGCCCACATCGGAGGCAATAACGCCCACATAATAGGCAACGACACCCACTTCATAGGAAACAACGCCCACATCATTGGCAACGACGCCCACATCGAAACCGTTGCTGTAGTTTACTATCCAGTTCAAATTTTGTACACACACTCGACATTTTGTTTGACTCCAAACTAAGTATAAATTGAACACTGCCATAAATTGAACACTCATGTTCGCAATTAATCCATAAATTGAACACTACCCTTAAATCCGTGTAAAAATTAAGCGCCAAAAACTTTTGAAGCCCAAATCTGTACTTAAATATCGTTTTTGGGCCTTAAAACTAAGACGCCACAAAGTGAGATCCAATGAGATTGTAGATCTCGTCGAGAGCTTCGATCTGATATGTGGTGGGTCATGTGGTTCATCGGGATCAAAAGTTATGGAGAAAATGATCGGAAAAAATGAAAAGAGGTTAACAATGGAGAAAAGATGCTCAACGGATGTGAAGAAGACGGACAATATTAGAAAAAAATTATAAAAATGGACTTAAGCGATTTTTTTTAAAAAAAAGAGGATAGTGGAGCGGTTACAATTTCAAAAAAATGTACCAACTCGCAATTAATCATTCATTTAATAACGAACATCAATTATAAAAGTGAATAATTACGGGTCGGTCCCCCGGTTTGAAAATTAGAACTGCTCAGCTACCCAATTTTTTTAACTAGAAAAAGAACTTTCGTAAAATTCTTCCAATAATACCCTCCTTCGTCTTCTTCAAAATATGTCTTTATCTTCTGTCATCGGCCATGAATCACAGCTCGAATTCGAAGAAATCTTTCATTTCACATATTGCTTTCTTTAGTTGTCTCGATATCAAAGAAATTAGGAATTGGAGAATTTTGTTTTTTTAATGTTTCCCCAATTGTCTGTGTTCTTGAAAAAGAGCTTCAACTTTTTTTTTTTCAGTTGGACAAACATGAGGAAGCCTGTTGAATGCATAAATCTCATTGATTAATGAATCTGGTATAACTTTTGAGAGTTGTTGGTTTTATTGGTGCGTCATTGTTAAATTTATTAATTGAGCGTGTCATTATTTATTTATTGAGCATCGTTGGTTTTATTTGTGCGTTTGTTAACTTTCATTCTTAAATATATGCCCAATTCTTCATTGGTATTATTTAATTAGGCATCATATCTTCAAATTCTACCTAGGTGTTATTTAACATTAGGTTTGTTACTTTTTCATTCTTAAATATATGCCAAATTCTGCATCAGTGTTATTTAATTAGACATCGTATCTTCAATTCCAATTCAGTCTCGATGTTTTATATTAATTAAGTATCGTTCATAAAATTATTATGTCTCGATGTTATTTAATTAGACATCGTATCTTCCAATTCGGCTTCGGTATTTTATATTAATTAAGCATCGTTCATAAAATTATGGTAACCCACATGTCATTATTTAAAAATTAAGCACATGTGTTATTTAATTAGGCATCAAACTTTTATATTCTGGCTCGATTTTTTATATTGGCGTGTCGTTATTAATTTATAAAAAATATACGAGTTTCTTCATTTAAAAATTGTGCACTAGTGTTATTTAATTAGATATCGTATCTTCTCATTTCAATTCGACCTCGATGTTTTATATTAATTAGGAATCGTTCATAAAACTATTCTGCTTCAGTGTTATTTAATTATGCATCGTATCTTCCAATTCGGTCTCAGTGTTTTATATTAATTAAGCATCGTTCATAAAATTAGAAATCATTCATAAAATTATTCTATCTCGGTGTTATTTAATTATGCATCGTATCTTCCAATTCGGCCTCGGTGTTTTATATGCGGTTTATGTGGTTTATGCGTGCGTTTGTTGCTCATGGAATTTAGCGATTGTAAAAAAAATTCATGAACTTTTCCGGTTATAATTTCACAAAAGGGAACCAGCCCGAATTTCACCCTTCTAAAAGCCCACTACAGCAGAACCATACCATGGGCTTAAGTGGACGGGCTTTAGGCAGACGTTGGGTGGGCACGGGCTTTGACCGGCTTAGTGATTGATTGTCTTGTTTTTGAAAAATACAAATCCTGTACATCAATTATCAAACAGCTTATTGACAGTGGAAGCCAGGAAGTTTCGAAACTAAAAGCACAAAGAATCTTTCAAATTCAAGAAAAAGAAAAAAAATCACACAATATAACAAAACGTTCTAGTATTTGATGGGTCGGGCCGGAAGAATTCGAGGGTGTAGGAGTGCCAGAGACCGCAGGTATCCAACGCAACTAAAGCCCAACACTATTAGCCCATGGACATGGGCTTTGATGTCTGGCATCGGTGGGCTTTGCGCCTTTGTGGGTAGGGGTGGCAAATCGATCGTGCTGGGCTGTTATCGGGCCGACACGATAACAATACGGCATGATAAGCTTATTGTGCTTAATATTAAAATCCGAACACAACACGATAAAAACACGAAAAACACGGTATGACATGATAGACACAATAAGCAAAAAAAATACGATTTATTTAGTTAGGCCTATTAAGCCCAATAAACATTATAAAATATATAATTTTGATTTTTAATACATATTTTCAAAATTTATCAATATAAATAGTCAAGTAGTTTAAAAGTCATAAATTTTCAAATGAGAAAACTCTGAAATAATTATGAAAATAGTTCGAAAGAAGTGAATAACCTTTAGTAATTTTTTAAAAATATATTTAAAAAACATATATATTTTAGTTATCGTGTTTATCAAGTCAGTTCGATAACAACCCATTTTTTTTATCGTGTTAGCCCTAAACAGTCCGAACCCGATAAGCCTTAGCCCGAACCCTATAATTTCGTGTCGACCAATCATGTCGTGCCTCAACTTGCCACCCCTATTTGCGGGCATGACAGCTGGATGGGCAGAGCCGCTCACCCATGAGTTAATAGATGACCTTTTTTTTGGTTAAACGGATGGAGTAGCTTGAAAGTTATTATGGGTAGTTGGGTTAATATTTAAAATTTTGGATTTACCATTTACCAAGGTTCCTTTGGTCTTTAAATAGTTTTTTAAACATTGAATCGAATCACAGTACGTAAAAGTAAGTATTGACTGGGGGTAATTATGTACTTTTAAGTAGAAAATATATAATTAGATGATAGTGAAATTGCCTCTGAAATGGATATTGGCAATTTAGAAAATTTCAAACCTTTGTTTTTGACAAATACAATCATTGTTAGGATTAATCCCTAATTCAAGTTTGTAAATTGTCCATGGGTATTTTGGTTTGATTGGCAAGCCCAGTGTAGGCGTGTAGCCCATAAGTAAATGTTAGCAAGAGCTTTATGGGCCGTATGGCGTTAGCAGTTTCCCGATCTAGACTAAGGTCCTCGTAATCTTTCAATATGTGTTATTAGTGTTAACTAGTTTTATACCCGTGTATTAAATATATGGTCATACAATTTTTTCAATTAACTTATACTCAGCGAAACAAAAAAGAAAAACAAAATTTAAAAAAAAAATGTTGAAGGCAACTACTTTCGATTTATATATAAAAAATTGTTTTGTTTTGATTTAAAAATTAAAGACTTGTATATTTAAGATTTGAGAAAATAAAGTCAAATTTTTAGAAAATAAAGACAACTTTGTCACTCTCTAAATCTTAATTGTAACAATAATTTTAGAAATAGTTCCAAACCTAGCATTGTTATAAATTAAAATATGATCAATATATGGTTTTATAGTAATTGCATTATATGAAAAGTAATAAACAATTAAAAGAATATACTACAAAAGAAGAGAAGCTAATTATAAAGAATTACATTGAAAAATAATAACATTATGAAAAATCTAAACATTATCGTGGTATCTCAATAATCCTCCATTAACTAAACAAATAAAAAGGAAAAAGAAGAAGAGGAAAAATAGAAACCCCAACTGACAATCTCAATCTCCTTATTCTCCATTCCCTCTTAGGAAATATCACTTATTCTCACTGGCGGTCTCTTTTACACTCACCGTCCACAACACAGTAAGCTCTTGTCCTCTCGCTTCATATCTCGCTCGATCCATCTCTCTTTATCTAATATCCAACTTTATTCTAAGGGAAACATATTGATTAGATTTTTTCGGAGATTTTTCATTCGGATCTAATAATATCACATAAAAATATTTTGTTTAATTATTTAGTATAAAAAATGTTTCTGACATTCAGATCTACTGTGAATTTGTTAATATTTTTATACATCAATTTTTGTTATTTACTTTTATATAAATCTCCGAACTTGTTTTATCATTTAGTATTTTCGAAAGATAATTTTTTCTGGTGATTTTTATTTCATACTACTTCGAATTTGTCAATGATTTTTTTACATCTCAAATTTTGGGTATTTCTTGATTTACTTGATTTTTTTAGTATAATATTTCAATATTTGATAGGTTCATGTTGTGAAATAATCCATTTTCATTAATCATCATTTACAATGTGTTGATTCATTTCCTATATAGACACCCTACTTATATATATATATATATATATATATATATATATATATATATTGTTTCTTGTTAATAGGAGTTTTTATTTTGGGAAACAAAGTTTTTGTGAGATTTTTCCTATATAGACTACCCTGCTTATATATATATGATTGGTTAAATGGTAAAATTTGGGCCGGTCCACTTTTTCAAAATTTTAATCGCTAAAATATTTTTTTTTAAAACGGGAAAATGCCACTTTGTCGTGAAAAGACTGCGATACCCTTAATGAGTAAGAGACGCGCTACGTCAAGTTTATCTATCGCGGTGCTTCATCAATTAAGTCTACATAATTTTGCATCGCGATTCTCTTTTTTTATATATATCGCGGTGCAAAACAAGTTCCTTCATCAATTAAGCCCACATAATTTTGCACCTCGATTCCTTTTTTTATATATATATCGCGGTGCAAAACAAGTTCCTTCATCAATTAAACCCACATAATTTTGCACCGCGATTCCTTTTTTTATACTTGTAGGTTCACTGAAAGGTTCGGACCAATAGTTCGGTTCTTATATAGTCAATACATTGGTTGCGTATCTTTGATTAAGAGGATAACTAGATTTTCTAAAAATTAATGATCAATAATCAAATCATGTTCTTCCTTCATATAACATTTTGTTGGGTTCGTTGTTCTTGTGAAAATAAACTGAAGGTAAAAATCATTAGTTCCAAATTAACGAAAAAGTTGTAAGGAAATTTAAAGTCATCTTCCTCTCCGATGGTTAATTCAATTAATTTGGGTAACAATCCTTCAAACTAATAATGTTTAGAATCACTTAATTAGGGAAGAACAATGTTTTCCTCTATTTTCTCTTTAATCAAATAAGGAAACTTGGTTGAATATTGAATCAAATTATTATATATTTTCTTTAGGTTGTAAGTTGTATCCCTTTTATTATCTTCTTATCAATTATATATATATATATATATATATATATATATATATATATATATATATATATATATATATATATATATATACTATATTAGTATTATATATAATAAATACACATTGGTCTTGTTCGGTCTGTTTGGGTTTTTGGTTTATACCCAATTGTACGTAAAAGATTTATTGGTCGGTCCATTTAAAAACTTCTGCTCACCCCTAGTTCACGTGCGTTGCATGTGGTGAGCGCACGTGATATTAATGGTTTTTAAAAGTGATTTGCTAGTCCCTTCACTTTATTGCTTACTTTTAATTATTATATATATATTTTTTGTGTTTTAATCTTTATAGTTTTTTAGACTTATAAATTGTGTTGTTGTGTGATTTTTCGATACTTTGTTTTTCAGTCATTTATAATATGCTTTTAGTTATTGTATAGAAACTTATCCTACACATTTGTATTTTTTAGTTGTTATTTTTAAATCTTTTTTTTATATGAAACATGAATTCATTCTCTTTTATCAGTATCTAAATTGAAAACTTACTATCTTAGATAAGCACATTGTTGTTGAAGACTTTGTTTATGTAGTTTATGGAATGTATTACTCTCTTTAGAAAATAATAAATTACGTTATAGAAATTAAACTTACAACCCCAAAATATATATTTGCACTCTAAATATAAAATTCTCCCAAAGTATCTATAAAGTCTCACTTTACCACCCAACCTAAGTTTATGTCATTTTCATATCTCATTTTATAACTTATTTTCTAGTTTGTCTCTAGCCACTACGAAGGCTACCAATTTGACGTTAAGGTGCACATGGTATTTCATGTGTAAAACATTTTGGTCATTTTTTGGAAATGCTTTTCTCTGCTTTTATTATTCAAAGAAAAACTTTATTTTTTTATTCTCTGACAATGCTTTCTCTTCTTCTTTTCTAACAATGACCTCTTATTTAAATTTTAAATGAGATAAAACTCAAGAGTGTATAAATCTTTTATTCAAATTTTTATATAGAAAAATAAATAAAAAATAATAAAGAATCATATAAGAGATTAGAGAGATAGAACTCAATATCAGATAATCGCACTCAAGTGTCAAAGTCCACCATGAATAAGAACCAACAAAAAAATTAAACCCATCACAACCGTTAATATTAAATGACCAAACCACAATTCATTTATCCATTTCTCTCTTGTACAACACAATGAATAAGCATACACATTGAATTTCAAAACTCATATTTGAACCCCACAGATGTATACGACAATGATGAAGCACGCCATGGTTCAATCCGTCTTCATCGTCCATGGCTTAAATTCCAACAAATTTCTCATTGGCACTGTTGATACAGTTTATGGTTTGATTAGAGAAAATTTTCGATCTTAAACATTATCCACTACCATTTCTATTACTACGATTACCACACGTGACATCCCAATCTCCAAATTTGATATGAAATATGAAAATGCTACAAAATTACATTGAGGGTCAAAGTGGATTTGGTGGATACCTTAGGGGGCAATGTGTATTTTTGACTAATTTTGATGGGGCCAAAATATGATAAGCTTCCAAAATTACACACTAAATCTCACATTTCACTTCAACCTACGAAGTGTCGCACTTTCATACCTTTTTTTTTCTATTTGTCCCCTTCCATCTATGCGCGTTAAAAATAGTAACGTATGGAAAATGATATGTGTATGTCACATAAAGATTATTTTTGTCATTTTGCTTGGGGTACAAATGAGATTTGATTATAACTTCATTATATAATTAACCATTTAGGATTTAAAATATGTTTAAATAAAAATAATAAATAATTGTTTCAATTATCCAAAAATAATTATATGGCCAATTACAATTTCCCCTCAAAGTATTCACCAAATCGTAATGCACCCCAACATAAGGATTGTGCCATAATAACATCTAACGTTACATTTTTTTTCTCATTTTCCACCATACACGTGATGGACATTAGAATATTCACGTTAAATAACACGTGGTCTTTCACGAATAAGGCAAAAATGTCATTTTCATTATCTGGTTAAGGGGTAAATGTATTAAAAGTAAAAACTCTAATCTCACACCCTTTCTTTCCCTCTTTTCCTGGTGCAAGTTCCTATCTCTTACTCCACCATAATAGCTACCATCTCCACCACAAACCCTTCCCACTTCGGTCACGCCTATCACATCTTGGCGATGTCCTCCTTCGATTCTAGCCAAACTCCATATCCGATCTTCCTCATTCTTTCCCATGCAAAGTTGCCCCTAAAGTAGAAATTAGAGGCTATAGTCTATACTTACTAAAAATCCTTGTAAAAATATGCGATTAACAAAAAACTCATAACCACCCTTATCGATGAATTCATTAGAAAGAGAGACGGGTTTGAATGAATAGAAATGGTAAGGAAAATGATATCCTTACAACTAATTATGCTACTTTCCTTTCAACTAAACTTTGAAGAAGCAAAAATTGTTTTAGACAAAGACATTTTTGCCCTTAAAGAATTAGTTGTAATAAGTTATAAATTAGTTGTAAGGCTAACAATGTTGTCATTATGATTTGTCTCATAATTACATTTAGAAATATATTTAATTTATTTTGTCATCCTTCACTTTCTTCCATCAACCCCATCATTCATAGACCCACCACCACTACCATCTCAAATAACACCATTAGCCCAAATATCAAAATTTGATTTTATCTTATTTATTTGCCTAATTCCTTACTCTTTTGTTCAATGTCCTATTCCACCTAAATGATCATCATTGTCATGCTTACAATCGCCCCCACCACCACTACCCTTGCAATCACCACCATAAAGAAACGCGTTCACCTTGCCTTGCTAAAATAGAAAAATAAAATATCTTTAGCTTCCGTTAAGTCGAATTACTTTTTTCAAATGCATCTCCTATAGATTTTAGCTTAATTTCTACACTAACAAAACACATAGATTCGTCAACTAAGGTCTCTATTTTTCTTTATCTTCTTGACAATTATAACACATTTTTATTAGCACATTTCTCTTAACTTATTCACACGCAATTACTAAGCACGCTACATATTTGTTTAATATCTCGATACTCAACAACAAATGTATTATTATAATTATAATTTTTCATATAACTCTAATAATGTCTTTCCCAACCTATGATGTCTCACTTTCATATGCGATTTTTCTAGTTGTCTTACTTTTCCCTCTCTCGTCCATGAACATTAAAAATAGTGATGGAAAATCATGTACTTGAGGATTATTTGGTCATTATGCTTGTGGCACAAAGTGATATTTGGTTATAATTTCATCATTTAGTTTGCCATTTGCTATTTAAAATATTTTTTCTAATTAAAAAATAATAATTATTTCAATAATCCAAAATTAGTTATACTTTATCTTATATTTAAAATTAAAGTTTAAAAATGCATTACTCCAAAAATTAAAATTTAAATTTTATTTAATTATTTTTGTATCCTTCAATTTTTCCGTCAACCCCATCATTCATATATTCACCACCACCACCACCACTTCAAATGTCACAATCAGTCAAAAGTTAATTTTTGATTTGATTTTATTTCTTTTTCTAATTCCCGACTCTTTCCTTCGAAGTAACCCATTTAAAAACCCATCAATTATACACACACCACCACCACAATCTTAAATTTTACTTTATACAAACTCAAATTCATTTTTTTTGAATTTTCAAAATTTCAAATTGAAACTGAAACCCATATGAATATTCGAAAATTTGATGGTTTAGAAATCTCACAACGTTGTATTTCATCTAAACCACCACTGTCATCCCTACAATCATTGCCGCCACCGCCCCTAACACCACCATCCTGCGGTCATCAGCACCGCCATCACTATCACCAAAAAACGCATTCACCTCGCATTGCTCAAATGGAGACAAAGAATCTATTTAGCCAACACCTAGAACCATTAATATATTTCCTTTGTCTTCCCGTCATAAGGGTAAGGCTGGTTGTCCCTCTCAAGTTTGTATTTTTTTATTCATTTAAATAAAGTTTAGTAGGGTGTCGTCCCTATTTCCCAAAAAAAAGAGAATCTTTTTAGCCTCTGATTAATCGGACTTCTTTCATCGAACGCCTCTCATTTCTTAGTTCTTATCCACTTTCGGTGTCAAAGTACTAAGCAAAGAGAGAATCTAATTTAGGATGAGACTACTTGAAAGAATGTCGATTGGTGACACTCTATTTCAATTAAAGGAGAGTTGTGGTAGAAGAAAGTCGATAGACATGGAAGGGGAATAGAGAAATTCTCACATGTAAGTACCTCGGGTTCTATGAAGAAGATCAAATAAGTTAAGACAAAAAGATGTTAGAGGTTTGGAACCCGAGTTATGGAAATGAGTTAAATATTTTGAACCCAGTTATTTGTGAGTACTAACTGTGGTTTTGCTTGTAATTAATATCTATAAGTTAGGACTATTATGATAGTTTTTAAGGCCGCTTGTAGTAGTCTAAAAATTCAAATAAGTAAATTATAGATTTTAGCTTTTTTTTTTGTAACAAAATGTACACATTCATCAATTGATTCTTTATTTTCTCCATCTTATTGACATTATGACACATTTTCTTAACTCATTTCTCTTTAGCATATTCAACGGTAATAACTAAACACACTACATATTTTCTCAATATCTCGATACTCACCAACAAATCTATTATTATAGTAACAATTTTTCATATACATCTATAATGTCTTTACGGAACATATTTAATAAAGTAAAACCATATTATTTTTTAGTTTTAAATAAAGTTTTAGTCTCTCAGCTAAGTTAGGGTATTTTTGTCATTTTAGAAAATATTGGACGCATTTTTAATGATAATGGTCGGAGGGGGAAAATGATAAGAAAATAAAAATACAAGACAAAATAAATACAATTCTAAACTGTAGGACCTAACTTTAAAATATGTACAAGTCAAGAAATCAAATTATTATTTGATTATTAATGGAATTAATTAGTCTATGACAAATTTACTTGTTTGACCTTAATTAATTGTAAGTGATTTATTATATTTGGGGCTATTTTTGTCAAAACATTATTTTTGTCATGGTAAATTTACATGTTTTGTCCTTAATTAAATGGTGGGGGGGTTTATTTGGTGAATGGTTATTTTTGTCCATCTATTAATTTGTAAGAAATAATCTTGAGTTTTATATGTAAAGATATATGTAAAGATAAAGAAAGATAAAGAGAAGAGATATCGTGGTGCAAACAAGGTTCATTTTTCAAATAATCCAACATCTTTTTGAATCGCGGTTTATTTTTTAATACTTACTTTGTGAACCGCAATGCATAATATCAACAGTAAGAAATTAATGACAAACAATCTTTTTTCTTCCTTTTCTTGTCTTTAAATATCTACTGTATTTTTTTTAATTCATAACCATTTTTCTTTCTACCTTATTTCCTTTCATTTATTGTAAATCCAAAACAATGTTTTTGCACCGCGATTTCCTTTATGGATATAGCGCGGTGCAAAAAAGTTCATTTTTCAAATAATCAAACATATTTTTGAACCGCGGTTTATTTTTTTAATGCTTACTTTGTGAACCGCGATTCCGAATATCAATTGCAAGAAATTAATGACAAACAACCATTCTTCTTTCTTTTCTCGTCTTTAAATATTTACTGTCATTTCTTCTTTTTTTATTCATAACCATTTTTCTTTCTTCCTTATTTCCTTTCATTTGTAGTAAATCCAAAATAATATTTTTGCACCACGATTCCCTTTTTGATATATCGCATTGAACATATTTCTATATCGCGGTAAATATGTTTTTTAGAAATTAGAATATCACATTAAAATATTTATCTCTTATCAATTGAATAACATCACCAATGACAACATTTTCACTAACTTTAAAAACAATTGTATCTCGTTAACCAATAATAAAATGTGTTTTTCCATTGAAAAAGAGAGTGAATAGGAATAAGAAAGAAAAGATGATTTACAGAAGAGATACTAAAATGCTTTAAATGATAAATAAGGTTTTGAACGTGATATATAAAATTATGCACCGCGATTCAACCAGCTAGTCATCCATTAAGCGTAATTAAGGGTAATATAGTTATTTTGATCCCAAATGTTACTTTTGAATCGCGGTTCACGCGACTAGTCATGCCTTAAGCGTTTATTAAAGATAACGTAGTCATTTTCTGACAAAAAAGTGATTGTTTGCGGTTAAAAATAATAAAAACAAAGGACTTGAGCGATTAAATTAACGAAAAAAAGGATCAGCCCCCAATTTTTTTCTTGGCTAAATACAATGTTGGGACAATACAATGGATTCAACTTTTCGTTCATTAAATTTTAATCTTACATGTATTCTCGATTTTATCCGTCCTTCTGAAACATAATAATTACTAAATGGAAGTGTTAGGAGGGTTTTGCAAACTATTACATGTTGTATACATAAACAAAAAATAGGCTGGTAGAAGAGAAAAAAAAACTAACTTTTCAAGCATGCTATTGTCCATAAAGTTTGATGTTGGCTATCGTCATAATTGTGAAGTAATAACAATTACATTGGAAATAATTTTGTCAACCCTCTAAAACTAATTTTAGAGTTTTTTTTACCAACCCTCATTCCACAACGAGCACCCTTTTTCCAATCCTCAATCCCTAAAAATCACAAAACCTCCCTCTAAATTTAGAGGATGATTTAGGCCTAATCTAGTGCAGCGTTTTAAAAACACAGCTTTTTAAAAATACATCATTTTTGTAAAATGCAATATTTTCAAAACATAATTTTTTTTCTTGTAAAAATGTTTGAAAAACTATTTTAAAACACTATTTTTATAAATAAAATAGTTGTAAACACAACACATTTTTAAAACGCTTAAAATTAAAACGTTTTAAAATGTTACATTGAAACACTTTTAAAGAAAAAAAACGCTATTTGTCTGAAACGGAGGGAGTATATGTTTATCATACTCAAGTCCGCATGAATCATCATATCGGTCGCAGGGGATGGTATGTGCAATACTGTACATGTAACCATCGCTCGTAGTATCGGGACAGTCTGTACTGTGAATTGTGTGACTGCCATCTGTAATGTTACACCCTTTGAACGGTAATGTACATTGACTACATCCTTTGACCGTCGCCTTTTGGGTACATGCTTCAGACTCATCTCGTACGATTATCGAGCTAGTTGGCAGCAATTGAGCAATAAATGATCAGCTATGGACTTTGATACACCTTAGTGCTAGACTAGTCATGTTTGTCAAGTTTCCCCTAGCAGCCAAGCTTGGGCTTCAAAACTTTGGTCGTTTCAGCTAACACTACGCATAGTTATGGTATGAGATGGACTAAGGATATAAGATGACCCCAATGAAACAGAATCAGCACTGTATCCATCTATACTTCTAGCAAGTATTGGCATGTACGTGCTTTATTACATACGTGGAAAATGATTGGATCTCGACCGTTTATCCCGAACTATGTAGGAAGCTTGTGCTAGGTTAAAAGTGGCCCCACAGATTAAGTAAAATGATGTATAACCATCTTCTTTATTATAAAAGTATGAGTTGTCTCTTAGAAATTAATGTATGGATAAAATTAATCTTTCATTTAATAAATCATCTACCATTTATTTAAGGACAAACAAGTAAATTTATCTTCTTTACTATAAAAATGTGAGTTGTCTCTTAGAAAATTAATATATGGACAAAATTAAGCTTTCATCTAATAAACCATCCACCATTTATTTAAGGACAAACAAGTAAATTAATTTATCATGATTAAAAAATAATATTTGTACAAAAGTAATGTTTAATAAATCACTCCCCATTGAATAAGGTCAAATAAATAATTTATTATTTGCTAATCAATTCCATGAATAATAACAAAAAAATTATCATAATAAATAATAAAAGTTTAAACCAAAACATTTTTAATTCAATGTATACAAAAAATAGAGGAATTCCACCTCAACCAAACATATGTGAAAATATATGCTCAATTTAAAGCTAAAAGAAGGAATGAATGCTTGTCAATGAAATTAAAGGCAAGGAAAAAAATGCCTAGGAAACTTAAAGGAAAAAAAGAATAAGAACTTACGTCAATTCTTAATTCTTAATTTTCAATTATTTAAGTCTAACTAAACTGTAATATAACTATGTAAACACTATTCTAACCAATAATAAGACATATAAAGTTACAACTTGAATTATTATTAAAATAAAACTATTTAAACCTAATCATGAAACTAGGCTAGCACCTGCACTTAATCATATACCCAAATTCTCTCCCTTGAAGTATATAACCCTTTTTGTTCTCCATCAATATATGTATAGTCACTAGTCAGCATTTTTATGAAACTTGATGCTCTGTGTCGAATAGTTTTAACTTTTAAGAAGACTTTTATCCCGATTCATGTAAAAGGTGAAGTCCATAATTGTATCTTGGTCACATATGATGAACTTTCACTAGGGGTGTAAGTGGTTCGGTTTGGTTTGGTTTATGCCAAACCACAAACCGAATCGCCTCCTAGTGGTTCCAAAAATCTCAAACCGAACCGAACCGAGTAAGACTTGGAACCAAACCGAACCGAACCACTCGGTTTGGTTTGGTTTGGTTCGATTTTGTGATTTATATAAATTATTTTTAATTAAATTAACCAACATTAAAAATAACAATAAAAATAATATTTTAATTTGGAATTAACACCAAAATTAGGAAATAATCTACTAACAACAAATTAACATAAATAAAACAATACAAATTCTAAAATAAACACAAAAAATGGAAAAATAATAGTTCTCCAATAATCAAGATTTTGTTTGGTTTAGTGTCCGTCTATATATATATATATATATATATATATATATATATATATATAAATATAAAATGAATAAATCAAAGGTTCAAACCGTTAATAAATGTAATATAATATATATTTTATAATAAATAAATAAAAATATATAGAGTGATTTGGTTTGGTTCGGTTTGGTTCGATACCAAAAACCGTGAACCGAACCGAACCGCGTGGTTTTCCAATTCTTGAAACTGAAACCGAACCGTCTTCGACCAAAACCGAACCAAACTGACTGGTTTGGTTTGGTTTGGTTCGGTTCCGTGGTTCAGTGGTTCCAATTTACACCCCTAACTTTCACAGTGTGAAATATGTTTGATTGTGAATCTTTCTCTGACTAACTTGTAGTTTCAGTTCTTCTACAATTTTTTTGAATCAAATATATTATAGTTAAGGCCCAACCCAAGGAATTACACCAGTTAAAAGGTGTACATACTCAGATTCTACCTATCCATGCATACTAATATCATTCAAACTTAACTTGAGAAATTAAATGTCAATCCAGAGAATGTGTAACGTGATATAAAAATTTCTAGTACGCTTAAAAAGGCCGTAAAGACACAAAATGGATTCAACCGCAAACTGCAACTAAGAGACTGTCTCCTAGATCAACACTCTACTAAGCCACTAGCACCTAGGTTGCACGGATATGGATACGCGGATACGCGTTACGGGGATACAATATTTTTGAAAAATCTCGGATACATGGGGGAAAAGTGTAATTATTCAAACTATAAGGACTAAAGTATAAATATTCAAACCATAAGGAAAAAATATAAATATTCAATATAAACACCAAAATATAAATATTCAACATCCAAAATACAAATATTCAACTTACAAAACTATTATTCGATGTTATCATCGATTTCTTCACAAATAAACGATTCCAACTCCGGTTTATCTAATGAGATATTCACCATCTCGAGGAATCCAACATCCTCCATGCTTCCGAAATCATCTCCACAAATATCCCACATCTTGGTCCTCTCATTTTGGTGTTCCGGATTGTTAAGTGACAAAAGACGGAGATTGTTATGCACAAAGACTTAATGCTCGGCACGTTTTGGAGCTAACTTGTTCCTTCTAAGTGAGTGAATAAAGAAATATATTCTCCAATTTCTTTTACAACAAGAGGATGAGGATGGTTGTCCAAGCAATTTCATAGCCTATGTCCGAATAGGTGATCCTTGCCCATAAGCTGCACACCATAACTGTGGCTCCATATTATCCATTGCCTCAATGGCAGAACTATTATTAAAAATACATTCACTCATGGCAAACATAGCATAAGCACAAGTAGCAGCTTTAAAATCTTCACTTCCAAACACCCTTTTAAAACACTTGATTCTTTCAGAGGAAACTTCTGAATCCTTATTAGGAGCAACTTTTCCTTCTCCTCATTCAAGCCATTTCTTGCTATAGTACCTAAATTAAACATGATTTTCATATCATATCCATAATGTATAAAGACCGACAGATTCATTGACGAAAAATGAGTTAATAAATGATAGTTACCTGAGATTAAAAGAATGTGCTAGACAATGGAGTGACGTATTATTTTTGGTCTATCTTGCCATAAGAATGTCATGGACCGCATCACAAAATGCAGATTCTTCATTTGCCAACAACCCTTCATGCTCATTGAAACCCTTCTTCACCTTCTCAATCATGGAATTTCACATCTCATAAACTAGATGGAGGCAAGATTTATCAGTATCACAAGCACGAAACATGTTATAAATGGGGCCAATAAAATCAATAATGTAATATAACTTCTTCCACCATCTATCATTCAACACAAAGTCACGGATGGTTTCTGCGGCTCTTCTATCACCATCTTTATAGTTTTTCCACTCATCATTAAGCACCATATTTTCTAAAGAACGTCTGATGAATTTAAACTTTAAACCTTCTAAGCATCACAATAATAGAAACAAACTGAGTATCTGCTACCGCAAGCAACTTCAGTGTGCTAAAGCTATTAAAAATAGCTAATCGTATCTGATGGTTCATCACAATTTTTTTTACAAACAATACATCATCATGCACTATAGTAATCCAACCACATTCAAGGAACACCTCTTGGTTGCTATCAACATTCTTTGATGCACATGTTTTTTAATGCATGATTAAGAGTTTGCACAACACAAGGAGTCCAATAAATGCCCGAAAACTTGCCTTTAATTTTCTCTCTAACTACCTTGCAAGTAGCGACATTATCCATGATTACTTGAACAACCTTACTATCCCCAACCTCATTAATCACCTCTTCCAATTTTGCAGCTATAAATGCTTATCTTTAACAAAACATGAACAATCAACTGATTTGATAAACATAGGGCCATTTTCTGAGACAAACATGAAATTTATAACTGGCATGCGTTGAGGATCACTCCAACCATTTGACACAATAGTCACCCCTTTCTTATACCATTTACTTTTTATTGGCTCCAACAATCTCTCCATGCGTGCTTTTTCTTGTAGCAAAAGTGTTGTCCTAAGTTTATTGTACCCAGGAGAAACATAACCACCAAAATTAGTATTAGCTGCAAATGAAAAAAAACATGCAAAAAATGTGTATTTCTAGTCAAGTTAAAAGGTAAACCCGAAGTATAGAACATCCTAGCAATTTCGGCGTCCAACCGATTCCTGTTTTGCATGTCAAAAGTCATCTCAATAGCAAAGTCGCCTTTTCATTTTTTTGATGTGAGCTGGGAGAATGAGAATCCTTGGGGTTGGGTAATTCCAGTAGGGGGTAAAGAACTATAGGAACCAGGAAGTGGAATTGTCTTAGATTTTTGTAATTCTAATTTCTTTTCCCCTTATTCATCAAGCTTTTTCATCTCTATCAAATATTCTACGGTCACATTTCTACAAGCCCCAATTCTCTTTCCACTAATCTTTAGAAGATGAGCTTTAACTCATGTATAACTACCCGCAAAACTCTTATTACAATAATTACATACTCATTTCCTATTACCACCAATATTTGTTTCTTTTTCTATGATTGATACAAACTTCCATAAAGAGTTTTGTTCCTCATCAATTACAATTTTTCGAATGGATGAAGAAGCAATGCTACCGGAACCGGAATCGGAAGATGCCATATTTAAAATAATCAAAACTGAAAAACAAATTAAAAAATAATGTAAATATTTCAAACTTTCAATTGATAATTTATACAATTAGATACTAAAAATCACAAAACAATAAACTACATGGATATACTATAGATATATAATATATATATATATATATATATATATATATATATATATATATATATATATATATATATATATATATATATATATTACACTTAGTCACTTACATGGTGTAAGAGTAACTGAGTAAGAGTGTAACCACTAATCAGTGTGAGACGTCAAAGTCTCGAAGAAAGACTGAAGGCTGAGAGAAATTAGAATACTAAAGAAGGGCGAAGGCTTCGACGACGAAGAAAGACAAAAAAGAAGAAGTGAAGTCCGAACCATTGAAGCAACGGCGGCGGTGGCTAGGATTACGCGACGACAATTGGCGAAAGCAAGGAGGTGAGGGCCCTGGTCGTCGCGACTCGCAAGGTATGTTCTATGATGCGCATCGTTTCGTTCTCGTCTCTCTTTAGTCGAACAGTCCTCAAGTCGTTAAATATCCCCTTTATTGAAGACAAACTGACCACACAGTTGATTCAACGTATCCGGATCTCAAAAACGCGTATCCAGGTCACCATATCCAAAGTTTGAGAATTTGTCAAAACGAACCCTGAATGTATCCATGGGCGTATCTCACATATCCATAGTGTATTCATATCCGTAGCGTATTAGATACGCGAGAGGTTGTTCGGGGAGAGTGTCCGTGCATCATAGACCACAATCATTTAAGAATCAAACGTATGTAGTATTAATTGCAATGAGAAACACTTTTCCATCTTATATATTGGATTTTCAATAGTTTAAATGGTCTAAAGATTTGCAACTATTCTTATAGATAAGACTACTTTTAAGCTTAGCACTCATATTTTGTCGTGTTGTAAGTTGTTTCGTGGTGATGATGATTATAAAGGAGTACTGAAAGAGGTTGTCACTAGAACATTACATTGAGGATGAAAAGAAAACACAAGTAGCAACGTGATACTCAAGAAGTTATTAAACGAAAACTATTTAAGGAATATGAATTAGTAACCTTGGATTGCAGAATTGTCGAGCTTTTCCGGAAGAGGCTCTAGCACAAGAAATTTATTTTCCATTTCCGTTTTATATCCAATGAGATTAACGATGTTTTCGTGCTCCAACATCTTTAAGTACTTAATTTCAGCCAAATAAAAAAGTGTTAGCTCAAGAAAATTAAATAAAATTTGCTAATTTATAAATTTTCATATCTTGTATTGTGTAATTGAAATGACGTTTGTCACATTTTTCAACACCTTAACTGCCACCTAGGTTGCATGGATACGGATACGCGGATACAGATTCACAGATACGAGATTTTTGAAAAATCCTGTATGCGGATACATGGGTGTAAAGTGTAAATATTCAAACTATAAGGACTAAAGTGTAAATAGTCAAACTATAAGGACCAAAATTTAAATATTCAACATAAGAACCAAAATATAAATATTCAACATCCAAAATAGAAATATTAAACCATATCCAAAATAGAAATATTCAACATAAAAACTATTCTTCAACGTTATCATCAAATTCTTCACAAATAAACGATTCCAACTCCGGTTCATCTAATGAGAGATTCGTCATCTCGAGGAATGCAACATCCTCCATGCTTCTGAACTCGTCTCCACAAATATCCCACATCTTAGTCTTCTCGCTTTGGTGTTCCGGATTGTTACGTGACAAAAGACGGAGATTGTTATGCACAAAGACCAAAGACCACATCTTCACGCAGTTGATTCAACGTATCTAGAACTCAGAAATGAGTATCCGGGTCCTCGTATCCAAAGTTTGAAAATTTATCAAAACGAACCGTGAACGTATCCAAGGGTATCGCGTATCCATTCATAGTGTAATCGTATCGCAGCTGCGGATACGAGACGATGTTCGGGGGGAGTATTCGTGCATCATAGACCACAATCATTTAAGAATCAAACGTATATAGTATTAACTGCAATAAGACATACTTTTCCATTTTATACATTAGATTTCCAAAAGTTTAAACGGTCTAAGGATTTGCAGTCATTCTTATAGATAAGACTACTTTTAAGCTTAGCTCTAAGATTTTTTTTCGTGTTTTAAGTTGTTTCGTGTTGATGAGGATTATAAAGGAGTATTGAAAGATGTTGTCACTAGAACATAACATTGAGGATGTAAAGAAAACATAAGTAGAAACGTGATGCTTAAGATCGTTATTAAACAAAAACTATTTAAGGATGTTTATTAGTAACATTGGATCACAGAATTGTCGAGCTTTTCCGAAAGATGCTTTAGCACAAGAAACTTATTTACCATTTCCATTTCATATCCAATGAGCTTAACGATGTTTTCGTGATCCAACATCGTTAAGTACTTAATTTCAGCCTAATAAGAAAGAGTTAGCTCAAGAAAATTAAACAAAATTTGTTCATTTATAAATTTTTATACCTTGTATTGTGTAATTGAAATGACGTTTGTCACATTCTTCAACACCTTAATTGCCACCTAGGTCGCACGGATACGATACGTGGATACAGATTCGCGGATACGAGATATTAGGATACGAGAATTTTGAAAAATCTTGTATACGGATACATGGGGTAAAGTGTAAATATTCAAACTATAAGGACTAAAGTGTAAATAGTCAAACTATAAGGACCAAAATTTAAATATTCAACATAAGCACCAAAATATAAATATTCAACATCCAAAATAGAAATATTCCATATCCAAAATAGAAATATTCAACATACAAAAACATTTCTTCGACGTTATCATCGACTTGTTCACAAATAAACGATTCCAACTCCGGTTCATCTAATGAGAGATTCGCCATCTTGAGGAATCCAACATCCTCCATGCTTCCGAACTCATCTCCACAAATATCCCACATCTTGGTCTTCTCACTTTGGTGTTCATGATTGTTACATGACAAAAGACGGAGATTGTTATGCACAAAAACGAAATGGTCTAAAGATTTGCAACCATTCTTATAGATAAGACTACTTTTAAGCTTAGCTCTCAGATTTTGTCGTGTTGTAAGTTGTTTCATGCTGATGAGGATTATAAAGGAGTACTGAAAGAGGTTGTCACTAGAACATTACATTGAGGATGTAAAGAAAACATAAGTAGCAACGTGATACTTAAGAAGTTATTAAACGAAAACTATTTAAGGAATGTTGATTAGTAACCTTGTATCGCAGAATTGTCGAGCTTTTCCAGAAGATGCTCTAGCACAAGAAACTTATTTTCCATTTCCGTTTCATATCCAAAGAGATTAACGATGTTTTCGTGCTCCAACATCGTTAAGTACTTAATTTCAGCCAAATAAGAAAGAGTTAGCTCAAGAAAATTAAACAAAATTTGCTCATTTATACATTTTTATACCTTGTATTGTGTAACTGAAATGACGTTTGTCACATTCTTCAACACCTTAACTGCCACCTAGGTTGCACGGATACGAATACGTGGATACGGATATGTAGATACGGATTCGCGGATACGAGATATGAGGATACAAGATTTTTTAAATATCCCAGATACGGATACATGTGGGTAAAGTGTAAATATTCAAACTATAAGTACTAAAGTGTAAATAGTCAAACTATAAGGACCAAAATGTAAATATTCAACAAAAGCACCAAAATATAAATATTCAACATCCAAAATAGAAATATTAAACATCCAAAATAGAAATATTCAACATAAAAACTATTCTTCGACGTTATCATCAACTTCTTCACAAATAAACGATTCCAACTCCGGTTCATCTAATGAGAGATTCGTCATCTCGAGGAATGCAACATCCTCCATGCTTCTGAACTTGTCTCCACAAATATCCCACATCTTGGTCTTCTCACTTTGGTGTTCTAGATTGTTACGTGACAAAAGACGGAGATTGTTATGCACAAAGACCAAAGACCACATCTTCACACAGTTGATTCAGCGTATCTGGATCTCAGAAAAACTAGTATCCGGGTTCCCGTATCCAAAGTTTGAAAATTTATCAAAACGAACCGTGAACGTATCCAAGGGCGTAGCTCGCGTATCCATAGTGTAACTGTATCCGTAGTGTATCGGATATGCGAGACGCTGTTCGGGGAGAGTATCCGTGCATCATAGACCACAATCATTTAAGAATCAAACGTATATAGTATTAACAGCAATGAGAAATACTTTTCCATCTTATACATTGGATTTCCAACAGTTTAAATGGTCTAAATAATTGCAACCATTCTTATAGATAAGACTACTTTTAAGCTTAGCTCTCAGATTTTTTTCGTGTTGTAAGTTGTTTCGTGTTGATAAGGATTATAAAGGAGTACTGAAAAAGGTTGTAACCAGAACATAACATTGAGGATGGAAAGAAAACATAAGTAGAAACGTGATGGTTAAGAAGTTATTAAACAAAAACTATTTAAGGATGTTTATTAGTAACATTGGATCACCGAATTGTCGAGCTTTTCCGGAAGATGCTTTAGCACAAGAAACTTATTTACCATTTCCATTTCATATCCAATGTGCTTAATGATGTTTTCGTGATCCAACATCGTTAAGTACTTAATTTCAGCCTAATAAGAAAGAGTTAGCTCAAGAAAATTAAACAAAATTTGTTCATTTATAAATTTTTATACCTTGTATTGAGTAACTGAAATGACGTTTGTCACATTCTTCAACACCTTAATTGCCACCTAGGTCGCACAGATACAGATACACGGATTTGGATACGAGGATACAGATTCGCGGATACGAGATATGTGGATACAAGATTTTTGAAAAATCCTGTATACGGATACATGGGGGTAAAGTGTAAATATTCAAACTATACGGAATAAAGTGCAAATAGTCAAACTATAAGGACCACAATTTAAATATTCAACATAAACACCAAAATATAAATATTCAATATCCAAAATAGAAATATTCCATATCCAAAATATAAATATTCAACATACAAAAACTCTTTTTCGACGTTATCATCGACTTGTTCACAAATAAACGATTCCAACTCCGGTTCATCTAATGAGAGATTCGCCATCTCGAGGAATCCAACATCCTCCATGCTTCCGAACTCATCTACACAAATATCCCATATCTTGGTCTTCTCACTTTGATGTTCAGGATTGTTACATGACAAATTAAAGACGGAGATTGTTATGCACAAAAACGAAATGGTCTAAATATTTGCAACCATTCTTATAGATAAGACTACTTTTAAGCTTAGCTCTCAGATTTTGTCGTGTTGTAAGTTGTTTCGTGCTGATGAGGATTATAAATGAGTAATGAAAGAGGTTGTCACTAGAACATTACATTGAGGATGTAAAGAAAACATAAGTAGAAATGTGATACTTAAGAAGTTATTAAACGAAAACTATTTAAGGAACGTTGATTAGTAACCTTGTATCGCAGAATTGTCGAGCTTTTCCAGAAGATGCTCTAGCACAAGAAACATATTTTCCATTTCCATTTCATATCCAAATAGATTAACGATGTTTTTGTGCTCCAACATCGTTAAGTACTTAATTTCAGCCAAATAAGAAAGGGTTAGCTCAAGAAAATTAAACAAAATTCTCTCATTTATACATTTTTATACCTTCTATTGTGTAACTGAAATGACGTTTGTCACATTCTTCAACACCTTAATCGCCACCTAGGTCGCATGGATACATGTATGTGGATACAAATTCGCGGATACGAGATACGAGGATACGAGATTTTTTAAATATCCCAGATACGTATACATGGGGTAAAGTGTAAATATTCAAACTATAAGTATTAAAGTGTAAATAGTCAAACTTTAAGGACCAAAATGTAAATATTCAACAAAGGCACCAAAATATAAATATTCAACATACAAAATAGAAATATTAAACATCCAAAATAGAAATATTCAACATACAAAAACTCTTCTTCGACATTATCATCGACTTGATAAAAAATAAACGATTCCAACTCCGATTTATCCAGAAGATGCTTTAGCACAAGAAACTTATTTTCCATTTCCGTTTTATATCCAAAGAGATTAACAATGTTTCCGTGCTCCAACATCGTTAAGTACTTAATTTCAGCCAAATAAAAAAGAGTTAGCTCAAGAAAATTAAACAAAATTTGCTCATTTATACATTTTTATACCTTGTATTGTGTAACTGAAATGACGTTTATCACATTTTTCAACACCTTAACTGCCACCTAGCTTGCACGGATACATATATGTGGATACGGATTCGCGGATACGAGATACGAGGATACAAGATTTTTTAAATATCCCAGATACTGATACATGGTGGTAAAATGTAAATATTCAAACTATAAGTACTAAAGTGTAAATAGTCAAACTATAAGGACTAAAATGTAAATATTCAACAAAAGCACCAAAATATAAATATTCAACATACAAAATAGAAATATTAAACATCTAAAATAGAAATATTCAATATAAAAACTATTCTTCGACGTTATCATCAACTTCTTCACAAATAAACGATTCCAACTCTGGTTCATCTAATGAGACATTCGTCATCTCGAGGAATGCAACATCCTCCACGATTCTGAACTCGTCTCCACAATTATCCCACATCTTGGTCTTCTCACTTTGGTGTTCCGGATTGTTACCTGATAAAAGACGAAGATTGTTATGCACAAAGACCAAAGACCACATCTTCACACAGTTCATCTATTTAAGGATGTTTATTAGTAACATTGGATCACAGAATTGTCGAGCTTTTCCGGAAGATGCTTTAGCACAAGAAACTTATTTACCATTTCCATTTCATATCAAATGTGCTTAACGATGTTTTCGTGATCCAACATCGTTAAGTACTTAATTTCTGCCTAATAAGAAAGAGTTAGCTCAAGAAAATTAAACAAAATTTGTTCATTTATAAATTTTTATACCTTGTATTGTGTAACTGAAATGACGTTTGTCACATTCTTCAACACCTTAACTGCCACCTAGGTCGCACGGATACAGATATGCAGATGCAGATTCGCGGATACGAGATATGGGGATACGAGATTTTTGAAAAATCTTGTATACGGATACATGTGGGTAAAGTGCAAATATTCAAACTATAAGGACTAAAGTGTAAATAGTCAAACTATAAGAACCACAATTTAAATATTCAACATAAGCACCAAAATATAAATATTCAACATCCAAAATAGAAATATTCCATATCCAAAATAGAAATATTCAACATACAAAAACTCTTCTTTGACGTTATTAATGACTTGCTCACAAATAAACGATTCCAACTCCGGTTCATCTAATGAGAGATTCGCCATCTTGAGGAATCCAACATCCTCCATGCTTCCGAACTCATCTCCACAAATATCCCACATCTTGGTCTTCTCACTTTGGTGTTAAGGATTGTTACATGACAAAAGACGGAGATTGTTATGCACAAAAACGAAATGGTCTAAAGATTTGCAACCATTCTTATAGATAAGACACCTTTTAAGCTTAGCTCTCAAATTTTTTCGTATTGTAAGTTGTTTCGTGCTGATGAGGATTATAAATGGGTACTGAAAGAGGTTGTCACTAGAACATTACATTGAGGATGTAAAGAAAACATAAGTACCAACATGATACTTAAGAAGTTATTAAACGAAAACTATTTAAGGAATGTTGATTAGTAAACTTGGATCGCAGAATTGTCGAGCTTTTCTAGAAGATGCTCTAGCACAAGAAACTTATTTTCCATTTCCGTTTCATATCCAAAGAGATTAACGATGTTTCTGTGCTCCAACATCGTTAAGTACTTAATTTCAGCCAAATAGGAAAGAGTTAGCTCAAGAAAATTAAACAATTTTTGCTTATTTATACATTTTTGTACCTTGTATTGTGTAAATGAAATGACGTATATCACATTCTTCAACACCGTAACTGCCACCTTGGTTGTACGAATACGGATATGTGGATACGGATTCGCGGATACGAGATACGAGGATACAAGATTTTTAAATATCCTAGATACGGATACATGGGGGTAAAGTGTAAATATTCAAACTATAAGTACTAAAGTGTAAATAGTCAAACTATAAGGACCAAAATGTAAATATTCAACAAAAGCACCAAAATATAAATATTCAACATCCAAAATAGAAATATTAAACATCCAAAATAGAAATATTAAACATCCAAAATAGAAATATTCAATATAAAAACTATTCTTCGACGTTATCATCAACTTCTTCACAAATAAACGATTCCAACTCCGGTACATCTAATGAGAGATTCGTCATCTCGAAGAATGCAACATCCTCCATGCTTCTGAACTCGTCTCCATAAATATCCCACATATTGGTTTTCTCACTTTGGTGTTCCGGATTGTTACGTGACAAAAGACAGAGATTGTTATGCACAAAGACAAATGACCACATCTTCACATAGTCGATTCAACGTATTTGGATCTCAGAAACGAGTATCCGGGTCCCCGTATCCAAAGTTTGAAAATTTATCAAAACGAACCGTGAACGTATCCAAGGGTGTAGCTCGCGTATCCATAGTGTAATTGTATCCGCAGCGTATCGGATACGCGAGACGCTGTTCGGGGAGAGTATCCGTGCATCATAGACCACAATCATTTAAGAATCTTATACATTGGATTTCCAACAGCTTAAACGGTCTAAAGGTTTGCAACTATTCTTATAGATAAGACTACTTTTAAGCTTAACTCTCAAATTTTTTCGTGTTGTAAGTTGTTTCGTGCTGATGAGGATTATAAAGGAGTACTAAAAGAGGTTGTCACTAGAACATAACATTGAGGATGGAAAGAAAACATAAGTAGAAACAAGATGCTTAAGAAGTTATTGAATAAAAACTATTTAAGGATGTTTATTAGTAACATTGGATCACAGAATTGTCGAGCTTTTCCGAACGATGCTTTAGCACAAGAAACTTATCTACCATTTCCATTTCATATCCAATGTGCTTAACGATGTTTTCGTGATCCAACATCGTTAAGTACTTAATTTCATCCTAATAAGAAAGAGTTAGCTCAAGAAAATTAAACAAAATTTGTTCATTTATAAATTTTAATACCATGTATTTAGGATTGTCAAATAGGGCAAAAGGCCGCGGGCATGCCCGCCCCGCCACCTATTAGGGGCGGGTTGGGCTGGTGTTTTTGATATCCGTTTGTATACGGGTTTTTTGGGCTTTACGTGCGGCCGGGCATTTATGGGCGGGGTGGGCGCATTCGTCAATAATTCACATTATGGTGCCGTTTGGTAGTCAGGATTAAGGCCAGATGTGATTAATAAGACGAGTTGCCTGATGTTTGGTACGCAATAGGTAGTCGGGACTAATAGCACAAGTTATCTGGATAAAGTCATTATCCCCTCACTATTAATACCAAGGGGGAGGGTGGTATTATTAGTGCCCTCACTAAAAAAAAATTGGATTAACATTTGTAATCTCAAAACTACCCCCGATATACAAGTGAGGATTAATAGCGAGAGCACTAATAGTACTAGGATTAATAATACTGCTTATCCTTGTCCGACTACCAAACAAGCCCTATAATTTATTTCTAGAATATGGACTGGTCCATTGGTCATTTTATTTTGCAGCCCATAGCATAGTTACATTAAATAACCCTTCACATGTCACTGTCACTGTCACTCAGCCTTATTGGCAAAGGGTTAGGTCTTAGGTGATAAGTCATAAGGAAGCCAGTCTCTCACTCCACCTCTCACTCTCTCATCTCTCTCATTCACGAATCACGAATTCGTCCTATGGCGAATGGCTCTTCTAGCCTTTCTCCTCCGACTCCATCTTTGCTCCTACAGCTTCGCCGCCTCCGGTCCTCCAACTTCGCCGCCACCGATTTCTTCTCTTTCGAAGTGTCAGATCCGAGATCTCCAGCCCTCTCTCCCATCCGGCCAACCTGCCTGCATCCCTGGCCTCTATTCTCCAAACGCGTCACCCGCCGCCACGATTTCTTCGCCGATATGTAATTTTTATATTTTGTTATTTAGTATTTTGAAGTTGGTCTGGAGTTAAGAGTGAACAAAAGCAGTAGCTTCTCTTTCTATTGCGTGGAGTTCATGGGCACAGAGGAAAAATAAATTTCGAAGGCCAGGAGTTACCATTGTACAGGTTGAAGGCTCAATGCTTAGTTTTCTATTCTTTTGTTCAAATGAGGCAGTCATCGACTGACCAGGTTCTTTTGATAGCTTTCTAAGTGATCTTTTATGGTGAGCTTCATGCAAGGAAAGTTTTGTATTTATACAAAAAAAAAGTTTCCTAATGAAACCTGCAACCTGGAAACTAGACTAATTTATAGAGAAGAATGAGGTTTAAAGGATATATAATTTTGTTATTTTGATTTTGAATTTAATGGATATGGAATTTTGTTATTTTGTTGTTTAGTATTTTAAGTATTTTGAATTTAATGGTTTATTTGCCCAAAATATAAATCAATCCTAAATTCAAATAATTGATAATAAAGAAAAAAATTATCAAATAAACTCAATTTTGCTTTTGCTTTTGCCTGACCACGGGCGGGTTGGGTTTCTACGACCGTTATGTCTGCATGGCTTTCCCGCCTGCATCTGCTTTTTACAATGAGGGCCCGCGGCAAACCCACCCCGCATGCCCGTTTTGACACCTCTACTTGTATTGTGTAACTGAAATGACGTTTGTCACATTCTTCAACACCTTAACTGCCACCTAGGTCGCACGGATACAGATACGTGGATACAGATTCGAGGATACGAGATATGGGGATACCATATTTTTGAAAAATCCTGTATACGGATACATGGGGCTAAAGTGTAAATATTCAAACTATAAGGACTAAAGTGTAAATAGTCAAACTATAAGGACCAAAATTTAAATCTTCAACATTAGCACCAAAATATAAATATTTAACATCCAAAATAGAAATATTCCATATCCAAAATATAAATATTCAACATACAAAAACTCTTCTTCGACGTTATCATCGACTTGTTCACAAATAAACGATTCCAACTCCGGTTCATCTAATGGGAGATTCGTCATCTCGAGGAATCCAACATCCTCCATGCTTCTGAACTCATCTCCACAAATATCCCACATCTTGGTCTTCCCACTTTGGTGTTGAAGATTGTTACTTGACAAAAGACGGAGATTGTTATGCACAAAAACGAAATGGTCTAAAGATTTGCAACCATTCTTATAGATAAGACTACTTTTAAGCTTAGCTCTCAGATTTTGTCGTGTTGTAAGTTGCTTGTGATGATGAGGATTATAAAGAAGTACTGAAAGAGGTTGTCACTAGAACATTACATTGAAGATGTAAAGAAAACATAAGTAGCAACGTGATACTTAAGAAGTTATTAAACGAAAACTATTTAAGAAATGTTGATTAGTAACCTTGGATCGCAGAATTGTCGAACTTTTGCAGAAGATACTCTATCACAAGAAACTTATATTTCTTTTCCGTTTCATATCCAAAGAGATTAACTATGTTTTCGTGCTCCAACATCGTTAAGTACTTAATTTAAGCCAAATAAGAAAGAGTTAGCTCAATAAAATTAAACAAAATTTGCTCATTTATACATTTTTATACCTTGTATTGTGTAACTGAAATCACGTTTGTCACATTCGTCAACACCTTAACTGCCATCTAGGTTACACGGATACCAACGTGGATACGGATTCGCAGATACGAGATGTGAGGATACAAGATTTTTTGAATATCCTAGATACGGATACATGGGGGTAAAGTGTAAATATTCAAACTATAAGTACTAAAGTGTAAATAGTCAAACTATAAGGACCAAAATGTAAATATTCAACAAAAGCACTAAAATATAAATATTAAACATCCAAAATATAAATATTAAACATTCAAAATAGAAATATTCAGCATAAAAACTATTATTCGACATTATCATCAACTTCTTCACAAATAAACGATTCCAACTCCGGTTCATCTAATGAGAGATTCGTCATCTCGAAGAATACAACATCCTCCATGCTTCTGAACTCGTCTCCACAAATATCCCACATCTTGGTCTTCTCACTTTGGTGTTCCGGATTGTTACATGACAAAAGACGGAGATTGTTATGCACAAAGACCAAAGACCACATCTTCACACAGTTGATTCAAGGTATCTGGATCTAAAAAACGAGTATCCGGGTCCCCGTATCCAAAGTTTGAAAATTTATCAAAATGAAACGTGAACGTATCCAAGGGCGTAGCTCGCGTATCAATAGTGTAACTGTATCTGCAGCGTATCGGATACGCGAGACGCTGTTCGGGGAGAGTATCCGTGCATCATAGACCACAATCATTTAAGAATCAAACGTATATAGTATTAGCTGCAATGAGAAATACTTTTCCATCTTATACATTGGATTTCCAACAGTTTAAATGGTCAAAAGATTTGCATCCATTCTTATAGATAAGACTACTTTTAAGCATATCTCTTAGATTTTTTCGTTTTGTAAGTTGTTTCGTGCTGATGAGGATTATAAAGGAGTACTGAAAGAGGTTGTCAATAGAACATTACATTGAGGATGGAAAGAAAACATAAGTAGAAACGTGATGCTTAAGAAGTTATTAAACTAAAACTATTTAAGGATGTTTATTAGTAACATTGGATCACAGAATTGTCGAGCTTTTCCGGAAGATGCTTTAGCACAAGAAACTTATTTACCATTTCTATTTCATATCCAATGTGCTTAATGATGTTTTCATGATCCAACATCATTAAGTACTTAATTTCAGCCTAATAAGAAAGAGTTAACTCAAAAAAATTAAACAAAATTTGTCCATTTATAAATTTTTATACCTTATATTGTGTAACTGAAATGACGTTTGTCACATTCTTCAACACTTTAACTGCCACCTAGGTCGCATGGATACGGATATGTGGATACGTGATATGTGGATATGAGATTTTTGAAAAATCCTGTATTCGGATACATGGGGGTAAAGTGTAAATATTCAAACTATAAGGACTAAAGTGTAAATAGTCAAACTATAAGGACCATAATTTAAATATTCAACATAAGCACCAAAATATAAATATTCAACATCCAAAATAGAAATATTCCATATCCAAAATAGAAATATTCAACATACAAAAACTCTTCTTCGACGTTATCATCGACTTGATAAAAAATAAACGATTCCAACTCCGATTTATCTAATGAGAGATTCGCCATCTCGAGGAATCCAACATCCTCCATGCTTCCGAACTCATCTCCACAAATATCCCACATCTTGGTCTTCTCACTTTGGTGTTCCGGATTGTTACATGACAAAAGACTGAGATTGTTATGCACAAAAACGAAATGGTTTAAAGCGAGGTGGAGAGGGCTCTGACCGTTGCGACTGACGAGGTATGTTTTATGATGCGTCATGTCGTTGTCGTCTCTCTCTAGTTGAACAGTCCTTAGGTCGTTAAAGATACCCTTTTTTGAAGACAAAATGACCACGTAGTTGATTCAGCGTATCCGTATCCGGTTTACGTATCCGAATCTCAGAAACGCGTATACGGGTCCCTGTATCCAAAATTTGAGAATTTGTCAAAATGAACCACGAACATATTCAAGTGCGTATCTCACGTATCCGTATCCGCAGCGTATCGGATACGCGTGTTCGGGGAGAGTATTTGTGCATCATAGAGAATATCTATATCCCACCGCCACTGGCTACCCTCCCTCCAGCAGGTTGATATGTTACATTGAATCCATCAAGTTGTTGGTTGGCCTTGGCCATACAATGAAGATTGATTAAGGCCACCGACTGATCAAGGTTTGAATTTATTATTTAATTATTCATCCCTCTATCTATTTGATTGTTATATAAACTCCTTTGGATCTTGAGAGTTGAGAATGTATATATCCCAAATCAACTTTAAAAGAAATAATGATATTTGAAGTCTTCATCTTCAATTAAGATTTTTAATTGGGAATTGAGATTTCGATTTTATAATATCTACTGCGATTATCTCTAGTTAACCAAAATTGGATTTGCTACAAGCTTAGATTCACTTGGATATTTCAAGAAAAAAAACTAATGTAATATACAAGGCACAGTTGTTGAGTTTTAATAAACTCTCTTAGCAACTTTGTTTCCAAGAGCCTATGTTTAATAAATAACTTCATCTCCCACGGAAAACATATATGATATATATAATCTGGTAATCATTAGAGGGATAAATTTACTCAAATATAATGTTGCTTTGCTGATCAAACATTCTTTTTACACAATCTAATGTAAATATTAAGAGATTTCTAATCAATTCAAGCCTCTCAATCACTTGTCCTATACTTGGACGTATTTGAGCGATGTGTTGTGTGCAATCCAAAGCCAACTTTGAAAGTTGTTCGACCTTTTCCTGTTTAACTCAGCTTCCATCAAATCTTTGTGAACAACATGGTTTTGCATTTTAATTAAACAATTTGCCCTCTGATAAATATGGGTTCCTTCATCATTCACATCAACTTTCTCCTCTTTCACCTTAATTTTTGGTCGCTGTTTTTGTTTAAGAGGTATTCCAACACTTCTACTTTTAATTAAGAGTTGAAATATCACAATCCCAAAGCTATAAATGTATGACCGATCTGTTACATCACACGTCTGACCTCTACGATTTGTGGTATCTGCCATTAGAGAAACTGTTTGTAAGAAGACATATATAGTTGCACGCGGTAAAAAGATTTATGAACTCAACATAATTGCTAGCTATTTTAGATTCTAGAAGCTCTATCAAAACTAATCAAAGATTTTATAGTTAAGGCCCAACCCAAGGCATTACACCAGTTAAGAGGTGTACATACTTAGATTCTACCAATCCATACTAATATCATTCAAACCTAACCTACGAAAATAAATGTCAATCCAGAGAATGTGTAACGTGATATAAAGATTTCTATTACGCTAAAAAAGGCCATAGCAAAGAAACAAATTGGATTCAACCGCAAACTACAACTAAGAGACCCTTGCCCAGTGTCTCCCTGATCCACACTCTACTAAGCCACTGGGCCTAGGTTGTACGGATACGGATTCGTGGATACGAGATATGGGGATACGAGATTTTTGAAAAATACCGAATATGGATATGTATGGGTAAAGTTTAAATATTCAAACTATAATGACTAAAGTGTAAATATTCAAACTATAAGGACCAAAATATAAATATTCAACATAAGCTCCAAAATATAAATATTCAACATCCAAAATAGAAATATTCAACATCCAAAAACTATTCTTCGACGTTATCATCGAAGTCTTCACAAAAAAAAAAGATTCTAACTCCGGTTCATCTAATGAGAGATTCGCCATCTCGAGGAATCCAACATCCTTCATGCTTCCGGACTCATCTTCATAAATATCTCACATCTTGGTCTTCTCATTTTGGTGTTCCGGATTGTTACCGTGACAAAAGATGGTGATTGTTATGCACAAAGATCAAATACTCGGCACGTTTTGGAGCTACCTTGTTCCTTCTAAGTAAGTGAATAAATGAATATATGCTCCAATATCTTTCAAAACAAGAGGAGGATGGTTGTATAAACAATTTCATAGCAAATGTCTGAATATGTCCCTGCCTATAAGCTGCCCACCTTAACCGTGGCTCCATATCATCCATCGCCTCTATGGTGGAACTATTATTAAAAATACATTCACTCATGGCAAACATAGCATAAGCACAAGTAGCAGCTTTAAAAGCTTCACTTCCAAACATCCTTTTAAAACACTAGATTCTTTCAGAGGAAACTTTTGAATCCTCATTAGGAGCAACTCTTCATTCTCCTCCTTCAAGTCATTTCTTACAATAGTACCTATATTAAACATTATTTTCATATCATATCCATAATGTGTAAAGGCCAACAGATTCATTGATGAAAAGTGAGTTAATAAATGATAGTTACCTGGGATTAAATGAATGTGATAGACAATGGAGTGGCGTATTATTTTTAATCCATCTTGCCACAAGAATGCCATGGACTGCATCACAAAATGCAGATTCCTCATTAGCCAACAACCCCTCATGCTCATAGATAACCTTCTTCACCTTCTCAATCATGGAATCCCACATCTCATAAACTAGATGGAGGCAAGATTTACCAGTATCACAAGCATGAAGCATGTCATAAATAGGGCCAATAAAATCAATAATGTAATATATCTTCTTCCACCATCCATCATTTAACACAAAGTCATGGATGGTTTCTACGGTTCTTCTATCATCATCTTTATAGTTTTTCCACTTATCACTAAGCACCATATTTTCTAAAGAACGGCTGGTGAGTTTAAACCTTCTAAGCATCACAACAATAGAAGCAAACTGATTATCCGCTACCGCAAGCAGCTTCAGTGTGCTAAAGCGATTAAAAATAGCCAACCGCCTCCAATTGGTCATCACATATTTTTTTAGAAACAATACATCATCATGCTCTATAGTAATCCAACCACATTCAAGGAACACCTCTTGGTTGCTATCAACATTCTTCGCTGCACATATGTTTTTTAATGCAAGATTAAGAGTATGCACAACACAAGGAGTCCAATAAATGCCCGAAAGCTTGCCTTCAATTATCTCTCCAGCTGCTTTGGAATTAACAATATTATACGCGATTACTTGAACAACGTTACTATCCCCAACTTCATTAATCTTCTCTTCCAATTTTACAGCTATAAATGTTTATCTTTAACAAAACCTGAACAATCAACTGATTTGATAAACATAAGGCCACTTTCTGAGACAACCATTAAATTTATAATTGGCCTGCGGTGAGGATCACTCCAACCATCAGACACAATAGTCACCCGTTTCTTATCCCATTTACTTTTTATTGGCTCCATCAATCTCTCAGTATGTGCTTTTTGTTGCAGTAAAAGTGTTGTCCTAAGTTTATTTTACCCAGGAGGAACATAACCACCTAAATAAGTATACGATGCAAATGAAAAAGCATGCAAAAAATGTAGATTTCTAGCCAAGTTAAAAGGTAAACCCGAAGTATAGAACATCCTAGCAATTTCAGCATCCAACTGATTCCTGTTTTGCATGTCAAAAGCCATCTCAATAGCAGAGTCACCTTTTCTTATTTTTGATGTGAGTTGGGAAAACGAGAATACTTGGGGTTAGGTAATTCCAATAGGGGGTAAAGAACTAGTGGAACCAGGGAGTGGAACTATCTTAGATTTTTGTAATTCTAATTTCTTTTCCGCTTCTTCATCTCTATCAAATGTTCAACGATCACATTTCTACAAGCCCCAATTACCTTTCCACTAATATTTGGGAGATGAACTTTAACTCGGGTATAACTACCCATAAAACTCTTATTACAATAATTGCATACTCATTTCCTATTACCACCAATACTTGCCTCTTTTTCTATGCATATATACTTCCATAAAGGGTTTTGTTCCTCATCAATTCCAATTTTTCGAACGAATGAAGAAGCAACACTAGCGGAACCAGAACCGGAAGATGTCATATTCAAAATAATCAAAACTGAAAAATAAATTTAAAAATAATGTAAATACTTCAAACTTTCAATTGATAATTGATACAATTAGATACTGAAAAGCACAAAACAACAAACTACATGGATGTACTATAGATATAATATAATATATTACATATTTACATAATTACATTTACAGCCAACTAGCCTAGCCTACACACTGCACAAGTGCACAGTACTGAATACATATAACTTTGACAAATGACAACACTCAACAGTATTCAATTAATTTATAATATATATATATATATATATATTACACTTAGTCACTTACAAGCTGTAAGAGTAACTGAGTAAAAGTGTAACCGCTAACCTGTGTAAGACGTCGAAGTCTCGAAGAAAGACTGAAGGTTGAGAGAAATTTAAAGACTAAAGAAGGGCGAAGGCTTCGACGCCAAATACAAACAGAAGACAGGAAGTGAAGTCCGAACCATTGAAGCAACGACAGCGGTGGCTAGGGCTACGAAACAGCGATTGGTGAAAGCTAGGAGAAGAGGGCTCCGGCCGTCGCTACTGGCGAGGTATGTTCTATGATGTGCCTTCTCGTTCTCGTCTCTCTCTAGTGGAATAGTCCTTTGGTCGTTAAATATCCCCTTTTTTGAAGACAAAACGACCACGTAATTGATTTAGCGTATTCGGATCTGGTGTACGTATCCGGATCTCAGAAACGTGTATCTGGTTACTCGTATCCAAAGATTGAGAATTTGTCAAAATGAACCCTGAACGTATCCAAGGGCGTATCTCGCGTATCCATATCTTTAGCGTATCGGATACGCGAGACATTATTCGAGGAAAGTATCTGTGCATCCTAGACTGGCGCCATGGTTGACCTAGTGTATGTTCTATTATGTATTTGAGTTTTTTTTTTCTTCAGAAAGTCAAATGTTTGAGACAGAATCCTATTTCCAGGGAATGAGAATTTGACTTATCTTCTAAGGAATTCTAGCAAGCCTACGGGCAAGTTGTGTGTGATTGTGTGAATGCTAAACCTTGATTGAAAAAAACAACATATGTGGTGTATATTTTGTTGTGATTTTTGGAAAGAGAATGTGGATGGCTGGTAGATGCTATTTAAAACTATGACTTCATATCGAAAAGAGAATGCAATTTTTATTTTTCCCCAATTATTTTTGGTTGTGGTAGGACCATTTAGGAAAGAATGCACTAAGGGAGGGGAGGATTACACAAATAGACACAAAGGGATTAGTTTTATATCAACTATAAGGAAATGAGTAGAATACTCTGTGGAGGTGTGGACAACACAGATGGAGAGGATAACAGTATTGAGGTCCATAGATGGTTATCATAATTGCTAGGGTTCCAATATGGTGGTTACTTTGAAAAATAGTTTTAGAGCGTGAAAGGACACATCTATGACATGCATACATATCTTTGGGTGAGATGGTTTTCTGGTGATTTTTTGTTTTAAATTTTAGTTGATCAACATCATTGAGTTTTTTTCTTTGGTAGAAACCTTAATGTTTTCGGATATACTAATGTTAAGGAGTAAACTCATGTCCGAGACATCACAAACAGAGTGATGCCAAACTTCAACGCCCAATATATTACGTGATTTGGTATATGGAGATTGGTTGAGTGTTTTAGATGAGGGGCTTCAAGAAGCTTCTCTGGGGAATGGGAGGTCTGGATTGGATGGCTGAAAGCTATATCATGTTAGCATGGGTTCGAGCCGAAATAGACCTGGAATTCCAAAGATGGGGCCCAGAAGGGAAGAATGACAAATTGACATGGGAAAGAGAAAAGAGTGTGGTAAGAAGGAAAGGTTTTTCAAGTCAACATTAGGATACACATTGTCTTTGAATAATTGCGCTTGAATGATGCTTAGAAAAGAGTTGTTAATATGTAGTTTGTTTTTCATCAGCAAAAAAGAATTTCAATATTTATGTACCACAACGTGAAACCACATTATATAAGATTAGAAAAAACTCATTGCCCAAACAACACCCAGAACAAAATAAAAGCTTTTCTAAACGATGACCTAATGAAGCCCTGTACCAAACCACTCCCAGACTTCTACTTATGTATATTCTAACTCAAATATGATACGAATCTGGAAAAAATAAGTTATCTGAAAGAAACATAATCTTACTTAATAAAAAACACTAGTAAAATCAAACTAACTGCAGCATGTGCTGGCAACCAATCCAAACTGCAGACATGAGCTTAAATCACCCAAACTACAACTAGAAACAACCAAACACTTGAAAACATCCTTTTTAGGAATGCCTTCGATCTCGGATCGAATATTTAGTGTGAAATTGTTTCTTACCTTTGAACACAAATTCAGGAGGAGCATATCCTTTTGTGGAGACATCTACCATCTTTCCTTGCTCGACCATACCACCGAAATCGATCAGTTTCACTACCTTTCTATTATGTATAAGGATTAGCAGTGGATTAGTTTAAATATATATCCATGTAGCTATTATCAACAATAATCTAATAGATTAATGATTTGGAAATTGTTTCTCTCTACTTGTCACACACCGTATCTAGCATAAGGTTATCAACCTTGAAATCTACGAGAACCAAGGAATGCCCATGGATATAAGAATGCTTTTGCTGATTGTCTTAAGATCTCCATTGTGTCTTCCCAGTTCAACACTACAAAAGATAAATGGATAAAACAGAATGCATCAGCACAATTCTATGAGATATGACATTCAATAATTGATCAAGTTTGAAGTAATTAGACTTGTATGGTTTCGCTTTTAATCCTGTGTCATGATTAAGCTTAGATGTGGTTTACAGTTAAAATGACGGCTGGATGAAGAAGTTTCATCAAAAGACAAATAATTGGGCAGTTATTCAGTAGGTTATCTAATCAGACTTGTATTCATATCAATGGAGAGAACTTACTTTTAAGTGATAATTGAAGCTAATTGACCTAGCTTATCTCTCTCTTAATAGAAATGATATACTTATCGGTTTGAGGAAAATCTTAATTGTAGGTTTGTAAAGTGATAGTAAATGTGAGCAGAACACTAGACAAGCTCGTGAGTTTGCTACCGGGTTATAGATAACTTGAGATTGGCTCGTTTCTAAGCTCTGATGCTTCTGATGTACGAGATTGACTTGAGCAACCACAAGCTCAAGAAGAGTTCAAGCAGATTCAAGCAATGTGAAGCGAGCCTTCTTAATGACTGTCTTCCATTTAAGGTTTATTTTGCCCCAATTTCTAACCTTGTAGTGTCTCCTTAATTATATCGCACCAACTGGTCTATGTTGTATTTGTCCATACCATTTCAAGCGATTTTCTCTCATAATCACGTTTTTCTTTTGGATATTATATGCCCTAGTTTTACCACAATCTAGGTTGCACGGATACGGATACGCGGATACGAAGTACGCGGATACAAGATTTTTGAAAAATCCTGGATACGGATACGTGGGGATAAAGTATAAATATTCAAACTATAAGGACTAAAGTGTAAATAGTCAAACTATAAGGACCAAAATGTAAATATTCAACATAAGCACCAAAATATAAATATTCAACATCCAAAATAGAAATATTCAACATACAAAAACTATGGTGTTCTGAATGAGAGATTCTGTTCGGTTCATGTAATGAGAGATTCTCCATCTCGAGGAATCCAACATCATCCATGCTTCCGCACTCATCTCCACAAATATCCCACATCTTGATCTTCCCACTTTGGTGTTCTGAATTGTACATAACAAAAGACGGAGATTGTAATGCATAAAGAACCAAATGCTCGACACGTTTTGTAGCTAACTTATTCCTTCTAAGTGAGTGAAGGAAGGAATATATGCTCCAATTTCCTTCACAACAAGAGGAGGAGGATGGTTTTCCAAGCAATTTCATAGCCAATGTCTGAATAGGTGATCCCTGCCCACCATAACCGTGGCTCCTTATCATCCATCACCTCAATGGCAGCACTATTATTAAAAATACCTTCACGCATGGCAAACATAGCATAAGAACAAGTAGCAGCTTTAAAATCTTCACTTCCAAACATCTTTTTAAAATACTTGATTCTTTAGAGGAAACTTCTGAATCCTCATTAGGAACAACTCTTCCTTCTCCTCCTTCAAGTCATTTCTTGCTATAGTACCTACATTAAACATGATTTTCATATCATATCCATAATGTATGAAGGCTGACAGATTCATTGACGAAAAATGAGTTAATAAATGATAGTTACATGAGATTAAATAAATGTGCTAGAAATGGAGTGGCGTATTATTTTTGGTCCATCTTGCCACAAGAATGCCATGGGTAGCATCACAAAATACAAATTCCTCATTTGCCAACAACCCCTCATGCTCATAGATAACCTTCTTCACCTTCTCAATCATTGAATCCCACATCTCATAAACTAGATGGAGGCAATATTTATCAGTAACAAGAGCACGAAGCATGTAATAAATGGGGCCAGTAAAATCAATAATGTAATATATCTTCTTCCACCATCCATCATTCACAAAGTCACGGATGGTTTTTGCGGCCCTTCTATCATCGTCTTTATAGTTTTTCCTCTCATCACTAAGCACCATATTTTCTAAAGAACGTCTAATGAGTTTAATACTTTTAAGCATCACCACAGTAGAATCAAACTGAGTATCCGCTACCGCAAGCAACTTTAGTATGCTAAAGCGATTAAAAATAGTCAATCGCATCTAATGGTTCATCATAATTTTTTTTACAAACAATACATCATCATACACTGTAGTAATCCAACCACATTCAAGGAGCACCTCTTGGTTGCTATCAAAATTCTTCGAGGCACATATGTTTTTTAATGCAAGATTAAGAGTATGCACAACACAAGGAGTCCAATAAATGCCCATAAATTTGCCTTCAATTATCTATCCAGCTGCTTTACAATTAGCAGCATTATCCGTGATTACTTGAACAACCTTACTATCCCCAACCTCATTAATCACCTCTTCCAATTTTACAGCTATAAATGTTTATCTTTAACAAAACCTGAACAATCAACTGATTTGATAAACATAGGGCCACTTTCTGAGACAACCATGAAATTTATAATTGGACTGCGTTGAGGATCACTCCAACCATCTGACATAATAGTCGCCCCTTTCTTATCCCATTTACTTTTTATTGGCTCCAACAATTTCTCCACGTGTGCTTTTTGTTGCATCAAAAGTGTTGTCCTAAGTTTATTGTACCCGGGAGGACATAACTACCCAAATTAGTATTAGCTGCAAATGAAAAAGCATGCACAAAATGTAGATTTTTAGCCAAGTTAAAAGGTAAACCCGAAGTATAGAACATCCTAGTAATTTCGGCGTCCAACTGATTCCTGTTTTGCATGTCAAAAGTCATCTCAATAGCAGAGTCGCCTTTTTTTATATGAGCTGGGAGAACGAGAATCCTTGGGGTTGGGTAATTCCAGTAAGGGTAAAGAACTAGTGGAACCAGGGAGTGGAACTGTCTTAGATTTTTATAATTGTAATTTCTTTTACGCTTCTTCATTAAGCTTTTTCATCTCTATCAAATGTTCTATGGTCACATTTCAACAAACCCTAATTCCCTTTCTACTAATCTTTAGGAGATGACCTTTAACTTTGGTATAACTACCCACAAAAACTCTTATTACAATAATTACATGCCCATTTCCTATTACCACCAATACTTGCCTCTTTTTCTAAGCTTGATACATACTTCCATAAAAGGGTTTTGTTCCTCATGAATTCCAATTTTTCGAACGGATGAAGAAGCAACGCTACCGGAACCAGAACCGGAAGATGTCATATTCAAAATAATCAAAACTGAAAAACAAATTAAAAAATAATGTAAATATTTCAAACTTTCAATTGATAATTGATACAATTAGATACTGAAAAGCACAAAACAACAAACAACATGGATGTGTTATAGATATAATATAATATATATAATATGATATATTACATATTTATATAATTACATTACAGCCTACTAACCTAGCCTACACACTGCACAAAGTGCACAATACTGAGTACACACAACAATGACAAATGACAACACTCAACAGTAATCAATTAATTGATATAAATGATATTACACTTAGTCACTTACATGCTGTAAGAGTAACTGAGTAAAAGTGAAACCACAAACCTGTGCAAGACGTCGAAGTCTCGAAGAAAGACTGAAGGCTGAGAGAAATCAAAAGACTGAAGAAGGGAAAAGTCTTCGACGTCGAAGAAAGACAGAAGAGAAGAAGTAAATTCCGAACCACTGAAGTAGCGGCAAGGGTGGCTAGGGCTACGCGACGGTGATTGGCGAAAGCGAGGAAGAGAGGGCTTCGGTTGTCGCGACTGGCAAGGTATGTTCGATGATGCGTCGCCTCGTTATCGTCTCTCTCTAGTTGAATAGTCCTAAGGTCGTTAAATATCCCCCTTTTTGAAGACAAAACGACCACGCAATTGATTCAGCGTATCCGGATCCGGTGTACTTATCCGGATTTCATAAACGACCACGCAGTTGAAACATTTTAAAATGAAATAGTGGACTCCTTGCCCGAAACGGTTAACGCATAACTAATACTCCCTCTATCCCTAAATTATCATCATCTTTTTTTTTGTCCCAAAATAATTATCCAGTTTGAAACTTACCTTTTTAGAATATCACTTTTATCACTTTATCCTTACTTTTTCACCTTAATTACTTTAATTATGAGCCACATACAAATGAGTTTTAAAGAAAAATACACATTAAACTAATATAAATAATCAAGTCAATTATTTTTTATTAATTCATACGTCAAATCAACTAAGATGATAATTTAGGGACAACAGAAGTATACTCTTTTAAGTCAACGTAATGGATTCAATTTCTGCTTGAGGTGAAAATCAGGTTCACATGCATGCTTCTTTAACTTGTTGCAGTTGACTTCTACTATATTTTTCATTTTTTATTCGGTCACAAGTACTCCATAATCTTCTTCAATTTTCTCTTCGTATGGCTTACAAAGTTGATGAGCGTATTGGTCGAGAAACATGCATGATGAAGCAGTAGATGCACGTGAGACCCAATTCTCGTGCACATGTCAACAACATTTACTATAATTAGGAAGTAATTATACTTAGAAGTTAGAACTTGATCAGAAGCTAACTAATAAGATTCAAAAGAGGTCTAAAAACAAAAATCTATTACACATGGACAATACCAACAAATCGTAAATCAATTGGTAAAACGATTATTCTAACTTAAGTAAGGTCTTAGGTTTGAGATTTATGAAAACAGATTTGTGTTTAAATATTTATTGGAAGTGTTTCTATCGTCATTTGCTAGTCCTACTCGGCGCGGGGCTTCTACCGCTATTTACCGGTCCTGTCCAACTCAAAGGATTAGTCTTTACCTGAAAGATTAGTCCTGACGTTTCAAACTTAATGACACTTTTGGAAAATATACATTAGCAATATTTATAATATAAAAATTATTATTTTAAATCTGTATGACCAATCACGAGAATTATTATTTAAGAAACGAGTGAGTATATAAGAATCACCAACCGTCCACACTTGACACTTCAATATATATTGACAAGAAAGTCAAACTTGTTCGGAATGCACTTAGTGGTAATTTGACTTTGGTGGACTTCGAAAGGCATCCTAAGTTTGACTTAGAAATAGAGTACCGAGACCGTGTACTTACGTACTTATCGGTATGAATTTGGCTAGTGGCATACACATCAGCAAAAAAAAAAAAAAAAAAAACGAATAAATGGGTGCAAGCCGGTGAGTTAGGACCTTACCGGCGTATGTATTTTTGGCCTAACCTAGAAGACTATACCTTGTATTTAATTCGGTACACCTCAAAGTCTCCTTTTTTTTTTTCTTGAAACCTAGAAAGTTTTCGAAAGAGACAGACAGACAGTGGCATCCCCACCGATTTGATTGGCTCCACACTTGAGCTCAAGAGAGTGGATTTTGCGGGATTTTGATTGGCTGATTTGGCTCCCCACACACGTATTCATGGTGATGAGCTGTGACGTTTTACTTATTTTACTAAATATAGAATTTTCATTATAATAAAAATAGTGTTTTTTTTTTTGGTAAATCTTTCCTCAAAGGGGTTATGGGGTATGAGAAAGGATCGAACCTCAGATCTCTCTAAGGTACTAATCTTCAACTCTCTCCGTTTTTAAATAATTGTCTTTTTTTTTGTCTGTTTCAAAATAATTATTTTCTTTCAAAATTTTCTTTTTAGGAAAACACTTGTATTATTTTACGCTTACTTTTTCAATATATTTCAATTATGATCATATGTTTGAGTACATTTAAAGGAAACACATTACATCGATATTTATAATACAAACAATTTTTTTTCCTTCAAATATGTCAGGTCAAAGAAAACGATTATTTGAAAACTGAGGGACTACTATTTAATCTTTTAATAAATAAATATTAAAAAATAAAATACAGAAAGTAAGAAAAGGATAAGAAGGTTTATCATATTTTCTCTACACTTGGTCAGTGTGAAGATCTAATATAGTCTTTCATTAATTGGGGTTGAATTATGCAGGTAGTAATAGTCTATACATATATAATATTAAATAATTAAGAACTTTCTCGAGGCATTTGTCATGGTTTATACCCGTTAGAGCTTCCACAATGAAGCCTTTTATCAACACCCAAAACCACTTTTAGAGTTGTTTTAATGAAACTCAAACCCACAGCAGGCCCCCAATTCCATCCCCAATCCCAAAAGCCCTTTAAATGAATCGCAACAGCAAGCGATTCATTTAGTGTGAATAGTAGTTTAAGTATTAATATTTTATTCTAATTGTGTTGAAAAGTAGGAATAAAAAATTGAAAAATATGGTGATAGTTAGGTTTGTTAGTTGATATGAGAAAGGTTTGAAGTTTTTGGAGGATTGTATAAAGGGTGATTATTAGAGTGAGTTATTTTTTAGAGTGTTGAAAAAATATAAAAAAAACAAAAAACGAGGTGGATAGAGTGTGATATTGGGTGTTATTGTTGTGGATGCCCTTAGGACATCATCGACGTAGCTATATGGCTTGCTTAATTGTTTTACCATAATTAACAGTTAATGAAGAACTTATCCTTCTACTTTGATTTTTGGTGTATGCATCATTGTCATTAATGAATGCATGAGATCAAGATCCATGTTAAATATGATTAATTTTTAATTATTTCGGTTAAAGTAAAAGACTTAGGTAAAACGGTCTTACAATTTTTTTTTTGTAAGACGGATCCTACTTACCCGACTCATCGTGTGTTAATGGGTTGAGTTGTAAGATAGTGAAACTTTGTTTACATATAAAAATCCATAAGACGATCTGATACGAGACTTACCATCGACTAAATCATTGGAATCGACTTATATTTAAAACTGGAGTGCCTTAATTAACCATGGTTTGAATTTTGAAAAGATCAATTTCGAGCCGAAGTGAAATAATTAGGAGAAATGCAATTGTTATTTCAAGTTAAATAAAAGCAAAACAATACGAAGAAAATTCTGAATTACGACGACAACAACAAAACAAGGCAAAATTTTAGGTAAAACCGTCTTACAGATATTTTTGTAAGACAGATTATCATCGTGTATTGGTGGGTTGAACTGTAAGAAAGTGAAACTCCGTTTTACGAATAAAGATTCGTAAGATGGTATTATAACAGACTTAGACCAACAACAATAATAATTAGTCTTCTAAGTGCTCTTCTGCTTATTTTTAACGACGTGTTTCACCTTGAGATGTCAGATTTTGGGGAGTAGTATCCCAACTGATCAATCTCCCAATTTAACTTGTCTGCAACTCTATCGTGGCAAGGAACATAATCCTGATACATAAATTAAGAAAGAAATAAATACAGTCATAATTAATCAATCACTGTCCTAATTAATTAATTTTGTTTTAGTTTTGATATTATCTAATCTTGTTTTATACTCCCTCCGTCCCTAAATTATTGTCCTGTTTGACCCGGCGTACAGATTAAGAAAAAACAATTGACTTGATTATTTATATTGGTTTAATGTGTAATTTCCTTAAAAGCTCATGTGTATGTGGCCCATAATTAAAGTAGGGTGAAAAAGTAAGGGTAAAGTGGTAAAAGTTATGTTCTAAAAAGGTAAGTTTCAAAGTGGACAATTATTTTGGGACGGACGAAAAAGGAAAGGAGGACGATAATTTAGGGACGGAGGGAGTAATAACTAGTATCTCACCCGTGCGATGCACGGATTGTCTATAGTTTTAAAAGCATACTTAAATAAAGTAGAATAATGAATAATTAAAAACGGTAATATGAAAAAAATAACTAAACAAACAAACAAAAATTAATAAACACTAAAATTCAAGATAGAACCCTACATAAATTTCAAAGTTATTACAAATTTTGGAATACTTCTTTATATACAACATTTGCCGTCGAACATGTACGACTATTGCAACTATCACTATCACATAACAAAATTCGAAGGCCCTTCGGATTAGTAACTCTAGACAAAGCGACATACAATTGACCATGACTAAAAACAGATTTTTTCAAAAGAAGTCCTACGTTAGACAATGACTGACCCTGACTTTTATTTATAGACATTGCGTAAGAGACCATTAGCGGAAATTGTCTTCTCTGGAATTTGAATGGAATTCGTGGATCAGATGGTGTCAGTGACATTCTTGGAATCAAAACAGTACCACCAGAATTGCATTTTGATAGCACTCGACCTTCTAAAACATGGTTTCCTAACCTCGTAATAATTAACCTCGTACCATTGCATAACCCAAGGGAATGATCAATGTTACGAAGCAACATTACTGGAGTTCCAACCTTCAAATTCAACTCATGATTTGGGATTCCAGAACCTGAAATTCCGTTTAAAATTTCAGGAGTATGTATATCATTCAAAAGACCAATGTTTCTATCAGAATGACACGGAGAATCTGAGCTCAAATACAGTCTTCCTTCAGCAGTGTTCTTCGATACCATGTAATCATTTATTGAATTAACCACATCAAGAGTCGGAGCCAGAATAGCTCTCTCTTCCAAAAATGATGAGTCGTCAGGGCTGCTTCCAAATGAAGGGTATGTACTTTGTACAATTGCAACAATTGGATCGTCGAATTCCTTAAGTAGCAGCTGATCGGGAATATCAACAAAAGCACCATCATCATTTGGTTCACCAATTTTTCCATCGCCAATCTTCGCAATCCAATCAGCAAAAAGTTGCAATTCTTCATAACTCGTTGGACCCCATACTTTGTAATCTCATATTTTTCGTCAACCTCAATACAATACAATCCCTCCACAAATATGATGAATTAATAGTGGCATGAACGATGTCTTGTCTACTGCCCTTTGGAATAACAGGTAATATCTGTCGAAAATCTCCACCAAATACCATTGTTTTACCTCCAAATGGAATATTACCTCTAGATGGATGTATTAGTTTCATAATATCTCTCATACTTCGATCCAACGCTTCAAAACAATACTTATGCATCATTGGAGCCTCGTCCCATATAATAAGCTTGGCCTTCAGTATAAGCTCAGCAACAGGACTCCCTTGCTTAATGTTGCAAGTTGAATCTTCATTTGGATTAAAAGGAATTGAAAATCGAGAATGGCGGTTCTACCACCGAGCAATAAAAGAGAAGCTATACCACTTGATGCCACGTTTAATACAATCTCTCCTTGCGATCTTAACCCAGCAGATAGAGTTTTCCAAATGAATGTTTTCCCAGTACCTCCATAACCATACACAAAGAAAATCCTTCCAATATACGAATTAGCTGATTTGATGATAGTTTCATAAACATGGCGTTGCTCGTCATTCAAATTTGACACAAACTTCTTGTGTTCTTCAGCCAAGCTTACTCGATCATAAGACATTTCATCGTGTATTAATCTGTTACGCGATAAATGGAAAAACTCATCATCTGGATATGGCATTGTTTGGAACTCACGTACACTCCTTCCCAAGCCTCTTAAAATCTTCTCAACCTCCACAAGTGCATAGTTCCTGATTTGATTCTCGTTTAATTCCAATCCTAGAAAATAAACAAAAATATATTACATTCATAACAATTGAATTAAAAACAATACTAATTGTTACATACCTTGATATTGGAACAAATTCGTTGCTTGTATAGAATGTCATCAGATAGATACGACCAACATGAATCCCAAACTACTTCAGGTCGACTTATAGATCCAGATGATAACAGAGTCGCAAAAAGAATCCTGATGGATTGAGCTGATGCCCATTGGCTAGCCTCTATGATTCCGTCGATATACTCTTTATCATCACTTAACAATCCTAATGCATAGCAAGCATCCCGAAAAGAATGATAGTGTACACCATTAATTGAACACAAGTCATCATAGCAGGTAGCACCACGTACTACGTTTAGAAGACATCTCAAATAGTACAGATCGCCAGATCCTGGAGGAACAAAAAAAATCCTGCCAATTGCAAAACCTCTTTTCCTTGGAGTCCATTCACGTGCACTTGATTTCCAAACAAATTTCATGGGAAACTCAGCATATGTTAATTTTCTACCTTCAGAATATTTCTTATTAGCTTCCATCCATGCCAAAAACATACTCTTATTGACTGAGTCTCTATCCATAAGATTTTCAATTTTATCTGAATCTGAGAAAATAACATTTTGTTGATTTGGAAGATGAAAACTTAGACGTTCCACATGAGGATCCTTGTACTGTATTTCAAATCCAAAAATTCTCCATGCAGCTTCACAAGAAGAAATGTACCGACAATCGTAGTACAAATTAACCTCATCGATATTCTTCTTCGAATTATCTTCATCTGAGCTTTGGAAAAATGTCGTTGTCACACGATCGTTACCTTTGTTTATGTACTTAAACAAATATTTTATCGCACGAGATTGATTGCACCACTCCACATTCAAATGTGCTCCATAAGTAATCAATAAATATCGATTGTGAGGAACAACATGCCTATTGTCCAATAAAATTCCATTCTTAAGAATTGTTCTTCCATTATCCCTACGTCTATAAATCGGATAACCATCTTCATCAATTGTAGTCTTCTCAACAATTTTTTTTGGAAAATGCTTTGAACAACGACCATCTATCATGCAAGGAGATTTCCTTCGATCATCACCACAAGGACCGTGAATCATAAAATCTCGAACTGCAGCATAGTAGATTGGATCCTCATTTTCATCCGGAATCTCAGCCGAAATGATATGATCAATTGCTTCTGTTGTTGGCGATTTGTCTTCATTATCAAGGAACAACAATATGTGAGCATGCGGCAATCCCCTTTTCTGAAACTCTATGGTATAAATAACTGTCAAAAATTACACATATATTAACACCAATGTATGTAAATGAAGTAACCTATTTATAATCAAGTTATTATTATAAACATTATATGCATAAATATTAAACAATTTTACCTGATCGTACATTTCCAAAAATCTTGTTTTTACGAAGGTCTTCAATCAACGCATCAAGTTTCACTTTAAATACTCTGCACATAATATCTGGTCGATCTTCAGGCTTTAATGCATGCTTACCAACAAATCGAACAACTTCAGGCCATTTCGGATTGCATGTTAATGTAAGGAATAAGTCTGGGTATCCTGCCCATTTACATATAGCCATGGCGTCTTGATAGTTCTGTATCATATATCTAGCTCCTCCAGTAAATGTTGAAGGCAATATAATTCGTTTTCCTTGAGTCGACGCATCATTTTCACCACGTATAAGAGCTTCATGCAAGCCTTTGTACATTTCACAACGCAATTGCTTTTGATGCAACCTAATGTACGTCAACCGTGCACTTTCAATCATAGTGTATGCATCAACGACAAATTGTTGAAACAGCCTTCCAGAAAACAAAATTGTAGTCGGCTCACCATCCCTTTCATGCATTCTATATGCAAAGAATTCTCTTATACTAACTTTATTCCGTCCTCTTGATCCATCATTCGAAGTAGAAAATGGAATATCTTCTCGGTATCCATCTTCACCGTACGGAAAAAGTAAGGGATATTGTAGAGCAAGATAAGCAGCATTCAACTCATGTATACGCTTAAGGTGTCCCGTTTGCGTCTCAACTACAATATCTCTATCACCCAACATTTCATCAAAATCACCAACGATTAAGCAGCAACCTCAGAAGCAGCCGGAAGATTATATCTTCTTGCGTCCCCACTTCGTCTACCGATCAATTTTAATTTCACATCTGTTTTCCTTCATCAAACATTTTATCCTTTGCCATTCTAAAAGATTTCACCAAAACATTATTTTTATCTAGCATACTCTTTAGCTCAAATACAATTTCAACATGAAGATCGATACAATTGGGATCTCCCCTGAAAAAGGTAATCAATTATATTAAAAAATTAATTATGTATAATAGTGCATACAAATAATACTAATTACAATATGTAAGATACTGAATTTAAAATAAGTACCTTACAAAAGCAATACGATTTGCGATTTCATTTTCTGTATCATAAATGTATAGTTGTGCAAACTTAGGTGTTGCACCCATCGATGGAAGTAGGCTTCCAATTAAATGATAGTTTTGACCATGCAGCTTAAAAATGGGAGGAGAGCCACCTTGATTAACACGAGAATCTATCTTGCCTCCCATTGAAGTGAAACAGAACATATTGTTATACGAACGTATGTTTTGGCGAAAGTGTTTACTTTTATCTGTGTTTCCATATAACAATAATTGTAATTCAAGAGGCGGTGATTTTAGAGATGGAAGTTGAATTTTCCCTTGCACACAACATAAACCGTACTTTGGATTGCGGGACTTATAATGCCGAGATGATCTCTCTTCATACCAAAACCAAGAACCACAATAACTACACTTGAATGTTGGATCGGAAAGATCCCGATAACCTAAAAAAACAATTCTCAAATTTAGTTAACATTTAACGATTACATTATAAGAGATGGACGTACCAAGATTTTTGCAATAACATTACTTATATATTCGCATCAAGTAAACATAAAAAATATATTATAGTAGTTAAATATTCATTTATTTAAAATAACATAAGACAATGTTATTGAAACGTGAAATTAAATACATAATAACATTCTAAAAATATAAAAGCCAAAAATAATACAACAAAAATATAAATTTCTATTACACATTGAAAAAAATAATTTTCATAAAATCCATACAAGTTTACATGATAGTTATTGAAAAATGTCAACTATTTAATATTAAACTTGCTTGCCAAAGAATTTTATAAAGTTATATTGATTTTATTACAATATTTTACAAAACGTTTAAATTGATTCAAATCTCATTATAATATCTTAATGGGTTAAACATCAGACATTATACAAAGAAAGGGAATAGTAAATATTGTAGAATTAGTATTCAAACGATTGGATGAAATATATAACGTACAAAGTATTTTTATATTGTTTATATAAAAAAATTAATTAAGCATGAACACAATTTATAAAATTGAATAAAACATATGTAATTTTATATATAAAAAATCAACGAACCTTTACATTCAGTTGGAGGCAATGATTCATGTAAGCGTAATTTTTTTTTCGGATTCAAAGTAACAATATTGGTGGATTCAACTTCATCATTCGTTATATCAATTATTGTTGAGGTACTTGGTTCTGTGATCGATGAAAAGCGAGACAAATGATAGTTTCTTGTATTCCGTCGAGTTGCCGTATCTGTAAAAACAAAGTGTAATAATGATGTTTATCAATATGCAAAAGGAAAAAAGAAAAAAAGAAAAGTTGTGTAATATCATACCATTTGTGATTTCTGATAAATGAGTTATTGATGATGGATGTAACACATTTTCAAAAGAATTTTCAACAATATAATGTTGCGAAGCAGCATTTTCTCCAAACTCATTCATATTTATGCCTGTTACATTATAAATACAAACACCAAAAATAACTTGTTATATAATTATTGAAAATATAAAAAATTGAACTTTGGGTTTCAAGTATAAACACATAACAAATAAGGGAAATTGCTGGTTGATACACTTTCCCAAATATTTTTTCTCTCCATTCGAGCGTTCTCTTTTATCAACCAATAAATTCCAATTAAAAATATATTATTTATAAAATGCTTAGATCATCTTCTACCGCAGCACTGCACAACACTTGTAGTTCCAAAATGACAATTGTGCCAATAGAATGCGGATCGACATGTGATGGGCTGAAGGATTTTTCGGTAGGGACGAAGGCGAAGGAGGAGGTGGAAGAAGAAGGCCTATGACGGAGGAGATAGAAGAAGAATATGAATGACATAAGGTCTGATTCGTTATGATTTTGCATCACGGTGCAATAATGTGATGCAGCGCGATGCAAAATTGGATGATGGATTTAACTTGATGCATCACGGTGCAAAAATAGATAAAGCGCAGTACAAAAATTGGGTTATGGATTTAACTCGATGCATATCTGTGCAAAAATTGATGTATCGCAGTGTAAAAATTAAAAAGTCACGGTACAAAATTGGATTACCCTAACAAATATGTTGAATGATGATAAGAAATGATCAATGTGTCCAAATGTAAATGGCCCCGTTAGAAGTTGAGCCCAAACCAAAAGAAAACTAATTGAGTTTTCTTGGTATAGCCCAAACCAAAAGAAAACTAATTGATATTTATTAAAACTTTTTTTTTTATGTAAAACTTTGATCTTATCTATAAATAGAAACCTATTACTTGACAACCCTAGCACCGCATTCATAGCCATTTCTTCCAGTTTTTTCGGTTCCCCCTCCCTCTCCATATTCTAGTCGGTTGAAATTCTCTAGAAACCCTATTCATAAACTACTTAGTAGTATATAAAATGAGTTTCATCTCTCAATTTCGATCATCGGTGTATACGTGTGTGCTGGGAAAAAATGGTGTGGAACTCTGTCATGGTTCGTTTATCAAACATTTTCTTTATATTCTTAATTTACAAACATAAATTTGTAATTTGTAAATGCTCATTCAATGTTTATTGTAGTTCTTCGCTCGATCTATATATTTTCTGCATTCGGCCTCCTTTACGTCACGTTTCCAGAAATTTCAAGTCAATACCTTCAAGATGTAACTCAGATTTTGTCCATTATCTTCCTACAATATTGTAGATCTAAGGTAAATTGCGTATATACAAAAGTTTTCGATTTTTTACTTTCAATTTGTAGATCTATAAATTTGTAATTTGTTCATTCCAAGTTTTTATTGCAGATCTTCGCTCGATCCATCTATTTTCTGCATCCAGCATCCTTTAGCTCACATTTCCAGAAATTCAAGTCAATCCTCTCAAGAAATAATTCAGATTTGGTCGAATATTTTGCTGCTATGTTCTAGATCTAAGGTAAAATTTGTATATACAACAGTTTTCGAATTTTTACTTTCATTTACAACCCTTCATATTCGGTCTTCAGCAAATCGTTATTCTAACTTGTAGATCTATAAACTTGTAGATTTAATTCGAATATTT
>CM028377.1:154818410-154873171 GCA_013146195.2 Codonopsis lanceolata | reverse complement strand
ACCCAATGGTGTGGATACTTCAAGCACATAAGGCAATCAGGCGGGCAAGACACATAGATGTTCTAGGAAATGCGATGCAACATAAGAATGAGTAGAACCAGGATCTATATGACTCGAGCATGATGACCAAAGACGAAAGAGTACCTCCGATCACGTAAGTAGACTCGGGAACACCTCGGCCGATCAAGTGCGAAGACACGAGCTCGCGCTTAGACGCCCATCGCTATCCCTCGATCCGATCGGCCGAATCGAATTTCGAGATCGAATCTGCCGACTTAGATGCCTGAGCGATGATTTGATCTCCACAACCAAGACACGCTACACTTCTAGAGGTCCCAATCTTATTACAAGAAGAACAAACCAACGGTCCTCCGCCTCGAGTCTGTTGGCTCGGTGAGCAGGAGCACTACTACCGCGACTCTCGCACGGCGCCTATCCCCGGCTCACTGTATCGATGCCTATCGACCACGGCCAAGGCTGACGCCTCGGTAGCCGCACCGATTTTAAGATCGACTCTACCGGCCGTCGCGAAGATCGCCGCCGAGAAGATCGCACAGATGCTTCGTCTCGCTCCTCAATATCTCGCCGATTCATATGCACGATCTACCCACCCTGCACCGCTAACCGTGAAGGATAACAATTTGCTCTATTCCTTCTCAACCCCTTCACGAACCTCTCGGGTCCTCGCGGTTCTCTCATCTTGCACCTAGATGCACAATAAAGGGATAACTCTCAAGGAATTTTGGAAGAATACTGAGCTATAGTCACGAGCCCCTCCAGCCCAATTTCGAATTCTTTCTCCTTCGCTGCCTAATCACCGTAGGCACATAAGTAGCCCCGAATTCTCGCCTCAAATGTAGGCCACACTTGTGCCACCCGATTCAACTCCCAACTAGCAAGTAACACTTCCCACCAATGATTGGCGCTCCTCTAAGCTTATAAGCGCCTAAGACCACTTTCTTCCTCCGAGCAACCGCGTCGCTAATATCTTCTTCACATCCTCAAGCCATAGCTCGGCCATACTAGCATCCGCCTCTCCCTCAAAAGATGGAGGCTTCATTTTCAAGAATCTCTAACACGGCATTATTCCGAGCCCTAAAGACCTCGGTATCTCAAGCACGCGGCGGGGCGACACTCTCGCCTCCCGATTTGGGGGTGGTGGTGGAGGAGGTACATTCTCGACTCGGCCAAGCCGGGCCATCTCTGGCCATAAACTCGCCATTCGACGGTACAAATCCGCCTATCTCGAGCATTCATGCCCATCGGATTCGGTGGCGGAGGTGGAGTGGCAACCCACTTCAAAGTTCCTCAGAACTCTCCGGGTCGGCTCTACTCTACCTGCATTTGCCCGGCTTCTAGGGTTCACCATCAAGCACCTATAAGAATTCACTCGACGCTAGAAAATCACACACCAAAGAAACAACCCACCTAGGCCATGGAACCTATCCCGGCCGATAGCTAACCTAAAACAAGCTCGATACCAATCCGCCCGGCCCGAGATGGGACCGAGGGTCGGACCGTCCAAATAAGGAGAGGGAAACAAGAAGGCAATAAAACATGTACAAAATTCCCAAAAACGACGTGACGCAACATTGAGTCGCAAAGACGCCACGGCACCAAACGGCCGATATTTTTAAAACTTTTAAACCCGAGCAAAACGCTTAAACAATATAACCAAGTCTTGCGACACTACAAGCCTAACCCAATCTAACAGCTCAAAGACAAGAATTCTTAAAGAGCCAAAAGCATGCTCGGCGGAAGACTAAAACATGGAGGGTAATAACAAGTAAACCAACGCCGGCTTACACAATGCCGCACAAAAAGTGTTACAAGTACTACAAGTATAAACTACTAGCGCTAAGGATTTACAATCAAGTTATACACAAATACCAGTACGCCTAGTTGACTGGCTTAACCCGTCGTCTTACAAAAGAGAACCAAGAATAAGAGGCCATCAAAAACCACCTCTTCAAGAACCAATGGCGAATCAAAAGGGTACAAGTCACTTAACACGCTAATCAACGAGCAGACTCGCTTTGCTAGGATCTAAAGCAAGAAAGGGGAAAGGGTAAGTCATAAAGACTGTAAGCTATTAATCATGCATGTCATGGCAAGATGCAACATCTCAAGATATCATCACAAGCATAGAATCATATATCCGTGATGCACGTTGTTTTCACATAAGCGTTTGTAAATAAATCACATAGAATAAGGATACGTGAAGAGCCGGCCGCTACGTAGTTCCCGCATACAAGCGTTATCCGAATGTGCGAGTATCGAATGGTGTAGTACATCGATCTTCCGAGGAGATGCCCTGGATAGTCACCAGTGATGCTCTTAATGATTACAAAGATGGGATTACTTCCCACGTGCCACAAGGTGGCGCATGCGTGGCATAGACGGATGTACCGGACTCATGCAATGCCAAGTATTGTACTTAACAAAATTTCAGCATAGAACGAGATCGACAAGAGCGATCTCGCTCAAGACAAGTAAATTATCTCATCAATCAATCAAGTAGAGTTGAGTTCGACAAGAGCGAACTCACATGTCAATCGTCACTATTCATAATATGACAAGATCAAGCAGGCAATCATTTCAAGCTCAAGGTCTAGAATTATTATTCTCTGTGGAACGCCGCTTCGAACGTCAGGGATAAATCGTGAGCCGGTATTGTTCAATAGCTCGCTAACCTTGACTCGCTGAGTCGCTCTCTAATAGTTCAACCAATAGAGTTAGGACGCTAAATGCATCACAAAAACTCTTCTAAGTTCTCAGATAATCGGCTAGGTCATTAATCCGCTTCCGCTAACGAATCGTAGTTACTAATTGTCGATAGTCGAGTTCGGGACCGTAGAATTATTCTTTCAATGTTATTTAAACGTTAGGGTCCAAGAACGTTAATTATTCGTAGGGATCATGGAACACAATTTGTTCTAGGTCTAGGGTTCAATTCAATAAGATAATCAAGACAAGGCATGTGAAACCCTAGAATTCCAAGTTTCCAAGAGTTATCAAAACCTATTAGTTCAAGAACATTAATTGCTCCTAAGGAAGCATAGAGCATACTTAATTCTAGGTATAGGTCTCAATCAACAAGATGGACACATAATCAAAATCTCAAAGGATCCATTCAATCTAGATCATGGCATGGCATGGAAAAGCATGGGGAATCAATAGACAAGGGGAATCATGGCAAGTCTAAGCATACAATCCTAAGGGGAAATTAATAGCTTACCTAGTCAAGGAAAAAGAAAGTTGAAGACAAAGTAATCGAGTAGAATTGATCTCCTCGCCGGTAGCTTCAGCACCGGTGGTCTCGGCTCGGCAAACGGAAGCTCGGGAGCTCACTCTAGGGCAATCACACACCAATCTCACCACGTCTCCACACACACCACCATGGCAGGAGAGAGAGAGAAGAAATCAGATAATGGAAGGATTAAGCAAAGTCAACAAAGGAAGCTTAATATATGTTGCATGGTTTTAGTGGAATTCCAAGTGTCAAGAGGAGAGGGCTTGAGATTAGGTCTAAGCTAGGTTGATTAGGGTTAATTAGGTTGGATTAGGGTCAATAAGCAAGGGGGTTTAAGTGGCTAATGACACCACAAAAGATTAAAAGCTGAAAAATCCCGTAAAGCAGGACAGGGAGTGAGGCGGGCGCCTCATGAGGGGCCATGCGGCCGCCTCAACTACTGGAAGGTTTGCTCTTTTTTCATTTGCTCGCATCTTGATGCGCTGCCTCGATTGAGCCATGCGGCCTCGAACTCGGGGCCTCAAAACTAGACCTAAACAAGTCCTAAATGGTCCCAAGCTCATGGGCAACCATCCTAGGGTCTAACACAACTCAAAACATGTCCGAAACACGCCAGAACATCACCCGGAACAAGGTAGGACAAGGCTCGAATCACGCGACGATTGGTTGACGAATCAAACCCGGATCAAACACTAATAGAACTAGGGTAACTTGGGCATGGAATAGGCTTGTTAAATCATGGCTATGACTTGAATACAAGTCCGGGAACTCAAGGACAATTCGCACGTCGAAATACGCGCAAAACGGGAGAAGGGTGAAATCGCTAAGGCCAAAACAAGGCAAGAAGGTTTCTAAACTTCCCAACAAGCTTACTATGGTCAAGGTGAGCGTTCTAAGTCATCTAGGAAAGACAATAGAACCCTAACGAGTCTCGGTTGAGTGCAAATCAGGCTAGGGCAACACACGAGGCATCACGGGAAGGTATGCTAAGCATAGAAGGGAATCGAGCGATAAGGAATGCAATACTGCTAATACGAGTCAGGCATGGACTAAAAGAGATATCTAATCATGTTAAGGCTTAAAATACACAAGTTATCAAGGTACAGAACAAGTAATGCAAGTAATGGGTTTTGGGTTCTCACATGACGTGGGCATGAGCTCTCCCGCCCAGTCCACGTAGGCAGTCCCTAAGATGTCCAGTCACCTTCCCGTTACAAAAACTAGCCAGTTTTTGACGAAAGGTTTTTATTGGAAAAAAAAAAGTTGGGTTGAAGTTTTACATGCAAAAAAAAAATAAAAATAAATAACACATGGTTCAAAACGAAAAAACTAAAATAGGTTAGAATTTTTTATGTCATTGACACTAAATAGTATATATCGATCCCAAAACCAACCATTACCTATTATATTGTACAAATAAGTGGTTCCAAACTTGATTCGATTCAGGAGTACAGCTTAAGAAACACATAGTGGTCCTCTTGAACTCTATTGAAAATCTTGCAAGAATGTATGAAAACCAAAAAAGTTATAAAAGATAAAAACGTCATAAATCCACCTGAACTTCATGTATACCATGTTGATCTTTATACAAAAAAGGCAACCTGCTAACGAATGGTTGGAAGATAATTGCTCTGGATCTCGCTGCAAGAGGAGGCAAATGATTTTTGTTGTAAAGATTACAAATGAAGTTTTATTAAGAAGAAAGAGGAAGTGTAAAGAAAGGGAAACAACTGGCCCCAATAGCATGATGTTCAAGCCATTAAAGAAAAAGATACATGATTTGTGAATTGCCCCCAAAGATATCCATTACTACAATCAATATGATATCTCCTACTTTGGGGGAAAATTAGGGAGAAAGTTAATAGTTGATCTCATACAAAAAAATGTGGTCAATATCATACAAAGTAAAAAGTGAACATTACAACTCCATTTAATTTTTCTATTGGCGACATCTGTTAGCAGTTCTCAATCTTTTATCACCTTTTCCTGATTGTTACTTATTTAAGGGAAAACTATACTTAAGTTTTACTTTTCACTTATATCAAGTCCTACCAGGTTTTGTTAAAACAAACTCATACTTCTCAAATTATTAAGCCATTTCTTCTCTTCGTTCCAGGCTACTTGTTTAAATGTCATTTGTCAAAAGGCTCGATAATCAACGCATGGATCAAACCTCATCTAATTGATGAATATTTTCATATGACAAAAAGAATTACTTATAATCAAGATATATAGGAGGTTTCCTATTAATATGATAAATGATTACTTGTAAATTTTAGTGTTACAATTGAAGCAATTTTCGAACATAACATAAGTTTCAACACAGGAAGGCTATTTTTCAAGTAAGCTAATTTTTCATATATCATTTACTTGCATCATTCCCCGCCATCAATTTCATAATTTCATATTTTCTATCTAGCTTTGCCTTTCCCCACATAAAATTCACGATTAGATAGATTAATAAAGAAGAAAGAGTACCTCATATTAGAATACCAACTCTTGTAGTTCCTATGCATTGGCCTAACATGTATGTTGGTGCATTGCAATCAGAAGCTCTTGAAGTGAAAATCAACGGCGAAAATGGATCATCAAAAAAGGAGTCAGCCTTAAACTTGGAAGATCCAAAACTACCAGAATAAAAAGGTCATAAGGTCATGCACTTATGAATGTATTCATCCTGCTTACTAAAAGAAATGCTTCATATGGAAGAGATGTTTGAATGTCATTTGTCAAATAAAAAATGATAACAAAAAGGCAAAAAACTGTCTGAGATGGAATGAACAACCCATAGGCATGGTATGTGAAAATATGCGGTGGTGTACAAAAGATATTTGTGTGATAAGTTTCCTCATCAAGAAATAACATCAACTCAAAAACCAAACCCGTAACTGTCCTCCCACCCTCAACCATCAACATCTCCCCCCAACCCTCCTAACCCAAATATATTCTACATAAATCATGTATGTGAGAAAGATAGCGTTGGCCCCTTGGAGAGAAAAGAAACGATACAAAAATTAAAAAAATACCAGAAATAGAATAATAAAATTAATGTCATAGACCTCAAGCAAGGGTCCAAGAAACTTACCAAAAATTAAAAATATATATTGAAAGCAAACAAATATAGAAATTAAAATATAAATATTTAAGAGTACTAAATTAAGAACAAAAACCATATAAAAAACACAACTCTTGATATATGTATTTTACTAAATGCTAACTCTTCTTTTAGCGCCCGTAGAGGTCACTGCTAGTTTTGATGATCCATATTTCTAACGGATTATGTATGCCAACCTCTTCTTCTTAAAGATCTTCCTGTTGTACCTAGAGAAATCTATTAGCTCAGAGAGAAATCTAAAAAAGGAATATTTTTCAATCAAATGATGAATCGAAGCACCCGAATAAAGACCTTACTTGCCTGCATAAGCTACATATTCCTCATTTCCAAACCTCTTAGTTAATAAGGAAAGAAATTAATCAACCAAGAAGAAAAATGACACTCCCTAGGAATATCCCTGTAAATTATGGATGACCTGAACAAATCACTTCAAGTCTTTGCTTCAGTTGGCTCACATGTTCCTGCGCGAGAGTAGCCAAAGAAGGGCTAAGAGTGTAACGTTCCGAGCCCGAAAGCACGGTCCACTACGTGTAGCCCACTGAGCACACAACACCTTGGGTCATCAGGCCCACCACAAGTCGACCCAAAAGTCCATGGATGATGTTGGTGCCCAGTAGTAGCGCATGGCTACCTTATAAATTACACACAAGTCTCACATCTACCCGATGTGGGATTGGAGTATTACAAATTAAAGAGCTTCCTTCTTATAGATAACACTTTGATTAAATGAAACTTGCATTTGAAAGAGTGGCAAAAAATTGTACATGATCAATCTTAGTCCACAAAAAATTGCATTTGAGAGAGTGGCAAGTAATGGGTTGATTCCCAACATGATTTCGTACTTCATTGATGAGTATCATTTGAGTATGCCAGCTAGTACGAACATACTTTATTTCTAGTCTGCAACCTCCAATTTCCATGCATGCCACTTATTTTTTTTGGAGCATAGGATTTGGATCAATTGTTTCTCTTCTGGTATATTTTCATTCCCAATTCTCCAATCTATCAAAACAATTGATACCCAGTACACAAAATTTAGAGAGAGAGAAAAAATCAAAAAGCTGATGGATACATAATCAAAATCAGTTAAAATTGGGCAACACAATGAAATCAAATAATTGATACATGATCATAAAAAATTCTTTCTAGATTTAGGATATAAATTTATATAGAATCTTCTGACCATAAAAAATAAATATATCCAAAATAAAAAATTCAATTTTTCATTAAAAATCTCAAATTGGCATCTTACCAATCCAATTCGATCAGGTAAAAGGGTTGTAGGGAGAAGAAAATGACTTGGATTTTGATGTAGAGAGAGAGAGAGAGAGAGAGAGATCATACCGGGACTGAGATTTAGATTCCAAGCTCTAAGCCTCTACCTCGATGGATAATGATATTCATAGCGTGGTTCAACCTCCTTAAGGAGATTCAAAAGGTATCCCTTTTTTATAGCACCTGATTCTCGAACAAATACACAAAACTCTGAGTAGTCAAGAATGTCATCAAATAATAGATTCGAGGAAGGGGTTTCGATGAGGCCATTCCTTGGCCTGCCTTGTGGATCCCATGTGCTCGAATGCTTCCAAAAGTGGAATGCACATTTTCTCATCTTGGAGCGGGTAGTACTGTGGGGGCACAGACAGCTGGAGCTTGGATTTGTAGAGAGGGGCTTCGGCATAGTGAGAGAAGGAGAGGGAGGGTTGCGAAGCGCTGTAGTGAGGAGAAGGGGGGGGGGAGTTGGACAACCGCTCTTCACACATTTGAACTCTAAATTTGATCTAAGCCATTGGATTTATGTACAATAATAAATCCTGACCACTTTTTATCACAAGTCAATTGCACATGTATTATTTCAAGCTGTTTTATAATATAGATTGGTCATGATTAAGTATTTTTATAATAATGATCATCTTCAATACCATTAATATATCTCTTAATTATTAAAGTTTTCAAACATGAACTATTTGGGTGGAACAAAGGGAGTAATACTTAAGGACCATCAAATATTTTTCTGTATATCATATAACTTCAGCAACTAATGTGAAAATGAAAAGAAGCGTACCTAGTGCTGAAAACTTCCTCACAATGTGAGATTTGGGGAAGGAAAAACTGTTTTGTTTGTAAGACTTCCACCGTTCTTGAATTGAGTTCCCATTTGTTTTTTAAAAAATTTGTCTCCAATTTCTTTGTGGAATTACTAAATTCACCTTTGTTCTCTGCCATGTGTAAATTCTAATGTATATCATAATTTAATAAGATATTTAAAGCCAATTATTGAACATAAAGCCCGTCTAGCTCAGTTGGTAGAGCGCAAGGCTCTTAACCTTGTGGTCGTGGGTTTGAGCCCCACGGTGGGCGATTCTAAAGGATTTTGGGTTTTCATTGGTTTTTATTTTAAATTTTGAGATGTGCAACTCTATGAAGAAGCTGTTCCCATGTCTCTCACTAGTCTTTGGAAAATCTCACATTTTCAAATGTCGGTTAAATAAACGAGTTATTCTCGAATATCATTCCAAACCCTTATTTTAAATAGGTAGTAATTAAAGAATTAGACCATCAATCCGTTTAAATATCCACACAGGAAATTGGATAAGTGGAACGAACTGCATTTATTGAGATGTGTAAAAAGAGCTACGTACAAAATACTATGACATCATAACAATTACCATTTTTGATGTGTGACAAGTGCAATAATAACTAATACGATGTATACAGTTCATTTAAGGCGGCAAAAGAACTGTGGGAATCATTAGAGAAAAAAAAATACAAAATTGAGGATGCCGGCTCGAAGAAATTTGTAGTTGCTTGAGTTTTGTATGATAGATTTCAAAAATGGTTTTCATTGGTTTTTATTTTAAATTTTGAGATATGCAACTCTATGAAGAAGCTGCTCCCATGTCTCTCACTAGTCTTTAGAAAATCTCACATTTTCAAATGTGAGCTACCACGAGTGCATGACAAGTGTACAATAAGTGGTCGGATAAATAAATGAGTCATTCTCAAACATCATTCCAAACCCTCATTTTAAATAGGTAGTAATTAAAGAATTAGACCATCAATCCATTTAAACATCTACACAGGAAATTGGATATGTAGAACGAACTGCATTTATTGAGACGTGTAAAAAGAGCTACGTACAAAACACTATGGCATCATAACAATTACCCATTTTTGATGTGTGACAAGTGCAATAACGACTAATAAGATGTATACAGTCCATTTAAGGCGGCAAAAGAACTGTGGGAATAGTTAGAGAAAAAAATACAAAATTGAGGATGCCGGCTCGAAGAAATTTGTAGTTGGTAGGTTTCTTGAGTTTTGTATGATATATTCCAAAAATGTAATAACACAGGTTCAACAACTCTAATTGATAATGCATGAAATATTGGCCGAAGGCATGACCATTTCTGAAGCATTCCAAGTCGTTGCGATAATCGAGAAGTTACCTTTTACTTGGAAGGACTTCAAGAACTATCTCAAGCACAAATGTAAGGACATGTCATTGGAGGACCTGATTCTCAGGTTATGAATCGAGCAAGACAATCAAGTGGCTGACAAGAAACAGATCCGTCCCATTGAAGGGGCCCATGTGGTGGAACAAGTCTCCAAGAACAGGAAGCGTAAAAGCTCCGGTGAAGGGACGTCCAAACAATACAAGCAGTACAAGTTCAAAGGCAAGTGTCTTAACTGTGACAAGATAGGCCACAAAGCTGCTGAGTGCCATGGAAAGAAACGGGTCTGATGCGAAGCCAACCTTGTCAATGACGACATCAGCATGGTATGCGTGGTCTCCGAGACCAACATGGTCGGTACGGGTCGTGAATGGTTTGTGGACACCAGTGCGACACGTCACATATGCGGTGATGCGAAGATGTTTTCTTCCTATGCAAAAGTGACGAATGGCGAGAAGCTGTTTATGGGAAACTCCTCCCCTCTGGCGTGGAAGGTAAAGGGCAGGTTACTTTGAAGATGACCAGCGGTCGGGAATTGGTGCTTACCAATGTCCTCCTTGTCCCATATATTAGGAAAAACCTAATTTTGGTTCTCTTTTAATAAAACATGGATTTAAGTTGGTCTTTGAGTCCGACAAGTTTGTACTTAGTAAGAGCGGGGTTTTTATGGGCAATGGTTACCTCAATGAGGGCTTGTTCAAATGTAATGTAATGGTGGTAACCCCACCCAACAATAGTATTATTAATAATACAGTAACTGCATCTTCTTTTTACTTGCTTGAGCACTCTAATATTTGGCACCTTCGATTAGGTCATGTTAACCATGAATCTATATGAAAACTAATGCAAATGGAATTAATTCCTAAAACATGCATAAATACTAAGGAAAAATATCAAATATGCGTTGAGGCCAAACAAACAAGAACCTCCTTTCAAACGGTGCAACGTGACACTAGACCATTGGATCTAGTTCATAGCGACCTATGTGACTTTAAATCCATATAGTCCTGTGGCGGGAAAAATTACTTCATCACCTTTATTGATTATAGTACACGCTATTGTCATCTTTACTTATTAAATAGCAAAGATGAAGCGTTTGAGGCATTTAAAATGTACAAGAACGAAGTCAAAAATCAACTTGATAAAAATATAAAGATTCTCAAATCTGATCGATGAGGTGAGTACATACATCTTTTAAAGACTTTTGTGCGTTACATGGAATAATTCATCAAATTACTCCTCCTTATACTCCAAAATCCAATGGGATTGCTGAAAGGAAAAATTGTACACTAAAAGAAATGATGAATTCGCTATTTATTCAATCTGGCCTACCCGACGAAATGCGGGGAGAGGCAGTGCTCACAGCAAATTACTTACTCAATAAGTAATTGAAGCAAACTCCTTATGAATTATGGAATGGTCGAAAACCATCCTACAAATTCATCAAAGTGTGGGGGTGCTTGGTCAAAGTAGCAGTACCATTACCTAAAAAGGTAAAAATCGGTTCAAAAACTGTGGATTGTATCTTCATAGGATATGCAGCTCGGAGTAGTGCCTATAGGTTTTTAGTGTACAAGTATGAAAATCCAAATATTGAAGTAAATACAATCATGGAATCAAGAAATGTCACATTTTTTGAAAACATATTTCCGTTAAAAAATAATAATACTAATGGAAAACGCGCTTTTCCTTGGAACACAAGCAAAGATGAGAATGAGGCCCCTACGGACCTTGTCCCCATGGACATCATCCAAGAGGATCGTCAAGATGAACATGATGATGAACTTAGAAGGAGCAAACGGACTAAAATAACTAAAACCTTTGGACCTGACTTTGTGACCACGTTTTTAGTGGACAATGAACCACAAACGTTTAAAGAAGCAATGTCTACTCCAGAAGCTCCTAAATGGAAAGAAGCCATTAATGGAAAAATATCTTCCATTATGCAAAACCACACTTGGGAATTAGTTGACCTTCCCAAGGGGTGCAAACCATTGGGCTGTAAATGGATTTTCAAACGAAAATTAAAACCCGATGGTTCCATTGATAAGAATAAAGCACGGTTGGTCGCAAAAGGGTTCAATCAAAAAGAAGGTGTTGATTATTTTGACACTTATGCTCCTGTAACTTGAATTATGTCGATTCGACTACTAATTGCATTTGCAGCTTTGCACGGTCTTGAAATACATCAGATGGACGTTAAGACCACTTTCCTAAATGGGGAACTCGAAGAAGAAATTTATATGAATCAACCAGAAGGGTTCATAGCTCCAGGCAACGAAAAGAAAGTATGTTGATTGGTCAAATCGTTGTATGGTTTCAAGCAAGCACTAAAACAATGGCATAAAGCTTTGATGACGTAGTACTTGCAAATGGGTTCAAGATCAACGAATGTGAAAATGTGTGTACGCCAAAAATACACAACATGATTACGTTATTATTTGCCTCTACGTGGCAGACATGCTCATCATTAGCAGTAATAACAACTTGATCAAGGACACCAAGAAAATGTTGGCCACCAGGTTCAACATGAAAGATCTTGGGGTAGCTGATGTCATCCTATATATTAAAATATCTAGAACATCCGAGGAGATCATACTATCACAATCTCATTACATTGAAAAATTACTGGAGAAATTCAGCAATGGTGATGATAATATTACAAAAACTCCAATAGACCCAAACTTTCATCTCAAAAAGAACCTACACGAAAGTGTATCTCATATTGAATACTCTCGTGTCATTGGAAGTCTTATATATCTCACAAATTGTACACGACTAGATATTGCTCAAACGGTCAATTGATTGAACATATTTAATAATAATCCAAGACATGATCATTGGAAGGCTATTGTAAGAGTCCTTAGGTATCTACGATACACTAAAGACTATGGATTGCACTATTCAAGGTATCCAGCGGTAATAGAAGGTTACAGTGACGCCAACTAGATATCCGATACTAACAACTCAAAATCCATAAGTGGATTTGTATTTACACTTGGTGGTGGTGCTATCGCATGGAAATCTTCCAAACAAACTTGTATTGCAAGGTCTACAATGGAATCAAAATTTATCGCTCTAGATAAAACAACAGAGGAAACCGAATGGCTATGAAAAACTTCCTAGAAAATATTCCAACTTGGCCACAACCAGTACCAGCTATATGCATCCATTGCGACAGCCAAGCCGCAATTGGAAGAGCACAAAATATTATGTATAACGGTAAATCACGACACATACGAAGGCGTCACAATATCGTTAGGCAACTTCTCTCCAATGGAGTAATCACCATCGATTATATTCAATCAAAAGACAACCTATAGGATCCATTAACTAAAGGTCTGTCAAGAGAGCAAGTATGCAGCACATCAAAGGGAATGGGCCTCAAGCCTATGAAATAAAGAATGATTTAGCGGAATACCCCACGTAGCTGATTGAAGATCCCATGGTCTAGGTTCAAAGGGACAACCCAACTAAATTAATCTCGATGTTAACACTAAAGGATTTAACTCCTACCCATTCCTATGGTGAAACACACTAATGTTACCTGTCTTGGCATAGGGTAAGCTTTACTTTTAATGATTTCTATCATTTGATTTTCAAGCGGAGTAATGACATAATATTCTTTATTGGAAGTCACCTATGTGAATGTAAAACCGATTTTATGAGAATTTAAAGGCTATAATTCTCTAGAGCATTTGCAGAACCAGGTTTAGTTTAGGGCCAAAATGAACACAATCGAAGAATCACACCCCTGTTTGGGATGACTTATTAATCATTGACTTGAGTGTCTTGAACTGACTGGTGTTTGATGTCAACCAAGACAATAGTAATCACACCAGTCAGTTCAAGTCACTCAAGTCACTGATTAGTGTATCATAACGAAAGGTTCAAATCCAAAAGCCACCTATTCCAGTACAGTTACTCTTAGTTGTATCTCTGTAAATATCAACATATCATCAACTTACATGATATCTCATTCAATGTGGGGGATTGTTGGAAACTTGTTTCCAATAAAGGCTTGAATGAGGAAGTTGTGTAAGTAGTTAGTGGGGAATCCAACATTAGGAATAAAAGGAAAAGAGTTCTACTTTATAAAGAAGAGCTTTTAGGCTTAACAATTGGCCCTTGGGCCACTACACTTTTTGTGTATGAGGGAAGACCTAGCTAAGTGTAGCTCCAGAAACACACGCGCGCGCCGCCGCTGCCCGACTCGGCTCGGCTTGGATTGGTTGGTCGATCAGCTGGCTGGTTTGGACCCTTTCTTTTTGCTACCAGTTCATTCTAAGACCAAACAGTTCAAGAAGTTGTGTGATCCCTTTTTAACCGGTTCTGTCTAACGGTTACATCAGTAGGTATGATTGAAACTGGTTGTGTCTCTTTAAGACGTTACAACCGGCATTTATGTCTGAAACAGTTGTGCCACCCGACCCGACTCAGCTTGGGCTGGCTTGGCTTGGATTGGATTGGTTGGTTGGTTGGTCGATCGGCTGACTAACTTGGACCCTTTCTTTTTGCTACCAGTTCATTCCAAGACCAAAACACTTCAAACAGTTGTGTGACCCCTTTTTAACTGGTTCTGTCTAACGGTTACAACAGCAGTTATGCCCGAAATCAGTTGTGTCTCTTTAAGACAAAACGGTTACGACCGACAGTTATGTCTAAAACAATTGTGCCTGTTTCAGACACGCCTCAACCATTCCCAACTCCCAACTCCCAACTCCCAACTCCCAACGTTTTCTTAGATAAATACTGTAGGAAACTAATTTTACAGACACGAAAAATTCCTCTCTTTCTATACCATTTCTTTCTGCCCTAAACACATCAGCGTGTTCAGATTCGCCGGTGTTTGAAGTCGGAAGGTTTGGCCTCTTCAATAACGTAAGATCCATGTCCCTGGGAGACTCACTGGCTTAATCTGCCATTCCAGTAAACGACACTAGTTTTTGTCTTAAGAAAAGAGATTCCAAATCTCAGTGGACCTTAAACATAAACAACTCTAATCGATTTTTTACAAGAACCAAATCAGACTGTCTACAAATACATCATAGTCAGCATTTCCTTTTAAAAACTCTTCCTATTGGTTGTTTCATTTTCTTTTATATTTTAATTTCTTATCAAATTTTATTTTAGTGGTGTAATGCATGCCACATAAGATGAAATCCACAACTACATTGAAAATGTCTCGTTTTGTTGAATTTGAATGAATAGATAAAAATTGCCTATGTAATTGTTAATGTTAATTATTTTTACCCACATATGATCAAATTCACAGTTGTATTAGTGATGCTCTGAGATTAGAACCGATTGTTATAACCTGAGGAAAAATTTGATAATCTTTTGAGTGTCAAATGTCAATCATTAGCTAATGTGGTTTCTAGTGTCTGGGTCGGGGGTATTAATCCAGGACTCTTAAACTGGTTTTTCGATCTGCCAAGTTAAAGAATATATAGTTTAAGTTGGTAACCCAAAAACAAGTAAGGGGATGATTTATTTTATTTTTTCCTTATAATTTCTTTTATTGGTTGGCAATGATCAATAAACACTTGTATTGTAACATAAGGATTGTGATTAAGTATTTTTGTAATAATAATCAACTGAAACGCCATTAATATATCTTTTAATTATTAGACTATTCAAACAAAAACTATTTGAGTGGAACGGCGGGAGTAGTACTTAAAGGCCATCAAATACCTTTTTGTATATCACACAACTTAATGTGAAAATAAGAATGTTTCACACAATGGGGAAGGAAAAACGATTTGCTATGTGATACTTCCAGCTAGGCCTGACAATTGTAACCCATTACCCATTAATCCACTGGACCCAACCCAACACATTAATATTTTTGGGTTGAAGTGGATGACCCATTTCGGCCCAATAATATTAACGGGTTGTGTTGGGTTAAAATAAGTCGGACCCGTTACCCATTTCGACCCGTGACTTTTTATACTATAAATTTATGTTTTTTGAGGGAAAATTTTGAGTTGGGACGGGTCGACCCGCTTTAACCAGTTACATGTTTCAACCCGACTCATTCCAAGACCCAACTCATTTCAACCCGTTTGACATTTGAGTTCTAATGAGTTTCGACCTGTTTCAACCCATTACCCGTTCCAACCCAACCCACCCAATTGCTAGGCCTACTTCCAGCGTTCTTGAATTGAGTTCCCATATATTTCAAAAAAAATTGTCTCCAAACTTTCTTTGTGGGTAAATTACTAAATTCACCTTTGTTCTCTATCTTGTTTAATGTATACGTGCTATTTTATAGTTAAAGTAAATAATATAAATCCAACCCAATAACAATAAGCCCATCTAGCTCAATTGGTAGAGTGCAAGGCTCTTAACCTTGTGGTCATGGGTTCCAGTCACTGGAGTGTACGGCACGGTGGTCTGTTGCATACTTACATAAACTAGTCATTCTCGAACATCATTCCAAACCCTCATTTTATATAAGTAGTACAGAGCTAAACCATGGCCTCATAACAATTACCATTTTTGATGTGTGACAAATGCAATAAACGACTAATACGTGTTACCAAGAAGTTCAAACATAACTAAAGCTATCCTCATTTTTTGCCTTTCCCCTTCTAGACCTTTTCTTGTTCTTCCTTCCTTTCTCCCCAGTTCCTTCCTTACTTTCTTTCATGCCATTTCCTTTTCCATCATTGATTTCTTTATCTTGCACACCGTTTGATTCAAAAGATCCACTCTTTTTCCTTCGGAGAAACTTGACGAGCCCTCCAAGTGCAGTATCAACATCATCACTTTTCATGAGTTCCTCTGCTATCTTTGCTGACGTTACTTCTACTTCACTAACAAGCTTTTCAATCTCATCAAACATGTCGTGTTCACGTAGTCCAGGGTAATTCGAAGCTAGAATCTTGAACCCACTTGGAGTAAAGTAGGACATGAGAATGTGCTTGTCCATTCGTCTTGGTCTCAGCAATGTAGGGTCAAGTTTATCCTTATGATTCGTCGTAAACACAATTATCCTCTCGTCACCACAAGTCGACCATAGCCCATCAATAAAATTTAGCAATCCCAATAAAGTGATCTGTAAAAATTATGATGATGAACAAATCATTTATGAAAAAAATATATATGTACAGTGTCAGTGAGTTTCGAAAGGAAATTTATATGCACACTGATCACATATATTATGCAACGAGGACGTTGTAGCTTGTATTGTACTACACTTTAATGCACTATGTTTGTAGCATTGCTCATTTTCGAAAACCAAGTTAGTAAAAGTTAGAAAATATGTCATATGTTATAACGTTGTTAGTAAGCTAACCTTGTCATTGTCATGGTAGTCATTATCACCTTATCGATTATGCAACTCAACGCTGAAATCAATGTCCTCGATCACAATAATAGATCGATTTTCAGTGTTAACTAACAATCTTTTGAGTTCTGAATTGCTTCTGATATCTTTTAGCTCCAAGTCGTAAACATTGAACTTCAAGTAGTTAGCCATGGTTGCAATCAAGCTTGACTCACCAGTTCCTGGAGGACTATATAACAAATACCCACGTTTCCAAAATTTCCCAACTCTTTGATAGAAATCTCTTCTCTTCACGAACCTATCTAAAGCATCAATGATTTCCTTCTTGAGAGTGGGATCCATTGCCAATGTATTAAACGTCGAAGGATGCTTAAAATCAGTTTTTCCATAATGATTTCCAAGTGAGTAGAGCTTTACCACAGATGAAGATATTGAAGTCAATGATATGGGTAATCCATAAGTCAATAATGTGCACAGGTCAACTAAGATGAAGGACCTGTAGTGATTCTATACTGCAATCAAAGTACCATGTGTGGATGTTTGGAGATGATGTTCAGCCTTCAGTTAAGTTAGTATATCTAAGGGCATATTTGGGCATTTTTGTAACTCATCTTTTGGTGTTTGTTAGATATTTTATTTGCTAGGTTGTAAGTTTGTTAGTGGAAGTTGTAGGAGAGTCGCAACTCTATATAGCAGGAGATTACATTCCATTTTCTGCATATATTGAAAAACATGACCCATTAATGATAGTATGTTTTCTCTCCAATTTTCATTTTGTCCTTCAATCTTCAATTCTTCTTTTCCAAAGTTAATATGGTATCAGAGCATTTCGATCCAACCTATTGATTTGTGTTCTGTATTTTTGTTTTGAAATCTGTTCGATCTCCTTGTCGATCGTGCATCCTGAAATTCTATTATCGAATCCTTTCATCTCTTAACAAATTCTGTATTCAATCAATTTCTATGGCCGATCCAAGTAATACGGAGCAGAATACGATAACCTCTTCCAATGAAGCAGGAGGAAGAACCAGAGCATCCACCTCCATGGAGATTTCCATAGATTCAAACATGCATCCACTATACATCCATAACGACCATCCAGATGGACACAGAAGTCAAACTGGGAATATGGGTGCTAAGGCAATGCAAGTACATGCTAAGAATACAGATGAGGAAACTCAATCAGAGATTGAGCAATTGAAGACACAACTAGGCCAATTTATGTCTTTATTAAAGAGAAAGGATCATCCAGAAGATCATCTTTTTGCATCTACTTTCACTTCATGTTCCAATGTTCCTTTTGCAGGTATGAATACTTCTACTTGCTGTCATGACAAGTTTATAGCCTCAATCCAAGGTATTAATGCTTGGGTAGTAGATTCAGGTGCTACTGACCATGTTTGCATTTCAATTCATCTTATGCATTTTGTTGTTTCATTGATCACACCTATTATTCTATCCCTTCCAAATGGGAATCATGCCACAGTCACACAAAAAGGGTTTGTTAATGTGACATCTAATTTTGTATTACATGATGTATTATATATTCCTGGTTTCAAGTTCAATCTCCTTTCTATTCATTCACCAAGTCCAAGTGTATCTTCCAGGACCAGTTGAAGAAGGTCATCACCACTGATGATCTTCATGGAGGATTGCTTTTACTGCAAGGACAAGCCCTCACATTCATTCCCCCTATGTCTAATCTTGTTGGATCAACAGCAGCAATGCCCAACCTGATCACTTCTGAGCTCTGGCACAAAAGATTCGGCCACTCCTCTCTCTACACTTTGAAGAAGATTCCCCAATTGTCTCATGTTTTTCATTCCAAGACAATAAATCATGATTATATTTCCTTTTGTAATATATGTCCTCTTGCCAAACAACATAAACTACCATTTCAAAATAGTGTATCTCATGCGTCTAAGTGTTTTGATTTGATCCACTGTGACATATGGAGTCCTTATAGAGTACCTACTATGCAAGGTTGTAGGTATTTCCTTACGATTGTGGATGATTGTTCTAGATGTGTATGGACTTTTTAGCTTCCTACAAAATTTCATGTATTCAAAGTCTTGTAGGACTTTATTGCTTATGTTCAGAACCATTTTCAATCCACAATTAGGACTGTTAAATCCATTAGAACAGACCATGCATGGCTTTGAATTCTTCAATCAAGAACTTACCCCATTCCTTGCCAAACTGGGAATAGCCCATCAATCTTCATGTACCTATACTCCACAACAAAATGGTGTTGTGGAAAGAAAACACAAACAACTTCTTGAAATGGCCAGAGCATTGAGATTTCAAGCCTGCCTAGCAAAACACTTTTGGGGATATTGTTTTCTCACAACAACTTATTTGATAAACAGATTACCCACTAGTGCTACAGATTTTAAAATTCCTTATGAACTCCTATTTAATACTCAAGTTAACTACTCTGATCTCAAAAGCTTTGGGTGTCTATGTTTTGCTTCTATACATGATTCTGACAAATTTGAACCTAGGGCCATAAAGTTAGTCTTTCTTGGATATCCTCATGGACAGAAGGGTTATATATTATATGGTCTTACTTCAAAGAATTTTTTTTAAGTAGGCATGTTGTATTTCATGAACATGTTTTTCCTTTCTCTTCCACTTCTACTCTTATCTTTCCAGATTCTCCTTCATTACATTGGCCTGTTGATGACCCTATTCCTGCCTCTCATACTTATCCCCCCTCCCGATTCTCCTTCTTCTCCTCCAGTTCATACTTTTCCTCAAGCTCCTTCTCCTCCAGTTCATACTTCTCCTCAAGCTCCTTCTTCTTCTCAAGTTCCTATTTCTCCTCAAACTCCTCCCTCTCCTCAAGTTCCTGCTCAGGCCCCTCAAGTTCCTCCTCCAGTCCCTCTTAGGAAGTCTTCCAGAGTCTCTATTCCACTTGTTAAGTTTAAGGATTTTGTTTCTCCCTTTTCCAAACATCACATCAATCACTTCACTACTTATCATCATTTTGATCCTTTACATCTTCATTTTGTTAATGCTTTACATGGTCATATAGAGCCTGCATCTTATGGTCAAGCAGTTAAGCACCAACATTGGATTGATGTCATGAATAAGGAATTGACAGCTTTAGAAGCTAATCATACTTGGGAATTGGTTCCTTTACCCCTTGGCAAGAAAACTATAGGCTGCAAATAGGCCTATAAGGTTAAGTATAACTCAGATGGGAGCATTGAGAGATACAAGGCCAGATTAGTAGCAAAAGGGTACACACAATCTGAGGGCATAGACTATCATGAAACCTTTTCTTCTGTTACTAAGATGGTTTCTGTTAGAGTTTTCTTTTCAATTGCAGCTGCTAATGGTTGGGATGTTCATCAATTAGATGTCAACAATGCTTTTCTACATGGGGATATCAATGAAGAGGTCTACATGTCTGTTCCCCAAGGGTTTTCTTTGGCCAAGGGTCCTGGTTTAGTATGTCAACTCAAGAATTCATTGTATGGTTTGAAGCAGGCCTCTAGACAATGGTTTGATAAACTCACATATTCTTTGTTGAACATTGGTTTTGTTCAATCCCATGCTGATTATTCCATGTTTACCATGAAGAAGAATGCTTCCTTTAATGCTCTTCTAGTTTATGTTGATGATATCATCATCACAGGGAATGACCCTGCTGCTATTCAGTCCTTGAAACAATTTCTTGACTCTCAATTCAGTATAAAGGACCTTGGTTTTATCAAGTATTATTTAGGCATAGAAGTGACTAGGTCTGCTCATGGATTTCACCTTAGCCAAAGGAAGTATGTGCTGGATTTGATAGCTGCTACAAGATTGGCAGAAGCAAAACCCTTAACCATTCCTTTGGATCCTAATACTAAATTGTTAGCTTTTGAAGGTAATCCTCTTCCAGATCCCAGTTTCTATAGACAGTTGGTTGGTACGTTGTTGTACCTCACCATTACTAGGCCGGATGTGGCCTTTGCTGCTCACACTTTGAGTCAGTTTGTACATGCTCCAACTGATTTGCATTTGAAAGCTTTGTTTAGGGTTCTGAGATACCTCAAAGCATGTCCAGGACAGGGTCTTTTCCTATCATCCAATAATGATTTCACTTTTATAGCTTACTATGACAGTGATTTGGTAGGGGATCCTAATGATAGGAAGTCTGTCACAGGGTATTGCATCTTCCTTGGCAATTCACTCACTTCCTGGCTGTCGAAGAAGCAATCTGTTACAGCCAGATCTTCTGCTGAAGCTGAGTATAGAGCCCTTGCCACTGTTAGTTGTGAAGTTTTGTGGGTTCATGCTCTTTTGAAGGACCTGTAAATCTGTCTTGATCTTCCTATCCTAGTTTATTGTGATAGTTCTGCTGCAATTGCTATAGTTTCTAACCCAGTTTATCATGCTACGACAAAACACATTGAGCTTGATTGTTATTTTGTGCGTGAAAAGGTCCAGCAAGGCTTAATACATCCTCTGTACATTCTTTCCAAGTTCCAGTTGGCTGATATATTCACCAAGTCTTTGGGAAAGGTTTCCCATTGGTTTCTCTTATCCAAGTTGAAAGTCCTCAGTGCTTCCCCACTTTCAACTTGCGGGGGGAGTGATGAAGATATTGAAGTCAATGATGTGGGTAATCCACAAGTCAATAATGTGCACAGGTCAACTAAGATGAAGAAGGACCTGCAGCGATTCTATACTGCAATCAAACTACCATGTGTGGATGTTTGGAGATGATGTTCAGCCTTCAGTTAATTTAGTATATCTAAGGGCATATTTGGGTATTTTTGTAACTCATCTTTTGGTGTTTGTTAGATATTTTATTTGCCAGGCTGTAAGTTCATTAGTGGAAATTGTAGGAGAGTTACAACTTTATACAACAGGAGATTACATTCCATTTTCTGTATATAGTGAAAAACACGACCCATTAATGATAGTTTGTTTTCTCTACAATTTTCATTTTGTCCTTCAATCTTCAATGCCTCTTTTCCAAAGTTAATAACCACTTTACTCTCTTGCTTGATGGCTTTCAACCTGTCCATTAGAAAAGGCAAGTAAGAGTTGATTACCTTCTCCTTGTACTTCTTGGCGAAGGTAAGCTCAAAAGACTTCCGCTAAATGGTCTCTGTAGCAAAGTAGCCAGTTTCATAATCGGTGCTTGTCTTCTGGGACTCAGTAATATTCATTTCCCATGTAAGTTGAATGCCCTCAAACGTGTCCATGATAATTCCTCCTTTATTGACAGTGATCAAGAGGTTATCATCTCCCTGTGCCATGGTGACCTTAAGTCGCTCATTTGAATCAGAGATTTTATTGCGCAAGTAAGTTTTTGAAGCCTCAAAGACTTGGTTGAGGACAATTCCATTGTATTCGTCGAGGATGAGGGTGATTTTAGTGCGATTCCCAAATAAGGTTCCAAATGTCGACAAGATTTTGTCTATGGCGACTTTGGGTAAGAGATGGTTGGTCATGTTTTGGACCTCATTGAGCATGGTCCTAACTAGCATTGCTGAGGCAGCAAAAGTGGTATATGTTAAAAATACGGCTGTGGTTGAAGGGAGATTTAAGAGAGAAACCATGCTTGGATGATTGGATGAAAAAATTATTTAATTTTCGATTGAATTGAATTGTTTAGGTGAGGATTTAGATGAATCGTTTTCATATATAGTTACAAGAACCATATATCTCGATTGAATAAGATGGTCCGACAAAAAAAGAACTTGGCTTTCTCTAGAAGGACAGCGTCATGCTCAAGTTCTTTATGAGATGAAATTGAAAAGTATATATATCTCATTGATTTAACAGTAATAGCAATAAATTGAGAGAGACAAAATAAAATATAGAAATGATAGTAAATGTTCGTATATTTTATGAAAAGTAATATTCCCTCCCACCCTAAATTATCGTCCTACTTTTCTTTTTCGTTAATCTCAAAAATAATTATCTAATTTGAAATTTATTTTTTTAGAACATCACTTTTACCACTTTATCCTTACCTTTTCACTCTATTTTAATTATGGGTTACATACACATGAGCTTTAAAGAAAACTACACATTAAACCAATATAAATAATCAAGTCAATTGTTTTTCTTAATCCATGCGCCAGGTCAACTAGGACGATAATTTAGGGACGGATGGAGTAGTATCTGTATATCTCACGAGTCATGAAATGTAATACTCCCTTGCTTTTTAAATAATCGTTATCATTTATTCGAAAAATCGTTTAAGAAAAATAATTAAATGTATTATAAATATTGATATAATATAAAGTTTTTTTTTTTTAATGTTCTTGAGTAGGCCTGATAATTACAACACATTACCCATTAACCCACCCAACCCAACATAACTCATTAATATTTTTGGGTCGAAATGGGTAATCCGTTTCAACATAAAAATATTAATGTGTTGGGGCGGAACGGGTTAAAGTGGGTCGGATCCGTTGCCAGTTTCAACTCACGACTTTTAATACTATAATAATTTCATATTTTTTTTGGAAAAAGTTGAGTTAAGACGGGACGATCTATTCCTCGTTACAACCCGACTCATTTTGACCAGTTTGATATTCGGGTTATAACAGGTTTCAACCCGTTATCAATTTCAACTCATCCCAACTCAACCCACTCAATTGCCAGTCCTACTATCAAATATGTGATTATAATTAAAATAGATAGAAAAAGTAAGGATAAAGTTATAAAAATATATTCTAAATTTTTTTTTTCAACGATAGACAGTTATTTTGAAAAAAAAAGGAGTAAAATTATTTAGAAATGGAGGGAGGGAGCATGAAAAGTATTGTTTTTAAATAAAACTAGTAATTTGACTAATTTCAACAAACTTGGTCAACAAACTTCCACAGCAATTTCATCATAGAATAAGCGGCTAGCTAATGACATCTTCACCTGTTGCACATGTTGTTGACTGCTGCATGGATATTTTTCATTTCTCGCTTAAACATTCTTATTGACGGTTGTAAAATATTTTTCCAACTTTATCTTTACGTTTTATATTTAATTTAATAATGAACATATGTTTTAGGGTATTAATAAAAACTACACATTATATCAATATTTATAATATAATCAATTTCTTATTTTAAAACGATGCATTAGATCAAAGAGATCGATTATTTAGAAACAGAGGGAGTACTATTTTATTGGGGCTTAATTCATACTCCTACTTTTCCATTATAAATTCTAGTATTATTTTATTTTAAAATGTTTTCTTTTTAAAAAATATGTTTATAATTATATAAGTTTTTAACTTTATTCTCAATTATAAGTGACAAAAAGACGGGATAACTGAGTATGTATAGTGTCCATTTGGGCAACCGATTTAAATGGATAGATGAGTGAGTGTCTAATTGATAACATGAGCATAGATGAGTGAGCCATAAATGTGATGTTCAGCATATGTGCCCTAATTCACCAATGAGCATTATAGTTTTTTATGGTGAAATTCAGGTCGGTCTCTTTTTAAAAGTTTATAACCGCTCTAGTCCATCATCGTTTTTATCAATTGAAAAAGTCATTTTTGAAGCCGAAAAAACTACGATACCCTTAATGAGCCTAGAATGCTCTACAGAACACTCACACAAATACACCGTGGTACATCAATTTAATTGCATCAATTTTTACGCGGCGATACATTAAATTATTTTCCTAATTCACTTTTGCATCGCTCTGTATCAAATTTTGTACCGCGATGCATAAAATTTAAATTGCCAGACGTTATCTACTTTATTTCCAATACACAATCAACAACTGATTCAAAATGTATATGCATCTTTCCTACATCCCAAAATCCAAAACGATACATCATGATTCACAAATGATGCATTGTGAATCAAAATTAATGCATCCAGATTCAAAATATAAACCATGCTACTCTATGTAGATACCACAATTTCGTACCTCTATTCTACAATGTCCTAAATATATAATTTACAAATTAAATGGACTAACGAAAGTTACTTCCGTTACATTTCAGGGAAACCAGAACTTAACGGAGAATGGCCAAGGTTTGACAGGAGATAACTGGAAGGGAGGAAAGTGAAACAAAATTTGCAAAGAAGAAAAGGAGGGAGCGGTGCCCTTGGTCCTTGGGAGTCGCGCCTTCCTACCTCTTTCCCTCTTCATTGAGCAGTCATGTACACGTCTGGGTGTCGTAGCCGATATTCACTACTACTTCTGGTTGCCCGTCTATTGCCATTTTCTCTTATAAAAGGAGGCCTCTGGCCCTCATTCTCAAGACACCAAAAACACTCATCTTATGTCTCTTCCGATAAGCTGCCGAGAAGCAACAAGCCCCAAGCCTGAACCCCAACAAAGGCTTGCCTAGTAGCCTGCCAAAGTCTTGCCCCAACAGCCGCCTTGCCCCAAGCAAACATTTGGATTAGAGCACACATGCTAATGAATAAAAATTAACCATTCTATTTCGGAAAAAAAGGACAAAAAAAAGGAGTAAAAAACCTAGTACTCACATTTTGGAGTACAATAATGGCTTTTTTTGGGGGGGGGGGTCGTCGACATTTCAAGCGTAATAATTTATGTCTATTGGTGTCCAACCTGTTAGGGGTCTGATCTAGCCGACCGACCGACCGACCAACCAACCAGCCAAGTCAAGCCAAGCCGAGCCGAAGGGCCTACACTTAGCTAGGTCTTCCCTCCTACACAAAAGTGTAGTGGCCCAAGGGCCGATTGTTAAGACTAAAAGCTCTTCTTTATAAAGTAGAGCTCTTTTCTTTTTATTGCCAATGTGGGATTCCCCACTTCCTACTTACATAACTTTCTCATTCAATTTTTATTGAAACAAGTTTCCAACAATCCCCCACATTGAATGAGATATCATGTAAGTTGATGACTATTGATATTACAGAGATACAACTGAGAGTAACTGTACTGGAATATGTGGCTTTTGGCTTTGAAAATTTCCTTATGATATACGATCGGGATGACTTACTAATCACTGGCTTGAGTGTCTTGAATTGACTAGTGTTTGATGTCAGCCAAAACAATAGTAATCACACAGTTACCCTCAAACAGGGTGTGATTCTTCGTTTGTGTTCATTTTGGGCCTGAACTATACCTTATTATGTGAATGTTCTAGAGAATTATAGCCTCTAAATTCTCATAAAAGCGGTCAGTTTACATTCACATAGGTGATTTCTTATAAAAAGTATTCTGTCATTACTCCGCTTGAAATCAAGTCATAGGAATCATTAAAAGCAAAGCTTACCCTACACCATGACAGATAACACTAGTGTGTTTCACCAGAGGAATGGGTAGGAGTTAAATCCTTTAGTGTTAACTTCGAGATTAATTTAGTTGGGTTGTCCCTTTGAACCTAGACCATGGGATCTCCAATCAGCTAGGTGGGGTTTTCCGCTAAATTATTCTTTTATTTCATAGGCTTGAGACCCATTCCCTTTGATGAGCAACATACTTGCTCTCAAGACAGACCTTTAGTTAATGGATCCGCTAGGTTGTCTTTTGATTGAAAATAATTGACGGTGATCACTCAATTTGAGAGAAGTTGCCTAACGGTATTGTGACACCTTCGTATGTGTCGTGATTTACCGTTATACATATTTTTTTGTGCCTTTCCTATTACGGCTTGGCTATCGCAATGGATACATATAACTGGTACTGGTTGTGGCCAAGCTAGAATATTTTCTAGGAAGTTTCGTAGCCATTCGGATTCTTCCGCTGTTTTATCTAGAGCGATAAATTATGATTCCATTGTAGACCTTGCAATGCAAATATGTTGGAAGATTTCCATGCGATAGCACCACTACCAAGTGTAAATAAAAATCCATTTGTGGATTTTGAGTCGTTAGTATCGGATATCCAGTCGGCATCACTGTAACCTTCTATTAATGTTGATACCTTGAATAGTGCAACCCATAGCCTTTAGTGTATCGAAGATACTTAAGGACTCTTACAATAGCTTTCTAGTGACCATGTACGGGATTACCATTAAATCTGCTTAGTCGATTAACTGTTTGAGCAATATCTGGTCGCGTACAATTCGTGAGATACATAACACTTCCAATGACACGAGAGTATTCAATTTGAGATACACTTTCATGTAGGTTTTTCTTGAGATGAAAGTTTGGGTCTCTTGGAGTTTTTTTAATACTAATATCACCATTGCTGAATTTCTCCAGTAATTTCTCTATGTAATGAGATTGTGATAGTATGATTTCCTAGGATGTCCTAGATATTTTAATACCTAAGATGACATCAGCTATCCCAAGATCTTTCATGTCGAACCTGTTGGCCAACATTTTCTTTGTGTCCTTCATCATATTGTTATTACTGCCAATGATGAACATGTCATCTACGTAGAGGCAGATAATTACGTAACCATGTTGTGTATTTTTGTCACACACACATTTGTCACATTCGTTGATCTTGAACCCATTTACAAGTATTACATCATCAAAACGTTTATGTAATTGTTTTGGTGCTTGCTTTAATCCGTACAACGATTTGACCACTCGACATACTTTCTTTTCGTTGCCTGGAACCATGAACCATTTTGGTTGATTCATAGAAATTTCTTCTTAGAGTTCCCCATTTAGGAAAGTAGACTTTACATCCATTTGATATATTTCAAGACCGTACAAAGCTGGAAATGCAATTAGTACTCGAATCGACGTAATTCGAGTTACAGGGGCATAAGTGTCAAAATAATCAACACCTTCTTTTTGATTGAACCCTTTTGCGACCAACCGTGCTTTATACTTATCAATGGAACCATCTAGTTTTAATTTTTGTTGGAAAATCCATTTACAGCCTAATGGTTTGCACCCTTTGGGAAGGTCAACTAATTCCTCAAGTGTGGTTTTGTTTAATGGAAGATATTTCGCCATTAATTGCTTCTTTCCATTAAGGAGCTTCTGGAGTAGACATTGCTTCTTTGAATGTTCGTGGTTCATTGTGCACTATAAATGTGGTCACAAAGTCAGGTCCGAAAGTTTTAGTTATTTTCGCCTGTTTGCTCCTTCTAGGTTCATCATCCTGTTCAATTTGACGGTCTTTTTGGATGATGTCCATGGGGACAATGTCCGTGGGGGCCTCGTTCTCATTTTCGTTTGTGTTCAAAGGAAAATATCGTTTTCCATTAGTATTATTATTTTTTAATGGAAATATGTTTTCAAAAAATGTGACATTTATTGATTCTAATATTATATTTACTTCAACATTTGGATTTTCAAGACTTGTGCACTAAAAACCTATAGCCACTACTCCGAGCTGCATATCCTATGAAGATACAATCCACAGTTTTTTGGACCGATTTTTACCGTTTTAGGTAATGGTACTGCTACTTTGGCCAGGCATCCCCACACTTTGATGAATTTGTAGAAAGGTTTTCGACCATTCCATAATTCATAAGGAGTTTGTTTCAATTTCTTGTGTGGTATTTTATTGAGCAAGTAATTTGCTGTGAGCACTGCCTCCCCCCACATTTCATCGGGTAGGTCAGATTGAATTAATAATGAATTCATCATTATCCTGATAGCGCTATCTGGAGCCTTACCTCTAAGGGCAACTTTTCCCTAACCTCGGCTTGGGAGTTAATCCACACTAAAAAGCCCTCAATGGATTCCGCTAAATTCATTTGGCACCGACATCTCCCTATACAAATCAGTTTTTTTATGTGGAGATTATGGCAGAGACGTATTTTGATTGATGAGAGTATTATGAAGAAAGGTATTCAGATGGCTTTCCGTTGCTATTGTTGCGCTTTGGGTCAGACATAAACCTATTCTCATGTCTTTCTGACCAGCCCCATGGCGAAATCGGTTTGGATTGTTTTCAATAATTTAAGAGATGTGTTGTGTCCTTCAGACTCCATTAACCAAGCTTGCATTGCTTGGTGGTACAAGAAAAACTTTTCCATCCTTCATGCTATTGGAAAGTTTTCCATCCTTCAAACTTGCCTTCGGTGATTCTATGGGAGCTTTGGAAATTCAGGAACACTGCTCTTCACGAAGGTATTAGAAGCCCTGTCAAAGTCGTGGTAGACAGAATTAATTACTTGTTGTTCTCTATTATTAAGGCGGCTGATTTGTTCGCACATAATTCGATGGACTGGAACGTTTTATTCTCTGCCAAAATTAGTCGCTACTCCAGTAGATGTATCCTGTTTCCTAGTATAAGCCCATTTATGGGATGGTTAAACTCAACACTGATGGGGCGTGTCGAGGCAACCCTGGCCCAAGCTCGAGTGGTGGCATTATTCGAGATAATTCTGGAATCTTGATTGTTGCTTTCTCATCCGTTTATGGGTTCACTTCCAGCTTTATGGCCGAGTGTAATGCCCTTCTCCAAGGCCTTCATTGGCTGCGAAACTATGGGTATGTTAAGGCCTTAGTTGAAATTGATTCCAAGCAGCTTATTGATTGTCTCTCGCATGGTTCCAGCTCCCCTTGGCAAAGCAGATATGTTATCTATAAAATCATCGATATGGCCCACTCACTTGATCTCGAATTTTGTCACGTTTTTCATGAGACCAACGTAGTTGCTGATGCTTTGGCCAATCTTGGAGGTGATCAAGGTATTGATACAGTCTTCACGACAGCCAATCCCCTCCTTGATAGAATTTGTGGTCTTATCAATCTCGATCGTAGTGGGACCTCTTATATTCGCATCACTTAGGGCTTTTGTATGTTCTTATTTCATTTCCTTTTCAAAGTTCAGGCTCCTTTGTCATCCCATTATAAGGGCTCGCGACTGGTTGTCCCCCTCAAGTTTGTATTTTCCATTTCTATTAATAAAATCTAGTAGGGTGTCGCCCCTATTTCCATTTAAAAAATAAAAAAAGATTGTGGAGTATAAGGAGGAGTAACTTGATGAATTATTCCATGTGATGCACAAAAGTCCTTAAAAGGATGTACGTATTCAACTTCTCGATCAAATTTGAGAATTTTTAGCATTTTCTCAAGTTGATTCTTGACTTCGTTCTTGTACATTTTAAATGCCTCGAACACTTCATCTTTACTATTTAACAAGTAGAGATGACAATGTGTACTATCATCAATAAAGGTGATGAAGCAATTTTTCCCGCTACATGATTCTATGGATTTAAAATCACATAGGTCGCTATGAACTAGCTCTAATCGAGTGTCACGTTGTATTGTTTGAAAGGAGGTTCTTGTTTGTTTGGCCTCAACTCATATTTGACATTTTTCCGTAGTGTTTATTCGTGCTTTTGGAATTAAATCCATTTGCATTAATTTTCGTATAGATTCATGGTTAATATGACCTAATCTAAGGTGCCAAATATTAGAGTGTTCAAGCAAGTAAGAAGAAGATGCAGTTGCTGTATTATTAATAATACTATTGTTGGGTGGGGTTACCACCATTACATTGCATTTGAACAAGACCTCATTGAGGTAACCCGTGCCTATAAAAACCTCTCTCTTACTAAGTACTAACTTGTCGGACTCAAAGACCAACTTAAATCCATGCTTTATTAAAAGAGAACCATAAATTAGGTTTTTCCTAATATATGGAACATGGAGGACATTGGTAAGCACCAATTACCGACCGTCGGTCATCTTCAAAGTATAGGAATCGTCACTTTTGTATAGGAATAAAACATCTTCATATCATCGCATTTGTGACATGTCTCCCCGGTGTCAACGTACCATTCGCGACCCGAACCGACCATGTTGGTTTCGGAGACTATGCATATCATGTTGATGTCATCATCAACTATGTTGGCTTCGCGTCGAACCCATTTCTTTCCACGACACTCGGCAGCTTTGTGGCCTTTCTTGTCGCAGTTAAGACATTTACCTTTAAACTTGTACTGCTTGTGTTGTTTGGACGTCCCTTCACCGGAGCTTTTACGCTTCCCGTTCTTGGAGTCTTGTTCCACCACATGTTCCCCTTCAATGGGACACATCTGCTTTTTGTCGGCCACGTGGTTGTTTTGCTCGATTCTTAACCTTAGAATTAGGTCCTCCAATGACATGTCCTTGCACTTATGCTTGAGATAGTTCTTGAAGTCCTTCCAAGCGTGAGGTAGCTTCTCAATCATTGCAGCGACTTGGAATACCTCAGAAATGGTCATGCCTTCGGCTGCTATCTCATGCAATATCAATTGGAGTTGCTGAACCTATGTCATTACACTTTTAGAATCTATCATACAAAACTCAAGAAACCTAACAACTATGAATTTCTTCAAGCCGGCATCCTCAATTTTGTATTTTTTCTCTAAGGATTCCCAAAGTTCTTTTGACGTCTTAAATGGACTGTATACATCGTATAAGGAGTTATCCAGTCCATTTAAGATGTAGTTCCTAGAAAGAAAATCAGAGTGCTTCCATGACTCGACAGTAGCTACGGTGGTTCGGTCTGATTCCCCTTCTTTCAAAATAGGGGATGTCTCTTTCAGTAACTTTGACAAATTCAGCATTGTCAAGTAGGAGAGCATTTTTTTCTGCCAGTGTTTAAATTCTGAGCCAGCAAATTTTTCCGGCGTTCACCATGAGTATGGACGGTGGGGTGCACCATTTGAGTTGCTGCTAGAGGCTGTTCTAGAGCAGCGGGTTCTTTTCTAGAGTTGGAAGCCGTACTGCACATTAAACATTGATTAATAACGCAAAGTTATAGAACAATTTCTTATTGATTACAGTGACACGATATGTTTTTGGTACAATATGATGCAATCAGTAAACTAAACTAGTAGTTTTGCTGAACTATACAAATTTATTTCTGTGAAACATATTAAAACTCTTTTAAAGATAAGATGTTGATTATAGTTTAATTAGTAAATAGACTAATTAAATTTAATACAAGGTAATCAGGCTGAATAGTTTAAAAAAACAGGATGATCACGTTTGTTTAGACAGACTGATCAGTATTGATTAAAGCAAGTTGGGATACAGTAATCTATAACACAAATAGATGGTCACAGAATGTGACAGAGAACATAAAACAGAAGTAGAGGATCAACACAACTTCAGTAATGATCACGCCAAAAATACTTTTTGTCGTAAGATTGTTATGGGCCTGATCTAGTTCCTGCAGTAAGGTGATTAGAGAAGATGTAGAAGATCCACCGGGATTCTAAATCTCTGTCCTTAAGACAAAAAATGGCACCGTATATGGAATGGACGGGTGTTAGCCAGTGAGTCTCCCAAGGTTATGAATCTTATGTGATTGAAGAGGCCAGACCTTCCAGCTTCAATCACCGGCAAATCGGACACGCTGTTGTAATCTCTGTTTGGGCATAATGGTAGTGCACTGAAATAGTGGATTTTTTTCATGTCTAAAAATTAGTTTTCATGCAGTATATGCAAGACGATTGGGAGTTGGAAGTTGGGAACGGTTGGGGTGTGTCCGAAACGGACATAACCATTTCGGACAAAATTGTCGGTAACCGTTGTCTGAGGAGGCATAACCGCTGCTGTAATTGTTCTGTCTTAAAGAGGTGTAACCGTTAGACAGAATAGGTTCACAAGTTCAAAAGAGTCACACCACTTGAAATGAACTGGTAGCAAAAAGATAGGGTTCAAGCCAACCAGCCCCAAGCCAAGCCAAGTCCACTTCATACACTGATTATCTCCATACTGATACCGTGTTATAGTCACGAACATGAAATCTAGTCAATATTAAAAACAAATAGTTATAGAGTTTAGTATCACATCATCAACCGCATACTCACTAGGAGTGTAAGTGGTTCAGTTTGGTTTGGTTTATGCCAAAACCATAAACCGAACCGTCCCTTATTGGTTCCAAAAATCTCAAACCGAACCGAACAGTAAGACTTGGAACCGAACCGAACCACTCTGTTTGGTTTGGTTTGGTTCGATTTTGTGGTTTATATAAATTATTTTTAATGAAATTAACTAACATTAAAAATAAAAATAAAAATAAGATTTTAATTTCTAATTAGCATCAATATTATGAAATAACCTGCGAGTAACAAATTATCATAAAGAAAACAATCCAAATTCTAAAATAAACACAAACAATGGAAGAAATAATAATTCTTCAACAATCAAGATTTTGTTTGGTTTAGTATGTGTTTATATATATATATATTATATATATATATTATGAATAAATTAAATGGCTAGATTATGTATATAGGATGATCCAAATGTTCAAAATAGTTAATAAATGTAATATAATATATATTATATAATAAATAAAGATATATAGGTTGGTTTGGTTCGGATTGATTCCTAGTTTGGCTTGGTTCGGTTATTCCGATTTACACCCCTAATACTCACTAACACCTTTGACCTGCGAGATTTAAAGCGGATCCGGGTTGAGTTGCTCCACTCACCCTCTTTCAATCCACTTTCTTTCTCCTTTTGGCATTTTTCTTGATTGGTAATCAGTAATCTCTGCAAATGGGTTGCTCATTTCCAAACGAAACCCACTCCCATTTTTCTATTGGGATCCCTTACTGTCTTACACAAAATTTTGCCCAAATTTATTGAATCCTTTTGATATGCTTGACCCAAACGGGGTCACAAGTAAAGCACGAGTTAGCATTATGTGCCGGTCACGAGCATAATTAATATGGGGACCGCTGGCCTAGCGGGCAAAGTAAATGAAGCATTAAGCAGTGAGCTGTGCAGCTCCCGTCCAAACCTGGCCGGGCATAGGCCTTGCCTGTCCGACCAGGGGCCATGCTGGGAACCATACTCACACCGGGTAAAGAATCAGATTCATTTCGTCCAAACTTGGTCGAGCACTGGCCTGGCCTGCCCGACCAGGGGCCACCTCTGGGATCAACGCTGACTTTAGAGTAGTAAACATCAAGTAGTCGGGCAGAGCCTTGCTCGTCCTGGCACATATTGAGCAGGAAGCACCGGAGGCTTGCTCTCCAAGATAAGTTAAATGTTTTCATATTTAAGCAGGACACTTACCTTATATGCTCCTACATCTACGCGGCCAGCCGCCTATCATACCTAAAATCAAGGGATTCTCTCCTTGATTGACTGGACAACTATGGAAACTGAATCCTAGACAGATTCAACCACATTAGGGGCCTATAAATACCCCTCCATAACCACAAATAAGGTACACACTTTCTTGAGCCTTGACACTCTGTCAAATTGCTTTCAGACTCTTTTTCACACGACTCTGCCTTGTACTTTCACTCAAGTTTTTTGTGTTTTAACAGCATAGATTAAGCCCAGATATCCTACCTAACACACGGACCGGACGGCCCAAGCTGTGATTTTGCCACATCACCTTTATTTTTTAACCTAAATTAGTATCAGCATCAATAATTTCAAAGTCATTTGATTGATTTTAGAGCAAAACGAAACCCGCGAACCTGTGTATTTGTTACTGCCCTCTGGTGTCTTTCCCAAAACGGACCCCGAACAAACCCTCCAGATGAAAAACGACGCCATTTCGTACTCTCTATCAAGAACGTGTTCTGCGTTCTTCATTTAGCCGTAGTTAGCTGTGTAACTATGGTCAAATCATCTACCAGTATATAAATCCCACCACGCCGTACGTCCCGCCAGTATCATCATTTCCTAATCCCCTCTCCAAAAATTCAAACCATCTCTCTCTCTCTCTCTCTAAAACAAACACACACACTAAACATGGTGAGCTTCGTGAAACTGTCATGCTTGCTCATCTTCGTCACTACAGCTCCTTCAATGATCACCATGTTACTTCTCACCGTAATGCTCTATAATTTTTCAGGTTGTTGCGCAGAAGCTCAAGGAAGCGGAGATCACCGAGCAGGACTCGCTTCTACTTGTAAATTTTACTTAACCGATCTTCATTTTTCCTCCCTTCGCCTTCTGATTATTGCGATAGTGTATTAGCAGCGAAGCTATATATATATATATATATATGTTCCTTGTTCTACTTCAAATCAATTTTTAAAAACCACTTTCAGCTTCCGTTTTTCGGAGATTTGATTTTTCTAGCTTAGCTGTGTTTTAATTCTAGCAGTGGATGTTGAAGTCATCTGTAACTTAGTTTCTAGATGCGTTTCTATATGCATTGATTCATAGTTTGTTGTTTGGTTCTCCAAAGTATACCTTCGTATTCTGTTTTGGTGAGGTTTTGATCATTACGTGTAGGAGTAAAAATGAGAGTGCGTTTTTATATATATATTTTTCGTATTGAATGCGAATCTTATAGGAGTATATAATTCAAGTATCGAAAGTATATCTTCCCTGTTTTGATTTTTGTGAGGTTTTTAGGCATTACATTGTTGAAGTGAAAATGAGCATGTCTCTGTTCTCGTATTAAATGCAGCTTTGTGGAGCAAATCCAGAGGCTCAAAATGATATAGTTTGATTGAGTTTTCTCTTCATACCAAATCCGATGGGAATTTAACTCGTATTTGTGTGGGGTTGGCTCTACTAAGGTCAGATGTGATTAACATGTACTCCCTTTGTCCAAAAAAATAGTTCCATTTCTAAAAAAAATAGTAGTAGTAAAATTTATAGAGCTATTTCAAGAAGGCACAAGCATGTAAACCTATAGACTTAGGAAGTTTGACTTATCAAATGAGACTAGTTTTTAGGGAGGGAGGGAGTACATAGGAAGAGATATAAGTTTGGTCATCTGCTTTACTTCAATGTTAAAAGCCCAGTTTCAAACTGTGTTATTATTTCACCAATTTTCTGTGGTGTTTATGACTAGAGTACAAATTTTACTAGTTGTTAACTGTTATGTACAATACCTTGAAAAAGATTTGGTCACTAATGGTGCTAATAATGCTGAGTTTAACTTAATTATTGGTCAAAGTCAAATATGTACTGCTTTTTTCCTGCTGTTATGCAGTTAAATGAATGCAAGTTAACGTAAAGTTGGAATGTCAACTGGTTGAGTTAGTAGATACTGCCCTGGCTATATGTATGACTGATCGGGTCTCCAGATTAAATTTCTATGCTAAGCTCTTGCTCTCTTTATTATCATGTTAATCAGACAAGGAACCTGCTACGGATTGCTATATTCAATATTAGTTACATCAGAGGGCTTTTCCCTGAAAAATATTTCAATGACAAGTCTGTTCCAGCTCTAGGTAAGTTCTTTGCTATACAAAAACTTATATGTAAAGAGATTCAAACCTATCGACGTACTTTGGTTTACTATGTCATTGCAAACAGACATGAAGATCAAGAAGCTTATGCCAATGGATGCTGAGTCGCGAAGACTAATCGATTGGATGGAGAAAGGCATGTTTGATGTCATTGTCTTGATGAGTTTTTGGAGTTTCAAGTCTTCTCTGTTGGTGATAAACCTTTCTTGATTTTTGCAGGTGTGTATGATGCTTTGCAGAAGAAATACCTTAAGACACTACTGTTCTGTGTGTGTGAAGCAATTGAAGGCCCGATGATTGAGGAATATGCCTGTAAGATCTGAAGCAAACTTGGTCATCTTCTTAAGAATCCATAACGCTTTAAGTGTAACTTTCGAATAATAACATGGACTGTCAAGCTTAATTGTATCTTTGTATTAGTATACTGGGTAATTATATTGTAACTCTATCAAATTAATCAAATAATTTATAACTATATGGATGAAATGATAATTGGTTGCTGAAAAGGAATACTGGATAGAGCTGATATATGGATTATACTCAAAACATGATGGTTTGTTGAAAAGGAATATTGCTCAGAGCTTATAGATGGATTATACTCTAAACATTGGCAGTGATGATTCATTTAATATTGAGATCTCTTTGAGACAGCTACTGCTGTTGAAGTATACTGAGTTATGTTATTCCTTGCAGTTTCTTTCAGTTACCCAAATGCTGACTGTCAAGAGGTTTCTTTGAATGTCAACCGAATTGGAAATAAGAAGGGTGGAACATTCAAGTGTAACTCCATGACAGAAATTACTCCGAATCAGATGAGGTACTTTATCCAAATAATTGGTCTAGCTTTCATTGGGTCAAGTTGGATCTTGTTACTACATCATATTTGAACATGCCCAACTTGATTTATTTTCATAAAATATTGGTTTTCAGGAGTTCTGCTTGTAAAATGGTTCGCACACTGATACAATTGATGAGAACTCTGGATAAGATGCCTGAAGAGGTATTACTCGCAAGGCTGAACATTCACATGTTTATGCATTTTTCTGAATGGCAATAATAGTTTCTGTATGAAACTGGGATAAATTTCTTCTGATTGTGAACTACTAATTCTTGTTTCAGCGGACTATACTGATGAAACTCCTTTACTATGATGATGTTACGGTATGACCCTTTACTTTGGTGCTTTTCATCTAATCTTTCTTTGTTGGTGCATGCTGTTTATTTATCACCAAAATATCCTCTGGCATTGGGAATCATGGAGAAGTCTCATAGTTGATCAACTATGCTGATATGCATGTCATTTATCTGAAATTGATAAGGATTGTCAGTAGTCCATGAATTCGACGCAGGATCCTATACTGTAAATACATCACCAAAATGTCGTCATTCAATGAACGCACAGGAAACCTTATCGAAGTCTGATAGTTAATCAACTATGTTACTAATGTTCATTGTTCAAATTGAAGAATGCATTTCATAATCCTTCTCTTTTCTCATTCAGCTGACAAAGTAATATCTCCTGTTTTCATATTGTAGCCGGCGGATTATGAGCCTCCATTCTTCAGAGACTGCACAGAGGAAGAAGCTCATAAACCATGGACCAAAAATCCTTTGAAAATGGAGGTTGGCAACGTCAACAGTAAACATTTTGTTTTAGCTCTGAAGGTAAGAGACAAACAGTGGTAAACAGTAAGATCATTGAAACTGTGGTATTAAATTTCTGTTAAAACTTTAGATTCGTAATATGCTCAGGTTAAGAGTGTTCTTGATCCATGCGGGGAGGAAAATGATGATGTTCAAGATGATAATGTGAGCTTGGGAGCTGATTCTATCCAGAGAGATGAGGGTAGTGATTCTGATAGTGAGGTGCAGTGCCAAAATTACTATCCTCTCTTGAGCTTGCTTTAAGTTTAAACCTAGAATCTCTTTTATACCCTAAATCACGTTAAAATCTCGATAATTTTTCTTTGTTATCATTTTTGTTCACTCAGTCAGAGGAAGATGAATACATAGTCGTGCCTGTAGGTAAAACTCAGGCCACATGCTTTTACCTTTGTCATCTTTGTTGTGCTAACTTTAAATGTTTGAACAGTAGATAACAATCCTTTTCTTGGCAGACAAGCAACAGGCTCCAGAAGATGGTACCAGGGTTGATGATGGTAGCTATTCATCCAACATCATTCAAACCAAAAAAGAGGAAGGGGGGCTCATATCACAATTGATGTGACTCATGATTTTTTGTCAAATATGCAGATGACACTCAGGATCCAGCAGAAGATGAACAACAACTCGGTCGAGTGAAAGATTGGGTCATTACCTATCATCTCGACACTATCAAGCTCAATGATGTTCTATCAAATTTCCCTGATATCTCAGTGGTAAAATTAGTTTCTTTTACTTTTACTTATCAAAAAAAAATCTTTTACTTTCTTCCAGATGGCTGCGAGAATCTTCAGTTTCAACGTTTCTTGTATGATAATGGCACAATTTCTTTCCATGCTTGCAGGTTTTGATCAAAGGTAAATGGAGGATCTGGTCATTTCTGAAGCTCATAGAAATCAACCGTGATGACAATATTATCCTGCGGTTAAAAATGAACTTACCTTTTCTAATTGTTGACTTGTTACAGAGATTATGGACAATCTTGTTAAGGAAGGCATTCTATCCCAAACTGGAACAGACGGTTACGCAATCAACAAGCCTAAGGTTGTTCATAGAAAGGATATCCTGATAAATATTTGTTTCTGGTTATCGTCATCTAATTCCCCTGATCTAATAACATGTCAATACTAGAAATTTGACTATGAATTTGATGCTGTCAAAGAAGAAATGGATGGTTATGGAGTTCCAATTGGCAATAAAGGTCAGCAGAACGTGGGTGAGGATCACATGTACATGCGGGTGAGTTTACTTGGCAATTATATCTAACAAGGTGTCGTTAAAGCTGTATATATGTTATGTGTTTACTCAGTCAGTTCCTTGATATGGTTTAGAATGTTATAATTGCAGGCATTGTATCACGCGCTCCCAATGAACTATGTAACTGTTGCTAACCTTCAGAGCAAACTTGAAGGAGAAGCCAACCAGAATACCGTACGCAAGCTGATTGATAAGATGACCAGAGAAGGTTTTGTTGAAGCCAAAAGCATCCGAAAACTAGGTATATCTGTACATGGGTCAACGATCATATCTGTGTGTGTGTGTGTGCCTCCTTTTCTCTTTGATAGTATCGGTGCCTATGATATGATATAGCTTTAAACCTATTATTTTCATTCTGCATTCTGGTTACAGGCAAGCGTGTAATTCATTCTGATCTAACCGAGAAAAAGCTTTCTGAAGTCAAGAAAGCCTTGGACATTGATGCAATGGTGAGAGCTTTGTATTTCTTTTTGTTGCAAAACTGCATATAAATGCAAAGTTTATCCTGTTGAGCTCAAAAAGTTAAGTTTTCTCAGGATGTGGATGTAAATGGCACACACAAGTCCAAAGATGCAGCGTTTCAAACAGGTACGTGATCAGGTCTTCTCTTATTGGATTTAGCAACTGAAACTAAGATTTTTTTGCCTTTAGCAGGGAGCAATCGTAGGGATCTATCCACTTGTGGTGTGCTCCACTCAATCGGATCAGATCTCACACGCACTAGAGGCAGGTCTGATACATATCAAAATGGCTCTAATAGGAGTGAGCAGACTGTGTTGAGGATGAGAGAGAATGGACACAACACCCCGACAAGCAAGGCCCAGGTTTGTCTGCTGGTGAAGAGTCCTAAACATGTTAATGACTAGTTGACTACAGTGGCAATCTGACGTGAAGTTATTAATTAATGCAGCCTATAGCCTCTATAGAGAGTTATGCAGCAGCAGGGGATGAGAATCCAAGAGCTAATGGAAACACTAATCACTGTGATGAGTTTGAAAATGTTCTTTGCAGTCGTTCAACTCAAGAGAAGCGTTCTAGGAAAGCAAGCACGGTAAGCTTCAAGAATGAAAACCCTTGCAGTGTCTTAACAAGTATGTACTCCTGGTTGCTAATTTTTGTTCAATTTCCTGTTTATGTGTTTACAGGTTAAGGATCCAATCTTGCAGTACATAAAGCGCCAGAAATCTCAGGCTCCTTGAAAGTCTTGATAGCTTTTCAGGAGCAAATGTGGAATGTCTTAGACTGACTTGCCTCTGTCAGTTGAGTTTCCCTTCCACTTTTAGTTGCTGAATATGCAGAAACATACTTTTCTTGCAAGTAATCAGTTATAGCCTTCCTAAATGTTACTAAAAAAATTTCGTTATTAGTTTCCGTATGAAATCGGGCCTTGCATTGTAAGTTGACCATTGAAATCACATCTACATAATAAGTGATTGATTACATTAACGTCAGTTTTGTTTTGTTTCTCTTTTGAACAAAGTTGATCAATGACTTGTAAGGGCCTTATTCTGTAGCTTTTGATTTTTAAGACTAACTTTTATTTCTTTGGAACATTTTCTTGGAAATGCACGAATTCCCAAATGTTCTATAGTAATCTATTCTCTTCACAAATCTGTCCAAGTCCTTCATAAGTTCTTTCTTTAGAGTTGGATCCGTTGCCAAAGTACAAAGGTGGATGGATGCTTGAGGTTACCCCCCACACACCCCATTTTATGACCTTTAACCTCTGGCATAACTTAGGGTTAGAAAGATCAATACTTTTTACTAATACCTTCTTGTCGAAGCTTATCTGAATCTACTTGTGCCCAACTCTCCTATAGCTTAGCACACTTTCAGTTAATATCATTTCCCACGTGGGCCAGATTCCTCCGAAAGTGTCATGAATCTTTTCTCCTTTGCTTGGTGACAGAAAAAATTCCTCTCGTGGAGCCTTTGCCACCTTAAGTCGATGAATTAACTGAGCTGGTGATTCTTGTGCTCAAGTACAATTCTTAAGCCTTGAAGGCTTTGTTGACACCAAGTCCACTGTTGCTGCATCAGCGATGTTGGTTAAGACTTGTCAATGAAGTCCAAAACATTTTACACAAAAGAATCCAAGAAAAAAATCTAAGAAGAAGGAAAATGTGGCTTTGGAATGTATTTGCTTGGATGATTTGTGCTGATTCCTTAAAGATGGTTGTTTGTACAGGGGGTACAATTACAAAAAAAGAGCTTGCATCAAAAGCTTTCGCAATGAGAAAGAAAGTCACCTGTTTCTCAAAAAGACTATTACAAAGTTCTTTACTGAATTAGGCACTATCGCTAGTTTAAGCACAATAATGCTTTAGTTTATTTTCAATCCGAGAGTACAAAACAAGAAGCAACAACCTACCAATATGCTTGATTTTTTCTTCTATTATGGGTCAAAAATAGAGCGTCGCAATGGGTTTACTTTACCTGGACTCAGATGCCAGCTTGACTCAAAGAGTTCTAAAATCGGATCCTCGGTTATAATGAGTTCATTGTTCTTATTTGTTTTGACCTCTCTTCTTACTCTGATTTCTTCTTCCCTGACAATATCTTCTTTCTTCTCGTTGCTTTCGTGGGTTCCCTTCTTCAGTATTTCCTTGTAGCTGCGTTTCATATTTGTTCTAGATTCGTCTAAAGATGATGATTTTGGTGATGGAATTAGAGATTCATCTTTTCCACTTTTCTTGATCTCATCTTGCAAGGACTCGTATTGGGAATCGCTTGGAAATTCCAGGATTTCCTTGTAACTGCACTTTGTAACTGTTTTAGGCTCTTCCGAACAACAAGATTTCGGAGACGATGACATTGGAGATTCAACGGCCTGCTCATCTTTTCCACCTTTCTTGATCTCATCCTGTAAGTGATCATAGGCAAGTGGTGCTGATTCGTTGCAGTTGATATCAATCAAAATAGTTTTCTCCCTTGTGAAATTTGAACCCCAGTGAATCAGACTAGCAATCAAACAATCCAACCAAAAGATGAAATAGGCCATTCCCCAATCAAAAAATGGCCCTTGATGCATGATCGTTGCAAACTTGTCCATAGCATGGTCGCACTTCCCTGGTAGAAATTCAACAGCGTGGACAAGCTGGTCAATCCTTCTGAATACACATGCAGATTGTGGTATAAGGGTTTCGACTAGGTCTTCAACAACAAGGAGTTGATCATCAGCGAAGGAGAGGACTGCTAGACATTCATGTTGGATTGCGTAGATGAGTGGAAAGGCTGAAGTGAGCAATCTGTCTATACTATTTACAATTTGCCCCAACGGTCCATCGATGTCATGTGCTCGACTGTAGGCTTTCTGACTTACTGTTAAAATAGACACTCCACAAGCGTGTAGTAGACGTGATCTGGGCATCACTATGGTAGTTGCTTTGGTTTCCCGAGACAATGTGAATCAAAACTCAACTCACTAGAGCCTTGTTATAACTTCTTCTGATTGCAAATTCGGCTACATTGACCCCATTCTGCCATTTTCGATCCAAAGCAAGAATTTCTGTTAAACAAGAAGTAACTGCATCAAATTAGCCAAAACAGTTACCCTTCATACTTTCAAGTGAATAATTAGGTAACAAGATCTAAGCCTGGATCATGAACGAGAAACATATTTAATTTTTTTAGAAAAGATTCTTTGTTAGAAAGAAGAAAAATTGAAGATAATGTGAATAGAGAAAATGAAACTCAACCTCGAAAGTCAAACGAAGAAAATGTTCTAATCGATTGAAGGTTTTCGAGAGTGGATCAAACACATTCCATAGGTACTTAATAAATCAATCAACATGTATAAGAACTGTAATAAAGGATTAACGGTCAAATTAAGAAAGTAGGTAAAAGGATTAGAGAGAAATGTACTTACCGGTCTTGAAAAAAATGATCAAGAAACCATTACCATGATTCTAATAAGAGACCACCATAAAAGAGAAATGAGGGATATGTGATTGCAGAATAGAGCTGGATTAATACATGAGGGATTGAAGAAGAAAGATTATAAAGACTCGAGAGATATTAGGCGGGAAGTGTGGAAGAAGAAGAGGGTTGTTACTGATTCTAGCCGTTCTCTATGGACCCTCCATGTTGGAATCATGGGCTTAAATTTTGGTTGTTTGCAGTTTTTAACTTTTTAGCTTTGGTGTCCTAGACTACCACGTTATGGGAGGAGGTGGTGTTCCGAAATCATTGAGAGACCAAGAAACAAAGGTGATAATCTGACCGGTCTTCTCCAACCAATTTTTAATAGCTAAAGTCCCCCATAATTTTAATTAATCGAGAAAAAGTTTTTTTGGAGCGAAATAACAAGTATATCCCTAATGAAATTAGATTAGGCGTACACTGCATCACAATGCCAAGTTGACACATTGGCCATTGCAATTCCGATTTCTACATCGGGAATCCAGTTTGTGCATTGGGAATCTAATGTTGTGCATTAGGATTTTCTGCATTGGTAATCCAGTTTATGGATTGTAAAATAAAAATTGTGCATCGAGATTTTATTTTGTATTCTAATTTCAAATTGTGCATTGCAAAGCTAAAACTGTATATTGGGATTTTCTGCATTAGCAATCCAACTTGTACATTGTAAAATCAAATTTGTGCATCAGGATTTACTTTGGTTTTCTAATTCTAAATTGTGCATTGCAAATCCAAAATTATGCATCGAGATTTTATGCATTGACAATCCAGTTTGTGCATCACAAAATCAAAATTATGCATCGAGATTTACTTTTGTATTTAATTCTAAATTGTGCATTGTAAATCTAAAATTGTGCATCGGGATTTTCTGCACGGGTAATCCAGTTTGTATATCGTAATTCAAATTGATATATCACACTTCAAAAATGTGTCCAACAACGAAAAAGTTCATATTAAAGCATTTAATCGAACAGTTTATATGCATGGCAAAACACACATAGCGAATCTATATTGAACAATTATGTAGAAACTATCATTCTTCTTTGCCACCAAACTTCCCACTCTCTTTTCTCTTCATTTATAACCACTATTCTTTTCTTGTCATCTTCGGGCGGACGAATTTGATGACGAGGGAGAAGAAGAAGAAGAAATTTACATTATTTATGTGATTGAGAATTATTGGAACATTTAAATGAAAATGGGCTTTTCCGGCTAAAAAAAACGGATGACTGCATGCGTTTTGATATTTGAGAAAAATAAACCTGCCTGCAGTTTATCATGAAACAACTGAGAGGTTATATGCAAATTTGCAAAGCAATGTTCACCGACGAGACAAATATGTAACACATCTGTTTCAAATTTCAATATCTCTTTTCTCGAGCACCATCTAATTTTCTCGGGACGACTAGTGCCATATTTAATCTAAAGAGTAGTTTTTTATTTTGTAAAACATTACTCCCTCCACTTTCGACAAAGAGTCCATTATTTTATTTTGAAATGTTTTATTTAAAAGATTCACTTTCAAAAATTGATGTATAAAAATGTTATTTTATTACTAATGAACTATTAAAAATATCATTGTTTTAAAAAAAAATTGGCTTTCAAACGAGGACTATTTACCCGAAACAGAGTGGGTACAAAATAGTGTTCCCGGTTCTTCAAAAGATTTTATTATTATTCTTTTGAAGTGTCTCAAAATAATTGTTTATTTTTAAAAATAAGTTACCTATCTAATTCTTTGTTTTAATTTTTTTTTTCTTGATGAGATCCACCCGCCTCCTATGGCTTATATTTTCATATTTTTCTAAGGAGAAAATGAAGAGTTCAACATAGTTAATATTTCTACTTAATATGTTGAACAAGAGTCTATTTTGAGAAATAAAGCGAGTATTACCTTGGTGAAAATTATTTCAAAATTGATATTATAATGGCATTAGTAGTTGCAGGGACAAAAATTCTTGCAAAATGAATTTTACTTTGTTTTGTTGGGTTGAACCGTTGAATAGTAGGACCACCACAGAGATCGAACTCATTCCTACATAGTACTCCCTTCGTCCCTAAATTTAAATTATTGTTCTAGTTGATCTGGTGCACAGATTAAGAAAAAACAATTGACTTGATTATTTATATTGGTTTAATGTGTAGTTTCCTTTAAAGCTTATGTGTATGTGGCTCATAATTAAAGTAAGGTGAAAAAGTAAGGGTAAAGTGGTAAAAGTGATGTTCTAAAAAAGTAAGTTTCAAACTGGACAGGACGGACGAAAAAAGAAAGTAGGACGATAATTTAGGGACGAAGGAAGTATATAATATAGGTCTTGAATCTTGATAGACATACAACACTAACTTTAGGCTTAAATTTATTCGTATAATGCAATTTCGTCCTAAATTTTTGCACTGAAGCGTTTAGATGACAAGGTAATAATTTCAAGGAATAAATTTAAAATTGTTTACTAAGTAAAGAAAACAAATTAATTTATTGTGTCATCTCCATTCTCCACCCTTAAGATACTGCAACAGAGAGTACTAAAATTATGAGATTTGTCTTATCCCTACAACAAAAGAGTTTGATATTGGTTGAGATAGATAATTTGAAGCACACATTACGTACTTTTCCTTGTATGAATATGACTAAGCAAAACGGGTACATTGTGATATATATGATACACGAGATCTCAAGTTTCACACTTACACATTATATATAGATACCAAACATAAGAATGAAGATGAACATGCATGAAATTTTCATCTCCATCGCAACAACGACGACTCAGAAATATATGTGACAACAAATATTATAGAGTAGGTCTCCTGAGCAATCGTCTTACAGATCTTAATTCGTAAGATGAAGCTCCATTCTCTCACAACTTAATCAACCAACTAATTCGTAAAATGGAGCTCCACACTTAATCAACCAACTAGTTCGTAAGACGGAGCTCCACTCTCTTACAACTTAATCAACCAACCAATTCATAAGACGGAGCTCCACACTTAATCAACCAACTAATTCGTAAGACGAGCTTCACTCTCTCACAAATTAATCCACCAATAAACTATAAGTCGGATTAAATAAATCTATTTTATATAAAATACACGTAAATCATCTTTCCTAAGTTTTTATCGATATTAAATAGATCCCTCTTTTTTGTACGTAGGAAATAGGCATGCATTTAAAATTATTACATAAGATATTACGTAAACAAGGACTATTTTATTAGCCCTTAGATTTTTAACCAATTCACCCCATAATCATATTACAAAACAGGAAGAACTATATACAAGTACTCCATCCATGGGTGGATTTAATTTTCAATTTTTTTCTGGATAAAATTGGAGTACTCTGTTTAAATTTTGAGTACTAATAACCTAATTTAACAGTATAGCCTACAATTATAAAAACAAGATAAATTAAAAGTAAGATGTGGCTAAACAGTTAACATTGCTAGCCTTACAATATTAAAAAAAATCAATTCAACATAAAGGCAATATCCACAAACCCTAATTTTGATATATTGGAAAATTTTGAACAAGATGTCACGGAAAACTAGTCATAATCTATCGAGTAAGTCTCTTCTAAGACCGTCTCTCACAATTCAGCCTACCACGAGTCGGGTAAATAGGATTCGTCTAACAAAAAATAGATCATCTTACACAAGTTTTTGTCTAATCTATCTCATTGCTGAAACCAATCCAAAGCATCACATATGGGGCAGAATATTCACAAACCCTAATTTCAAACAATGGAAAACTACCCATGATTATGAATCAAAATAATCTATCCAACAAAAACAAATAAAATAAAACCCTAAAAGTTACCACGTTCCAAAACTAAATAGCATCAACATCATCCTCTTGAAACTCAAAGTACTCATCATCACCAGCTCCAACATGATCCTCGTCCATCCCGCCGTCAAGCCTCATAGTCTCGGGCAACTCTCCGTAGGCCTTCAAAAGCCTCGCCTCATCCGGCATGTACTTCAATATAACATCAGCCTTGTCGTCCTGGAAATCACGAAGGCTGATGAGAATGATATCCCCGCCACTGATCCAAACCTTCTTGTGCATCTTACCACGTATATGGCAAAGTCGCTTGACCCCGTCGATGCACATGACCTCGCATCGACCATTACCGAGCATGCGTTGCACTTGAGCGTATTCCTGGCCGTCTTCCTTGAAGATCAACTCCCTTTTATCATCATCGGCTTCGTTCTTCCCTCGCTTCTTGTTTTTACCTCCCTTTCCCTTGTTCTTCGGCATGGCTACTAAAAGCTCGAAACCTGAAAAGTTGTGTGTGTGTGCGTGTTTTTCTCTCTCTGAAAAACTGTATTTCTGAAGATGCTGAGACGAAGGTGTTTATGTCGTATTTATAGGTGGTTGCCGAGTACTACTTCGGATTGGAGTAGGTTGGGGTACTAAGTTCTGCCGCCACCGTTAGCTACCATATTTTGGACAAAATTTCAATGCTTGCCCCTATCTTTGGCTCGATCCCACAACCACCCTTTTATATTTTGTATTCTCTCCGTCCTTAAATAATCGTCCTAGTTGACCCGACGCACAGTTTAAGAAAAAAACAATTGACTTGATTATTTATATTGGTTTAATGTGTAGTTTCCTTTAAAGCCCATGTGTAGGAGTGAGCACAAGTTTTCCGGGAATCGGTCCCATAAAAATGGACCTGATCAATACTTTGGATTGGTCCGGATCCGATTTTTGAGGCGAACAATTGGGTCGGTCCCGATTTCGAAACCAAAAACTCAGAACCGGACCAATGTGTATTTATTATTATTTTATTATATATAATAATATACTAATATAGTATAATTAATATATATATATATATATATATATATATATATATATATATATATAAATTGATAAGAAGATAATAAAAGAGATACAACTTATAATCTAAAGAAAATATATAAAAAATTGATTTAATATTCAACCAAGTTTCCTTATTTGATTAAAGAGAGAATAGGAGGGAAAACATTGTTCTTCCCTATTAATTAATTTTCTGCCTCTTTTTGTGATTCCAAACATTATTAGTTTGAAGGATTGTTACCTGTAAATTAATTAAATTAACAATAAGGGGATCAGAGAGGAAGATGACTTGCAATAAATCCTTACAACTTTCTTTTCCGTTTCTCTTTATTAATTTGGAAGTAATGATTTTTACCTTTAGTTTATTTTCACAAGAACAACGAACCCAACAAAATGTTGTATGAAGGAAGAACATGATTTGATTATTGATCATTGTTTTTTAGAAAATCTAGTTATCCTTTTGATCAAAGATACGCATCATATTGGTCCGGTCCTGGTTCTCGTACGTCTTCAATTGGTTCTGGACCGAACCAATATATTGGTTCTCAGACATATTGGGTTGATCCTGGTTCTATATTTTTTAAGAACCGGACTATTGGTCTGGTCCTGGTTCTCTCAGTTTTTCCAAAAAAGTGGACCGAACCAGACCAAGCTCACCCCTACCCATGTGTATGTGACTCATAATTAAAGTAGAGTGAAAAAGTAAGGGTAAAGTGGTAAAAGTGATGTTCTAAAAAGGTAAGTTTCAAACAGGACAATTATTTTGGGAAGAACGAAAAAAGAAGATAAGACGATAATTTAGGGACGGAGGGAGTATTTTTTTTATACGGTGTATATATATATAAATATATATATATATATAATATACTTCTTCCGTTTCGGTTAAATGTTATTAGTGAACAAAATACAAGGATTCAAAAATGTAATTAATGAAGGGTTGTATAATATGTTGTAATAAAAATGCCCATTACACTATATCTCTTTCTCTCTCGAATGTGCAAATGATAGTAATAAATTAAAGAATATATTAAAAAGAATAGTAGAAAATTTATACACTAAATTTTTAAAAAAAATATTAATTGGGATATCCTAAAATAAAAGATATAAATATTTATTTGCGACGGAGGGAGTTTATAATTTTTTTAAAAAATATTATTTGCAACATATGTGATTAGCACCGTCAAATATAACAAGATCCCACCAAAATACTCACTCCAAAAAATTGCCTATTTTGTTGGTCTCAATTTTAAAACTTAAAAGTAAAACTTTTTAAAACAAGGTCGTACTAAGATATGTCATTTACATTGCAAACACCATAGCAATTTTTTTAGGATGAAATTCTGGCCACTCCCCTTTTATAAAGTTTATAACAAGTCCTGCCATCTTTTTTTTTATCTGTTAAAATTTATTTTTTGAAATATTGTTCATAAAATATTCAAATTGTCTTCTTCCATCGTGTTGGCCAACACTTTGTAGTTCAAAAATAATAATTGTTACGTAACGAAACGAGGATCGATCTACCCGGTCAGATCGCAAGGGTCGAGGGTGCAACGCTCCATCGTGGGTGCTAGGGATGAACTGTGTTGGGTTGGAAGATTTTTACAATAGGAATAAAGACGAAAGATGGAATAAGAAGACTTACGACGAAAGAGAATGAAAAAGAAGGTGGAGGACATGATGCATTACGATTTAGCATCGCGATGCAAAACATGTGATACACGATGCAAAATTGGAAGAGAGTTTAAATTGATGCAGCGCAGTAGAAAAATTGATGTATTACAGTGTAAAACTAGATCTTCGTGCCCGTGCTATGGCACGATAACAGTATATCTGATTTCATCAACTGAAATGCCAATGTCTAAATAGAAGATGCAATTTTTTTAAAAAAAATGGTAGTTGAGGGGCGCTATTCGAACTCGACCCATAGTTGAGGGGGGTTATTTGTAAGGAGTTTGATGTAACTGACCTATGAACGTTTGATTGTGCGGCGGAATCAACCCGCATGGCCAGATAGTCTCAGTCAATCAATTGAGCTATATTGTGAGATTATATTAATGTAAGCTTGATGTTTTGTAAGGGGTAATGGTTTAGAAGATTAATTTCAGGGTGTAGCTGCTCATAATATTAATTGTAGGAGGTGACTTTATATCAGGGTGAGAGAATAATGAGTTAAAAGTGGATAATTATTCTCACACATGTGAATGTGAGAGTGAATCCCAATCATTAATTTTTTATAGATAATTTAATCTCAACCACTAAATAGCTTTAGTCAATTGCACATGTGTGAGAATGAGCTCTATTGTAATATAAATTAGATTCAATAATTAAATTGATGCATCGCGGTGCAAAAATTGATGCAGCACGGTGCATTTGAGTAAATGATATGTAATGCGTCTCAGACTCATTAAGTGTATCGTTGTCTTTTCATCCACAAAAGTAACTTTTTTCGGTTTAAAAAACGATGAACCACAGCGATTGAAACTTGAAAAAGGAATGGGCTTGCAATTATTCCAAATTTTAATCAATATTTATATTAAAATTAATTACATTTTGTTGGAGTTAAACATGAGAAATGTTTTTGTATTTATTTTAAAATTTTAAAATTAATTACATTTTTTGCGAAGTTTCAGGATTTGGACCGTTTGTATCCCTCGAACGGCAATCTCAAGTTATTCATGAGAGAATCTTGCAAAAAAGAAAAGAAAAGGTTGGACATCTCTCAGTAATGGTAGGAGTCTGTTTGTGTGGCATTCTCTACTACAGACTACGGTATAACCACACGTTGACGGGGATCCAATTCGATTCTCATTTCACCATCCCACTATAAACCCCATCTTTAAGAAAAAATCTTTCTTCAAACTCAATGGTCCTCATTCTCAGGTAAATTCTACTTCCAGATTTAAACTGGCCTTGCTTTGGTTTGATTATCACAGTGTAATTTCTATATCATGTTAAAACCTGGAATTTCTATCGGTAACAATCTCCGTGTCATTAGTATGTCTTGTTTTGTTTCTTTCTTTCTTAGTAGTTAGTGCCCTTGTTTGTTGGATTATGTTAGTGTGTGTGTGTGTGTTGGTGTGTATATTGGGGGGTGTATGTGCCTGTTTTGCGCAGTGTGTGTTTGTGTGTGCTTATGTGCTTCTCTGTGTAATTTGGGGTTCATTTTTCTGGAGACTGAATTTCGTGAGGTAGAATGATGCTTTTCTTCATCTGTACACTGTTTGTTAGGAGTTTTGATTATTTTCTTTCCTTTTATGCAATCTTTTGCTTCATAAAAGTGGTAATTTTGTAAAATTGATGGTTAAATTTGTTATCCCCTTGGAGATAGGGATTCAAATGGAATTGGGCTTAGGTTTGTTTCCCTTTTGCTCTGCATCAGTGCATCCCCTTCCCCTGCCATCTCCCATGTTATTTGCATTGCTCGTATATTAGGTTTTAATCTAGATTTATGTTTAGAGATCTTATGTTTTTTGGTTTTAGATTTTACCAGAAGCTTATTGATTTCCTACTTTATTTTTGTTATTCTTATCTATTTTTCCACTTATATAATTTGGTTTAATATCACGGAAAATGATGAAACCACTGGTGTTGTTCGTGTATTTCCTGAATTATTGAAGGAAGACTATCAGGAAAAAGAGAATAACATATTGAAGGAAAGATGTTATGCTGCAATTTGAAAATTTTGAACTTCTGAATTAAGGTTATATGCATTTCAAATCTTGGATCCGAATTTAAACAGTGAAGTGTGGAGGGCAATAATATTGTTGAATCCATGCATATTAGAAACAAGCCTTTCCTTTCCACTTGTCCTACTTTCATTGTAGTGCATGTGATATTTGCTTTGGAAATGCTTTTAAACAGGCATACCTGGAGATGGAAGATGCTTGTTTCGTTCGGTGGTTCATTGTGCCTGTTTGAGAGCTGGAAAGCCATCTCCCACAGAGAGCCTGGAAAAGGAACTTGCTGATGAGCTCAGAAACAAAGTAATCTACAAACTCGTAGTATTTTTCTTGATATGCTTCGTTGATATATTATTTTAAGTGATTTTCCTCCAGTGTTTAGTTATTTGTGATTTGTGAAAATCTAAATTGTTAGTCCTAATTGATAAATTTAAACATTGACAGGTTACAGGTGAACTCATCAAGAGGCGCGCAGACACTGAATGGTAAGATTACTTTAGTGATCCTGGTTTTTTATTAACATGAAGCATCTTCTACGAGTCATTTTTATCAGCCACTCAGGGATGAATGTATATTCATCAAAACTCTAGAGTTTCTCTATTAAAAGTTCAATGCATTGCAGGTTCCTTGAAGGTGATTTTGACACATATGTATCAGACATGCAACAGCCCCATGTCTGGGGAGGTGAACCTGAGCTACTCATGTCCTCACATGTTCTTCAGTATGTTCCCTTCCTTCTTGCCTTCAACTTTCGGTCCCAACTAAAAGGATGAGACTAACTCGAGCTCGGCTTGATTAGGGCTCGTGTTGGGTTCTTGTCAAGCTCAAACATGATTTTCGGCTTGAGATAAAATAAGTCAGCTCGGTTTGAGTTTTATAAGCTTGGTATCACAATATATATTCACTATGTATATTCTAGTACATTGTTGACTTTGGCTCGAGTAAAGCTTGAGTTTGGCTTGTTTTGCTTAGTAATGGAGTCGAGCTCGAACATAAGTTCCTTGGCTCTAAATTTACTTGAGCTTGATTAAAAACAAAAGAACTGAGCTTGAACACTCGAGCTAAGACGTTCCGCTTGGCTACAGTGCCATCTGTAGTTATAAAACACGTGCATCAGTTCATTTTTACCAACACAAGTCAAGTAGCATGGTGTTTTCTTCCTCCAAGTGGACCAAGTCTCATGTTGTCAGAACTTACTATGAAGTCTTGATACGGAATTCTGATTGTTTTTGATAGCATCAGCCTCAACTAGACAGGATGGTAGAATCTCAAATGATTTAAATAGACAATTGATCCATTGCTTTTGTAAATAATTTTGTATGAATAACTCATCAGACTTTATATAATTCTCTCTGATTACAGGGTGCCTATTACGGTTTACATGTGGGATGATAAGTCAAATTCCCTTAAAATTATAGCAGAATATGGTCAAGAATATGGCAAGGAAAACCCCATCCGTGTTCTCTATCATGGTAGTGGACATTACGATGCAATGCGGAGTCCTTCAACTGGTTCACAATTAAAATTGTAAGACCTCTTGACTTTTGCCTCATTTTTTCTGTCTATAATCGAATTCTGACTCTATTAAGTTGAACTGTTGAAGTAGATTATTTCTAGCCTTATTTTCTTCCTTTTGTTATCGTCCTGTCCAAGAAACTTGTTCCCCTTCTCTGGTAGTTTTTCGTATAGTTGACCTCCCAGTTCCTTTTTTTGCTTGTTATCTGCATTTTTTTTTGGGGGGGGGGATTCTTTGTAAAACCTGTCATTTCATAAATCGTACAACTTTTTATAATCAATTTATCCGAATACAAATTTATCGCAATCACGAACACACAAACGCACAAGCTCACTCTGTTATTTGAGCACCAAAGATTTGTAAAGCCAACAGACATAATAGGGCCGCCAAACTTTTCAAAACCTAGCAAGGTCAAAACTTCCAAATTATGCTAATAGCCACGAACCGAGTTTTCAGCCCCAATCCAGCCCATTTATGGATGGCGTTTAGATATTTCCGCTAAATAAATACAAAATTCCTCTTTTAGCCTTGTAAATTGCTCAATTATTTAAAGTTTGGTGGCCGAAATGAAAGGGTATAATAGGAATCTTGGCCCCTTTTAGGGAAAGAAAAAGTTAACTGGGTAGACTGGGTTTGGGTCCATAAACTCAGTTTAGTGGCCTATTTGCATAATCTGATAGTTTGTTAAGTCAGTTCAATGTTCTATTTGCATAATTTGATAGTTGGGTGGTTGCGTTGTTAAGTTGTTGAAAGGTGCCCATGTTATGTTTGCCATGTGTAAAGCTTTTGTAATGATTTTAAGATGCAAAAGGGTAGGAATAGATCCTCTTACAAAATTGTTGTTTTGGTATTGGCAGGTATAAGAAAACATGAAGGATCTCTACACCAGATTTAACAAATTTTCTTTCTGCCAAAATCATTGTATAAATATTTGTCATAAAAATCTGTATCATCATAAAGCAAGATGTAGAACCTGTCAGAATCGATCCAACAATTGCGCCTATATATGCGTTTCTTTTTAGTTGATGTTTGTATGATAGAAAGTCGAATGAAAGAACATAGGTTACACGGAGAGTGTAAATCATTTGTTGGGTTTTTTTTTTCTTCCATCTAGTTTGGTTCCTGATACACCTCCAAAGTCGTGAATTGGGTTAGATTGGGACCAAAATCCATTAACTTCATGCAGCAGCCTCGCCAGTCCATGAACGAAAGTTTGGCTTGTAAATTCTAATTCTGCATTAGCTGAATTCCGTTATCTCAAGGAGACTTAATTGCTACCAACGGGCTCTAGTACTTCTCACTTCTCCTAACAGAGAGGTTGGGTTTTCAAGTCTCATTATAGACGTCCTAGACTTTACAACTTTTAATAGAAAGTTCGAGTGTTCAAGTTTTTTCAAAGGTAACGTTGTTGTTCAATTCTTACCTAAAGGCCCATTTAGTTACTCGCTTATCTTAACGGAGAGGTCGAGTGTTCAACCCCTACTAAAGGTACCCTGATACATCACTACTCTCAACCAAGAGATCGGGTGTTCAAAGCCTCACTAGAGGCATCATTTGTTCTAACCACACCAAAAGTATCATATATCTATAATTAGTCTTTCGATTAAAATAATAAAAATAAGAATTGTGGTAAGGTCTTGTCCTTTCAACTTTTAAAAAGACTTAATTGCTCCTAGGTTTTCGATCAAGAAATATAATTATAGGGGTTGATGTCACCTAAATGTACTTTGGAAAAATGGCTAATAAAAACTTAGGGTGAAATTCGGTTT
>CM028377.1:154624800-154818310 GCA_013146195.2 Codonopsis lanceolata | reverse complement strand
AACCCACCTGACTAAAGCTGAGCGTCTAGAATCTACCGAGAAAACCATGAACATGAAGAACACGAGGCTGAAACGGAGCTTTCAAAAAGCAGAGAGAAATTCGCAGGAGAAACTTTTGTTGAAGTCAATTTGCGGAAAATTTGAAATGTTGAAGTGATCGAGAATGGCCAGGAGCGAGTTTCTTGTTAGAAAAGAGAGAATCGCTTGATGAGGAAAGTAATAGCAAAAGCAAGGCGGAGAAGTGGAGGTTAGAAAGCGATAAAAAGAAAAAGGGTTAGGGTTTACCCACTTTTATAGGCGAAATTTTTGGAAAGAAGGCGCCCAATCACGCGCCCAATTTCAAAGAGGCGGCAAGCACCCGATCAAGCCCGCCATTAATGCTGCCTCGAGCTCATCATGACTAAACTCAATGGCCGGAACATGGAGAAAGTCTTCCGATCTCCTGTTAGCCGAGATCTTGCTTCACCAATAAAGGCGACTCCCTTCTTCGCAACAATAAAATCATCTGAGTGTATTGCTCCCTGCTTGCCGAGCATAAATACTACCGAGCAGGGGGGAATATGATGAGCTCGGCCCAAACTTTGGTCACGAGCCAACAAGGCTCACACGTGGTGATCACATGTGATGGCCGAGGGAAAAGTACACGGCGGGATAGCAGGTGAGATGATTATCGTACATCTATCCCGGCGGGAATTTCTCTCAAGCAGAAGAGAACAAAATTTGCGATTGAGCTCGGTATTAATTCGAGATAACCTCGATCAGAGATTTTTAGCCATGATTCGCTAGCGACCGCGTTGTAGTCATCTCATGGTGATCGCTTAACTTGGGATCTTACTCTAGAAGAGGCTATATATACTTCATAAAGTCTCATTTGAATGGTGTTTACGCACTATTCTACACACGAAACCCCGTGATTTTGCTTTCAACTCAACTCAATACTTACTCACACCTTGAGGGTTTTGAGCCCCGCCTTGCATTCCATCTAAGGTTTTTCCTCTGAATTTAAGGGGTTTTAGGAGTTCTCACATTCGATTAAGCTGGCTCGGATATCCTACAAACCGCAGGGACCGCCCAAGACCGTTATTGCGCAAAGATCGGGAACAAAGGCGAAAGATTGAGAATAAGAAGACTTACAACGAAAGAGAAGGAAAAAGAAGGTGGAGGACATGATGCATTACTATTTAGCATCGCGATGCAAAACCAAGGTTCTAAAAATCGTTAGGCGGCCGCTGGGCGGCACACTAGCGCCTAGCGTCTAGGTGACTAGTCGGGGTGTAATCGGGGCCTAGACGGGGCCTAGAATTAAAACATAATTACCATTTTTTTGATAATTTACATCAAAGATCAAACACATTGAATACAAATTTAATTTTTTTATGTTTGTCATTTTATCAAACACTTGTCTATATTTGTAAAATGAACAAAAATATACAAACCTACCATTAATTTCAATTCTCAACAGCCCCAAAGCAATAAATAAGTCAAGTTTATAACTAAAAATAAAAAAGATATTACTCTAGTTTTCCCCCCCATTACCTCCCTCTCTGCCTCACCATTACCACTCCCCCTCTTCCAGTTCGCCCCCTCTTCCTTCTCCGATCACCGCATACCACAAAATCAAAGCTACAAAAATAAATTAAGGTCGGCGAGTGGTCGATTAGGCGGCGACTAAGAAAGTCGCGGCGGTAGAGAGGGGCCTAGCGCCTAGGCGGGGTCTAGGCGGAGCTAGGCGGGGAGTTTTAGAACACTGTGCAAAACATGTGATGCGTGATGCAAAATTGGATGAGAGTTTAAATTGATGCACGCAATAGAAAAATTGATGTATTGCAGGGTAAAACTAGATCTTTGTGCCCGTGCTATGGCACGATAACAATACATCTGATTTTATCAATTAAAACGTCAATGTCTAAATAGAAGATGCAATTTTTTTTAAAAAAATGGTAATTGAGGGGCGCTATTCGAACTCGACCCATAGTTGAGGGGGGTTATTTGTAAGGAGTTTGATATAACTGACCTATGAACGTTTGATTGTGCGGCGGAATCCACCCACATGGCTAGATAGTCTCAGTCAATGAATTGAGCTCTATTGTGAGATTATATTAATGTAAGGTTGATGTTTTGTAAGGGGTAATGGTTTAGAAGATTAATTTCAGGGTGTGTCTGCTCATAATATTAATTGTAGGGGTGACTTTATAACAGGGTGAGAGAAAATAATGAGTTAAAACTGGATAACTACTCTCATACATGTGAATGTGAGAGTGAATCCCAATCATTAATTTTTTATAGATAATTTAATCTCAACCTCTAAATAGCTTTAATCAATTGCACATGTGTGAGAATGATCTCTATTGTAATATAAATTAGATTCAGAAATTAAACTGATGCATCGCGGTGCAAAAATTGATGCAGCACGGTGCATTTGAGTAAATGATTTGTAATGCGTCTCAGACTCATTAAGTGTATCGTTGTCTTTTCATCCTCAAAAGTTAACTTTTTCCAATTTAAAAAACAATGAACCACGGCGATTGAAACTTTTGAAAAAGAAACCGGCTCGCAATTATTACAATTTTTAATCAATATTTATATTAAAATTAATTACATTTTGTTGGAGTTAAACTAAACATGAGGAATATTTTTGTATTTATTTTAAAATTTTAAAATTAATTACATTTTTTGCGAAGTCTCAGGATTTGGACCGTTTGTATCCCTCGAACGGCAATCTCAAGTTATTCATGAGAGAATATTGCAAAAAAGAAAAGAAAAGGTTGGACATCTCTCAGTAATGGTAGGAGTCTGTTTGTGTGGCATTCTCTACTACAGACTGCAGTATAACCACACGTTGATGGGGATCCAATTCGATTCTCATTTCACCATCCCACTATAAACCCCATCTTTAAGAAAAAATCTTTCTTCAAACTCAATGGTCCTCATTCTCAGGTAAATTCTACTTCCAGATTTAAACTGGCCTTGCTTTGGTTTGATTATCACAGTGTAATTTCTATATAATGTTAAAACCTGGAATTTCTATCGGTAACAATCTCCGTGTCATTAGTATGTCTTGTTTTGTTTCTTTCTTTCTTAGTAGTTAGTGCCACTGTTTGTTGGATTATGTTAGTGTGTGTGTGTGTGTGTGTGTGTGTGTTGGTGTGTATATTGGGGGGTGTATGTGCCTGTTTTGCGCAGTGTGTGTTTGTGTGTGCTTATGTGCTTCTCTGTGTAATTTGGGGTTCATTTTTCTGGGGACTGAATTTCGTGAGGTAGAATGATGCTTTTCTTCATCTGTACACTGTTTGTTAGGAGTTTTGATTCTTTTCTTTCCTTTTATGCAATATTTTGCTTCATAAAAGTGGGAATTTTGTAAAATTGATGGTTAAATTTGTTATCCCCTTGGAGATAGGGATTCAAATGGAATTGGGCTTAGGTTTGTTTCCCTTTTGCTCTGCATCAGTGCATCCCTTTCCCCTGCCATCTCCCATGTTATTTGAATTGCTCGTATATTAGGTTTTAATCTAGATTTATGTTTAGAGATCTTATGTTTTTTGGTTTTAGATTTTACCAGAAGCTGATTGATTTCCTACTTTATTTTTGTTATTCTTATCTATTTTTCCACTTAAATAATTTGGTTTAATATCGCGGAAAATGATGAAACCACTGGTGTTGTTCGTGTATTTCCTGAATTATTGAAGGAAGACTATCAGGAAAAAGAGAATAACATATTGAAGGAAAGATGTTATGCTGCAATTTGAAAATTTTGAACTTCTGAATTAAGGTTATATGCATTTCAAATCTTGGATCCGAATTTAAACAGTGAAGTGTGGAGAGCAATAATATTGTTGAATCCGTGCGTATTAGAAACAAACCTTTCCTTTCCACTTGTCCTACTTTCATTGTAGTGCATGTGATATTTGCTTTGGAAATGCTTTTAAACAGGCATACCTGGAGATGGAAGATGCTTGTTTCGTTCGGTGGTTCATTGTGCCTGTTTGAGAGCTGGAAAGCCATCTCCCACAGAGAGCCTGGAAAAGGAACTTGCTGATGAGCTCAGAAACAAAGTAATCTACAAACTCGTAGTATTTTTCTTGATATGCTTCGTTGATATATTATTTTAAGTGATTTTCCTCCAGTGTTTTGTTATTTGTGATTTGTGAAAATCTAAATTGTTAGTCCTAATTGATAAATTTAAACATTGACAGGTTACAGGTGAACTCATCAAGAGGCGCGCAGACACTGAATGGTAAGATTACTTTAGTGATCCTGGTTTTTTATTAACATGAAGCATCTTCTACGAATCATTTTTATCAGTCACTCAGGGATGAATGTATCTTCATCAAAACTCTAGAGTTTCTCTATTAAAAGTTCAATGCATTGCAGGTTCCTTGAAGGTGATTTTGACACATATGTATCAGACATGCAACAGCCCCATGTCTGGGGAGGTGAACCTGAGCTACTCATGTCCTCACATGTTCTTCAGTATGTTCCCTTCCTTCTTGCCTTCAACTTTCGGTCCCAACTAAAAGGATGAGACTAACTCGAGCTCGGCTTGATTAGGGCTCGTGTTGGGTTCTTGTCAAGCTCAAACATGATTTTCGGCTTGAGATAAAATAAGTCAGCTCAGTTTGAGTTTAATAAGCTTGGTATCACAAAATATATTCACTATGTATATTCTAGTACATTGTTGACTTTGGCTCGAGTAAAGCTTGAGTTTGGCTTGTTTTGCTTAGTAATGGAGTCGAGCTTGAACATAAGTTCCCTGGCTCTAATTTACTTGAGCTTGATTAAAAACAAAAGTACTGAGCTTGAACACTCAAGCTAAGACGTTCCGCTTGGCTACAGTGCCATCTGTAGTTATAAAACACATGCATCAGTTCATTTTTACCAACACAAGTCAAGTAGCATGGTGTTTTCTTCCTCCAAGTGGACCAAGTCTCATGTTGTCAGAACTTACTATGAAGTCTTAATATGGAATTCTGGTTGTTTTTGATAGCATCAGCCTCAACTAGACGGGATGGTAGAATCTCAAATGAATTAAATAGACAATTGGTCCATTGATTTTGTAAATAATTTTGTATGAATAACTCATCAGACTTGATATAATTCTCTCTGATTACAGGGTGCCTATTACGGTTTACATGTGGGATGATAAGTCAAATTCCCTTAAAATTATAGCAGAATATGGTCAAGAATACGGCAAGGAAAACCCCATCCGTGTTCTCTATCATGGTAGTGGACATTACGATGCAATGCGGAGTCCTTCAACTGGTTCACAATTAAAATTGTAAGACCTCTTGACTCTTGCCTCATTTTTTCTGTCTATAATCGAATTCTGACTCTATTAAGTTGAACTGTTGAAGTAGATTATTTCTAGCTTTATTTTCTTCCTTTCGTTATCGTCCTGTCCAAGAAACTTGTTCCCCTTCTCTGGTAGTTTTTCATATAGTTGACCCCCCAGTTCCTTTTTTTGCTTGTTATCTGCATTTTTTTGGGGGGGGGGGATTCTTTGTAAAACCTGTCATTTCATAAATCGTACAACTTTTTATAATCAATTTATCCGACTACAAATTTATCGCAATCACGAACACACAAACGCACAAGCTCACTCTGTTATTTGAGCACCAAGGATTTGTAAAGCCAACAGACATAATAGGGCCGCCAAACTTTTCAAAAGCTTGCAAGGTCAAAACTTCCAAATTATGCTAATAGCCACGAACTGAGTTTTCAGCCCCAATCCAGCCCATTTATGGATGGCGTTTAGATATTTCCGCTAAATAAATACAAAATTCCTCTTTTAGCCTTGTAAATTGCTCAATTATTTAAAGTTTGGTGGCCGAAATGAAAGGGTATAATAGGAATCTTGGCCCCTTTTAGGAAAAAGAAAAAGTTAAACTGGGTAGACTGGGTTTGGGTCCATAAACTCAGTTTAGTGGCCTATTTGCATAATCTGATAGTTTGTTAAGTCAGTTCAATGTTCAATTTGCATAATTTGATAGTTGGGTGGTTGCGTTTTAAGTTGTTGAAGTTGGGTGGCCCGAATATGTTATGCTTGCCATATGTAAAGCTTTTGTAATGATTTTAAGATGCAAAAGGGTAGGAATAGATCCTCTTACAAAATTGTTGTTTTGGTATTGGCAGGTATAAGAAAACATGAAGGATCTCTACACCAGATTTAACAAATTTTCTTCTGTCAAAATCATTGTATAAATGTTTGTCATAAAAATCTGTATCATCATAAAGTGAAATGTAGAACCTGTCAGAATCGATCCAACAATTGCGCCTATATATGCGTTTCTTTTTAGTTGATGTTTGTATGATAGAAAGTGGAATGAAAGAACATAGGTTACACGGAGAGTGTAAATCATTTGTTGGGTTTTTTTTTTTCTTCCATCTAGTTTAGTTCCTGATACACCTCCAAGCACAGTCGTGAATTGGGTTAGATTGGGACCGCCAGTCCATGAACAAAAAGTTTGGCTTGTAAATTCTAATTCTGCATTAGCTGAATTCCGTTATCTCAAGGAGACTTAATTGTTACTCAACTGGTACTGCTCACTTCTCCTAACAAAGAGGTTGAGTTTTCAAGTCCTATTAGAGATGTCCTAGACTTTACAACTTTTAATAGAAAGTTCGAGTGTTCAAGTTTTTTCAAAGACAGCGTTGTTGTTCAATCCTTACCTAAAGGCCAATTTAGTTGCTCGTTTATTTTAACGGAGAGGTCAAGTGTTTAACCCCTACTAAAGGTACTCTGGTCTCTGGTACATCACTATTCTCAACCAAGAGATCGGGTGTTCAAAGCCTCACCAGATGCATCATTTGTTCTAACCACACCAAAAGCATCATATATCTATAATTGTAGTCTTTCAAGATATTAAAATAATAAAAAAATAAGAATTGTGGTAAGGTCTATGTCATTTTCAACTTTAAAAAAAAGACTTAATTGCTCCTAGGTTTTCGATCAAGAAATATAATTATAGGGGTTGATGTCTACCTAAATGTACTTTGGAAAAATGGCTAATAAAAACTTAGGGTGAAATTCGGTCAAGAAATATAATTATAAGTTTTTAACCGCTTAGATCTCCTATGTTTTTTTTTTTAAGTTGGAAAAAAACACTTTTAGAAGTGAAGAAATTCGATATCCTTTAATAAACCTAAGATGTGGATCACTTATTTAGTGTGCATCACACTACATCGATATTAATTATCTAATTTAGTTTTTCATTGCGCTACATCAATTTATGCATTGTAATACATCAAATTTAATTACCTAATCTAATTTATGTTTCGTGATACAACAAGTCAAGCAATCAATTGATGCATTGCGTTACAAATATTGATGCATATACAAATTATAATGAGTCAGACTTTCATGTCCCTTATTCCCTAAACTCAATCAACAAAATTGAGGCATCTTTCTTGTATCATAAATCTCAATCGATGCATCACGATTGACAAATGATGCTGTGTGTTTCAAAATTGATGCATCCAGATTGAAAATGAGTATCCAACAACGAGCAATTTTCTATGCGAACATTTCATCGAACAATTTACATTCATAGCAACAGGGAAACTGAATCTATTTTGAATCAAACTCACAAACACAATAAACAAGGAAACATGTGAAACTGAAGATCAACATATGAATAGGAAAGAGAGTAGAAAGTTAGCGTGTGGATTAATTGAATTTAAGGTGAAACATACAAGTGTTTTTCTTCATCACCCTACCTCTCCATCCTCCTTACTCTTCATCCATGTGGAATTCCAGATGTTCTTTTTTCTTTTTTTCTTTTTTTCATTTTAGGAATAATTTCGCAAAAATGAACTTTAGGGATGAAGGGTAAGGAGAGTCAGGGAGTAAATCTCTATTAAGTTGTCTGTCTCTAAAACCCCGATCTCCCTTCATCTGTTCTTAGTCTACCCATATTTGACCACCCTCACTGACCCTCCCAACTGCCACTCTGCAATTGCCGTTAGTGTCAATCCTCCCTAGGCTCCCACACTAGCCACTTGTATCGATGAGTAATTACTATTAGTTAAAAACTCACTACGAAATATGGGTGACAACTATATGGATTATGGAGATAGATTTTTACAGGGTACTCGATGTCGAACCCTTTCTTCATAATTGATTCTCTCTATAGGGTTCTTATTCGTTCTTTTTAGTTTAAGAAATTATATTTTTAGAAAATGATTTTGTATGCACTCAAATTCGGGATTAAGATATTCTTGAGGTTTTTTGTTTATATAATTTTGAATGGATTGGCACAAAGAGTTTTTTATTTTCGTTTTAGATCTGAGTTTAATCTGGATTTGTCATTGTCATCTGCATTTTTTTGATTTTTTGATCTGATGATGATGAAGTTGACCACCGTGAAAGTTGATGACGAAGAAGATGAGAGCAAAATAGGTATTTAACATAACTTAATGATTAAACTTAACGTCCATCTAAAAATTGGGTTAACACAAGATAAATTTGGAATAGTGGTCGCATCAAACATTTTAACGTATCAGTGACCTAATTGCAATTTTTAGAAAAGCACAGTGACCAAAATATGTGTTTTACCTAATAATTATAATTCATTATGTCTTATATACGTTTGATAAGAGAATTCATAGACCAAAAATAATATAAAATAGATCAACCACGAAAATCAAACTAAAATCTAAATTGATTGTTGAAACTTTTAACATTAGAGTAGGAACAACGACATGTCTTAGGGGTATCTTATCCAAATTTTGAGATACAACAGTGCATTGTCAAAAAATCTAATCCAAATTTTATTTGATTTCGTTTGATTTGTATTAATTTATGATACAAATCAAACCAAAATCATCCACCACTTTTTGATTTTCACCCTTTTTTTTCGTATTTTTGCAATTAAAAAAATATTTTTATATTTTTTATAAGAAAACTATTACATTTTTTTATTTATAAATAGAGACTTGATTTACTTCATTTGGACACCAAACCAATTTTCAAGATAAAGATGGTGGGGGTTTATAAAAGTGTTGGAGTTTGTGCTACTATTGGAAGAGTTTTTTGGTTTTGAATCAAATAAGTATCAAATAAATTAATTTATTGATTTTTTTAATAAATTGTGTTTGATTTGATGTTCTTGTTCTTATATTATATATAAATATACATAAGTACTTAATACAACACCTATTAAATATTTAATATGTCATTTTTTAAAAAAAAAAGTGGAGCAAATTGCCCTTTGCCCTATGCATAATTAAATGAAAAGAAAAAAATAAATGGGTATATGGACCTGGGGTTGGGTTGGGCAGAGGGACTGGGGGGTGGGCAGTAGGTTGTGGCAGTCGGCGGCAGTGTTTAAACAATTTTTTTGTTTTATTTTTGTTTATATATATATATATATATATATATATATATATATGTGTGTGTGTGTGTGTGTGTGTGTGTGACTAAGGGTAATATAGTAATTTTATAATTAAAAGTATTGTATTAAGTATTTCATAGGTGTTGTATTAAGCATTCTCATATTATATATGTATATATAATAAATATAATGCATTATGTCTTATATACGTTTGATTAGATAATTCATATATATGTGTGTATGTATAAAGTTTTGGGGCCACAATGGTCATCGCCCTCGGAAATGTCTTAGGGCGGGGTGGGGTCTCCTTCGTCCGTCCTCAAAAAATTGTTATTTTTGATTCTTTGTACAAATTAAGAAAACAAATAATTAGTTTTATTATAAATTTTTTGATAGATAAATTTATTCACTTGGCACGAAGATGTCTTATAAATATTAAGAAAATACTTATTTTCCAAAAATAATCATGTGAAAGTACGATTATAAGTTAAACTAGATATTTATTTATGTTCCTATAATACGGTGTCGATATATCTGATTTCGTCAATTGAAATGACAGTACATAAATAAAAGTGCGATTGAAAAAAATGTTACAGCTGATTGGTACATTGCTTCAAGTGATAGTTAAAGGATTAATGTTTTATAAGGGGTGACTGTTCAGAAGATTAATCGCAGGGTGCGACTTTGTAATGTGAAGATAAAACATAGGGTGGAGAAAAAATTGGTAATTGCTCATTATATTAATTGTATGAGGTGATTTATAATAAAGAAAGAAAAAATAGTGAGTTAAAAATAAATAATTATTCACGTATGTGAATGTGAGGGTGAATTTCAACCAACCGTTAATTTTTAAACATAATTTAATCTCAATCTTTGAATAGCCTTAGTCAATTGCATAGCTGTTTCATAATATAGACTAGATCTGCCCGTGCCTATGGTACGGTACCAGTATATCTGATTTCATTAATTGAAATGACAATACATAAATTGAAGGTGCGATTGAAAAAAATGTTACAGTTGATGGGTACATTGCTTCAAGTGATAGTTGAAGGATTGATGTTTTATAAGATGTGATTGTTCAGAAGATTAATTGCAGGGTGTGACTTTGTAATGTGAAGATAAAACATAGGACGGAAAAAAATTTGGTAATTGCTCATTATATTAATTGTATGGGATGCTATGTAATAAAGAAAAAAAAATGGAGTTAAAAAAGAATTACTACTTACGCATGTGAATGTGGGGGTGAATCTCAACCAATCGTTAATTTTTTAAAGATAATTTAATCTCAATCTCTGAATAGCGTTAGTAATTTGCCTAGTTGTTTCATAATATAGACTAGATCTGTCCGTGCCTATGGCAATGTGCAGATATATATGATTTCGTCAATTGAAATGACAATGTCTAAATAGAAGGTGCGATTTAAAAAAATGTTATAGTTGAGAGGTACATTGCTTCAAGTGATAGTTGAGAGATTCATGTATTGTAAGGGGAGACTGTTCAGAAGATTAATCGCAAAGTGTGACTTTATAATGTGAAGATAAAACATAGGGAGAAAAAAAAAACGTAACTGTTCATAATATTAATTGTAGTGAATGACTTGTAATAGAGAAAAAAAAATAAGAAGTTAAAAATTGATAACTAACTACACATGTGAATGAAATGGTGAATCTCAACCGTTAATTTTTTAAGATAATTTAATCTTAACCTCTGAATAGCTCTAATTAATTACGTAGCTGTTTTATAATATAGACTGGTATACGTGCCCGTGCCATATGCACGGTGTCGATATGACATCAGTTTAATGAATGATTAAGATAAACAAAACTCATAACTGATGGGATAATTCAAACAAAATCCACAACTAAAAGTTTTATATGTAATTGTAGAGTGGTAATTCAAACATAACTCATAACTGAAGGGTTCATTTATAACTTATTTACGAATCAATCTGGATTAGCACAATTTGATCAGGGTCACCAGTTACATCCTTTAATGGTAAAATAATAAATATAGTTTTATTTTTAAAAGACTAGAAAATTAATAATTTTCTTAGAGCAAGTGCAATGGTAGAGGTCAAAACCAAATTTTGATACCTATATAAAAGTATTAAGTTGTCCAATGGTTAAAGCAAAAGGTATCAAAATTATGTATGATATTAGGGAAGATACCAAATTTGATACCTCCCTTAGTACTTCACCTGATTTTATTACCCTTCATTTTGTTACATATGGTTAGAGATGATCATTTAATACCTATGAATAATAACTAATAGGTGTCAAAATTTAATTTTGATACCTATAAACAAGTCCTATCATTGGACTTGCCCTTAAGACTATGAAAAAAAAAAAAAAAAATTACTCGGTAATATTTTTCTTGGAACGGATAGAGATGAAATATGATTCGCCCGACGCGGTATTGGTCGCCACTGTTGTGCATAATGCTAATGCATATTGGCGTATGTGCCGTATACAATCTCTCCACCTCCACGCCCATAGTTTTTAGTTTTTGCCCACCAACTTCATTCCCTTCTCAAATCAATCTTTCCACCTTCATGAGTCATGCCCATGTTTTTGCTTTCCCCCTATCAACTCTTTACTGTCTTCTTACATTATTCACTTATTTTATCTTCTCCATCTTTCCTAATTCATTCCCACTGTATATATATTTGAGCAAATCAAAACTTTGGAAATAGTAGAGAAAACTGACAATTATACGCGAGCGTTCAAGACTCAAGTCAAGTCAAGTCTCAATGGCGACAACTGAGAAATCGGTGATGGTCGTTGGAATTGACGACAGCGAACACAGCTTTTACGCTCTCGAATGGACTCTCGATCACCTTCTCACTCCCTCTGCACCAAACTCCCCTTTTAAGCTCGTCATCGTTCACTCCAAACCTTCTGCTGTTTCCGCCGTCGGCTTCGTCGGTCCCGGTCCTGGTACCACTTCCATTCTATTCTTTCGTTACACTTTTCTAATCTGAAATGAGAATTTAGCCTCAGTTTGGAGTAATAAAAAAGTAATCTGTTCAAATTAATTTTATTTTATATAATTTATAATTTAAAGGACGGGGCAGTATCATGTAAGGAGACTATTTCTATTTCTTAACGAGATTAGACCTGTCCTGTCCTGATTTTTCGGGCACCAACCTGCAGGTGCTACTGATATTTTGCAATACGTGGAGTTGGATTTGAAGAAGATTGCTGCTAGAGTCATTGGAAGAGCCAAGGAGATTTGTACTACTAAATTGGTAAAATCTTCAACATCAGTCTTATAAAATCACTGAATTTGAATTGTTATATGTTAATTTCTTTGTATGTGTTTCTGCTTGAGGTCCTCCTTTCATTAGTTCATATCTATATGGAAACAGTGCAGGTATGAGTAAATGGAATTATAAGTAAATGGGAATAAAGGCTTTAAGAAATGTTGTTGTGCTCTTTGGTATGCAACAATTGCAATTTCTCTTGCTATTTGAATAGGAGCAGGTCTCTTGTACCACCTTCTTACAGTTACGGTTACGGATCCTAATTCGTAAAGCTCATCCTACAAACAAACAGTCGGGAGATGTGTCCATCTGACAGAAAATACAAGTAAGACGGTCTCTCCCAAGTTTTTGCCAGTGAAAAGAGATTTGTATTAAGATGGAATCGAATAGAAAGACCATTTATCGCCTAGCGAATGAGCACTAGGGGCTCTGTTATATATGTTAATGCGAGGTATGAAGCATATATATGTACTTGCTTGCAGAAGAAATATGTATATATATATATACATATATGCATGCTTGTTGTGTATATTTATGTCTTCAAATCAGACACGAAGAAACACAGTTATCATCAACTGAACAAAATAAATTAATATAGAGTTTTAAAAGAATCTGCTGTGGTCAGCGACTGGTTAGCAGCTTTACATCTCAAACGGTTCACGGGAGGTTTGGACACCTAAAGTCTGTTCATTAGGAGTACTAGTTAAATATTCACATGTTTGGCAAGGTATTTCCATCAACAATGCTCAATTTGTAAGCATCTGGAACTGTTATTGCTTTATACTTGTGTGTTTTTCATCAGTAGATGAATCAAACAACTTACTCATTAGGTTCTACAGACGTGACATTTAGGCATCTGTGGCATCAGTTAAAATGATTGTGGAAGGAATATAGATTGAGGACTTTCGATGATCCCATAGGTTCAGCATTGCTTGCATTCCCGTTTTATGCAGGTGCACGATGTGATTCTGGAAGTTGTGGAAGGTGATGCTAGGAATGTTCTATGTGAGGCTGTAGAAAAGCATCATGCCACTATGTTGGTTGTTGGGAGTCACGGTTATGGGGTGATTAAAAGGTAATATTCCTTCCTTTGCCGCTGCCCGTGTATTGAAGAGTAATTGTTAAACTAACCTAGTTTTCTAAGAATTATCCCAGCATTGGAGTTTGCTAAGTATACTATGCGATGCTCACGGCAATACTGTCCCTGAAATTAATCTTTTGTAGGGCTGTTTTGGGAAGTGTAAGTGACTATTGTGCCCATCATGCTCACTGCACTGTGATGATAGTGAAGAAGCCTAAGATCAAACCGGATCCACCTCTCATTAGTTTTCCACCAAGTAGACTTTTATACGTACCTTCAAATATTCTAAGCAATCTACAGTCTACACCAGTTTGGTCTGGTATTTTGTTTTTTAAAATTTCCTTAACATGAGTTGAGTTGTAAAATTAAGCAAGGAAAATATGTATGTGTGTGTACAAATTTGATGTTCTAGTTTTGTGTACATGAACGTCTCAACTCTCTCAAGTACCAGTCTGTTACCTTTTAAGTTTTAGGTTTGTTATCTAATCACGAATTCATTCTCTCGATAGATAGTGTCATAGTGGATTTAAATGGAGATCAGCCTTTCATTCATACCCAACCAAAAACCCAAGATCACACTCCAAACTTCCATCTCCACTGCGCACCAGTCAAACCTTCAATTTTTCCATCTCCAAACTTCAAACCACAAGTTAGGGCAATGGCTTCATCATCCACAACTCAATTGCAATGTTCCAGCTCCATTGAAGACCTCACGAACCAACTGATAGAAACTTGACAAGCTCTTCTATGGATGTGCAAATTACAATGTCTTTGATGACTTCAACCCTATTTGTCTACTCTTTCACTTCACTGATGTTCAACACATAAATGAGGAGCTCTGTATGACAAAGAAAAGTGATCCATTGGGTTTGGACCCTTTGCCTGTTCATTTAACCAAGTTTGGGTAGTTTGGACAGTTTCAAACAAAATCAGACGGCAATCCTTCTGTCAAGTGTCAACTCAGTACTTATTCCTTTGTCATCGTAACGGAAACGGGGAATCTAAACACGAAATGGAAAATTAAGGACCAAAGTAATTTATTTTAAATTAAAAGTAATTTAATTTAATTTTAATCTTACTTTTCTATGCAACCTTTGGCTGTCAACCTTTGGTCTTAATTTATGAAAATCTTGTAATTGTTTTCATATTGTATTTATTCACGATTCGTCCTAGATTTTTTTATATTATTCAATTGACTAAAGACAAATAGAAATATGGCTGATAATTTCAACCCAATCGCCAACCCTAAATAGAAATGCGAAAGGTTTTTCTATTATTTTATCCATTTAATGATAATGACAATATCTAGTATCAAAAACAATGTTGTCTTTTTTGAAAAGTTCATTTTACAGGAACTTTTCAAATGGTGCACCTCTCTTTATATATAGGGCAAGCATTACCCTTATATATATACTTCATTTTCTTCCTCATTGGTTACACATGTACTTCATTTATTACCTATTTCAATTTGGGAGAATTGATGCAACATGATGCATTTGGGTAAGTGATTCATAGTGCGCCTCAAACTCATTAAGAATATCGTAATCTTTTTTAATATCAAAAAATGACTTATTTCTATTTTTTTAAGAAAAAATCTAAAGTACTGCAGTGATTGAAAACTTATCAAAGTGGACCGGTCCGAATTTACCCTCAAAAATTACAACGTCAAGAGTCAACAACAAATCATAGTATGTTCGTCTTGCTCACTCATGCGGTCTTCTATTGCTCTTTTTCTTATAGAATTCCAAAAAAAACTCTACAAAATTTTTTAAATGATAACCCCAAGTTAAAGTTCTATACAATCCTTTACATCTTGCTTCCAAAAGGCTGAAGCCAAAATTTAGAAACCCACCATACACAAGTGATCCATAGAGCGCCTCAGACTTATTAAGGGTATCGTAATCATTTAGAGAAAAATAAATTGAACTACATTTTGCAAATCTAGCATTTTATTCTACCTAATGATGTATATTTTCTTATTTATTTAAACTACAATACAATTTATTTGAACTACAATACAATAATTTATTTTCTTATTCATTCTACCTAATGATGTATATTTTCTTATTTATTTGAACTACAATACAATAAATTATTGAATCCCCATTTTTATAACATGTAACAGTTTCAAAAAATAAAATCATATGTTGATACATAGATATTTTTTTTGGTTCATATAACATCGAATCAAATGAAATATACAAAAAGGTATCAAATCTATGTATATTTCTAAATATATTTTTCATATCGATGATTTAACATGTAATTCATTATTGTGTTCGTACGTGTGAGTTTTTGAGAGTGTGTGCATGTGTGTCTTATAGTCTTGATCCGCATTTCTTACATTTTCAAGGTGATTTATTGTAAATTACCAGACATTTTATTATAGTAATTTACAATAAATTACCTCGTAACTTGCAATATCTTGGGCAAATTCTCTCATATATCTTCATCATTTGTGCATGATGTAATAGGAGCAGACAAATATCAACATTACTTAAATCAACTTGAACCAATGTCCTTACGTATTCTGGGAGTTCGCCGGTACATGTATCTACCACCACTTTCTTTTCTTATCTCTTCGGGCCAATTAAAAGTATACTAGTCTTTGTGCCCGTGCCTACGGCACGGCGCGAGTAGGGGGGATGTCAATATTGGAACAGAGATTAAGATTGCAAGCCCTAGACTTGAAAATCAGTGCTTGTGCGTGGAAGGGGGAAAGGGCTCTGCCGGATGTTGAATCAAGAAAAGGGACATGAGAGAGTTAGGGAAGAGAGAGATGTTTGTGAAGTGAGAAAGGAGGGGAAAGAGCGGGGAAGTTGGAGATCGGTAGGGCGAAGTGGGGGAGTTGGAGAGGGGTTGCACAACTGCTCTTCGCACATGTGAAATCTAGACGAAATTGAGACCGTAGGATATCGGTAAATGAATTGATCTCAGTCGCTCTTTATCCCAAGTCAATTGCGAGCGTGTTTTCCAAGCTGAATTATAATATAGATTTAAGCAAATTTTGTTCGTTTTATATAAAAAAATTATATGATGACCAGTCATGGGACTATTTCCGAATGAGTTCAAATACATCTGAATGAAATAATTTGTTTGTTAATTATTTTTATTGTTTTGATATTGTATTTTTTTTATTAGTGATTTGATATTCTTTTGTAATAGTTATTTCTTTATTAGTGATTCGATGTTCTTTTGTACTCCCTACGTCCCTAAATTATCGTCCTAATTGACCTGGCGCACGGATTAAGAAAAAACAATTAACTTAATTATTTATATTGATTTAATGTGTAGTTTCCTTTTAAACCTATATGTATGTGACCCATAATTAAAGTAGGGTGAAAAAGTAAGGGTAAAGTGGTAAAAGTGATGTTCTAAAAAGGTAAGCATCAAACTGGACAATTATTTTATGACGGACAAAAATGGAAATGAGGACGATAATTTAGGGACGAGGGAGTAATAGTTAATGATTAATGATAGCAAAAAAGTTATTATTATAATGAAAATCTTGTAATTGTTTTCATATTGTATTGATTCACGATTCATCATTTTTTTATATTATTCAATTGACTAAAGATAAATAAAAATTTGAAAGATTTTTGAATTATTTTATCCACTTAATGATAATAACAATATTTAATATCAAAAATTGATATATTAATGGCTCTTGAACTAAACAAAAATGTTGTCATTTTTGAAAAGTTCATTTTGACGGAAACTTTTCAAATGATACACCTCTCTTTTTATATTTATATAGATAAATACATTATGTCTATTATACGTTTGATAAGAGAATTTATAGACCAAAATAAAATAAATAAAATTGATCATCGTGAATCAAACTCAAATTCTCTCACATCTCTGACGAGCGTCTTATGTACTGTGTAACTGATATTAATTGTTGAAACTTTTAACATTATATATATATATATATATATATATATAATATAAAATAAAGAAACTAGGTAATTGACTAGAGTTATTCAGAGATCATGATTTATTTATTTTTTACTATCATCCTACGACTGTTATTTATTTGAGTAACCTCCTCTTCTAGGTTTCCTTAGAATTAGGTTTGGATCCTCTTTTATACTCAAACCCTTTTTCCTACTATCATCCTACGACTGTCATTTATTTGGGTAACCTCCTCTTCTGGGTTTTCTTATACTGTTAGAATTAGGTTTGAATCCCCTTTTATACTCAAACCCTTTTTCCTTCCACCACCGTCTGTACCGTGGATTTTTTTACTTCCTCGGTCTCTCTTTTTCCAACCCTTGTTGTTATACCCTCTTTAAGTTCAGGTAATTAATTTTTTATTTTTATCAGCTTTTAAGCTTTTTTTTTCTGTGTTTTCTTCTCCCCTCCGATTTGTTAATAACTCAAGCTCTTAATTGATGTCCCCAGGTAGTAACGGATTTCTATTGTGGCTTTAAACAAATTTTTCCTTCCTCGGTCTCTCTCTTTCCAGCCCTTGCTGTTATAATCTCTTTAAGTTCAGGTAATTATTTTTTGATTTTCATCAGCTTTTAAGCTTTCTTTCTATGTTTTCTTCTCCTCTCTGATTTGTTAATAACCCAAGCTCTTAATTGATGTCCACAAGATCCTTTCGTCGCTCCTATGTTAATTCATATTTTGGTTTTAAAAATTCTTTTAGATCTCTATTAATTGGAACTCAACAGTGATAGATCATTTGCATGATTGTATTGATTTTGTTATAATTAAAACAATTCCATTATTTATGGGATTTGTTTTTCCTTCTCATAAGACTGTTTCCAAGATAAAACTCAAGCTAAATTTAGTCAGTATTGTATCCTAATCAAGAATTGCTTATGGAATTCAAAGAATAAATATTGCTTCGTAGGTGCACAAACTAGAACAAAGTAATACTTAAAAGATAATGGCTGATCATAAAAGTGAGTTGAAATGTACAAACTAAGTTGCCCAAATTGTAACGAATCAATGTAAGTACTACTTTTTTTAAGATATGCGTTAATAATTACATTTGATACAAATTTTACATTTACATAATTTCTATCTTACTCATTGTTTCAAATAGGTCCCTTCAACCCCACCCCCAACTCCACCTGCATCTCCGACACCCCCTCCACCTACATCTCAAGTTGTAGCAGGACATATACCCACAATATTGTATGATAATATGTGGGAGGATTGAAGTTTTGTAGATAAGACAGTAAGTTCTTTTTTTATATTTTAATTAAACGACTATAATGCATAAAATATGGTTAATTAATTGGTTTGAATTTTATTTGTATCATGTGTAGGTGGAAATAATAGACAAAGTTATTGCATCTCATGTTTCAAAATCAACTATTGTTGTGAAGCAAGAGCCCCAGAAGAAGACTGAGTTTTTGTTATTGAGAAAACAATAAAATGTTCTTTTTACATGTCTATTTTTTTATAAATTAAATTAAATGTCCAAGTAAAATGTTTTATTTTGTTAGGTATTTGGGTTTTATCTCATTTTCGTTGTGTAGTGTACATATATTCAACTCATATAAAATTCTAAATAAATATTAATTTATTACAACATTGTCTGCTCCATATATCGATCAAGTCTCAAACTAGAGCCGTGTCATAGGCACGGGCTCAGAATCTAGTATATATTATAAAAATAGGTAGGTAATTGATTAGAGCTATTCAAAGGTTGAGATTAAATTATCTTTAAAAATTTAACTGTTGAGATTCACCATCACATTGACACGTGTGTGTAGCTATTCATTTTTAACTCCCTATTTTTTTTCTTTCCCTATTACAAGTCATCCCTACAATTAATATTATGAGCAGTCACCCATTTTTCTTCTCCATATGTTTTATCTTCATATTAGAGAGTCACACCCTGCGATTAAATCAGATATTAGAAAGTCACACCATGCGATTAAACAGTCACCCCTTATAAAACATCAATCCCTCAACTATCACTTGAAACAATATACCCCCAACTGTAACATTTTTTTTTAAATCGCACATTCTATTTAGGCATTGTCATTTCAATGGACGAGATCATATATACTAGCACCGTGCGTGCCTTAGGCATGAGCATAAAGATCTACTCCCTCCGTCCCTAAATAATCGTCCTGGTTGATCCGGCGCACAGTTTAAGAAAAAACAATTGACTTGATTATTTATATTGGTTTAATGTGTAGTTTCCTTTAAAGTCCATGTGTATGTGACCCATAATTAAAGTAATGTGAAAAAGTAAGGGTAAAGTGGTGAAAGTGATGTTCTAAAAAGGTAAATTTCAAACTGGACAATTATTTTAGGACGGACGAAAAAGGAAAGGATGACGATAATTTAGGGAGGGAGGGAGTAGTATATAAGGCTGTATCTATAAATTTCGGGCCCTACGGGTCATAGCCCTTCCAGACATGTCTCAAGGTGGGGTCTGTTTCATCCGTTCTCAAAAGATTGTTATGTTTATTTCAACTTACAAATTAAGAAAAAATATATTTATATTATATTTTTTTGATAGATAAATTTAGCCCCTTGCTATGAGGATATTTGTAATTTTGTATTATAAATATTAAGAAAATACGTATTTTCAAAAAATACTCATGTGAAAATTGGATTATAAGTTAAATTAACGGTAAGATAATAAATATAATTTTATTTTTAAAAGACTAAAAAATTAGTAATTTTCTTAAGACCATTTGAAAAGATAAAGATAGTCGGTAATATTGTTGGGTGAAATTTTGGCTAGTCCCTTTTGCAAAGTTTGTAACTCCTCTAATCCTTTTTTTTTTCAACTGCAAAAGTTTATTTTAGAAATAAATGTTCTTATAATACACAAATTCATAAAACGCTGTAAATTTCTTCTTCTTCTCCCTCGTTCGCCCAAAAACTTTAAAAAGTATGAAGTGGAAAGGAAGTATAAAGTTGGGTAACAAGGAAGAACAGTAGTTAACTACATATTGTTTCTTCGTTACCCGAACTTTCCACTCTTTTACTAATTCATATATGATGCTTCTGTTATTCTTTTTCTTCTTTTTCTCCTTTCATTACTTATGTTTTGTGTTGTTATGCATGTAAACGATTCGATGAAATGCCTCAATAATGTTTTTTTTTCCCGTTGTTTGACACCTTTTTGAATATGGATACATCAATTTTGAATCATAATGCATTATTTGTGAATCGTGATAATCGATTTGGATTTGGGATGCATGAAGATGCATAGAAATTTGAATCATTTGTTGATTATATAGTGGAAATAAGATAGATGAATATCTGTCTTCGTAAAGATTTTTGCATCGTGAAGTAAAATTGGATTAGGTAAATAAAATATGATTAGATAATTAAAATTAATTTTTATATCGTGATGCATCAATTTTTGATTGTGATGCAAATAGGACTAGGTAAATAAAATTGAATTAGGTAATTAAATTGATGCATCACGATGTAAAATTAAATTAGGTAATTAAAATTGATTCAATTTAAATTGTTGAATCGCGATGCATTTCTGTAAAACGTCACAAACTCATTAAGGATATCAATATATTTTTGTACCAAAAGTGTGTTTTTCCTATTATAAAAAATAAGGACCGAAGCGATTGAAAATTTTGAAAAATGAGGTGACGGGCAATTATTCCAATATTTTTCTTGGAACGGATTACTGATAGAGTTGAAATATGATTCGCAAGGTAAAGATCCACTGTTGCGCGTAATGCATATTGCCGTATCCGATCTCTCCATCCTCCAGTTTTTAGTTTTTGCCCCAATCAACTATTTATTCTCTCCACCTTCACGCCCATAGTTTTTAGTTTTTGCCTCAATCAACTATTTAGTGTCTTCTACTGCTGTTAAAATGGGTTGGGTTCGTTGGATTAATATGTTTCATCACCTAAAAGAGATGTGTTAGGTTGGTATTTCTTAAACCTATCACTTTTTGGATTGGTTAGTCCTCGCTCCGCCAAATAACGGGTTAAAGTGGATTGAGTTGAGGGCCGTGTCCCACCCCACCAAATAACAGATTAAAGTGGGTCTTACAACCCATTTTACAGCTATGGTGTCTTCTTATATTACATATTTACATTATTCAATCTTATTTAATTTTTTAATGCTGCTTTGTGTACTTTATTATTTTAAATAATAAATATCTATATGCATATCAAAATCAACAATCTTCCAATCAGTTATCTTCTCCATCTTTCCTAATTAATAATTATTCTTTCTTTCCTTCATTCCCACACCCACTGTATCTATATATATATATATATATATATATATATATATATATACGGGAGCTCGCTCTCAAGTCTCAATGGCGACAACTGAGAAATCGGTGATGGTCGTTGGAATTGACGACAGCGAACACAGCTTCTACGCTCTCGAATGGACTGTCGATCACCTACTTACTCCCTCTGCACCAAACTCGCCTTTTAAGCTCGTCATCGTTCACTCCAAACCTTCTGCTGCTTCCACCGTCGCCTTCATCGGTACCGGTACCACTTCCACTTCCATTATATTCTCTCGTTACACTTTTTTCTAGTGATTAGTGAGATTAGTCCTGTCCTGATTTTTCGGCCACTAACCTGCAGGTGCTGTTGAAATTTTGAATCACGTGGAGTCGGATTTGAAGAAGATTGCCGCTAGAGTCATTGGAAGGGCCAAGGATATTTGTACTACTAAATTGGTAAAATCTTCAAAATCACTGAATTTTAATTCTTATATTGAAACAGTGCAGGTTTGAGTAAATTAAATTACAAGTAGATGGGAATAAATTAAGGCTTTAAGAAATTTTCTTGTGCTCTTTGGTATGCCACCATTGCAATTTCTTTTCTTCAAATTTTAATTGGAGTAGTTAGGTACTATCTTTCGGATGATAATTTGTAAACCTCAGCCTACCAACCAGGGCCGGTCCTCACATTTTGAGGGCCCTGTCTAAAATTTAGAATTAGGCCAATCAAAGACTCATAGTATCAGACATTACAATTTACATTGTAGCACCAAAATATTCATTATTCAACTTTACTAGTTTACTACAATACTACATTAGCAGATTAGCTATTTAGCCTATTTTCTCACCTCTAGTAACTACTTAACAGCTTAAGCTACCAAGAAAAAAAGGTTATCAATTGAATAATTGGCCAAATTGAGGTATCAGTGTATCACCCACCCTATCAGACTTACATTAATTCATTAAACCTCGGTTTCTCCATTGATTCACTAAACCTTGGTTTTCAATATATCAATCATTTAAATTTTAAATCACTGTAATTCTGTAAAATATACAAAGAGGGGGAAAGAAAATTTAAGAAACGGAGATGATTGCCTGAATGAAGTACTAAACAGCAAAAGAAATCAAGAATACTGCGAATCTGCTATCTTCGCTGCAAGCTTGCACCCCACAAAATTGCGAATTGTGAGTCTCGTACTCAGGCGATTGTATGAGCTGGAACTGTGAATTGCACAATTGCATGTCTCCTACTCTCCGGCAAACAAAATCGGGAACAAAATGGGAAAGAAAAGAACTTTCGATCGGACACGAACATAAATAAAAAATGGAGATCCTTTTCCTTTGATTTTCGAATAATAGAAGAAGACTAAGGGTTAAGGCAGTAAGGCTACTAGCTAGACTAAGGCCATTGATTTAGGGCTCGTTTGTTGTGGCCGATGGCTTATGACTTATGGCTGATAGCTTAAGCTGGTAGCTGAATGATTTTTGGCTGATTGCATGATAGACTGTTTGTTACAGCTGTTGAAAAGCTGCTTATGAGTCGTTATAATTATTTGTTAAAAAAAAAAAACTTGAAAATTAGTATTCATATTTTTATGTATATTTCATAAAAGGATGAAATGAAGACAATCAAATATTTATTAATGAATAGTTGTCTTCATGTTTAAAAAAAAAACCAAAAAAGCTTAAAATTTTGGCTTTTGGCTTTTTAATGCATAAAGGGTGTTGTACCTTACTTATTGGCTTTTGGCTTATAAGCTGAAACAAACACTTTAAATATGACTTTTCAAAAGCCAAAAGCCAAAAGTCACTCCAAATAAGCTGCAACAAACGAGCACTTAATCAATTCACGAATCAATCAAGGGATGAAGCACGGGAATCGAGCTGCCGTTCTTGCGTTGTGCCGTTGTCGTGGGCGAGAGAGAGAGAGAGTGTGGGGGGGGGAGTTGTTCAGTTGCCGTTTCCCCTTCCCAGTAAATAATGAATATACGGTAAGTATTACAGGTTTACGGTAGACATTAGACTAGCAGGCCTAAAAAAATTTGGGCCCTCATAATTTTGAGGCCTTGTGCGGTCGAACAACACCTTGCACCTGCCAAGGGCCAGCCCTACTACCAACATACGGTGGGTCGGGTCAGGGAGATCATGTGTCTGTCTCACAGAAAATCTATACACGTAAGACCGTCTTTCCCAAGTTTTTGACTATGAAAAGTGATTTGTATTAAGATGGAATCAAATAGAATGACCATTTAATGCCTAGCAAATGAGCACCTGGGGCTTTGTTATATATGTTAATACGAGGTATGAAGCATATGTACTTGCTTGCACAAGAAATATGTATATCTATGTGCATGCTTGTTGTGTAAATTTATGTCTTCAAATCGTACACGAAGAAACACAGTTATCATCAACTAAACAAAATCAATTAATATAGAGTTTTAAAAGAATCTGAGATCAGTGACTAATTAGCAGCTTTAATTTACATCTCAAACAGTTCAGGGTCATTAGGAGTACTACTTAAATGTTCACATGTTTGGTAGGTATTTCCATCAATTATGCTCAATTTGTAAGCATCTGGAACAGTTATTGCTTTATACTTGTGTGTTTTTCATCAGTAGATGACAATCAAACAACTTACTCATTAGGTTCTACGTACTGACATGTGACATTTAGACATCTGTGGCATCAGTTAAATTAATTGTGGAAGGAATATAGATTGATAAAAGAGCTTGTGTTCTTGTAACATTTAGGGCTTGTTTGGTAATCGGACAAGGATAAGCAGTATTATTAATCTCAGTACTATTAATGCCCTCGCTATTAATCCTCATTTGCATATCGAGGGTAATTTTGAGATTACAAATGTTAATCCCAATTTTTTTTAGTGAGGGCGTTAATAATACCACCCTCCCCCTTGGTATTAATAGTGAGGGGATAATGACTTTATCCGGATAACTCGTGCTATTAGTCCCGACCACCTATTGCGTACCAAACATCAGGCAATTCGGATTATTAATCCTATCTGACCTTAATCATGGCTACCAAACGGCACCTTAGAGTTAGGACATGTGTAACCAACTTTCGATGATCTTAATTAATTATTTTCTTACAGTGATAAGTTTTTGGTATCCATAGCCATAGGTTCCTCAAAATTTTGAGCTTTTAACAGGAGTTGTAACTTGTAAACCCTATTCCGGCTTCCACTTGCCTTGCATTCACTAGGATCTTTTCTGACAACTCCCGTTTTATGCAGGTGAATGATGTGATACTGGAAGTCGTGGAAGGTGATACTAGGAATGTTCTATGCGAGGCTGTAGAAAAGCATCATGCCACTATGTTGGTGGTTGGTAGTCATGGATATGGGGCGATTAAAAGGTAATAGTATGCCACCTAATGATGATTTCATTTGCTGCCAGTGTATTGAAGAATAATTGTTAAACTTTTCTAAGAATTATCCCAGCATTGGAGTTTGTTCTTTGTGTAAGCCTCACTAGAGTGTACATAGGCTTGCTAAGTATGCTCACGGCAATACTGTTCCTGAAATTAATCTTTTAAATTAATACTAATGTTTAAGGGAATTGAATATTGAATGCTTTTGTAGGGCTGTTTTGGGAAGTGTAAGCGACTATTGTGCCCATCATGCTAACTGCACTGTGATGATAGTGAAGAAGCCTACGCCTAAGATCAAACACGGATCCCTCATTAGTATTCCACCAAGTGAATGAATCCTCAATTGCTGAAATGAAAGATTCAGACTTTTATACGTACCTTCAGATATTCTAGCAGCTACTGCAATCTAACACCCCAGTTTGGTCTCCTATTTTGTTTTTTGTTTTTTTTTTTAACTTTCCTTAACATGAGTTGAGTCGTAAAATTAAGCAATGAAAATATGTATGTGTGTGTACAAATTTGATGTTCTAGTTTTGTGTACATAAACGTCTCAATCAACTCTCAAGTACCAGTCTGCTACCTTTTAAGTTTTACGTAGTCCTAACCTACTAACATTGTGTTTTGTTTGTTGAATTCATTCTCTCGATAGATAGTGGATTTAGTCAATCCAGTTGACCACTACGTATGACTTGCATCTCAACCTAATAGACGAAATACCCAAATGGTCCACACTCCACAGCAGCTTGACATAAAATTAAGATAGAATAATGTTATGTACTCCCTATTTGTTTACTCATTCACTTCACTGATGTTCCACACATAAATGAGGAGCTCTGTAAATAAAAGTGATCTATTGGGTTTGGATCCTTTGCCTGGTCATTTAACCAGGTTAGGTTAGTTTGGACATTTTCAAACGGCAATCCTTTTGTCGTTTGTTTCATCTAAAAATGATTTTCGGGAAATGAAATCACTATATTTTCAGTTGTTTGGTAAACTTCGTGAAAATGAGTTGTAAATATTTGATATACGCAAAATAAAGTATCTGCGGAGTAGAAAAACAAATGGGAAGAAAATTACACTTAGCAAAATAATACCACAAATTCAAGAGCACACACCCACACAAACACAGGTTGCCTTGTTCACTCAACCCACGCTCACACAGACAGAGCTCCAATTCAAAAGTTCTATTAGAATCAATAAAACAAAATCCTCTATTATTAATCAAACTTTAAAAAATCAAGAACAACAACCGGCCAATTCAAAGGGGAAATCAAAGTATCAAAAAGAAAAAGGAAACAAATGAAGCGATTAAAAGATACTCAAAGTGGAAGGAAAGATTGAATCCCAGTCTAGATAAACCAAATGGATAAATAAAAAAAGAAGAAGAGAGAGGCGTACTTGAGTGATAGAGACGACCTCTGGAAAATGACTTGCTCGTTGTCCGTAAGTCATTTTACGGTAGAAAACGACCCATTTTTACATTTGTTTGACCAATTTTTAGAATATTACCAAATACCGAAAAATGCGAAAACGTTTTCTGAAGTTATTTTCTATAAAATAAACGGAGTCTTATTCCTTTGTCATCGTAACCTTAACGAGAAAAAGGGGAATCTAACCATGAAATGGAAAATGAAGGACCAAAGTAATTTATTTTGAAATGGTAGAACCAAACAAATGTGTTTTTGAAAATGGAGAGACCAAAAAATTATTTAAATCTATAGATAATGTGTATGATAACCAAACCTTTACAAAAGTACGGCAATGAGGCATGCCTTGGATATATAATATTCTCTTCGTTTTGAGTAAAGAATCTATTATTTTATTTTGTGATGTTTTACTTAAAGAGTTAATTTTCAAAAATTAAAACATAAAGTATTATTTTATCACTAATGAACTATTAAAAATGTTATTTTACTAAAAAAAATTGATTTTCAAACGGAGTCTCTTTGGCTGAAACGGGGGGAGTATATCACAATATCATAAAACTTTTTGGTCGAATTTTGTGGTTGAGTTCAATTCTAGGGTGGCCATATGGTGGTTGCTGTTTATAGAAATCAAAATGCCAAGAATTTTGTTATTAAAAAAAATAAAAATCCAATCTGTATTATCCAAGGCCAATTTTATGTGAGAGATAAAATATGTGGAGTACGTGAGGAAATTATATAGATTGGCTAAATCCCCAGGGAAATCAATAGCCTTGCCAATAGAAAGAGTGGCTCCTTGAAGAAGCTAATTTTCTTGCCTTGACTCGACTTTTGATACATTGTTGTTGTTGTTGTTGAAGTTTTGTTGTATTTTGATTATTGTTTGGGATTTTTTTTTTTTTTTTTTTTTTGTATTTTTGGTTTGAAGGGCCATCTATCCGTAAGTTAGGTTTTGATTGTTTGACTTGTTTTAATTTAAACTTATATGAAGTTGAGAATTTGACACTTCAATTGCTCAAATGCAAAACTTATTTTTGTATATAAACTTGAAGTAACCATTTTAAAGCAAACACGATAGTAGTTACCAACAATCTCCAAATCACTTTTGGAGATTTTTAACAAAACTCAACCCCACATTGGACTTCTAAAACTACCATCTATTCCTAATTCGGTATATGACTCCTGATTTGTCAAGAGTCATCTATTGTGAACCGATACTCTTCGTCGTCCTCTCTCCTCCCTCCGTCTTCTCTCTCTTCTTTTCCCCACACGTCTTCCTTGTATCTACCCCACATCACTCTGCTCAATGATAAAACCCTTTCTACCGCCACTACCTCCTTCTCACCTCAACGACCGACAAAAATTTTGAAGATTTTGGCTTATCTCCAATGATAAAATATAAAATATTTGCATTTTAATTGTCATGAGAAAAATAAAAAGGAAAAATATATTTATAGTTAAGATGAAAAAAGATTTGAGGTTTTTAGATATTTGTATAAAGGAGGTAAAAAAAAATTAGAATGGTGAAAAAGTGTTATTGGAACAATAAATGAATTGTTTGTCCGAATTCTCAAATAAATAAATGAATGTGCGAAAATAAACCAAGTATTTTGTTTACATGTAATTATGTAAATAGGATTTGGGATGATAAATGATTATGACTAACATTGAAAAGGACAGGACTTGAAACTGCCAATTGCCAAGCCACAAAATTCACAACTCCTCTCCTCGTCATTTCTTCGATCTCATCGCCATAGCCCATAGATATCGAGCCTGTCGTCAATGAATCGAATCGCGTTAGGCGGAGTCTCCAAACAAAACACACACACACCCAATCACTCACTTAACTTCCCTTTTTCTCTCATTAATCAAACGCCTCTTTTCTCTCTATCAATTCATTAATAGTCACAACTTTGATTCAAATCGCTAAAGATTTAATGGCTGCTGCAATCTTTTCTTCTATGATCAAATGTAATGGATTTGGAGCCATTCATTGTAAGCCAGCTCCTCCTCTCTTCAATTTTCAAACTTTATTCGACTCTGTTTCTTTTATTTTCTTCTTCTAATTTTATTCATCGCGTTGATTTTGTTCTATCTACACTAATTCTTATGCATGTTGTATCCCAATTTAACTACTAATTTGCATTATTTTGATCTCATTTAGGTTTCCTTTTTCGTGGAGCTAAACCCATCGGGTCACTTGATCCGGTTTGGTTCCAATTCATATTAGATTAATGTGTACATGAATTGTGTCTTTTGCCTTTTTGCCCATCTGTGATTTCTTATGCTTAAATCTGTAATGGATGTTTCTGACTATGATTCTGTCGGCCAGTTCAACCTTTTGTGTTGTATGGAACTTGGTTAGTTTCATATATGAGGTCTAATGTAATGTAGTACTCCCTCCCTACCAAAATAAATGTATATTTTTTGTATAATTCTTACAAGATTTTAGAACTATCATGTCCTAATGCTTTGTTAAGTGAGTAACTCATCTAAAAGCCTAAGTTGTTAGAGACAGGATAAGCAATGTATATCATGCTTTATGTTTTATGCTTTAACATGCTTCCTTCACGTAGATATACTACTAAATTGTCCTAGATGTCAACTCTCTTTATTTTTGTGAAAAACTAAAAATGGAAACGTATTTTAGGACGGAAGGAGTAACTTGTTTTTCTCCTCCACCTTTTCACTCGGTGTATCCTATTCTCAGCTCAAAGATGCAGGAAAGTCAAAGCCATGGCTTCTCTGAACATTTCAAGAATGAGAACAGGAGTCCTAGCTGGGTCAGGAACTGATGTGGAAGCTTTGATTCAGAGGGGATGTAGGACTTCAATTTCCATTTCCACAGCTCGTTCAACTTCAACATATGCGGCTAAACAAGAGATTAATCAAGTTCAAAAGATTGAAGGTGCACTTGACAACAAGTTGTCTACTGTGTCTGGCGAAGCTTTGACAAATCTTGTTAAGAAGGACACCCATTCTGGTTTTGGACATCTATGGACTCAGTGCAATTCTTGTTACGGTTTGAGCTATAAAAAGCATTTAAGTTTGAAAATGTTTATTTGTGAGCATTGTGGCGAGTATTTGAAAATGAGCAGTTCGGAGAGAGTAGACTTTTTGATCGAGTCAAAGACCTGGGCACCCCGGGATGAAGACATGGCCTTTGTGGATACATTTGGATTTGATTCTCAACCGAAATCAGCGACCCAGTAGCGAAAAACTAGTAACAATATCAGCAAATGAAAGTTCTTCTTTACTTGCAGACATGCTGAACTCCTAATTGTATTCCTGTAGGAAGCAAGAGATGTCAGCTTCTGTAAAATATCTGCAGGCCATTAAGAAATTATCAGGTTAGCTCCATTCTAATAAATTTAAAAATATTTGAATTTGTTTCGCCTTAAACTTTTAGTTGTTTATACATATGAGGATTTTCGTTTGGTTTAAACGTAAGTGGTTTTCGTTTGGATTTTTGTGGTTGATACTTGATTGGGTTATACACTGGCTTGAAGTGGCTTCGCGCTTACTTCTTTGAGTAACGTAAGCATTCTTCACTCCATTTGTATGTAGATGCATCATGCTGCTTGTCACGTAATAAGTCTACGTAACAAATCAAGTTCTTTTAGCTGGACTCATCGTGTGCAGTTTTGTTCGATTTGATTCTTTGGATTTGACTCGTGTTCAGTTTGATAGAAGCTTGTTTAACACTGTGTTCATGAGATTATCAAATCAAGCTTGAGTGTATTTTTCAAACTCGTCAGCTTATCAAGTTCTGCTCGATAAGCTCACAAACCAAGTTATTTCTATATACTAGTTAGGTACACGATGCGTTGCACGTGTTGTTAATTACTTTTTGCAAAGTGTTTTGTGTTAATTTTTTGGCCAAAATATAAATAGCCCCCAGTATCCACTCAATCCTATAGTGCACCCCAATCTATTTTTTCCCATAATGCCATTTGATGTTACCTTTTGTCTCACGTTGCCCCTGGTGTGGATGACCGTTACTTTTGTCTCGTTAAGTTGCACGTGCTCTTGCATGTGCGGGTAAAAATATCATTTACATGTTAAAAATAATCAAAATAAAAGCTCTCTCATTTGACTCTCTCTCTCTCTCTCTACTGAAAAAGACCTGGGTAGGTTGGATTCCAAAAATCTTCCGTCATGGTTGCTGCAACCCATCACGACTCTAATCAACAATGGGTAACCAAGCTAAGCTCGGTGATGAAAACGATGACCCAACACAAGCTAACATCAGCTTGCCGGCTAGCTTCAAGCTAGTTGGCTTCAAAAACTTCATCCGCATCATCCCTATGTCTGAACGTTTCGCCATCCCCGCTTTCACCATGCCGAGTTCTGGTGTTCCGACGCCACCAACACCTGCCGGTTATCATGGGGCCTCTGTATGCCATTCGTTGCCAAGTCTGCTTTTCCACCAGAAACATGAACCATGCGTTTTACTTCCTCCGCTCCTGCCAGCTCAGTTCCTCTTCACTACTCCTCTCTCTCTCTCCATCGCCACCAGTACCCCAAACCTACCGCTACCTCATCTATTCCAACCCATTAGCGGTGTCCACCCACCCTAACCAGTACGAAACCCCCTCCCCCTAACCAGCAGATTTCCCAAACCTTTATCAATCACACATGATCTGAATCTGAATCCTGCTTGTCCATAAACTTGTCCATAAACTGCTCGAGAATTCCCCTTCCCTTTCACCATTGACTTCTTTGGCCAAAATCAGCACCCATTGTCCTCTTTCCCCCATTTTCAATTTCATTTTAGCTCGATCTTTTTAACTGAGATAAGTTACTGTATAGATTATAGAATTTCAAAATCAAAAGAGTTACCAAGAAATTGGGTTGAGAGTACTAAAATCAATTTCGAAATCAAGAGAGTTATCGAGATCAGGTGGCTTATCAAGAAATTGGTGTTGAAGGAGAAGAGAGAGAAATATATATATATATATAATTGGGTTTAATTTAGTTCATTAATCTTGTTTTCTCCATTGATGCTAAGGACTGTGTTTAATTTAAGGCAAACAACTCAAATGCATCTCAATGTATGGTTGAAGAAGGTCGGTAAATGACCAAAATACCCTTCCCAATAAAATGAAAAAAAATTAAAATCATCCTTGCACATGACAAATTATGCTATCTTTTTAACGCCGATCACGGCCAGGGGGAAAGTGGAACAAAAGGTAACATCAGATGACATTATGGGGAAAAAAATTAGGTTGGGTACACTATGAGATTGAGTGGATACTTTGGGGGGCTATTTATATTTTGGCCAACTTTTTTGTTTACTTTTAATTATTGAGTTATTTTTATCCTTTCATCTTACTAGAGTTTTCAGATTTATAAATTGTGTTGTTGTGTGTTTAGCTTTTTTAGTACTTTGTTTTTTCTTCATCTAGAATGTATAATTTTTGTCATTGTATAGCAACTTATCCCGCACCTTTTGTCTTTTTTGTTGGTTATTCTTGTATCTCTTTTTTTAATTAATTTTTTAAAAAATAAAATATGTTAGTTTACTTATTTTTTGTTTCCAATTTTTTTTGTATCATATGAATATTTAATTTATATTTATTAAAACTATACTACTTATTTTTTATATAATCAATATCAGTTAATGACCATTATAAAAAATGAAAAATCAGTACAATAAAGTTATTATATGCCAAAGAAAACTATATATGTTTTTGAAATTTGTCCTTTATAAGATTTTAAAACATATTATTCACAAGAATTAATGAAGTTTTATATATTTATATATATGTAAATATATATACATACATATATGTGTGTATATTTTCCTTATGAATTAAATTAATTATAAAAACTAAAGGGAGATTTAATAGAAACTTTGATGGAATATTTTCTTTTTGGCCTAATTTTTATTGGACCAAAATACGATTCACACCCAAAAATATCTACTTAAATTTTACCTTGCACCCTAACTCACAAATGAAGTATTCTAGTTTCATACACAATTTTTCTATCCCATTTTGCCCCTTCATATCCATGTGAGTTAATAATATTAATGGAAAATGACATGCGCATGTCACATGAGGATTATTTTGGTCATTTTGCTTGCCTGCAAACTATAAGTTGGATTTAGTTATAATTATATCATTTATTTAATCATTTGATATTTAAGATATGTTTGTAATAAAAATTAATGAATATTTGTTTAAATAATCTAAAAATAATTAAAATTTGTCTCATAATTAACTTGAAAGTTAAAAAAATGTCCCAAACATAAAACTTAAATTTTATTTAAGGGCAAATTACATCATTAGTCCTTGAACTTTAAGAAAATCCGTGTACAATGCAAATGCATGTCATAAACCAAAGAATACAAATTTGGACACCGGTAGTCCCGACTCTAACTTCGTCAGTTTAAGTGCCATGAAGTCACCAAAATAGGAGTTGTTTGTAACATCATTAAAACAAGAGGGTCATATGAAAATTGCAAACAATTGCAATCCAAAATTGGGAGAAGAAGATGACACCAACAAGCAGACCAGCTCTCCTTCTCATCGATGCGTCCTACATCTCCAGCCACGGTCGTCGCCGTCTCCATCCCAAGGTCCAACTAACTCCAGCTTTCTTCTTCATCTCGGGCTCTCTTTATCTCTCTCTCTCTCATCTTCCAAGCAAACTAATCTCTCAAGCACCAACCGCAACATCCTCGCCATCCATCTCTCTCCGTCTCCAGCAAGCTCTATATTCGGTCACCTCCTTCAGATCGAGCGTACCAGCCTATTTTCCAGCTTTGGTAGCATCGTTCATACTTCGGTCACCTCCTTCAGATTTGGTGAACTCAACAACCTCTTCAGCTCTCTCCTTCGACCCAGCGTACCAAGTTGCTCTTTTCTCCGACATTCATCTTCTCCGTCTCCGGTCACAATTTTCAAGTACAATGACACATCCCATATTTCATCCAAGTCTGCTTAGGTTATCCATATCCATTCGTCATTTTCTGACCCAACAACAAAATTTCAAGGCTAGGGCTCAAAATTTGGAAATCCCCATATCCATTTGGTGTAAAAATCAAAACCCACATGAAACGATTGTCCCAAAATGACTTAAACTTGTATAAAGTTTTAATAAGAATAAAAAAGAAAAAAAGTGAGGAAGTGATGGCGGGCAAAGAAGAGGAAAAAATAGAGTACTAGAAGTGTGGTGTACCGGACTGGGGAAGAAAGAGAAAAGTTACAGGTAGGCCCTTAAGTTTTAAGTTTTTCCTAGTAGCTCTTCAAACTTTTAGGATGGTTCCTTAACAGCAGCTCGGGTAATAAAGTTAGGGCTAGGGACTTCTGATGAACAAAATCTGCATTCTTTGGTCTGTGGCATGCATTTGTGTTGTACAGGGACTTAGCCAGTGGACTTTCTTAAAGTTCAGACACTAATGGTGTAATTTTCATTTTATTTAATTTCTTTTAGTATCCCTCACTTTCTTTAGTCTCATCATTCATAGACTTATCACCACCAAAATTAATTTTTTTATTTCATTTTATTAATTTCTATTTCTTATTCCTTACTCCTTCCTTCAAATTTACTCATATGCAAAACCCATCATTTGAAACCTAACACCACCACAACCTTAAATTACACTATTAACAAACCCAATTTTTTTTTAATCTTGAAATTTGAAGGTTTAAACCCAAACGCATATGAATATTTAAAATTTTGGAGATATAATAATATTGTATTTCACCTAAAACACCACTGTCATCCCTACAATTGCCACCACCACCGCCCCTAACCACCACAACCATTATCCATGAAATCACTGTCATCATCATCACCACCACTAAGAAATGTTTTCACCTCAACCTTGCTCAAATCGTAAAAGTAAATATATTTAGCTTCTGTTCGGTCGCACTTCTTTCTTCCAATGTTTTTCTCTCTTCCAATCTCTTTCTTCGGATGTTAGTAGGTCACAATCTCTTTCAATCGAAAAATCAAATGAGAGCAGCAGTAGAAGAAAAGAAAGTTGATAGCCATGGGAGGGGAATGAAGAGATTCTCTCATCTAACTTTTTCGGGTCATATGGAAATGAGTAAACAAGTAAATACCGAAAGAAGTTAAATGTTTGGAAACTAGTTATGTAAATGTGTAAAATATTTAGGTGAATTTAGGGTTTGGAACCCAGTTTTTTTGTGGTTGGTGGCGGTGGTTTTGATAGTGGTAATAGAACAAGTGGTGGCTTAGCTAGAGAGGAAGAGAAAAGAAGAATATTTGTAATTAAATAATAAATAATAATATAATTTTATAATAATATAATAACTAAAATAGGTCAAAGTGTGAATTAGCCTCAAATTTCACTTCGCACTCCAATCCAAATGACAAAATTAGTCCTCATGTGACGTGCGTATGTCAAATTCTGTTACTTTTTTTTAACGCCCCTCAGGCCAAGAGGGCTAAGTGGGACAAATGGCAACATGTATTAAAGGGGGATATTTCGTAGATTGGGGTGCAAAGTGGGATTTGGTGGATATATGATACATAAGTGTGCTAATCATACTTTGATCTTTTTATGGTTGAACAACATTTTCTAATTTGAAAAATAATTAATATTATGGAATTATTTCATTTATGAAGGAAGATTGAGTAAAAAGTCGTTAATTTCTTCTTAGATGTCATTTTTATATTATTATTTAAGTCATTTCTCATGCGTTAAAAGATTTTGAATTAGCTTGTATGGTGTCAACAATACTAACTTGTAGTTAAAATGTGTATTTTCATTGTTGTTTGAGACTTCACGTATGTCGTTATGGAATTCGTGACTCGGAGTGTTAGAAAGTGAAAATAATGGTTTGATTGAGGGAATTTTGAATGCGTGTTTTCAATTGAGATACTTGATGAGAGTGAATGAATTTAAAGTAAAAGTTCGTTGCTCATTAAACTATAACTCTATTTCTTTTGAGATAATTGATTTTGCAATTCAAAAAAGAATGTGTAGATATTCATAGTAATGGTTAATATGAAGATAATATTAATAAAATATGTTTTATATATTGTTATAATGTTATATTTCTATATACAAAATAAAATTGCCAAAGACAGCTATTTACTTTAACGTTATTACGTACATAAGATTGTATATATATTTCTAAACCTAAGAAGGTCTATTTGAAAATTTCAGAACTTAACGGGTAGTGAAAATCCTAATAAAAGTTATGTAGTTAACTAACTAGGGATTTGCTAATAAAATTTATAATTTAGGGATCAACATGATAGTTTTTAAGTCCATTTATAGTAGTTCAAAAATTCAAAGGAGTAAATTATATTGTATATTTTATTACCATGTCCAACAAAACGTATGGATTCATCAACTAAGCTCTCCATTTTCCCTCATCTTCTTGAATTTATAGCACATTTTAATTTTTTAACTCATTTATTTTAGCTTGTCCACTCGTAATTATTAAACACGCTATGAATTTGTTTAATATCTCGATACACATTAACAAATATATTTTTATAATTACAAGTTTTCGTATACATCCAAAAATGTATGCACAAACATATTCTTAAAAGTTAAGCCATCGTATATCTTAGATTCAAATAAAGGTTTAATCACTCATCATAGTAAGAGAATATTTGTCTCATTTAAAAATATTGGACAACATTTGTAACGATAATTGCAAGAGGAGGAATCAGGCTTAAAAATAAATATATGAGACGAAATAAATAGAATTCAAAGATGTATGACCTAACTTAAAGTTAAGTACAAGTCGAAGGACCAATTTTTTTTAAGGTAGGAGGGGACAAATACCTTACCCCCGACCCTTATTTTTTATTATTTTAATGTTTTGAAAGGCTACAATTATAAATATATGATGCTTTTGATGTGACTAGAACAAATGGTGCCTTTGGTGAGACTTTGAACACCCGACCTCTCGGTTGAGAATAGTGATATATCAGAGTGCCTCTGGTAGGGTTTGAACACTCGATCTCTCCGTTAAGATAAGCAAGCAGTTAAATGAGGCCTTTTGGTAAGGCTTGAACAACAACGTTGCTTCTGACAATGCTTGAACACCCGACCTTTCTATTGAAAACCGATCTTTCTATTGAAAGTTATAAAGTTCAGGGTGTCTATAATAGGACTTGAACACCCAACCTCTCAGTTAGGAAAATAGAACAGTACCAGTTGAGTTAGAACTCGTTGGTGTAGAGGGACCAAATAATTATTTAATTATTCATGGAATTGATTAGCACACACGACAAATTTACTTATTTAACATTATTCAATGGTAACATTATTCAATGGTGAATGATTTATTAAATTTATGGTTATTTTTGTATAAACATTATATTTATCATGATAAATTTACTTGTTTGTCCTTAAATAAATAGTGAATGATTTATTAGATAAAAGGTTAATTTTACCAATACATTAATTTATAGGACACAACTCACACTTTTAAAGCGGAGATCGATTAAAAACCAAGCTATTCGAGCTTGAGCAAAAGCTTAACTGCATTTCACCTCTTTCCTTGTATTCTGCACATTAATATTTTAATGAATACTGACTGCTGACTAGAAACCTAGATAAAAACAAAAGTTCAAAAATAAACAAGATAGCAGACATATACTAAGAGCATCACCAATGTAGGAAACTACAACTTCTTATTGCATTGAGAAGAGTGAGGAGTGGCCACCTAGGAAAGACTTTTATCCAAATAGGAGAAAGAGAGGGATTTTACTTCCTAAATAGGAAGTTGACTTGGGGAATGGAGCCTGTTTGAATGTGAGGGGGAGGGGGCGGCTGGAGTGGGGGGGGGGAGGGCTGACACTTTTGTTGTGTGTGGAGGGTGGGGTGGGGGAGGGTTTTGTATTTATTATGTGGTATGGTGTTAAATTTAATATTTTTTGTGTAAGAAGATGTGTAAGAAGATTATATAATGAGAACATATATTCTTAAGTGAGTAAGAAGATAAAAATGTGTAGGTGGCAGTGAGACTCAGTTAAGAAGATGTATAAGAATTTTATATAATGGTGATGCTCTAAGAGTTAAAGGACTTTCATTGAAGCCCTATGACCATTGGCCAGGATTCAGGAATGGATACTAGTATTGTAGTATGACAATAATGGGTAACACTTAATGTTAGAGCTGGTAAAATGGCAAGACTGGTGTTTGTCAGTGGTCAATCAGACACCAAGCAATCAAGCATGCAGAATGTAGTTGACTTACTTGGGGAAAAGAGAGAGACTCATTTTAGAACTAAGAAATGGGATTGAGGGCTGACTTATTGGCTTAATGGGCAAATTTATTTAGGGGTTTATATATAAGAGAATATAATATATTTTTCATATATTATAATTATAGTTAGTTTATACTTTCCTAATATATTTGTATTTAAGTTTCTTAATTCCTTTTTTATTTAGACTTTTTATGTTAAACTTGTGTAGCAAGTATTGTACTCATATATATATGTTCACCATATCAATTGAAAGATTATGTCATTATTCATAAGCTTTATCAGTTTCTACATAGTATCAGAGTCTCGCTCTTAAAACCTATTACCACCATCTTCCGCAAACCCTAAACTTCCTCCCACCACAACCAACCTTCCGCCTCCATAAACCTCCTTCCACAGCCGCTACCAACCCAGATCTGAATAACAACCCCAATCTCAGATCTGGCAACTCTCCATCCCCAGTCAGACTTCCGCCCAACCAAACCTCCCTCTACAACTGCTGTCAACCTCACCACAACCGCTACCCCTCCCTTACCTCAATATCTCATGGCCTCTCACACCACATGTCAAGACCTCTCCACCCATCTCGAGCAACTAAAAGACACATCGGCAAACCAAGCTCTGACCAGCTCGCCGACTCCTTTCTCAGCCACCAAACTTCCGCAAAACTAAACCTCCTTTCACAGCCGCTGCCAACCTCACCACAGCCGCCACCCCTCTCTTACCTCGACAACTCATGGTTACACATACCACCTATCTAAAGGACACATTGGCCAACGAACCTCTCACGAGCTCGCCAACGTCCATTCCCAGCCAGTCGCCGATAACCAAACTTCAACAACCCTAAACCTTCTTCCACCACAACCACCGCCAACCTTCCTTCCACCAGCTCGCTCCTCGAGCAACTCAAGACTCCTCGGCCAAACCCATCTCTCACCAGCTCGCCGAAGACTCCTTCCTCCCAATACAGCCGCCACCCCTCCCACACTTCGGCAAACCCAGCTCTAACCAGCTCACCGAGGCCCTCCCTCAACCGGCTCACTTCTCGAGCAAGTTCGGACTCGGCAAACCCGACTCTCACCAGCTCGCCAAAGTCCTCATTCAACAACTCACTTTTCGAGTAACTCATGGACACCTCGGCAAACCAAGCTCGCCGAGGCCCTCCATCAACCGGCTCTCTTCTCGAGAAAATCCAGACTCAGCAAATCTTGCTCTCACCAGCTCGCCGAAGTCCTCACTCAATCGCTCGCTCCTCGAGCAACTCTGGACTCCTCGGCAAACCCGGCTATCACCAACTCGCCGAGGCCCTCCATCAGCCAGCTCCCTCAACCAGCTCACTCCTCGAACAACTCACGGACTCCTCGACAAACCCGACTATCACTAGCTCGCTGAGGCCCCTCTCTCACCACCCGCTTGTCCCTCAACAGCTCGTTCCTCGAGCAACTCACAGACTCCTCGGTGAACCCGGCTCTCACCAGCCCACCGAGGCCCTTCTCACTTCACGCTCTCCCTTAACAGCTCGCTCCTCGAGCAACTCATGAACTCCTCGGCAAACCCGACTCTTACCAGCTCACCGAGGCCCCTCTCACTACTCACTTCTCGCTCAACTACTCCATCCTCGCTCACCTCATGGACTCCTCGGCCAAACCTAGCTCTCGCCAGTTCGCCGAAGACTCCTCCCTCTCCAGTCCGACTCTCACAAGCTCCCCTTCCTCAGAAGACCCAGCTTGCCGAAAATCACTCCCTTCACAGCTCGCTTCTTGAGCACTCCAAGGTCTCATTGGCAAATCATGGCTCTCTCCAGCTCGCCGACGACTCCTTCCTCAACAGATTGCTTCTCGAACACACCAAGTTCTCCTTGGCAAATCCAAGCTCTCGCCAGCTCGCTTAAGACTCCTCCCTCTCTAGCTCGGCTCTCACAAGCTCCCGTTCCTCGGAAGGCCCAGTTTGCCGAAGATCACTCCTTCCGCAGCTCGTTCCTCGCACAAACAAAGGTCTCTTTGGAAAATCCAGGCTCTCACCAGCTCACCACAGACCTCTTCCTCAACAGCTCGCTTCTTGCAAGTCCAGGCTCTCACCAGCTCACCGCCGACCCCTCCCTCACCAACTCGCCGTCGACCGCTCCTCATTGTCAACTCGCGCACTATCAGCATATTTTTCACAAGATTGGTCTCTCCTAACGGTGATCCATCTTGCGGGGGCATATATATATATATATATATATATATATATATATATTTGTAATATATTATAATTATAGTTAGTTTATACTTTTCTAATATACCCGTGTTTAATTTCCTAACCTCTTTTGTATTTAGACTCTCTGGGTTAAATTTGTGTGACAAGTATTGTACTCCTATATATATGTTCACTATATCAATGGAAAGACTTTGCTATTATTCATAAACTTTATCATGACAAAGGGTATCCCATGGCCAGGGTCGTTCCTGGGCATAGTCCAAAGGGGCGACCACCCAGGGCCCAATTATATATATATATATATATATATATTGACGCATGGTTTAAGAAAACACATTTGATTGGATTATTAATATTAGTTTAATGTGTATTTTACTCTAAAGCTCATATGTATGCGGCTCATAATTAAAGTAAGGAAAGTAAGGGTGGAGTGGTAAACGTGTTGTCCTAAAAAGGAAAGTTTCAAACAAGACAATTTTGGGATGGACGAAAAAGGAAATGAAGATAATAATTTGGGGACAGAGGGGGTAAAAGGGATGGAAAATTGCCAATTGGAAACAGCTTAGTTGTGAAGACGACAGGATGAGACAGCTGGCAGACGATTAGATGAAAGGTCGCTTAGGGCGGACAATCGGACAGAAGGATGGAACAATCAACAACAAACAGCAAACCCTCGACCTCGAGATTCTCAATCTCTTTAGTCTTTCCCTATGCTATGGTTACTAGATTTTCCACTCCACCTTCAGTTCGACTTTCGACAGTTCCTCTCATCGGAGTTCAATTAAAAAAAACTTTGTTAGTAGACGAGACTTTTGAACTGAAATTCAATGTTTTTATAGAGATTTGTAAAATGAAAACTCAATATATTTTGTTTAATGCATTAAAAAGTTTATTTGGAAATTAAAAGTTTCATTTGTTATTGGTATTCACAACTACACAATTATGTATTATCGATTCGTTGGGGGCTCTTATTTGTTATTTTGCCCCGGACCTTTGAAATGTCAGGAACAGCCCTGCTCATGAGAATGGAATTTCAAAGAGAACACTAGAGTCTACACTAGTTTTGGAATTTCAGAGAGAACAAAGAAAAATCTCTATCAAATTGTCTCGTCTCCTGCACACTAAAAACTTGTTTTAACATATCTCTTCATTTAAATTCAATTTGCATGCCATTATTGTTATTCTAATCCATACAAATATACAATAGTAATACCCTATTGAAAGAAAAAATGATACACACGAAGGCGGGGACTCCAAAAAGAAAACAAATACTCCCTCATTTCCTAAATTGTTGTCCTGTTTAATTTTGTTGAGTCAAATCGACCAAAATTTTCAAACAAACCCTGATTCAGCTATTGTCATAGCCCAACCTCTTCCCGAGCCCCTAACTATCATACTTCCTGGGGGAAAAGGGAATGCTATTGATGTTGACAATCCTGTTGATTTGTCTGGTTTGCCCCAAATCAGGAACCCTAGCTCTCGGAGGTCAAAGCGATTGCGAGGAATCCCTTGCAATTACGAAAATCCTAGTACTATGGAGGTTGCAAGAGCCAAGAAGTGCAAAGTGACACCTGGAATATTTGAAGAGGCAGATCCCGTTGCAAGTGACTCAGACGATGTAGACTTCATAGCTGTAAATAAGTCAGCTCCGGAGACTCAATCCCCTGCTCCTCAAATTGACTCAACCACCTCCATTCCTGCTCCGGTTGATGTGGGTGATGAAGATTACCCAATTCCCTCTCCGAGGGTTGTCTTCCAACCTGACTCCTCGTCACTTGACAAGGCTTCTTCTGATGATTATTCTGCTTCTCCTGCAGTCAATGACCCTGACTTAAGCTTTTCAGACGAACAAAGAAGTGAAGAACCTTAGCAGATTTCTTGGTTCACATGAAAAATGATCCTCCTCAAGCTTCTTCACAAGCCCCTACATCTTCTCCCTCTTCTCCTGCAAAAACCCCAAGTTCTTCAGAGTTTGACAATAGCTCTGATAAAGATTTTGTTCGGAAAGAAGCCACTCCTGAAGACAGCTCAGAAAGTGCAGAACCTCCTATCCGTTTTACCAGACGAAGGGCTGCCATGAGTAATGCAGTTACCAATGTAGCTACATCCGAAGCTACATTGCCCCCTGTTTCTTCTGATGCTGCTTTGGGTAAACCCTTCTCTGCACAGTTTCTTTCTAATGCTGCTTCCTTACGATATAATACTTCTAGGAAGATAGTTGATGAGCGATTGATCCCCACTGATGAATTACTTGAGAAAAATTTGGTCCAGTTCTTTACTGATAGGGGTCTCTTAGGCACCTTATCCTCTGCCTCTCCTTACTTCAGGGACATTATTTTTGAATTTTATGCTAATCTGGAAAAGAGGATCTCTTCCGCTTTTGACCCTAGGTTTGAGAAAGTATTTGTTAGAGGTACATGGTATAACTTTTCTTCCTCTCTCATCAATCAGTTGTATGGAACTCCGGTCATTGGGTCTGTTACCATGCTGTCTGACTTGAACATTTGTGCAAAAGAACTTACTGGTGGAATAGTGAGTAAATGGCCAGGGAAGGGGTCTAATATTAGTACTTCCAAATTGTCATCCTTATATGTTGTTATGCACAAGATTTGTTGTGCAAATTGGGCCCTTACTACCAATTCCAATTCTCTAACAAAGGAACATGCTAGGATATTGTATCAAATTGGGTTTGGAAGACCATTTGATTTTGGAGACTTTGTGTTCATGAAGGTTATCTCCCTAGCAGAATCAGAGGGAGATAAGAGGGCACTTATATTCCCTTCTCTCATCTTTAAAGTGCTGGTCTCCCAAGGTTTTTCCTCTGCTGTTGGTACTAGACTCTCTCCCACTCTTGACCCACTTCATATTTCTGTCAAGCTTTTAAAGGGGGATAGGGTGCCTAATCTGCCCTTGCTATACCCTTATCCTCCTGTCTCATCTGATCCTTCTGCCTCTGTTCCTGGTACTTCTACATCTCAGCCAGCTGTTCCAGTTATACTTAATGTAGCAACCATTGCAGCTGCATCTGCTGCTCCATCTCTGCATGTTTCAGCTGGACCATGTGCTCCAATCTCAGTGTCCTTTATTTCTGCACGGCTTGCTATGGTTACCTCCCAGATTGCCATTCTACAAGATCTTGCTGCTCAGTACACCACTTGGCTGAGCCTACACTCTGGCCAAATAGGGGGAGACTCTCCAAGTATTGCCCCGACTGCTCCACCATCTCGCACAAGTTCCGAACTCAAGTTGTTTCGTTTTACTGCAATCGAAGAAACAAGCCGATCCAAGAGAAAATGATGTGTGATCTTTGGTTTCTCTTGTAATCTGAACTATTCTATCTGCACATTAAACTTTTCTGTCTGAACTTTACTATACTTCTTGGTATGTAATAAGTTCTGATTTGTGCTCTTGGTTGAGCTCTGATTTGTGGATTTCTGTTCCTGTTCACCTGCCTTAAGACATTGCATGTTTGGTAATCTGATCTTCAATTCCTCTTTTTCTTTCTTTTAGTTGATATATTCAGGGGGAGTTTTTTCTAACATTTGCAGCTTTGAAGGATCTTGGTTGTGTTATATTCATGGCAATACTTGTCATGTTATTTGACCAGAAAGGCTCAACAAAGGGGGAGATTGTAAGGGTAAAATAGGTCATGCCTATTGTGATTTTATCTCTCCTTTCTTGGCCTTGAATTTTAGATTATTATGGTAACAAAATCCTTCAAATCTGGTAACAAAATAAATCATTTATTTTTGGGTTTCTTGAACCTAAATTTAAGGAGTTATTTCGGTAACAAATCTATGGTCAAATCTTTCCTAACAGCCGTGTCTTGAAGACCTCTTCAATATGATAAGTGGATCTAACAATTAAGGAAGTTGCTTTTAATTCCAATTCTAATCCTTGTCCTTTTGGAGTTGATTTCTCTTTTGCATGTAGGGTTACACCACAATATAAATAGAAGACTTGGAACGGCTGATGTGAGACGCTTTGAGTGATTTCACATAGTTTTTATAAAACAATTCATTCTTTTTAGTGAAATCTTTTTGCTCATGAGGCTAGATCTACAAGTATAGGCTTGTAGATTGTTTGGTTAATACTTGTGTCCTGTTTCCTGTTTTATTTATAAGTCTTTCGCTGTTCTGTTTTATTTTGAACATTGTGACTTCCATTGTAGCTACATTGAAAACTGCATTGACAACTCTTGAAAATCCTAGCTATTTTGTTCTTTCACACACGTTCTAGAATTCCATCAACACAAGCAAACACCAGCAACACAGCCCCTTCCTTTCTCTCCATCATCGGAACTCGGACTCCACATCCCTCCCAATCTCGGTCAACTCTCTTCATCCTAGCAATGCCCCATCACTATTCCAACTTCCACTCTGCAAACCGCTCCACCACCATTAGCACCACCGTTTCAGCATTCCCTCCAAGTCATCAACCCAATTTGATGGACCACTAGCAATGCCCCCACATCACTAAAGCCCTAATTTAAACTGTCACACTACCATCTCAAACCTAGATCTGCCATGCAACATAGGTATTTTGAGGAGAGGTTTTGAATGAGAATGTGTTTCATGATTTTCCATGGGTCCTCCCCCTTCTCATTCCCTTTGATTTACCCTCCACTTTTGAAACTTGTCCAAGACATCACTCAACCCATCTCCATCCTCAGTTGCCTCAGAACCTGTCGTCCTTTCAGAGGAATCGATCGCCTCCATAACTGTCATTGCAGCTCGCTCCCTCCTCTGTCAAATATATAGGTGATCTTTCTCTCTCTCTCTCTAGCTCTTTCACTCACACACTCATGGTACTTGAAGATGGTGGGGTGGGGGAGGGGAAGAAGTCGGATAGAAAAAAGAAAAAGACAATAATTTTTTATCTATATTTTTGTATTTTGCTTTAATTTGTGAAATTTAACTCTTAAATTTGTCTAAATTAATTACTTTATCTAACCCAAAGAAAAAAAAGTCATATTTTAATTTTTTTTTAATTGATAAATATCTCATATTTATTAATTTTAAAAAAAGAAGTAAATATCGATCATAACTTCTTCTTTTTTAAAAAAATCAAGTTAACTCTATAAAAGAATATTTTTTGGATGGAGAAAGTAAAAGAAAAAATTATTTTTTTTTCATCTTAACATTGTATACCACTTGGCAATACTAATCAGCACTCACCAAGGGCAATTTTGTCATTAAATTAAAAATATGACATGAAAGTTAACCGTCGACAGCTGAGGGACTAAATAAAGGTCAAAATTTGAGTTTAATGACCAAATTAGGAAACGTCAAAGAAGTTGAACCAAATCAATTTAAAGTGTTAAGTTTAGGGACCAAAATATATATTAAACCAAAAATATATTTATCAAAATTTTATTTAAAATGTTGTCTGTTTAATTCACAAAAATCAAATAAAATCATAATTTAGGAGAGGGATATATAAAACTATAGTCACCATTAAATAAAAATGAAAATAGAATCATAGTACTTTGTCGTGATTCTTTTTTCCCTTATTCCGTATCCATTTTGTATTTGTCTCGTGTGTTTGTCTCGGTTCCCACCTGCTAGCTAGGACTATACAAAATTGACCTCTACCTACACAATACCTATTATTTACAAATAATACTAACCCTTAACAAACTTTAAACTCTAATATTCACTACCAAGTTATTTTAAAGAAAACATTTTTACCATTTCACTCTTACTTTTTTTACACATTTTAACTATGATCATATACACAAGAGTATTAAAAGAATAGTACATTACATCACTAATATTTATAATACAATTAATTATATTTTTTAAATGATATATTGAATCAACGATAACGATTATTTAACAACAGATGGAGTACTATAATACAATTAATTATATTTTTTAAATGATATATTGAATCAACGATAACGATTATTTAACAACAGATGGAGTACTATAAAGGGCAAATTTCAAATTAATACATTTTTAGAAACATGTTTTCATCTAAAATCATTAATTTTTTAGACATTTTATGTAGCTACAAATTGATTACCAAATGACAAAAATGCTATTAATGAAGACAGATCTAATCCGACTTTAAAAAAAATCAAAAAAATTGATGTCAATGTTTGGCATAAGAATTGTTTTCACAATTTATTTAAGCAAAAAAAAATTCAAAAAAACTTATACCAAAAAGCTGATGCCAAAGCTTGGCATCAGATGAAAAATAATTCAATAATGATGATGCCTATAGTTTTTTAAAGACAAAAATGCAATAATGATGCTATCGGTTTTTCCACATTTTATTCAAGCCAAAATGTCAAAAAAAAAATAGTCCAATAATGCGGTTTTTCATGCCAAGGTTTGGCATCAGCATTGTTTCAACAGTTTATTCAAGAAATAAAATTCAAAAAAGCTTATGTCAAGGCTTGACATCAAGTGAAAAATAATCCAAAAATGATGTTGCTTACAATTTTTTCAACCAGGCATCAGGTTGCTGCCAAATTGATTTTGTGAAAAGGAAAAGATAGTTGTTCCTCCTTCATGCACAAGCTCCATCTTTCTCTCTCTAGTCAGCCGGCATCATCGTTCAAACCCGATCTTCAGCCATCACTGGCCAGCTTCTCCATCTGTCTTCTTCTTCGGCGAAGCTTCCGCTTCTTTCTAAATCGCCGGTCTCCATCTTTCTCTGTTGACTGTTTCTATCTCACCTTGGACATTTCGATTAGTATGCTAAGCCTCCGCAGCAACTTCCCCTTTATGATCAGTTGCCACCTCTGTGATAGGTTGTTGCGTTGGCATTGATAAAGAGCCCCCACCTCCTCATTTTCACCAACATTTATCATTTTTCAAGTCAAACAGGGGTCTGCCACCTCCACTGGACGAAGAAACAGTCAAGGAAGAGCTGTCAGAAACTCACAATCCCAAACCATACATTCCCAAAATCGAAGACGAACCCAAAAAACTCGCACCCAAACTAAACCTTCACGAGATCCAAGAAGCTGTTAATTGTAAGAATAACGTCAAAAAATCCAATTCAATTAATCCTACTGCTGAAGAGGTCTCAAAAGAAGTTTATGAGATCTGCAGTACTCTGAGTGAGAGTGTCTCCACGGCGATGTTGAATGAGAAAAGAGACAATGACGTCAGCGCCGAGGTTCGTCAACAATTTAGAGAGGACTTTGAAATCCAAGTCTATTCTCGTCCTCCAAATTTAAAAACAACATGCCTACACATCACATCATCATGTGATATTTCAGATTCAAAGAGCTGGCTATTGAGAGGAGTGATGACAGACCGATGAAAGCCACACTTGCTTTATTTAGCAAAGTAAGATTAAGATTTAAGGACAGTGACGTACTTTTGCCCCAAAATTATACCTAAAAGATATATCTAAAAAATAGTTGAATTTTATTTAAAAATATGTTCTAAAAATTGTACCAACTTTTAATTTTTCTACTATAAAACACAAATGGGCTCAACCACAGTACCGCAAGCAGTGTTCTAAAATTCCCCGTCTAGCTCCGCCTAGACCTCGCCTAGGCGCTAGGCCTCTCTCTACCGCCGCGACTTTCTTAGTCGCCGCCTAATCGACTAAGTCGGCGTCTATGTCAAACTTCGTCGACCTTAATTTATTTTTGTAGCTTTGATTTTGTGGCATGCGATGACCAGAGAAGGAAGGGGGGGCGAACTGGAGAAGGAAGGAGGAGTGGTAATGGTGAGGCAGAGAGGGAGGTAATGGGGGGCGAACTGGAGTAATTTTTTTTTTTTGTTCTAAACTTGGTTGGTTTATTACTTTGGGGTTATTGAGAATTGAGATTAATGGTAGGTTTGTATATTTTTGTTCATTTTATAAATATAGATAAGTGTTGATAAAATGACAAATATTAAAAAAATTTAAATTTGTATTTAATGTGTTTGATATTTGATATAAATTATCAAAAAAACAAAAAATTGTAATTATGCTTTAATTCTAGACCCTAACTAGTCCCTTAGGTGCCAATGTGTCGCCTAACGATCGCCTAACGATTTTTAAAACTTTGACTGTATGAGGTCGCGTCTACAGCTGGGCCACTACTCTATCTCAGCTTTTAATTTCAACACTAAATTCATTTTTGTGAAGGAGAATGGAAGACGGGTATAAATGAGTTGGGCGAATTAGGTAGTTTAGAAATCTAAATATATTTGATATGACAGCACAAAGTAGGAATACCACAAACTCATATTACACCTCTTTTGGATATCTATTGATGTCAATTCCAAAGGCAATAAGTTCCTAATTTAAATTCTTATACTCAGTTCTCATGCACAAATTCATCTATTGGGGTTCAATGTAGTTGGTGACTGAAATCACTTCACCAATAAATGAGTAATTGTTTAGTTCAAACTTATTCACAGTACTCCTCCGTTTTTAAATTATCATTTTTTTTCTTTTTTATCTGTTTTAAAATAATTGTCTTTTTTTAAAACTTTTTTTAGGAAACATTTTTATTATTTTATCTTTACTTTTTCTATGTACTTTAATCATTGCCATATACTCAAAGACATTTAAAAAAATTATACATTTCACCAATATTTACTATAATACAATAAGATTATTTTTTCTTAAACAATGTACTAAATCAAAGAATACAATAATTTAAAAACGAATGTAGCAATAAATTGATGGGCCTAATGTCCCAATATAATTGAAGTATCAAGTACTCCATCCGTCCCTAAATTATTGTCCTCCTTTCCTTTTTCGTCCGTCCCAAAATAATTGTCCACTTTGAAACTTACCTTTTTAGAACATCACTTTTACCACTTTACCCTTACTTTTTCACTCTACTTTAATTATGGGCCACATATACATGGGCATTAAAGGAAACTACACATTAAACCAATATAAATAATCAAGTCAATTACTTTTTCTTAAACTGTGCGTCGGGTCAAGCAGGACGATTATTTAGGGACGGAGGGAGTAATTGTTTGATTTCAAACTTCTTAAATGACTACGGGAGAGGGCACCGGTAGATGGTACTTCCTCTAATTTTGAACTTTTTGGTATTACACCACTAACCAAAGTGTGCATTATTTTCACGTCAGATGTCTTTCAGATTGATGTTGTTTGAAATGTATTCCTTAATTAATATGAAAGGGGTAGGTTGTAAAAAATAAAAGCTAGGGCAATATGGAACATCTATTTTTGCACTTTTATGCTCCAAATCTTAATTTTGAAAGAAAATTTATAAAAAAAATCAACAAAACACCCGCACGACCACACACACACACACACAAATGCATACTCTAAATATTGAAATCTGATACAAAATAGACAAATTATGGTATTTCTTGTTGTTGAACAGGAAAAACAAGAAGAGAAAGAGAAATATTTGATTTCCGTATTGATAAGAATTTCCATAAAGAGGAAGATGAAACTTAAAAAACTCAAATACACAAGCAGATTTATATTGCTGAATCAATGAGTCTGCCTAACTGAATTAACTGCCAATAAGGGAGAGAAAGTACAGATCTACCCTTAATGAAGATCGATAAGCTAACAACTATGAGCAAATGACACTCGACACCCCTGTAGATTAGGACTTGAAGAGGATACTGAAATGTGCACTTCAGTCCTTGTTAGTTTCTGGTAACAAGCATTCCTTTAACTAGATCATCAGTTTCTTTGTCTTTAACACCCCCTCTCAAGTTGGAAGTGGAGAAGAGATTTTTAACTTTCAACTTGCTCAATAAATCAGAAAATTGAACACTTGGCAGGGCTTTGGTAAAGATATCAGCTAGTTGAAGATGAGATGGAGTGTATTTAGTTGTGATCAACTTTTGTTGCACCATATTCCTGACAATGTGGCAGTCAATTTCTATGTGCTTGGTTCTTTCATGATATACTGGATTGGCAGCTATATATATAGCAGATTTACTATCACAGTGAAGAGGAATAGGTTCAGTAATACTGATCTGATAGTCTTTGAGCATTGCTGCAATCCAGATTAACTCACAGCATGTGTTAGCCATACTTCTGTATTCTGCTTCAGCTGATGATCTACTTACAGTATGTTGTTTTTTGCTTTTCCAAGATACTAGAGCACCACCAAGGAATACACATAAACCACTAACAGATTTCCTGGTAATAGGGCATGAAGCCCAGTCTGAATCACAGTAGGCAGTAAGAGTTAATGAGGAATCTGATGGATAGAAGATACCTTGACCTGGATTATTTTTAAGATACTTAACAAGCCTCAAACCAGCTTTCCACTGCTCAGTAGTTGGTTTTGCCATGAACTGACTTAGAATGTGCACAGCATAGGCAATGTCAGGTCTGGTGATGGTTAGATAGATCAGCCTTCCTATAAGTCTTCTGTAAGGCAATGGATTACTCAAGGGAGTACCAGGATTGACTGCCAGTTTGTGATGTTGCTCAATAGGTGTGAGTTTGGGCTTTGCATTTAAAAGACCACAGTCTTTAATGATATCAGTAGTATACTTTCTTTGATGCAGACATATGCCTGTGGAATTTCTGGCAATTTCCAAACCAAGGAAGTACTTAAGGTTTCGCAGATCTTTTACTGGAAATTTGGAATGAAGGTACTCTTTCACTTCAGTGATAAGTTCTTTGTTGTTTCCTGAAATTAGAAGATCATCAACATATACTAGAATAACAACAAAGAAGTCACTGGATTTCTTAGTGAATAAAGTATGGTCATTAGGAGATTGTATAAATCCAAATTCATATAAGGTATGAGAAAATTTTTCAAACCATTGTCTAGGGGCCTGTTTAAGGCCATAAAGTGATTTATGCAGTTTACACACTACAGGACCTTTATCTGTTTGAAGATTATGATTGTATCCAGGAGGTAGGTCCATGTAGATTTCTTCATTGAGGTCTCCATGTAAGAAGGCATTTGATACATCCATGTGTACAATTTCCCATTTCTTTGAGGCTGCAACAGACAAGAGGAGTCTAATGGATGTCATTTTAGCTACAGGTGCAAAGGTTTCAAAGTAATCATTTCCTTCCACCTGAGTAAACCCTTTAGCAACTAACCTAGCCTTGTATTTATCTACACTTCCATCAGGATTAAACTTAATTCTGAAGATCCATTTGGATCCAACTTTATGTCTGTTTTTAGGTAAATAATCCAAGGTCCATGTTTTGTTGTTTTCAAGGGCTTTAAGCTCTTCTTCCATGGCTTTACACCACAATGGATCTTTAGAAGCTTGTTCATAGGTTTGAGGTTCAGTAACAGTTGATATCTTACAAGAATATTTCATGTAATCAGTTGAAACTTGATTGAAGTTGCAATAGTTCTTGAAAAGATAGGGAGACTTAGTTTTAGCATTATGAGTTTGGATATGAGAAGGAAGATCAATATAGTCTTTAAATTTTACAGGATGGTTTTGTTTCTTATAGGTCTAGATAAGGCAGGAATATTATCATTAGGTAAAGCACTAGTATTTTTATCAGGTTCATTGGTTTTACTATTGGTGTCAGTATCAAGAGTGGAAGTGGTGGATGGATCCTCTTCATTGTCAGTCATAGGAGACACATCAGTGTTAGGGAACAAGTTTTTATTAATGGTTTCTGTTTGATTATTAGGTTTAAAGGGAAAGATGTCTTCACAGAAAGAGACATCTCTACTGAAGAAAGATTTTTGGGTTGATAGATTATAGCATTTATAAGCCTTTTTGGTATATGCATAGCCAAGAAAAATACATTTCTGAGCTCTAGGCATAAACTTGTCTCTGTTAAGGGCTAGAGTGGAGGCATAACACAGACATCCAAAGGTTTTAAGATGGTTATAATCAGGTTTAGAACCATAAAGGGCTTCAAAGGGAGTTTTCATTTTTAGTACAGAGTTAGGGAGTCTATTAATAAGATAGGTTGCAGTAAGAAGACATTCTCCCCAAAACTGTATAGGAAGGTTAGATTGGAATTTGAGAGCCCTAGCAAGTTCCAAAAGGTGTCTATGTTTTCTTTCAACTCTACCATTCTGTTGTGGTGTCTCAGTGCAAGTGCTTTGATGAATAATTCCTAATGAGTCAAGAAGGGAATTCATTTGAGTGTTAAAGAATTATGTGCCATTGTCAGATCTGACTTCTTTAACATCTTTGTTAAATTGAGTTTTGACCATAGTAATAAAATTCTGCATTAAGTGACATACAACAGACTTGGTTTTGAGGAGAATAATCCAAGTAGCTCTAGTGTAGTCATCCACAATAGTCAGAAAAGAGTTAAATCCATCATGAGTATGATGTCTATAGGGGCCCCATACATCACAGTGTAGAAGATCAAAGGCTGATTTGCTATGAGAAGTGCTTAGGTTAAAAGGTTGTCTAGTTTGCCTAGCTAAAGGACAAATGTCATGTAAGGGTAAAATAGGCATAACCTATTTTAGTCTTGTTTTCACCTTTCTTGGTCAAAGTAGGTTTTTAAATTAGTTAATGTTAATTTAGGATTTAGTATATTTTATTAGATTTAGTTTAGTTATTTTTGGTAACAAAATATTTAATTAGATTTTGTTTTTTCCTTGGTCCTTAAGGTTTATCATTTTGGAAACATAATTTTCCTAAAGATTTTGGTTTTCTTGGTCCTAAAGTCTAGGAGTCATTTTTTGTAACAAAATATTTTATTAGATTTAGTTTTGATATTTTTTGGTAGCATAATCTTTTTTTAGATTTTAAGTGCACATATTTGGTAACTAAATCTTTGTATAAATCCTAGTCTAACCATGATTCTTGACCAATTTCATATTTGGTAATCAAATCCCATAAGTTTGGTAAGTTGTTGATTTTTTCCTTAAATACTAATCCTTGTCATTGTTGGAGTTGGATTCCTTTATGTGTAGGAGATCTTAGCATTATATAAGGAGGAGCTTGGACATGGGCGGAGGGACACGCCTTGGCACATAATTCTGGGAGAGCAGATCAAAAGAGTGCAGAAAATTCAGAACACGATTTCAGAATTCCAGTAGTCTTTGCAGATCTGAATGTGCTTAGGATGTTGCAACATTGGAAGCAACATTGGCAGCAACATTGAAGTGCTGGAATTTTTTTTGTGCTTCCTTTTTGTTTAAAGTAAGTTGATTTTGTTTCTTCCCACGTTTTGTTTATCTTGTTTATGTGGGGGTTTTTGTTCTCCAAGATTCATTATCTTGTGAGAATATTTTTTTTGTGATTTCACATAGTTTTTTGTAAAGCGATTCATCCTTTTAGTGAAATCTTTTTTGGCCATGAGGCTAGATCTACAAGTATAGACTTGTAGATTGTTTGGTAAATTTTTGTGATTAATTTCATGCTTTAGTATTAAGTCTTCCGTTGTGTTTGTTATTTTTTCTATCTTTTGTGACTTTTTAATTGTAGCTTTTTAACAAGCTACATTAAATATTTGAGAATCCTAGCTACTCGCGTTCTTTCATGTCACAATGAAACTGATTACAGTTGTTAAGATTTAAGGAACATAGGTAATCAATATTCTTCATAGCATATAAAGGTAAATGACCAAGCCTTTTGTGCCACAAGTACATAGGGTCAAGGGGAAAAGAGCTATAATGGAAAACATTATCAGATGGAAGAACAGAAACATTATTATTTTGACTAAAAGAAAGATTATCTGCAGTGCCAGTATTCATATTTGTCTCTCCATTGTAATAAATGGTCTGCAGTTTATAAAGGCCTTCTGACAGTTTACCAATCTCCTTGAGAGTGTTCTTGGCAGGGTCCTGGATAAAACAAGCATTAGCAGTGAAGATGAGATTATACTTTGTGCTTTGTGTAAGCTTGCTTCCAGAGACAAGATTGAATTGAAAATCTGGAACAAAGAAGACATTTTGAAGAGTAATTTCCTTGGTAAGTCTGACAGTTCCTTTATGTGTTATTTTAGAGTTCTTTCCATTAGGCAAGTGAATGAAAGATTGAGTGGGAATAGGATCAACAAGATTAAATAAAGAATTAGTTATGTGATCTGAAGCACCTGTGTCAATAATCCAGTCCTGAGTTTTTGAATGGCTGTTAGATGAACAGAAAGAATTAACATAGTTAAAAGGTGATTTAGAGTTACCTGCCATATGCTCAGTACGGTTCTCAAGAGGGGAGTCAATTTCACCACAATTGACTTTAGGATTAATCATAGACAGTAGTTGAGCAACCTGATCCTTTAATGAATTAGGCTTTGTTGTCTTTACAGTAAGCGAAATTTGTAGACTTCAATTTGGCTTTGTTCTTAGGCATTTTGGAAGGATCTGGTTTTGTGCCAAACAAAGGATGCCAGTCTGGAAATCCATTCAAAAAAAAAAGCATTTGTCCTTGGTGTGAGAGTCTCCATGACAGTGATCACAAAAGAATTTCCCTCTTGAATTGTTTCCATTCTTGCCAAGATTTTGAGTATTCTTGTTGAATCTGTTTCATGCATTGTTGTTATTAAACCTTCCAAGCATGACCATAGGAGAGTCTTGTTGGTTTAAAGAATAACCACATTGCCTTTGTCCCTCTTCTTGGATTAACATAGAAACCGTCTTTGATAAAGAGGGTAGTGGAATCATACGTAAATCTGACCTCTAACATCTGTATAAGAATCAGACAGTCCCATCAAGAACTGTGTAATCTTGTAGGCATGATCATAGTCTTCACGGATTTTGGAGGCTCCACAGGTACAATCACAAGTACAATTGGGAATGGGTAAAAGATTCTGCAGCTCATCCCAAAGACCCCTAAATTTAGTGAAGTAAGCATTGATGGTAAGTGTGCCTTGAGTGCATAGTAGGGGTGTGCATGGGCTCTAAACACGCGGGCTTTGGCATAGCCCAGTATGCGCCCATCTAGCCATGGGCTTCAGTTTTCAATGCCCAGTATAGTGGGCTTCATGCGGGTATAAAATTGATGGGCTTTCATGGGCTTTGACGGGCATTACATGAGCACGGGCTTTGTTGGGCTTATGGATTGAAATTATATGTTTTGATATTTTTATACCTATCAAACCTTGTGCCGTCTTCCCTTGGAGGTTTGGAGAAAAGGAAAGAACTAAAGAATTGATGAACAATAACATTGTACACCGAAGTACTTATCAGACGAAGTGATTAGTAAACTAGTGAATATATATATATATATATTATATTAAAGTAGTAGGGTTTTAAACTTTTTAACTAATGAACTAATGAAGTACTGTGAAGTGAACTAAAGTTTTTAACTTTTTATTTCTTTAAGTAAATAGTTAAGTTAAGTAAAGTTGACACAAGTAGTAGTATTATATTTATATATTATATATAATTATTAAAAAAATAAGTATTGTAAATAGATGGGCCGGGCCGGGCACAATGGGCATTAAAAAAATAAGAGCCCAATCTTGCCCGAGCCCATAGGCATCCCTCACTTTAAAGCCCAGAACTGATGGACACTTTACGGGCATGGGCATTATGGGCATGGGCATTGCGGGCAGTGCGGGCCTTATGGGCTGATGGGCGAGTTTGCTCACCCCTGTGCATAGGGCAATTGTTTTCCTAATCTGGTACAGTTTAGGAATATCACTTTGGGAGTATCTAGCAAGAAGATCTTCCCACATTTCACAAGAGGAAGAAAAATAGACAATGCTTTGTCTAATTTCAGAAGACACAGAATTAAGGAGCCATGAAATCACCATTGAATTGCATCTATCCCAGACATCAAGAGACTTAGATTTTGGCTGGGGTTTCTTGAATGTCCCATTAATCATGCCAAGTTTATTCTTGGCAGAAAGTGCAATGGTAATGGCTAATTTCCATTGTGAAAAATTGTTTTCAGTAAGAAGTTCAGAAACAAGATTCATCCCTGGATGATCATGGGGATGAAGATAAAGTGGATGACTAGGAGGCAGTTGAAAAACAGTTTCTGAAAAGTCATAGTAATCTGATGTTTGACTGGTGGATTCTTGCAGGTTTTTCGAATCCTCTTTGACAGGAGGATTGTTATTGGTCATGATGAATTAAGAGCAAGAAAAAGATAGGAAAGAGAAAGAGAACAAAAACCTGCAGATGAAGATCAAACAAGAGCACACCAGAAGATAGAGATCATTGTAGATGAATTCCGAATTATAGGCTCTGATACCATGATACAAAATAGACAAATTATGGTATTTCTTGTTGTTGAACAGGAAAAACAAGAAGAGAAAGAGAAATATTTGATTTCTGTATTGACAAGAATTTCCATAAAGAGGAAGATGAAACTTAAAAAACTCAAATACACAAGCAGATTTATACTGCTGAATCAATGAGTCTGCCAAACTGAATTAACTACCAATAAGGGAGAGAAAGTACAGATCTACCCTTAATGAAGATCGATAAGCTAACAACTATGAGCAAATGACACCCGACACCCCTGTAGATTAGGACTTGAAGAGGATACTGAAATGTGCACTTCAGTCCTTGTTAGTTTCTGGTAACAAGCATTCCTTTAACTAGATCATCAGTTTCTTTGTCTTTAACAAAATCTAATACTAGAAATCCATAATTTTTTTTATTGGGTCTCAAACAACCATCAACCAGTTACTCTCTCCGTTCCTAGATAATTGTGTTGTTTGACTAACACAGGTTAAGAAAAGCTATTTGATTTTATTATAAATATTAATATGATATATATTTTTTCTTTAAAACATATGTGTATTGAACCATCATTAAGGTAAGAAGAAAAAAATAAGGGTAAAAAAAATACAATCTTTGAACTATCAAAAAAAGAAAACAAAAGGATAATTTAGGAACAAATATAGAGAGTATTTAATCAACTCACTAAATAATTAGTCCATTTGTTTCACCAAAGAGTTGATCATTATTACAAAAATAATTAAGAGATATATTAATATAAGACAAAAACTTAGATACGATACGACGATCTTACAAATATTTGTTGTAAAACAGATGCTCAGTACCTTACTCACTGTGTATTAGTAAGTTGAGTGAGAGAGTGGTGTTCCGTCTTATTAATTAAGATCCAATAATACCATCATATATGAGACTCTCTCTTCATATAATTGAAGTTGATTATTATTACAAAAATACTTAATCATTACGATATAATTATCACAAGAGAAAGATAAAATTAAAAAAATTATGAAAATTATAAAGATAAATTTTGAAAGTTAAACTCTTTAAATATAACTTTGACCGATAGATTAATGTACAGAGAACATCGATCCCAAAATTCAAATTAAACCCATTTAAGAGTGGCTTTAAGTAAAATCTTCGAGTGAACTCTGGGAAGGGAGAACGATTCTTTCATCAGCAGACTCTTACAGAAACTACTCTGTAACTTCACTCTCTTCAAAAATGTCGAATTCAACCTCTTCTTCTTCAATCGATCCTAGAAGCGGCTTTTGTACAAACACTAAAGTCTATCACAGCCTCAGACAACCGGCGCTGCTCCCTTCTGAAATGGACTCTCTCTCCTTGACTGCCTACATTTTCTCCCACCTCTGCCAAACCTCCTCCACTTCGCCGGGAACCACCGCCGCTTCACTCATTGACGCCGCCACTTGCACCCGCATTCCTTATTCTGAACTCCAATTCCGCGTCAAAAACCTTGCTGCTTATTTACGAGTTCGAATTAAACTCTCCAAAGGCGACTCTGCTTTCGTTCTCTCACCAAATTCAATTCACCTCCCTGTACTCTACCTCTCTCTCTTATCCCTCGGCGTCGTCGTTTCTCCTTCCAATCCAGCCAGCTCCAAACCCGAAATTTGCCGCCAATTTGAGCTCTGCAAGCCGGTTATCGCTTTTACTTCGTCGGAGACGGCAGTCAAGCTACCGGCGCTTAAATACGGTCAGATTATTCTCGACTCTTCTCAATTCGAGTCGATGATGACGACTGGAACAGATAATTACGATCCAATTGACGTTTCTCAGTCAGATACCGCAGCAATTTTGTACTCCTCCGGGACGACCGGCAAAATCAAAGGAGTTGCCTTGACTCACCGGAACTTGACTGCTTCGATTGCCGGAGCACTTGCCGCTCGGCCGGCGAGATCATCGCCGGCGGTGACCTTGTGCACGGTGCCTTACTTTCACGTGTACGGTTTCATGCTGTGTCTGAGGTCAGTGGCGTTTGGGGACAGCGTGGCATCGATGAAGAAGTTTGAGATGAAATTAATGATGAGCGCGATTGAAGAACTTAAGGTTACTCATTTGGTAGTAGCTCCGCCGTTGGTTGTGGCTATGGCTAGTAAGGATGATTTTATTAAGGGCTGTGATTATAGGTCGCTGGAGGTTGTCTTCTGCGGCGGCGCGCAGCTAACTAATGCTGTAATTCAGAAATTTAACAGGCGGTTTCCCAATGTAGCCGTGGTCCAGGTTAGTGCCAGTTTTTCCCGGCTATCACCGATCGTACTATTACTGCTGCTATATAGAAAAAGGAAAATAATAATACGACATAATTTAATTTTGGTTCTAAATAGTTATATATTATTAATGAAAATTTAAAATATTTTTCTAAAAAGAAAACAACTAGCCAATTGAATAGGGTTATTCAGACGTTGAAATTAAATTATTTTAAAAAATTTAACTTGTGAGATTCATCTGAATGTGAGGAATTATCTATTTTTAACTTTCTATTTTTTCTTTCATTATTACAAGTCACTCCTACAATTAATATTATGAGCAATCACCTTATTTTTTTCTCCCTATGTTTTATCTTCATATTAGAAAGTCAGACCCAACGATTATTCTTCTGAACAGTCACCCCTTAGAAAGCATCAATTTCTCAACTATCACTTGAAGCAATGTATCCCTCAACTGTAACATTTTTTTAAATCGCATCTCTTATTTAGGCACCGTCATTTCAATTGAATAAATCAGATATACTCGCACTATGTCATAGGCATGAACATTAAGATATATTATTTTCTAAAAAGAAACTTTAAAAACATAATAATTTTATTGAAATGAATAAAAAAGAAAAGTATGATAATTATTTAAGAACGGATCAAGTAATATGCCGCCCATATCGTACAAAACTAATAAATAAGCTACCTATCTAAGAATTTATTCCTATAGGAAATGATTTTATGTAGTTAAAACAAGTTTTTGCATTGTGATTTTAATTATGATAAAAACTTAAGAAATATTGTTTTGCAACTTACGAGTGTTGCCCGCTAGAGGATTCCCTTTATCTGACCCACCATGTGTTGGTAGTAGAGGTATAAGAGCATCCACATCAATAAATTCATCAAAAGGTTTATCCCCACTTCATGTCATGCCACATCATCAGCTTATAAACTTTTTCCCTTTAAACCTTTTCTTTACCATACATAAACTCATAAATATTTTATAGCATGAACACACTATTAAATATTTTATTTTTAACAATACACATTTCTGTTAAAAAACAAATAAAAACAAACAAACAAATGATGTGGCAAATGGTGATGTGGCAAATAGACCGGTTCATGATCTTAAAACTTTTCATATTTTGGAGTGGTGAGTTGGACTTGGACAATGGTGATAAAGCTTTATCAAATAGTGATAAAGCTTTATCATCAAGCCATTGGAGGTTCTTTAAGTGATTCTATTCTATTTGATTTTGGCCAAAACCACAAACTGAATCACTCATATCGATTTTAAAATTTCCCAAACCAAACCGAATCGAATCGAACCGTACAAAGATTGGAATCGAACCACTTAATTTGATTTGATTTTATAATTTTAAATTAAAAAATGTAATCAACTTATATAACATAAAAAATAACATAGTCACATTTATAGTTAAACACATAATCATTTTTCCAACATCAACATACAAAAAACAAAAGGGATATCAAGTATTTTATGTTTACCCTCCCACTTCTCGTGCAAATTGGAATACAAGTTGCAAATATGTACAAACAATGAAAGCTCAGAAGAAATAGAGTTTGGTTACTTTGGTCCTTCGAAATGCCATGAAAAATATAGAAACTAGAAATTAAAATTATTAAGGAATTATAATATGTAACTATATAGGAGTAATATATATATAGTTAAAATGGTGGTTTGATTCGATTCAACATCAAAAACCACAACCAAACCGAACTGACCGATTTATAATTTTTCCAAACATAAACCGAACCGGCATAACTCAAAACCGAACAAAACCGGTCGATTCTATTCGATTTCATGATTCGGTGGTTCATGCTTACACCCCTAATTGGTTGGTTGAGCCGTGAAAGAGTGGATCGTTGTATAAAATAGGATACGGTCATATCGGATACCTATTTTTAAATTAAGCTTACACACCTAATTGATAGGCTGAGCTGTGAGAAAGTAGAGTTTCATTGTATCATAAACCTATTCTATAATTATAATCGTGTTGGCTAATCGAAGGGAATTGGTATGTATAGGCTTATGGACTGACTGAAGTCACGGGCGGAGTGTCTCGAACAGCAGGTCCAGATGAGGGCAAGATAGTGGGAAATGTTGGGAAGCTTATTTCGAATTGCCAGGCCAAGATAGTTGATCCTAGCACTGGCATTTGCTTGCCTCCCCTCAAGCAAGGAGAACTATGGGTCAAGGGACCCTTCATCATGAAAGGTACGTTAACATGTTTGTTTTTGTTCTCGGTGAACCATTCATGATCCATATCCAAATTGCTCCATATTCATATTCGTTGGCTGTTAGTACCACTTCGCTAATGCCACCGTTCGAGATGATGGTAAATGCTTTTGCTGAGGAATGAACAGAAGAATGATCCTTCTGATGGGTGGTTTATGATTTTTTCCGTAGGTTATGTTGATGACAAAGATGCAACTGCTGCAATTATGGAATCTGGGGGATGGTTAAAAACCGGTGACCTTTGTTACATCAACAATGAAGGCTTCCTATTTTATGTGGAACGGTTGAAGGAACTAATCAAATACAAAGGTTATCAGGTAGAAGATTTATGTTCTTCAATCTTGACTACTCGTTCACCTTTCTAAAGAAAATCAAGAATTTGAGCAAATTCGATTGTTTATGATCATGTGTTACACTACATTTAGGTTCCTCCAGCAGAGTTGGAACATATTCTTCAGTCACATCCAGATATAATCGAAGCAGCTGTGATTCCGTAGGTGTCCTGGTTTTTATGTTACTGTCTAATTCAGTAACATTTGCAGCATAAACTCGTAACATAAAACTAACTCCAGGTATCCTGACGAGGAAGCAGGACAAGTACCTATGGCCTATGTGGTGAGACGACCCGAAAGCACCATTAATGAATCACAAATAAAGGATTTTGTTGCTAAGCAGGTAGTTTCTTTCTCCTTGTGCTCTCGCAAATTATATATGCCTTACTCTTGGTTTTCCCTGATTCTTATAATTTGAAAAATCCAAATGCTGATTATAGGTTGCTCCGTACAAAAAAATTAGGCGGGTTTCCTTCATTAATTCCATCCCCAAAAATGCTCCTGGTAAGGTGCTGCGAAAGGAGTTGGTCAAGCTTGCATTATCAAGTGCTACTTCTAAGTTATAATTCATATGTATTTTCAGTTGCGTTGATAATGTCGCCCTGCCTCGGGTTAGAAGAGAGTTCATGTCCGTCATTCCTGGGGCCAAAATGTGTAAACTATAATTTGAAAAACACATACTTATATCATTATTAACCATATGCATTTTCTTTTACACACTGACTGGCATTTGATATTGTATCTTTGACTAACTTACAGAGCTTGAGGTTATTCTAACTACAAAATCTTCAAGAAAACCAAAATCAACAATAAATTATAGAGCCATTACCTAAAAGAGTTGATTACGTACAGGTTTCTAAAAAAGTAAAGGGTCAATTCTTCAAGGTAGCTGTATGTCTGGTACCAGTGTCAGATAGAGACGCTATTGGGAATACCACGTCCAGTAACCCCGGGGCCTGATGTAGGTAACAGCAGTTCATATGGTGGAATTCCTGCACCATTTCGGTTCTTTAGACGAATATCCTTGTTTCTTTTATTTATAATCTTCTCTATCTCCTCCACTTTAGCTGAGAATTTCTCGAACAATTTTAGAACTTGAGGATCATTACCCCAATGGCTCTGTAAATGGTGCAACTGACCCAAGTACTCTTCATCTGCGGAGTGAGTCGACAGCGTGTCCTGGATAGCCATTATCTTCGTGGCTTGAAGTTGAGTTGGCAAAGATGAGAGAAATCTACTTTGAGGGTTAAGTAGAAACTTTTCGTAATCCGGATCTTCTTCTGTAGGGATGAGTTTCCTCATAAGGGTGGGACGATTAGGCACATATCCACCAAAGGGATACTGCCCAAAATTTATAGCTGCATGCTGCCCTGAAGCGGTCCAAATCATAATGCTAAGTATGCCAGATAAGTCCTCCTTAGTTTCGAGTTTTGGCCACCATGGCTCATTCCTTTTATCATAATGACCTTTGTTCTTGATCTCAGTCCACCAGGCTTGGAGCTCAATATCAGATGTGATGGAGTTGGGTTCAGAGTAATAGTGGGCCACGTAGGGTTCAACCAATTCTTTAATGGCAGACCATACTAGAAGCCCATCTGCGGCATAAGGGTAGTCTTCGATCACAAGTTTTAGACCATGGGGCATCGTCGGATCCTCGGTTGCCATGCCCCTGATAATTTCATCATGAACATAAAAACTCACTCATTTGACCATCAGGCAAATATATACTCCCTACTATTCCAGCTGAAGACTCCTCATTTCAAAGTCATACATTTTAAGAATTAAAATAATCAACTTAAATACCCTTCACTTTAAGGTAAAACAGTTCTCCTAATCTTAAGATCAATGTAATGAGGGTACGTGTAACTTTGGAAACTCCCGGTATTTATTAACCTATTTGTTTGAAACTAGACTATTTAAGCAGAACGTTTCAAAGTAAAGTAGGAGTCTTTAAGAGGAACTCGAAAGTAGAATAAACTATTTTTCAAAATGGTGATAAGGGAAAAGAAAAAGGTAGAATATGAGATGAGCGTACCTGCGAATTAAATCTGCTGGTAATGATTCCATATCAAATCGCCAACTCTTGTAGCCGGCAGAGCTTAATTCCATGGCATATTTTCCCGGGCTAAAACAAGCCTCAATAATACCACCTCCATTTATCAAACTTTGTCTTGCAAGTGCATTTATTTCCAATGTGTACCGCATATGAGGGTGGAGAAGTTTGAATATAGGGTGCATTGAGCTAAGCTGCCTATGGGTGGCAATTATGTAAGGTTCCATGCAAGCATGAGTCCTCAACCTATAAAAGTTATTCAACTATTAGATATGCGTCTTCATTAGCGAAAAAGACAGTTAATAGACGAGTGCACAAAGTTCTTTCATATCAAAAGCTATGTTCACTCTCGGCAGTTGGCAGCCATCACGGAATAGATCCTGATAAAATCAATCACAAATTTCAACGAAAAAAGAGAAATATAAACCAAGACCCAAGTTCTGTGAGATTGATTCAAGATCTTCAATTGTCCATAAAAGTATGTCTGGTGCTGTGAGAGTGAAATCGTTCCTAAAGGTATGTTTGGGACTTACCAGAGCACGAGGACTCAGGTTCTTCGACCCCTTCCCATCCTCCTTGGGGCAAAAAAATATAGTAATAAATGTAATGTAACAAAATATAAAAATCAGATATTGAATCTTACCAATGGTTCACTAGCTGATGAATACCAGCATCATTGGAGCAAACATGAGCTTTAGCTTGCTTCCAAATCCAGTGACTTGTAGCATCATGTCCATGGGTTAAGACACGCTTATTTGATGATGAAGAACTGGGAGGAAGTGAAAGCTCAATAACAATTGGCTTCAGTACACCAGCACGGTTGAGGAATAAAATCGTTCTCGAGGCATAAGCTTTCCTCCCTGGCAAGAGATTCATCTTCTCGATAAATGGCAGAAGCACGTCATGGTAGTCAAGTATAAACAATCTCTTCTTCTCAATAGCCTGCTCAATAACTAACCCATATTAGGAGTAAATTTATGAAAGGTAATTAATACCCCTTTAGTTTCTCTCCCAGATTTTTAGCCAGACACAAACCTGTATGTTACAGGTATAATATCTTAGATATGAAATCGTGAAAACACTTTGATATTTGTTACCTCTTCAACCGTGATTCCTTCCAGTTCTGCTGATAACAATTCCTTAGTGATTCCCGACTCTTTAGGACCATAATTGGCAGGGTCTAACTTACTTAAAATTGGAAATTCCTGAAAAATTACCACAACCTCATGATGAACGTACAATCCAAATAAGACTGAAAGCGGTGACAAACTCAAAGTCATACCCTCAAGACTTCAATGTTAACTGGATTAACCCCAGCCAAAGCCTGCCTTGAAAACTCATTGTCCCGTATCCATGCAAATCTATCTCCTGAGCATAAAAAAGGCAGGTTTGCAACAGAATATTCAAAATTTGGATCTTAGAACAAAATTCTTGAAAAGAGATGGTTAGAGGTTGTTTTCAAGAAATAAGTGCAAAAGATAAGAAAATTATCATACGTACTTCTAATGATGGCTGGAATTTCATACTTTAGTAACCTCTCGCCAACAGTAAATACTTGATTCATCAACTTTGGGACAAACTGTTTCTCTTTCACATCATTTTGTTCTTCATCTCGCAAAAGAACTCCATCATTGTAGAGCTTGTCTATGTCAGAAAAGCAACCGAAGGAGATGTCTGAGCTGGACAAAGTGGCAGAAATTAATGGAATCAAGTTGTGCAACAGGGCTTTCAACCTTCCAGCAGCGAAAGTATTCTGCTTAATCTCCTCAAAGGTTTCATCGCGAGGAACATATACCGGGTGGGGCTTTTCTATTCTACTCTCGGAGAGTGGATCTGTTTAAATAGCAAGAGCGCAACACATAGATGTATAATAATGGGAGAATTCAAGAGGGAAACGGAAGTTGGTAAAATTTACTGTACATCAGATATACCTGATTTAGCAGGTGGTCTACCAGTTCGACAGCGCCTCGGGTATGGATGCCCGGGGACCCCCAGGACAGGCCTAACTAATTCCTCACCCTTATCAGGGTTACCGAGATCATTATACGGGGCATAGTCGTAAATCCTTTCGTGCGGCTTCCTCTCGCCTTTTCCGTTGCCCCGAACACTTAACAAGTCTTCACGTCGAAGATCTTTGAGGCCAGGTGGGGTTTTGGATGGTAAGTATGCCTGCTTGAAATTGAGGTATATTCTGGTATCATTTAATGCTCTTTAGCAGCTATAATGGCATGAAGAGTACTTAGAAGAAATGGCTTCTTACTTGGTTTTTAAAGATAATACGACTTTCAGGATTATCTTTCCGTGAATGAATCCACGTATTAGCTGGAAAAAATACGGGACCTTCATTGAAGCCGTGAAGGACAACCTGCATCAAGTAGAACTCCTTGCCATGGAAATTTGTAATCAGAATTGCTCCAGGATTGCCAAAGTCATTTGGGACTGTTAAAGTAGCTGCATATTCCACAATGTGGCGATGATTTGATGGCTTTGGCAACCAACCCCTGGCATAGGACTCCAAACTCTTTCCTGATTTGGTCACTGCCAGAACACAATAGTTTTAAATCTGAAGCAGATCTTCTTTTCTTTTTCTTTTTTTGATAAGTAATCTCAAGCAGATCTTCAATTGAGTATAGGCCAAAGGGGAGCTTTCGCTTTGCTAATATTCTTGAATACCTATGTTATGTGGACTCAGCTACGAGGACCAGATACGGGTCTGAGATTTTGCTCATATAGTGTAAAATTGCCAGACATGTCATGTCCTCTCATGTAAACTCCGGTAGTTTGGAAAAAATGAAGGAACGAAATGCCTCAGAATTAGAATACAAGCAAGATCAGACTAAAATCTGTTACGAGCCCGGTTCCAGTTATGGTGTCTGATTGAGATTCATAAATAAAATAGAACCAAAACCCCAACTGGGCTAATTCAACAAGTTTTATTACTTTATAGTAACAGAAAGGGGACAAAGGTAAAAAGTTTAAAAGAAAGGAAATTAGTACCACAAAAGAAAGGGAATCAGGATATACTACCTACCATATTGGGAAAGTTAAAACAAAAAAACATGCCAACCCAGATTTTACTTTATGCAAAAATTAATCAAAAGCAAGCTATCAAACAAATCAAATCAAATCCAGCAACAAAACTGACATACATATACAAACAAAGGGTTGCATTCTTTCGTTTCTTTTCTTTTCTTTGTTCATTTTCAGAATATTAGATACTTGAGCAATTTGAATGACGAAAAAGGATTTTGTTTGGCTGTCCCGGGTAATCGGTAAATGGTTGATTTGAGTTGAGTTGTTACTTTGAGAAAAATGGGAAACTGACCAGGATCGATGTCTTCACTGATGAGCTGAATCAAGATGCCTTGACCAATCCCTGTTACGAAAGATTCCCATTGATCTTCAATCTTGTCGGTGATCTTCTCCTTCATCTTCTTCTTTATCGTGATCACAGCCTTCACCTCTACCCCTGTTCCACCGTCCCCAGATGACATCAAAGCTCCATTGTAGTCCTTCTGGATAGTCTCTGTCACAGTACTCTTGCTGTCCTCACTACTGATCACTGTTCTTACTGACAATTTGTGGCGGTTCCTGGCCACCCGTGGCTGGGAACCGGAAATACTGGTGGTAATCCAGCTGGGTTTGAAGAAGTTCCCGGAGCCGACAATCACGGTCGACTGCCGGGCCGGGGAAGTGAAGATGTTTGACCGGGAAGTGGGTCTTGGTTGGAGACTAATCATCTTTGATAATAAAACCCAACTACAATGTGTTTACTTTTCCAAGTATGGGTTTATATATATATTTCCTCAATATTATACTCCCACCGTAATCCAGTACTTAAAAGCTATCTTTCCTTTTCATCAGCCATTTTAAAAAGCAAAATATATGAACAGCTAGAACTTGCGTTAGTACCACCATTAGTGATAGTGCCGATAAATAATTAATTTGAAATTTTTATATTGTTTTTTAGAAAATAATATATTTGATCTAATTATGTAGATATCTAAATATATTTGATTTAACGACACTAATACTAAAACTTATAATAATACGTTAAGCTCTAAATAGTAATGTTATACCACTTTTTAAAAATGTAAGTAACTTTTTAATATTTTCTTAAATGTTATTTTTATTGCTTTATCTTTTAATTATTTATTCCTACTTTTGTTGATAGACCTCAATATTTTCTAAGAATACATCATTTTAATATTTACAATGGAGGGATTTTTTTTAATTTGTATATTAAGTCAGACATGACCTTTTTTTTTAAGAACAGTAAAAGTATATATTATACACAACATGTACTTGTGATTATATTTTATGAGCATGGACAACGGTTAATCAAAACAGGATCTTAGCATCCAAAAATGAATCAATTAAAATCAAACTTAAATTAGATTCGGTTGATTTGAGTATCAAATTTTGATGCTCAAATCAAACCAAATCATCCCCTACCTTTTGATTTTTATCTTATTTTTGTATTTTTGGGTGTCAAAATGGTTTTTATTTTTTATAAAAAACGAAGCTTACATTTTTATATATAAATAGAGATGTAATTTGTTTTATTTTGATACCAAATATTGATGATAAAGATGATAGTGTATGTAAAAATATTGTAGTATGTGTCACCATTGGAAGAGTTGTTGGGGTTATGAATCGTATGAATATCAAATGAATAATTTTTTTAGTTTTTAATTGGTTATGTTTTATTTGTGGTTTGATTTAATAAATTGTCGTTCATGTTAAGCGCAGCTTATTGTGTCCAATAGATTAATAAGATCTCGATAATATTTTATCGATACAACACCCTTCTATTCAAAATAATTATAGTACGTTTTTTGTAATATCGTTTTATAGATCTTAATTCGTAAAACGAGCTTCAATTTCTTATAATTTAAATTCGTTAGACGGAGCTCTACTCTCTCGTAATTTAAATCTGTTTTTCAAAGTTTTTGCTAGCTTCATATGTTTTGTATGAGAAATGTATAGAGCGTGAGTTGGTAGTAGGTCGCGTGTGTACGGGACGAGCCAATTGGAAAAGAGGAAGGTGAAATGGAAGATGAACTTTTTAAGGCGGCTGAGATTGCTACGCAGTACGCAGCAACAAGTAGTGAAACTAAAAGAAAAGTCAATTGTTTTGGTTAGGCTTTAAATTATTTTTTATTTTTTTAAGTAATAAAAACTGTCTGTAAGGGCGAACCGGGAAACACCAAACTTATGCCAATATATTTCATTTGGGCAGAATAGTACTTCTTCTTCGGATTCGGCTCAAGTTTGGCTTATCCTAAATTTTAATTTTCAATAACTACAATTAGGGGTAGTAATTGAGTAATAATGAATAGTTTAATAGATAATAGTCTAACTCAAAGCTATCTATTAATATCAAATTGTCACCCTAAGTACAATACTAACGAATACAAAAATAAGTATCAAATAATCACTGAAAAATTTAGACCATTTAGCATTTTGAGAAGTAAAATTATCAATAAAATCTTTAAAATCAAAATTTTCCCAACATTTCCTATTTGCTCACAAATTGTGAATTTGAAAATATATTTTTTGTTAGAACAATAGTTTCAATTTTAAAGAAGGAATCAATGACTAGTACACACCTCAATACATATAAATATATTTTTGCAATGCAATTTCTGTAATTTGACCAATCAAGGCAGTTGATTAGTGCATCAATGAACATTTTCTAACGCCCTTTTCAATTTTGTCCACTTGTGGTTTAACCTATTGTTGAATAGTGTGACTCGATTACCTATCAAACCCCCCGTGGCACAGACTTTTGAGATTTGTCGAACGTGGTAGCAGTCCTAGAGGAGATGCGAGCATGGTAAGGAGACTGACGAAGATAGTAGCGTTTGATTTTGGGGGCACACATGCAGAAGCTTTGGGCGCAAACGTACAGTATTGCGTGCAAGCACGTTACAGATTAGTGCAATATTTGGCACACTTGCGAAGAGGCTTTGGACAAGAAGGCATCTGATGGATTTTCTGATTTTTTCGATTTCCTTAATTTGATATATTTAAGGTTTGATATAATCGTTATAATCGTAAAACGTGTAAAAGGATAATTATAGAAGAAAGAGATGTTTAGAGATGAGAACAAGAATGATTGCTCAGTTTCATACAAATGGACTTCAAAGGGGGTCTTAGGGAAATAAGCATAAGATAGTCAATTAAAATATCAAAAATGGCATTATAGTAAAAAAAAAAAATACCTAAAGATGGTTACATGAGTCTCAAATGGGTATGTTTCATCAACTTAAATAATAGTGGGTCTGTTTGATTTAACTTATTGATATGTACTGATAACTTATTAGTTATAACTGATAATTTATTTATGACTTGATGACTAATAACTATTGTCTAGATAGAAAAAGTGATTAAGGAAAATATTATTGTTGAGAAGGGAAAGTTGCTTTAATCGATTCAAATCCAATCCAAAAAAGGGGTTTGATTCGTAATTTACCCTAACACATTTATGCTTGGATTGGTGTACAAAATATACAAATGAATCAGATATAAAAGTGCAATAAATGATGTGAAGTTGTCAGCATAACAATCGATGACTATGAGTCAGTGTGTATACTGACAAGTCATTTGTATGTATACAAGTTGTATCCTTAAATAATACGTTCTGGATCGGAGAGAGAGAGAGAGAGAGAGAGTACTATACAAGTTGTATCTTCTTTTTTCTTTTCTTTTTTGAGAAAATATTCAATGATTTTGGAGGATGGAGAGCTTTGCGACTGCAAGCAAAATCTAAATATCTTCTCCTTCTTGATCCCAAACATGATGTGTAAGTGTAACATGAGTTTCTCAACTTTCTGTGAAAAGTAAAAAACAAGAAGAAGAAAAGAGAGTAGGGCCAAGCATTCAAGCACTATGAGACAGATCTGCATCACCTTTAAAATGAAATCAAGTGGTCCTAGATTTATACTATAATATTTGATTTGACTTATATAAATGTTCTTATAATTTATAATTTATTATAAGTTATTTTTAAAATTTTTGATTTTATTTATAAGAAGATAAATCATAAGTCATAAGTCATGTACAAGTTACTAAAAACATATGTAAGGTTATAAGCGGTAAGCACTAAATCTTTTGTTTATTTCTACTTTTCAAAAATATGTAAGTACACTTCATTGAAATTTTATATATTTCAATATTACCCTTCTTAATAATAGTTATAATAACAAAAAGTAATATTAATAATTATTATTATTTAATTAATAATAATAATGAATAATTATAATTATAATAATAAAAGGAATAATAATAATATTAATAAATAATATTATATAAATAATGATAATAGAAATAAGAATAATAAGAATAAAAAAATTAATAATAATAATAATAATTATTATTATTATTATTATTATTATTACTAATGATCTTAAAAAATAATAAAATTAATAATAATATTATTATTATTAAAAGTAAAATTAATAATAATATTAAAAGTAAAATTAATAATAATATAATAAAAATAATCATAATAATCATAAGTAATTATAATATTAATAAAATAATAATAATAATAATAATAATAATAATAATAATAACAATAATAAAGGTAATATTAATATTGTTAAAATAAATAATAATAACAATAATAAAGGTAATATTAATATTGTTAAAATAAATAATAATAAGTAATAATATTAATATAAATAAAAGTAATATTAATATTAATAAAATAATGATAAAAACAATAAGGCCAATAATAATGATAATTAATAATAATAATAATAATAAATTTACTATATATATTAATAAAACAATAAAAAAGTAATAACGATAATAATAAAAGTAATAATAATAATTATTATTATTATTTAAATTAGTAATAAGAATAAAAATAATAATAATAATAATAATAATAATAATAATAATAATAATAATAATAATAATAATAATAATAATAATAATAATAATAATGTAAATCACATTTTGTGATGAGGTTATTTGTGTCTTTACTAGTATTTGTGCCCGTGCCTATGGCACAGCGCAAGTAGAGGAGGATGTCAATATTTAAATAAATCAATATATATTTTAATCATGTTTCAAAAAGAGCCTAAAATTACAAATTGAAAATGAACACATCTCGCTAATCAATTAAAACAATATGATAATCCAATGTTGGAAAAAAAACATTCTTTTCTTCGTAAAAACCGTTCCCAATATGTTAATGAAAACTGTTTAAAAGTAATCACTTTCTTATTAAATAATCTGTAAATTTGTTAAAGAAGTTTAAACAAAAAAAAAATATCCCTTTGTAATTTCTCTTAGTAATGTTTTAGCGTAAAATCTAACATGAAAAACTGTTGAATGGTTTCATGTATTTAAAGTTGGTATTAGTAATAATGTTGAGGTCAATGTGATTATTAAATGGATGGATATACTTTGTTATTTTTTGTATGGGGGAGGCCATGGGCGGCCTAACAACACCTACGCCCTCTCGATGACTCCACCCCTATGCTTTCAAGTGGCAAATGAGAAGCACCAACTCATAAGTTGAACAAAAAATATATTACATCAATCAAAGTTTCTTAAGTCTTTACAATCGCTCCATTAATTTTCACTTTTATAATACTACTGTTTAGCATGAACTATACCATAAGCATTACCTCTTCTAGCCTTTATGGCTTTCTGTACGTATTTTTTTTTCATCCCTTTAATTGCTATAGTAAACAGATGATGGATGTGACCCTCATAGGCCATAAATCAAATTTTCCGCATCCTTTAATTGCTAATCAAATTCGACCTAACTTTTTAATGAGAAACCTATTAATAAGAAACCCACAAATCAGAAAATTGGAAGAACAAATAACCTAAAATTTTCAAAAAATGGGAATAACAAAAAACTCAAATTAAAACCCAAAAACTTGGAAGAAATGTTGTTTTTTTGAAAATAACCCATTTTTTTCACGAAATATGTGTCAGTAAACTCAATCCATGGATTCAAAAATATAATTCCAGCAAAGATATGTTTTGAATTTTCTTTGTACAGCTTATAAAGGCTGAAAAGTAAGTTGTCACTGTCTGGTCTGTTTATTAGATGACATTTGAGATTGAGATTTCATTTTGGGGGTATTCAGGAGGCACACCAAAAAAACAATATAACTTTTGCAAAGAAATCAAATTAAACCCAAACACCTTCTTATTCTCACCATTCCAAGGTGAGTGTCTTACTTTGTTCGTGATCATGAACAATGATGCTCATTTTGGGATATGGATTGGTTACAACCTTACATGCTTGCATCGAATAAACTATGGACAAATGCAGCAATTATTCTGTTTCATTATCATTAAAAAGTGCTTCTTAGAAGAGAAAATGAGTGTGAAGACTCAAAGTGGCAATTAGTGCACTGCACTGATAAACTCATGGGGGCGCTTGGTGTTTGGTTTGCAAAAAATCAAATTAAACTCAAACCCCAAACCCACCAACTGTAAGTAGAAACATAAAAAATAATGTGATTTTTGCAAAGAATTCAAATTAAACCCAAACCCAAATTAAACCCAAACACCAAACCCACCAACTAAATAAGTGTGTGTATGTGTAAGTAGAACCGAAACTAAGATAAGGAGGAAGAAACCGTACAACCAAAAACTGGTTTAGGTTTCTTTAAGTAATACTATCTCCTTTTTCTGCTGTGAATGCATCTTCTTTTTATTCCCCCTAACCATTTTTTTCCCTAGATAATGTTAACTCTAGGCTGGGGTCATTTGAAAGGACACAATTCATTTTTTCAGGAATGCTAATTAAATGGTAAAATGCCGAATCTTGCTTGAAATACTTTTGGTCAATTGTAGGCTCCTACTGGAATGGCATCACAATCGCAGGGTGGGTCATCCATTATGCATACCGCATTCAGGAATTTTTCAATGGTTCAGAAGGAAAAATCTTTGGAAGAATTTGGGCAAGATCAGTGGTTGTGTTCAACCTCAGATGGTAATATTGGCCTTGGTATTAGATCCTTCCTGGATCTGCGAAGTTGGTTCCACAGTAACGAATTCCGACGATTGAGGAAGAAACTGAGATGAGGAGGAAGAAACTGAGATAAGGATAAAAGAGAGAAGGGGAAGAGGAAGAAAAATGGAGATATATAAACCCATATAATAGGAGGAAGAGAGAGACATGTTCCCGCGACCCCACCCATGCATCCACCTTCCAATCGAAGCTAGGGATGTCCGTCTAACATCGGTGCCAACGGGTTCAGGCCTCCGCATAACACTCTAACGAAGCTGATTTGGGATATGGTGAAGAAAGATATGTCGAGGATTGAAGGTTGTGGTGTTTTCGAATCTGTACATGAAGATTGGAGAATGCTAGAAAAAGGCGCCGAAGGATTTCGGCGCTTGAGATGTGTTGATGAGAGAGAGTGCATAGAGAGATGGGTTTGACGTGAGAGAGAAACCGAATTAGTATAGAGATAATAAGGAATCAGTTGGAAATAAAACGTGGTTAGATGGTTGAGATAATAAAAATTAATCTTGACCGGTAATTGTGCTTGGTAAAAACCAATTCTGGCCTCTTTTATATTATAGATATTTGAATTCAGCACTTTTTCAACTTACTAATCAAAAACACACACTAACTTATGAAAGCTGATCAGCACTTTCAAAAAATTAAATCAAACAGCACTAGTTATTAGTCATCAAATCATAAGTAATAAGAAATAAATCATTGGTTATAAGCAATAAATTATCAACACATATCAATAAGTTAAATCAATCAGGAGCTACCTATATTTGGTTGTCTAGTACTACTAGAAAGTCTTTCATTGAAGTGAGATGGACTTCGAATTCGAATGATGTTCAAAGCATGCTCATGTTGGTTAAAAAGTTGTTCACCTCTTTTGAATTTGGCATTAGACCACCACACACGTAGGCCGTAGCCTAGTGGTGGTAGGACTATCGAATATTTTCTAGATAAAGCATTATGCTAAGAGCGAAAGTAGAAAATTCCAAGTATAACAACCATAGCGTCTCCTGGTTGTTCAAGACTTCAATCATCTGGTAATCAGAGTCATTTCTTTAACAGACCATCACAATTAGTAAGCTTCTATACTCACCTTGATCCTGACAAATGGCAATAGAGTTTAATAGAGATTTTTTGGTATGGAATGCCGTTAGATAGGAGAAACTCTTTCTTTTTTAATGGGTATGCAAATCTATTATCAAACTTTTAGGAGTTTGCATACTTTATGTGTTTAGACTACAAAAAGTTGTGGGCATATCCATTGATTAAGCCAACATTATTTAATATCTTGTGCATTTGCACGAGTTTTTCATTGTTCATACTTTATCACAGGTCCCTCCCTCACCAGTCACCATCACCATATAATATGCAAATATAAAATCATTGCTACTTGACAGATGAGCTACCAACTAGACTGTGAAGGGTTTTGAGATCTAAACTCATCCTTAGCTTCTAGAAAACTCTCAAAATTCATTAATCTATCATTTTTAAAATACAAAATTCACTCAAGTAAACAGCAAAGACCTTACCTTATAAAGAAATAAATCATAAATTATACCGGCTGATGTTTAGAAGAGAAAATAATTCCGAGAAAGTGGGACCGTGGTAGCTGCAGAGCATGTAAGAACCACATTGTCTGCTGTCACTATGTATGTCTCGGGATCAACGTTGATGCTTGGAAGGGCATTGTTTAACTTCATGTCAAGTTTCGTGAGCCTCCTCACGTTGCCCACGGCTTCCACCTTCTTGTTCAGTCCGTATAGAGTTTTTACATTGCAGTCTAGAGCTGCCTGAGTCACAAGAATGAAAAATGAAGCAGGAAGTTATGACAACGAAATCATAAAACCCCACATGAGATAGAGAGATAGAGAGAGAGGTCCATGCCTTGCTGACAAAAGCAATGGAGTTGGCACTTCCAGCCTTGCCAAATGCTCCAAACATTGGTCTCATCATCACCTGCAGTGAGTTTTAATTCAGCACGACACAAAACAGAAATCTTGCTAGTTCTTTACTTTTCCCTACTTTTTTAAAAAAAAATGAAAATTCTACTAATATTTGGGTGGTATGATGCTGTTATGAGTTCATAATCAATATACCGGTTCAGGAGTTGGGATGCTCGCATTTGGATCACCCATATTAGCCCATGCAATGTCACCACCTTTGATCACCATTTCTGGTTTTGCCCCAAAAAATGATGGCTTCCAAATCACAAGATCAGCCATCTTTCCCACCTGCAGCCACCGTGTACCCCGAATTGATTTCAAAATCCATGAGAATCATTACCTTAAAAGCTACCGAAATATGATATTGGCCCGTCAACAAAGTGCAGTATTGGCAGAAACAGAAAAACCAATATGATAATCGTTTCCTTTCTCTTTTGGAGCTCAATTGTAAGAAAATGAGAGAATACTCGGTGTGTAATTAATCATACCTCAACGGAACCAACATGTTGAGAAAACCCATTAGCTATTGCAGGATTTATTGTGTATTTTGCAATGTACCGTTTGATCCTGAGGTTGTCATTGTCTGAACTGTTATCTTCAACTGATCCTCGTATTAACTTCATCTTATGGGCGGTTTGCCAAGTTCTGCAAATTACCTAGTACAGTAAGATTTCAATTGATGTTAGCCTCAAAAGAAGTATAGTACAGTACGTGAGAAAAATACTAATAGTATGATCTAGAAAATGTTAATATCTTTAGCTACCCTACAAATTTGTTACTATGCAGGTATATAGAAAATAAACACTTCAATCTGGTGATATGAGTTTGATCAGAAACCTCTCCTATGCGACCCATAGCCTGTGAATCAGATGATATAATGCTTATTGCCCCCATATCATGCAAGATGTCTTCAGCAGCAATTGTTTCAGCCCGAATCCGCGACTCAGCAAAAGCTACATCCTCCGGTATGTCCTTATCCAGGTGATGGCAGACCATCTGTATGGAAACGATGCCGTTGGAAGCAAAGGTTGTAAGTTCAAATTGTGGTACCAACAAACCATCTGTATGCAATTCAAACTAATCTGAGCAAAGATCTTGTTAACAATACGGTATTTGATGGAAAAATTTAACATTTAAAGGCACATGTTAACTAGCCTTGTCATGACTTCCAATGCCACTAGCGGTGAATCCCAATGCAAAAAGTTTCTAAAAACGGATACTTAATGAGGGCCGTTAGGCACATGTAAACAAGACCCTTTCTTTATTTACCCTACCAGCATGTCGAGGTGCTCGTCTATTGTATTTGAAGTGTATGGACGTGTTGGATTAGTTGAAGAGGGGAGAACATTCTTAACCCCACAGACTTTAATGATATCTGGTGCATGACCACCCCCTGCTCCTTCACTGCACCAAAAAGACAATAAGTAAATTTTCATAAAAATTTCAAGAAGAGGAAAAGGAAAATGATATGCATACCGAAAATACAGAAAGAAGAATGCATGGAAGTGTTGTGCGTTATGACACCAGTGAATTGATGATTGTAGTGTACAACACTTTCATTTTGTTTTTGCTTCTAAATGAGCATTAGAGGGAATACATAACTCTATCCTCACTTTGATCAAGAAACTCATATACTTAATATCAGTCAGTAAACGAAATAAAACTAAAAGGATGTTCGATAAAAACATGTGAAGGGCTGCAAACCAGTAACCCTATTGGCATCAAAGATAATACTTTCAATACAGCCCATTTCAAATGAAACAAAGTATACAATAATTGAAGAGCAATATTCAAAATTGCAGTTTCTACAGCATAACATCAAACCAAAAGTGAAATCAACACAGCTGCTATAATGGTACTCAGCTCCTCACATTGTAAGCGTAAAGACTCATCCTTCCATTTAAAAGGTTTTCTTTAAATCAGTATTCACCAAACTCAACAATAAGACCAAAATTTTAAAAGTACTCACAAATTTCCAGACATCGCTTGTGCTCTCCGATAAGAACTCATATTCTTGTGCTTGACTATGCCAACCTTTTAGATCGTACGCCCATGGACATACTTTTCACCTTTGATTGTGGTATGTTAAAAATATAAAAAGTACCTTTACCCTTGGTGGTTTCAACAATTTTACACTATTTTCTCAACATGAAAGTTTATATTATTGGCCCCTCCAATACGAATCACAGGCTCCCAAGTTCCATAAATTAACAATTTCCACATCAATACACTTTTGCCTCTGAAGTTTGTGAAAATAAGAAAAGAATTCCCTGGCACGAGGCTCGCTATTTCAGGGTCTAATGTCCACGGCCATATCCTCAGAAGAAAAGAAGTGTTTGTGGTTCAAGCACATGATCTAACAAATCACGCTTCCTCATATTAACACTTAAATTCAGTTCACACTCCGCTCAGTTTTGTTCATATGGTGCACTCGTACGACAAAGTGCATTACTCAACTCAACTCAGTCTTTTGCCCAATCACTTGGGATTGGCTACATGAATCTTTTTTTGCCATTCGTTTCGGTCCAAAGCAGGGTCATCATAGACACTCTACTCTCCTTCCTATCTCTCTTTATTACGGATGTTCATGTTAGTTTTGGTCTTCCCCTTCCCCTTTTTCTACACTGGTTGATGTTAATAAACTCATATTTCCTAACGGGTGCACTAATTGATCTACGTTCTCATCGCGTGAAAGACGGGTTCTCACAATGTGTCCAAACCATGTTAGGCGATTTTCTCTCATTTTATCTGTATTGGGGAAACTTCATTTGTTTCACAAATTCTCTCATTACGAATCCTATCTTTTCTTGTTTTACCACTTATCCATCTTAGCATACAAAGTGCATTAATATAAGGAAAATATTGGCAACAGCAACCAGAGGTCATATTAGCTATGTGAATACATTAAAGATGTAGCAACAAAACGAACTAATCTTTTATGGAGTGTTGTGAGACCCTCCCCCCCCCCATCCCCCCAAAAAAAGGAAATTAAATAAATTAATAATATTAACAACAACAAAAAGTGATGAATATAACTCTCCTGGTGGTGCTATTGGTGAATAGCAAGGGCTGAGCAGCGAGGAATGTGCTTAAGGTGCTGGAATAAAGCTCATACCTGTGGTAAGCGTGAATTGTCCTATCCTTAAATGCAGCAATAGTGTGTTCCACAAACCCAGATTCATTCAAGGTGTCTGTATGGATATTAACCTGTCAAAATTCACACTCAACAAAATGTGATTTGTTCAGTAAAAAGGTATGAACAGCAATTATGTTCAAAAAAGCATAGCAAAAAAGTCACCTGGACATCATATTCCTCTGCGACAGTCAAACAGTTGTCTATCGCGGCAGGAGTGGTTCCCCAGTCCTCATGAAGCTTCAGTCCCATGGCACCAGCCCTGAGTATTTCATGTAACCCCTCTGGTTTGGCAGTGTTTCCCTGAAAGAAAAATGTGTTGTGAACTTCAATTATGCAGTAAGCATCCAGACATATAATTAAAAAGGGTGGTCAACTGTGAGGCAAGTGACAACATGGTTTAAATGTGAGGGTCTAATGCAGAATGAGAATAGCATACTTTCCCAGTGAAACCAAAATTTAGTGGTAGGTCATCAGTTGATTGTAGCATTAGTTTCATATGCGAAGGCCCTGGTGTACAAGTAGTTGCACGAGTCCCATCAGCTGGTCCTGTTCCACCTCCCACTAACGTTGTGATACCTACACATATCATGAAGTTTAGGAGAAAGAAGTAGTATGCAGGTAAGAAAATATAGCTCTTAGAGTATTCGTGGGATCAAATAATGAACATCATCAGAGGATGATAATGAGAGGAACATATTCGATCCCCACAACACATAGATCCTGCACTCTCAATGAAATACAGGAACTTGATACAAGTGTTATTTCTAGTTGGCGTTGTGAGGTAAGAATATGAGGCAACCTTGATATCAAAAGAGCAACAAAAAGCAGGGGGGAGGGGCAGCATGATGATGATCTAAGATTTTATTAAACTGCTAACTTTCAAAGTTGGAACAAGTTTTAACCATTACAGCCTCCATCCCTAAAAGCGTGTCACTTGATTTTGTACTTAAACGAGTGTCGCTTAATACATAAAATTGCTTCTGGATTGGGTAAACATCTTGTTTACTGCTCTAAAAACAGTACTTGTGAGGAACCTACCTCATTGTGTTCATGCTATCATTCAATGCCCATACGGAGGGATCTATTTTTATCTCTGTGAACCACAAATGGCCAAATCAAATGATTCAAATATTTTAGGACACTTTCAGAATGGGTTATACCAATCAGATTTCAAGAATTACTACAAAACATGCTCACTTGAATATAACAGGATTGTCAAGGGTCAAATTGTAACACCTCAATCCCATATCAGTTATATGTGTGAATGAGTATGGGCTTATAAGTGGCCACCTACTAACTAGCACCAACATTATGAATGGACTTCTCGGTGGGCCTATGGTGGGTCTAGTTGACCCAGGTGCTCTTTGGCCAGTGTGTGGGCATGCGTCACGGTACAGGAGCCTTGACAAGACACAGTCGGTTGGATTAAGTTCCACCATACCTCCCAGCCTAATGCATTCTAGATCAAGTAGAAATCTCACCGCTTGATATCGCTTCATATGCCAGTTGAGGGCATATGAAGTGCACATGACAATCTATGGCCCCAGCTGTAACTATCATTCCTTCTCCAGCTATAACCTCTGTGTTAACCTGATCCAAGAGAGAAGAAAACACTAGCACTAACACATTCATAAGCCATAACGGGCTACTGTTAATGCAGTGTCAAATAAGACTCACCCCAATTATCATGTTTTCCGACACACCGTTCATGACATCTGGATTACCTGCCTTCCCAAGAGAAATAATAAGACCACCTTTAATACCAATATCTGCCTTGAAAATCCCAGTATAATCAATAATCAGAGCATTCGTGATAACTGTATCCAGACAATTAGCTGACAGGTACCCACAAGCCTGCCCCATTCCCTCTCTTATAACTTTTCCTCCACCAAAAACACATTCATCACCATAAACAGAAAAATCTCTTTCAACTTCTGCAAATAAATCGGTGTCGCCAAGACGAATTTTGTCACCGACAGTAGGACCATACATATTAGCATAGGCCTCACGAGAAATTCTAGAGACCAAAGTAGATCCTTCAACAATGACACCTTCACTGCAAAATCAGCAATAAAGAAAAGCTCTCCTTCATGCATGATCATATACTCAATCTAGTACTACATAGACAATCCTAGCGTTTAAGTTGCAAACAAAAGAAAACCGCGGGGAGGGGAGGTGGGGGGGAACTCAACAAGTTTCTACACCTGGCATTTATTTCTTCTGAATGTCCAAATCCTCTTGCATTTACAGCTTCCATCACTGCTATGATATTGGTATCATCAACAAGACCATCAGCAATTCCATTCCCTCCTCTAATCACTTGCTTACCACCAATCTTTACAAGAGAGACGGATTTTGTATCCCCTGGCTGGCAAAGTATAAGATTGCCAGGGTTTTATTCAATAAAATGGTAGATTCAAAGTGAAACTGAAAATACAAGGAGAGTACGTATGAAAGAAAATTATCAGAAGAATAGAAGAAGATTGCTAGTGTTTGATTCAACGAAATCATCAGCCCACTGCAAGATTAGGTATAAAAATAAAATATCCAACCTCAAATCTGGTAGCTGTCCCTGCTGGTATATTTAAACGCATTCCATATGCTTTTCTTCTATCGAAAATCAAGCACGGGTTCACCTCAATAAAATGATAATGGCTGCCAACCTGAATGGTTTACAAAATAATCATTAATCATGAATAAATTAATATGAAACATTGATGAGTTTTCTATCAGAATGTACATCAGGTTGTCTCTAAACACAAATGGGTGTACCTAACATCTAATCAACCCTAGATGAAGCATCAAAATAGGAGGTTAATCCAAAATAAAAATAAAATCACTACATTTGTCCCAAAAAGTAAAACACAATAGTGTACAAAGGGAAAGGCAGCCACCTGAATTGGCCTGTCTCCGCTATTAGTGACATTAAGGAGCACAGCTTCCCTTGCAGAATTAAGCATTATGTATCCACCTTGAATGCATAATTCACCAGGGATTTTTGCATCCTCTATCCTGGGAAACTTTTCCAGTGAAGGAACTGCAATACTAACAACAATCTATCAATGCCTTTCAAAACGTAACGAGGAACTAAATCATGAAGTGAGTTACTTTACATGCATTTTGTCATAAAAACTAGTTATGTAACATAATGTAAGCACTACTCCGTAGAAAAAACATAAAACAATTCTGCCAATAATTTCAACACATTAATCCCTCAAAGTAACATAAAAGTTCCGAACTTTACCAGGAAGAAAAGAACCATGTAAAGCAAGATCCAGATTTCCATTTTCACTCGCTATTGCATCATGAATAGTGATTAACTTTGTACCATCAGGAAATGTGCCCTCGACCTAAACATAGATGATGTTCACTTAAACGAAGACTTGAAGCAAAGTAAAAGATGCAAACAAAAGCATCTAAAAGATAATGAAACTTTTTTTTTTTTGATAAATAAAGTTAGTATAAAAGATAACGAAACATTGAAGGTATGGAACAAACTTCAAAACCTAAATTTCTAACTAATAGAGGAATCCTCAAAATTAAATGTGACTAGTTACCTGCACAGCATCCAAAAGGTATGGAACAGCCGGAAGAACTTGTCTCCTGTCATTGACAGATAAAAGTATGTCAGATTCTATGGTCAATTTTGAAAACCATGTTGTAATTGAAATTGACCTTAATAGCCAAAACCAACTCAACTCAACTAACCCTTTTTCTCATTCGCTTGGGGTCGGCAACTTGAATTGTTTTCTGCCATTCGAGCCGGTCTAAAGCAAGTCACCACACACACCATACTCATTCATATCTTTCTTTATTATGGATGTCCATGTTTTTTTTGGCCAACCCCTTTCCATATTTCTACTATGTTGATATTGACACACTCGCACTATCTAACGGGTGCACTTGATGTGTCCAAACCAACTTCGGCGATTTTCTCTTGTTTTCTTTGTTATTGGGGCGACTCTTACTGTCTCACGAATTTGTTCATTGCAAATTTCATCATTCCTAGTTTTACCGCATATCCATCTTAACATTCACATTTCAACTACATTCATCTTGTGAGCATGTTCGTTCTTAGTTGCCCAACATTCGGTTTCATAAAGTAGTGTGGGTCTAATGGTTGTCCAATAAAACTTTCCTTTCAACTTAACTATTATAAGTGAATCACTTAACAATCTGGATGCACTTCTCTATTTCACTCAGCTTGATTTTATTGTATGACTAGCAGCATCTCTTACCTCCTCGTCTTGATTGATGATTGATCCTAAATATCAGAATTGTTCTTTTTGTCGTATTTCTAGACCATTTAACCTAACTTTGTTCCGTTATTACTTCTTTTACCGCTAAAGTTGCATTCCATGTATTCCATTTTACTCCTACAGTCCTACTTATTTAAAAGCCTTTAACATGTAAAGTTTCTCTCCACTTTTCTAGTTTATCATTGACCTCGTTCTTCATGTTATCAATCAAAACAATGTCATCAGAACATGTACCATGGTATATCTTGTCTATGTTTGGTTAATTCATCCTTCACCCAAAAAAGAAAAAAAAGATCATCCATCACTAAGGCAAAACCAGTCATATTCAATCAGTTAAATTGTTCTTGGGAACTCATATGAATAGAAGAAGAATGTTGACTAATAAAGATTTCCACCATACCTTCCTAGCAGTTGTCTCCCAATGTCCATCAACTGTGCCACAGATTTGTCACCGTCATGCACAAACTCCAAAACCTGACAAATAAAATGATATATAAAAGAAAGACATAAAAAAAATGAATGGCTACATTTTTGTCACCAAACCAGATTCTGAGGATGCGTTTATTCCATACAAAAAGCAGCATGGAATTAGAGTCTGCAACTCAATATAGCAAAGGCTTTATTTACTGTGAAATATCTTCTGCTAAGTGCAATCATTTTTTCTTAATAATTTTTAATCTGATTGATAATCATATCTAACCTCTATATGTGCGCATTTATTGACCATAATAAAGAAAGGATGGATGTTCAAGCCAACAATGTACAAAGGTGGAGCATCAAGAGTGATCTGCAGAAGCTGTTTGCAGCTGTCAAGCCCTCAAGTATAGATGTATGGAGATAACACTACACTTGTTCATCATGTTTAAGTTAGAGGGGCATAAGAGTATTTGTACATTCAGTTAGAAGGGTTTTGCTGTAATTTTGTATAGACGACAGGTTATTAGTTTGTTGGACCTTGGTCGTATAAAGGTCTAACTTCCTGTATTGTTGAAACACAATTTCAATATCCAGAAATGATGAATCCTCTCTTCATCCCCAAATTGTAGTTCATCCTGTTCTTCAATTTTATCAATCTTGACAGCATTCGCAGGGAAAACAAAAGGATTCTTCTTTCAAAAGGAGGAACACACATAAAGGCACCCACCCACATACACTTGGATTTAAACATGTAAAAACTAAACACACTGACAAAGTAGCTGAGTAGCACGATAACATGACTATGTATAGGGCATCCAACATTAATAGAGCAATAGCTGCAAATATATATCCGATTATACCTGAGTGGCAATAAGTGCAACAGCTTCAGTATAATTCAACCTAAGGCCGCGAGCAAGACGCTTCTGTGCTAGATATCCAGCATTATGCAGCATCAATTTCTCCATTTCTCGCGGAACCAACTTCATCTTTACAAACTTCCCTCTAAATTCAAAATCAAGAATATAACAAACCCATTTAACCTTTAATCAAAATGAATAACAATCCAGAACCCAGGGAAAAAAAAGGACAGTCAATGAATAACAATTCATAACCCCCAAAACTAACTTCATCTTTCGTTTGTAAAAGTCAATAACTAGCAAAAATCAAGCGGAAACAAAAAGAGCATGGCTCTGTCAACGAAAATTGATCAATATTATGAATTGATGGCGGTTTCAAATTGTTCAGTAAATTCATTAAATTATCACAAAATCGGAAAAACAAAATCGTTGAAACTCTTACTTGTTGGAACAGACTTGTGGGATAGTGAGGAATGTGAAGTGAGCTGGGAATTGGGTATTGGCCACAAGAATCAGCACCAAAGATTGGGCTTTAATAACAGTAATTGGTAACTAATCCCAACAGTTTGGAATGATGTTTGATTGTGAGATAGATTTTGGAGTTTGCATAGAAGAAGGGTTGACATTGTCACATTGAAACCCAGAAATCATTGGAATTTTAAATGAAGATTAATGATTTCAACATCATATCGATCCTCGAATATCTTTTTGTCGTATTTAATTGTCATTTGATACCGAAAAAAAAATGAAGATGCTAACCGACAAAAGTGATCCCACTAGCCAATCCATACTATTTACGGAGTATCTTTTAAAAGGTTTGCACGTTGGTTAACTTATAAACCTTTTCATTTTAATTTTTTTTTTATATTCACATAAATCTTTAAAAAACTTTATAGAATGACCCACAGCTTAAATATTTTATTTTTTCATAACATTCATTTAAAATTACATTCTTTCACGATATTTATTTAAAAGTAATAATTTTATTTTTAATAATAAATATATATTCTTAAAATATAAAAAAAATATTTTATATATATATTATGTCAACATAATATTGATGCAATAATATAGATTTTATTAAACAAAATTGAATATAAAATTATAAGAAACATAATTAAAATTACATAAATATTAATAGGAATTATTCAACCGAAACATCTTAATCTTCATTGTTATTGTCGTCGAAGCGTTCCCAAATATACTCAATCAAGTCGGATCGAATTTTTTGATATACTTCACGATCACGTAGTTCCGCATAGAGCTGTCAAGGTGGGTTAGCGGGGCGGGCCAACCCGCAACCCGCTATAACCCGTCATTTGGCGGGGCGGGGCGGGCCAACCCACCAAATGTGGCGGGCCAGGAAATTACCAACCCAATCCAACCCATCTTGGGTTGTGGGTTAGGCGGGCCAACCCACCAACTTTTTCCCTAATTAATCTAAATAATAAAAATAATCATAAATAATACAAAAAAATGTCACAGTTCATTAAAAAAAAATATTTTCTACTATTATATTTTTAATAGTGTTTTCTAACAATTTTCTCTAATATTAATAGTATAAAATGAGGAAAAAAATATAAGTAAGAAACTATTTTATCATTACCCTTTTTGTATGTTCTTATAATCATCTTTCTATAAATATTGCGGTTAATATACCTTATTCTGACATTTTTAGTTGCTATAAGTGTCACTTTTTGAACGAATTCAAAATCATCTACTAATAATGCAGATATAAAAAAATAATCTTACATTTTGAGCGAAAATGATTTAAACTAATTATTTCAAACTTATGAATTGATTATTTGAAACTAGTATATGACGGGTCAACCCGTCCCGACCCGCCTCAACCCACCTCAACCCGCAACCCACCGCGGGCTCAACCCATTTGACCCACCTCCTAATGGGTTCATATTTTTCCAACCCAACCCACCTTTTTTAAGTGTCGGGGCGGGCCAACCCAACGGGCCCAACCCATTTTGACAGCTCTAGTTCCGCATGTCTTTGAATGTATTGTTAAAAGTCTTGAGCATGTCCCTGAGGTAAGTGTATCAATGGCTCTACTTCTTCATTCGACCAGTTACTTAGTGCATTACATTTATTCTCTACAATCATATTATACAATATGATACACGTGTACATTATATCTTTCAAATCTTCCTTGCTCCAAAATCGTGTCGCACCTCGTACTATTGCCCAACGAGATTGGAGGACTCTGAATGCTCGTTCAACGTCCTTCCTTGCAACCTCTTGCATTTGTTTGAACTTGATCTATTTAGGGTCTTCTGGATATGCAAAACTTTTAACAAATGAAGCCCACTCGGGTAAATACCATCTGCCAGATAATATCGGTTCGTGTGCTATGTATCATTTACATAAACTGAACTTTAGGAGAGTATCTTCGCAATACATCATTGAACAATGGAGATTGGTTGAGCACATTAATGTCGTTATTATATCCTGTAACCCAAAAAAAAAAACATGTCATATCCAAAGGTCTTGAGAAGTGACTGCTTCTAGCATAATTGTTGAAACCCCTTGATCACCTCGGGTAAATTGACCTTTCCACGCAACTGGACAGTTTTTCCACGACCAGTGCATACAGTCAATGCTTCATAACATACCAGGAAAGCCGTGGTAATCAGAATGTAGTTGAAGTAAACGTTGGACGTCGTTAGTACTGGGTCTTCTCAAGTATACCCTTCCAAATACCTCAATCACACATCGATAGAATTTCTTTAAGCATTTGATTCCAGTGGTTTCGCCAAGTCGTACGTACTCGTCACAATGGTCAGCAGGTGAGCCATTTACCAACTGACGGATAGAAGCAATACATTTTTGCAGCGAGGAAAGTCCATATCTACCACATGTATCACGTTTCACTTGAAAATACTCAGAATTATTTGAAAGAGCTTCTACAATTCGAAGGAATAGCTCCTTACTCATTCGAAACCTTCTTCTGAACATTTGATCCGTGTAAACCGGCTCATTGGAGAAATAGTCGTTGAAAAGACGGTCATGTCCAGCTTCGCGCTCTCGATTTATGTATTTTCGCTATTAAATTTGGCCTAGATAATAGTGCAAACTTGTTGATGAATTTGCAGTTACTCATTCGTCATGCCACTAGTATCCTTACAGAGGATTTTATAATTCTTTGCAAGTGTCGACATGTTTATTGCTTCTGACACGTCCTTAAGTGCACAAATCTTCTCTTTTTCTATTGCAACCCGTTCATTATCATCTTCTTCATTTTTGCTTTCCCTTTCCACTTTACGGCCTTTTGACTAATCGGGCAAACTTCAACCTCATTGTCATCGATGTTGATGCTCGTATGCGCATCGGATGATGACGTGTATGCCCCAGTTTTTGGATATCTTTGTTTTTTTAGAGGAATGTTCACTTGATTTTCCACCTTTCCACTTTGGCTCATCTTTCACCATTGCCCACACATGTTCATATCTAAAATGTTTTTTACGTGTTGAGAAGAAAAGATCATGTGCGAGCTTCTTTCACTTGGTCAACGGACCACCCACTATTATGTTGATTTCGTACTTGGACGAAGTACTGGTTAAATTCATTAACCATAGGAAGAAGTGTGTACCAATGTGCTTTCAAGACAGTTAACTTTCTTGAATTTTCTGTCTTTCGACTCTTGTTGTAGTACTCAGTGATTCGTTTCCAAAACCCCTTATCATGTTGAGAGTTTCCAATCACGCTATCCGTTGAAATAATGAGCCAAGCACTTGCAAGCAGTTTGTCATCTTCAATACTTCATTTTGTTTTTTGCTTGTCTTCAGCTTGATTGTTTACTTCTTCATCTAAAACGATGTTTTCCAACCCTTCTTGAGTGGAAAAATAAGAAACTTCAGACGAGTCGATGCTAGCCCTTTTGTATCCGTCGGTGTTGTTGGATTTCCAGTGCTCATATTTGAGTTATAATATCCGGGTGCGTATTGATTCGGCATAGCTGGATGAAAATATCCATGTTGCGGATACATGGAAAATTGAGGAAATGAAGCATAAGGAACATTTAAAATATTTGAAGTACCTTGATTAGTTAGAGAAACGGGGAAATGTGGAAGACCTAGACAATTAGGATATTGACTCGTCTGAGCTTGAAAATTTGGACGAGTTTAAACATTCAGAGGAGTTTGCAAAATTTGAGGAGCTTGCAAATTCGGACGAGTTTGAGCATTGGCAGAATCGTCATTATTTGAAGAGCTCAATAAGCTCGTAAAATAATTATACATAACAAAAGAAGTAAAAATAAAAATTTTAGGTAGTGAAATGGGAATGAATTTGAGGTAAAATGTATATTTGAATGTAATGAAAAAATTGTTTTGGAAAACTATTTATAGGAAAAAATATCTTCAAAGTAGTCGTTTACATGCAACGGCTATAATTTTAAAAAAATGAAAGAAAATGAAAGCAAGTAGGAAAGTAAGAAACAGTCATTTTGGAAAAAGAAGACTCTCTCTCCACATACAAAGCTGTACAAAGTGTAAAAAACTTTTCCATCAGCCGGTTAGTATGCACCAACCGGTTGAAACTTATACAATTTTACTTTTTAACAGTTATCAAGCTTTTACAAAAGTTTTTTAAAGTTTTCAAAAAGCTTTTGAACATGCCAGTACAGATGCCCTTATATATCTCTATACATTTATTTCCTCAACAACCCTTCATTTACTCCCTCAACCAACCACCCCCTCCAATTACTTCCACCCACCCTAACTCACTAAGAGTGACCCTAACTGTAATACCCCGATTATTTCAATTTTAAAATATTAAGTTATATTGACTAAAAATAAAATTTTTATTTTGGACTTATTTGGTAACTAATTAATTTGGGTTTGGGCTAGGCCCATTTTGACTAAGACTTTAATTCTAGTCATTTATTAGTGAAACCTAATTAATTTGAGTCCATTTAATATTAGGCTTTTCAGTTAGGGTTGAGTAAACCCTAACAAGTAGGGTATAAAAGAAAGCTTTAGGGTGAAATAATAATAATAACACTAATAATAATAGGAGTAGGCGGCAAGTTACTGCTGGAGAAAAAAGTTTCCGGCGGCTCACCAAGACCTCCGCCCGAGATACTGCTGTGTTTGGAGGTAAGGTTTGTTTAGTGATTATGATATATATATATATATATATATATATATATATATATATATATATATATATATATATATATATATATATATATATTGTAATGGGGGGGTAAGATTAATAAATAAATAATAATTGGATTGATGTGAAATGGTTGATGAAAAGCATATGTACGTGTGTGTATTTTCTTTGGTGTAAAAGGTGTGTGTGCAGAGCCATGATTACCTATATTGTTGATTAGATTAGTTAAAAAAAAAAAAAAGTCCAATCGTGTTGTACTTAATTAAATTGGAGAGTGTGTGTGTCAGTATGTGTGTGTGTTGGGTTTTGCGATTAAAAAAAAAAAAGGGTCCAAATCGGTACTGAATTAATTTGGAAGCAGTGAGCAGCATGATGGTTTGATTAATATCTAATAGACCATTTAATATATATATATATATATATATAAGTATGTAGGTTTGACTTTACAATTTGTATGTTGGTGTGTGTATTCTGTGTGTGATTATGTGTGTGTTTGAGTTAAAATTTAAATAATCAAAATAATAAATAAAATAAGATAATAATAATAACAATAAATTATTTAATAAAGTACTACTATATTTCTTGTTAATTAAATTAATAGGTTTTGGTTAGTATTTTTTTTTTAATGATTGTGTTATATTTTAATTAGATTTGGACAAGACGAATTAATGCTTCAATTTGCGGTTCGAGACTTTTGTTGTGAGCACACCTTAACAAGGTAAGAGATTATACCTCATTTAGGTCTTTTGAATTATTCGTTTCATACTGTTAGGCTTCCGTTATTTCTTTGACAAATGTCGTTCCTTGAAAACGTGTGCCGATTTTATATCGTTATTTGATTTTGAACTCCGTCGCACTACTAGAAAATTACTTTTACGTGATGGTCGAAAGCAATCGTCAATACTAAAAAATCATCGCCTTAGACTATATGCGATGGTCAAAACAATCACCGGTTCCATCGCATAAAGCCTTGTCGCTGAAACTTTAAGTGATGGTAAAAGTTGTTACATTATCTCATAGATTTTAGATGATGGCATAAACAATCACCTAACATGAAAAATAATATTTATTTTTTTAATTCATAAAAATACAAAACCATCGCATAATCTATGAAAATACGATTGTTAAACTATCACCTTATTACTAAATAAGTGATTGCTAAAGCAATCGTGTTCACAATAGGCGATGGCTTATTCAATCACTTTAGAGGACGTTAGGCGATTGGTATTTCCATCACGTTATCTTGGAATACGCGATTGTTTTAATCATCTCTCTAGTGAGCCATAAGTGATTGCTATGGCCATCACATTATTTAGGAATACGCGATTGCTTTAACCATCGTTTTATCTGAGGTTACACGATTGCATTGATCATCGCTTTATCTACGCATGCGTGATTGCTTTTATAATCGTTTTATTGTGGCATACGTGATTGTTTTTCTCATTGTTTTATCCCTGAATATGTGATTGCTTTGATCATCGTTTTATATTAAAGTACGCGATTGTATTAACTATCACTTTATTGCTATATGTGACATCACATCATTCCTTATACATGATTGTTATTGCCATCGCATTAGCTCCTATTAACCGATGGCTTCTTCAATCTAATACCCTATAAAATGTGATAGTATTCACCATCAGAAAACATACAAAATATTTCAAATCAAGCGACTCATAATATTTCATATTAAAGAATTATGTCATATAACCTTATCTAGCAAAATATGGTGTTCAATAAGTCAGCATCAAAATACTAAAAACTAAATTGCAATGCAAAAAACTACGAAATTAAAACACGAAATTAAACAATAAATGTATTATGCTATTACATAAAGTTTCAAAATTCAAATAACAATTTAAAACATTAAGTTGAACAGTAAATGTTATATTACACATAGTTTTAAAGTCAAATCACTAATTGTCCCCTAAATTCAGGGGTGGGAGTGTTGTGAAAATATTTCTAACAGAACTAGGGCTAGCGGATTAAGGGGACGCTGTACTACTAACTAGAGGTTGCTGAGGACACAGCTGCATCTGCTGCATATGTGCAAACATCTACGCCACTAGCTGTTACGTTTCTTCTCGATGTTGTGCAACTAGCTGTTGTGTTTCTTTTCTGCTCGATGTTGTGCGAGCTCAGCTTCTAGACTTTGAATCGTTGAACTTTGGTCATGGTTGGGAACAACATGTGATTGAGTTGTCGATCGTGAAGACTGCCTATCCTACTCACCAATCCCATACACCCTTGATCCTCTCTTCTTCCTTCCATCAAAAGCGATGACATTCCAAACATCTTGGCTCCATGCAAGGGTCCCAGGACTAAGCTGCTCCACACGACCCTCAGCGATCTCTAATGCTATTTTAGTATTAAATGCAGTCTGTCATAATAAAACAAACAAATATTATCACATACACAATACATATATAAATTTTCATATTCAATAGCAAGTCCTTCAATGAATTATTACTTACATATGCAGATTCTGCAACTTGATCAACCCACTGAGGAGGTTGATCGGCAGACACGAGTGTCAACATAGCCACGTGATGTTAGTCATGGTGACCTTCAAAAGTCAAGGCACGAGGAAACAGTCATACATACATACATATATATAAATATACGTACATACACTTATCAAAAAATATATATATGTGCACACACACACACACACACACACACACACACACACACATATATATATATATATTCACACATATATAATATTAATAACCAAACGTTTGAGGAAGTTGTAAATTAGTTGGCCTTCCTAAATCAAGTAGCAAAATCCTTCTGACTTTATAGATATGCTAATTACACATGGCGACACGTGCCAACAAGTGTGTTAGACATGGCTACATATTACATAATTTGCCATGTCGTTCGAATTATAGTTTAAAGGTTGCTGCACGATAAGATATAGCAAAAGTTACCTTGAAAATGCAAGCTTGGGGCTTTACGACATTGTGATCACCGTCTCGATCTACCACGTTAAATGTGATCATAATAGGAACTTTTGCGGCTGATTGCAAGGGTATTCCACTATCGACCTGAATACCCCGGACCAGTTTATTATGAGTTGTGGGTAGATAAAGGTCTTCCCCTTCCACTTCAAGCTTCTCCAATTCTCTGTTCCGCAGCAAATTATAAGATCCCTTTCCAATTAATAAATTTTAAACAAATATTTACCAAAATAATAAAAGGGAGTAGTGGTCACTTTGCACAAGCAAACCCAGCATGCTATCAGTGAACAAATCAAAACATGGAAATTACCTTCGGATACCTGCTCGTCGTTCCTCCTTTGGAAGCGGAAAGAGAACGCCTAATATAGATGTGACTTTGTCAAAGAATTCAAATTCTCTTTTAAACACGTCAAGTGCCTTGGGAGTGAAACCATCAATGATGTGTTCCCTAACAACAGGCAATAGTGCTTGAAAGGAGCTATTCTGAAGAGGGAAAACAAACATGTAAACAAAAGTTACAAATAGTTACACCTTAGAGACCAAACATGGTGTTCCAAATCATAAATGAAAAATTCACATACCAAATTACAGGGAATGTTGTAACCAAAATGCACGAATGTATACTCATACAAATATTGCGGCACACTTGAAATAAATAATGTCACGATTTTGCGTAGGCATAAGGCCTAACTAGCCTCGAATCCTTTACTTACAAAGGACAATCATGCCACCGCGGAGAGTGGATGCAATTAATAGCTTAATATGCATAATTTTCATTAATAAAAACCCTAATGTTTTTAACTAAAAAGTTTTGAATAGTAACATATATTGGACTATGTACAAAGATACCTGATCCAGAACTATGAGTGCACGCAGAGAACAGTAGAAAGGAGAGAAAGTCCCTACCTTCTTAGGGGATTAAACAATACCCAAGGCAATAATTGCAGAAAACTTCAAACTCAATTCCATACTAGAACCTAAATGATCAGGGGGGGGGGGCACATCAACATATAGGTATAAAGTAGATGCCTGATCAAAATGGAACTATAATAGATATTTCTGAATATTTAAACTACCATACTACTACACTAGAGTAAAGATCTCCCAACAACCGAAAATCTCCAATTTTTCCAACAAATATGTATCATTAATGGATCTTAAATATGATGATAATCCAGACCAAACAGCCTTGCGTGCCTACATTCAAGCATTAGTAAGGTAAAGATGTATCTGGGTAAATAGTAGTACCTTAACTGAGGCTGCTTCTTTCCCAGGCTCTGGTTTACAAGTCTCACCCTGCCACTCATAACCAAACCAGTTACCACGGAGCTGTAGCATCTTCACCTTATATAAAACTTAAAAAGGGAAGACTACTATGCAATGGGAAACCATAATTAAGCAAATTAACAATAATAATAGCAAGTCCCCCACCTGTAAATGCCAAATGAGAATATGGGAGAATATGTCACTCCTTTGAGCAGCTCTTAGCAAATATCCTTCCACTAACATCTGAAAATTGAGGAATGATCCAGTATTAAAATGAGAAGGAATGAGAAAATTTTGAAGTAGATGTTAGTGTCAAGATATTGCAGTGAAGAACTGGAAGAGTGGGTACAAGAGGTGAGTGTGAACAGCATAATAAAAAGAATGACAAAATCAAGATTCAAGGTATAACAAGAATGTTTATCAACATCAGAACTCATGATTGTTTTGAAAGTAATGCATTTGTTAATTTTTTTTTTGATAAGATAGATATATAAATAACAGCTTCACCAAATAACAGCTAACAAGTTCCTCCTGAAGGAGATGAAGCGTTTCACCAAATCCCATTTCTTTCTGATGCCTTTCCAAACCCCTACCCCTACACTAGAATGAACCTCATTGGGATCCCACAAATGATTCCCCAACCCATACTTGGCCACCACTACTTCCCTCCAAAGAGCTCCCTTATCAGTCAAATATCGCCACAGCCACTTCCACAAAAGAGCGGAGTTAAAAGCTTTAGGCTTTTTAACTCCCAGACCACCATTCTACAAATTGGAAGAGACTGATTCCCACTTTACCAGGTGGTACTTCTTTTCTTCCATTTGACCTTCCCACAAAAAGTCTCTTTCCAATTTATCCAATCTTTTGGCCACTGAAACCGGAATATCAAAGATAGACATGAAGTAAGTAGGCAAGCTAGTTAGCGTACTCTTGATTAAAGTCAATCTACCGGTCTTTGACAAATACTGTTTTTTGTAGCCCGCTAATCTGCGCTCAAACCTTTCACGTGGCTATGTCGACACTCGTGTCTTTCATTATTAACTCAGGCCAAACCCCAAATTGGATGCCTAAATCCTTTTATAGGCCCGGTATATAGCTGTCATCAATCATTCACACACTACACATACAAACAAAATTTATATATTCCAGCCATCCAAACCCCCAATTACCGTATTAAGCTACAAATTATGTTTACACACACACACAATAAATAGAAAATCAATGTATAAATTCAAACAATAATTACAAAAATAAAGGCAAAAAAGGAAGGGAACTCACCTAATTGTGGAAGTGGTGGCGGTGGCGCAGGCAGAGAGTGGGGGTTTCGCTGAGATGGAGGTGGCGGCCGAAACTTGGATGGGGGATGGGTCCGACAGGCTTACCGGAGACGACGGTAGAGAGAGAGAGGGACTTAAGAAGGCAGCAAGGGTGCGTTGGAGTGAGAGAAAAAGAGAAAGGGAGGAGAGGCCATGGGAGGGAGTTTGCTCGGAATTGAAGTAGGTGACTGGAGATGGCGGATGATTTGGCCAGATCTGGGGTCGTAGATGGCTAAAAGAGAGATGGGGGAGCTAGTTAGAGGTTGCCAGGCCGGTGGAGATGAAATCGCTGGAGAGGCCACGCCGCGTGGACGCCGTAGAGAAAGATAGGAGACACGTTTAGGTAGGGTTAGATAATTTGTAAATTGCATTTATACTGGGTTCTTTTTCTGTTTTTCTTTTTTATAAATATTAATTAATATCAAATAAGTAGAGTATTATTTTTAGTGGTCAGTTATGAAAAATCAATTAATCAATTTTTGTGAATATTTAAAATATTTCAAAAGTTTAATCAAATAATATTTAATTAATCTGCTTTTAAAAGTTTTTAACCGCTTCAGTTAGGAATGGGCATTCGGATTCGAGTTTTCGGGTCCCGATCCGGTCGGATTGGGTAATTGCTCAAATTTTGGGGTGGCAGATTACCCGAACCCGACCTCTGCTTTTTCGAGTCAGTTATCGGGTTTTAAATTGCTATATGCATTCGGGTACCCGAAATTTTGAATATATATATATATAATAATAATAATATTATTATTATTATTATTATTATTATTATTATTATTTGGTCCCTAAACTATCCCAAAATCATGCGTTTGGTCTCGCGACATTTTTTGAAATGTGTTTGGTCCTTAAATTCGGTTTTTACTAAGAGATTGCCCCCTCACGGGGTTACCGTTAGTTTTCTTGTCAAATGTTTTTTGAAATCCCAAATTTTCCCTTTAACTCTTTCATCCCTTTAACTCCACCGGCATTGGCTTCTTATCCTCTCTTCTCATCTGGCACTCTTACTACTCTCACTCACTCTTTCTTTAGAAAATTCTCTACAATCACCCACATCGCGCCGACCTCCCCCTCTTCTCAACAGAGCCGGCCAAAGTCCAAAGCGCCATCCCTCATCACCGACGCCCAATGTCAACCCCGGCAATACTTAAGTTTTATCATTTGCGTGAATATAGTTGAAAGTTACCAAAGCCAATCATGAACTTCAATAACATTTTTTGGCGTAGACCAATATCATCCCGTGGGTTCAGGATTAATCAGATGAACTTACAGCAGATAATGCATAGAAAAAAGGAAATGCTAACAAGTGCCCCTAGCTCGAAAATGTCTTGATTAAAAGCAAGACGAACCGCAGCAGGAAAAACATTACTCCTTAAAAACAAACAAGTTTCCTTATGGGTATGACCAAACGCATAACACATGAAGTTGTAATAGCATAACGCATGAAGTTTTTTGCATCAACAGATTGGTTCAAGATAGATGGTGCAGACACAGCTATGGTTCGGACAAGCCTGATGACAGAAAATAAGATAATCAATTGTATAGGAACGGTTATGGCTAGGCGCGGGTGCTGGTCATTAATTAATTAATCAATTGATTGACAAGCTCATTCGACACTCTCAGAGCCCGAACGGAAGAGGCTTTGTCGAGTAATGGATTGCCATAAGCTCTCAATCGATGCATGTATGCATGCTGCCCAAAACGAAAGACTCCCACCAAGAGTTGTGGTGCAAGTCCTGTTTTCGGAACATGTGAAGAAAAGCAATGCAATAGCCAACAGAAGGTTGTTTATCCAGAATTCCTTTTCAGTTCAGAAAATTGTTTAAACGGTGCTTGGGTTTGAAACAAATTTTTTAATGAATTCATCATAGAATTTAACTCAACTAAATGAACTCATACATGAGTGTCTCTATAATGGTTTGCATTGTGTGTGTGTGTGTCTATATATTACTCTTTCAACGCTCATATTGGTACCAAAGAAGAAATCTTCGAATTGTCTGGAAATTACCATAGATTTCTATCTCCTTTGAAATTTGTCCATAATAATCCAAAAGTTTTCGTAGCGATCATTTTACCTTAATTTGATTCTCACTTTAATTGATGGACCTCATTATCACATATATATCCTTAAAAAATACACACTCTTAAATATTATAGTAAGGTTGATCAATTATAGTACCCCATCTGTTTTAAAATTATAGTTCTCCTTTCATTTTTCGTTCATTCTAAAATAATTGTTTTCTTTCAAAACTTTCCGTTTGATCGATTTCGTTCATTTGATTACTCATAATTATGCTCATTCGTTTAATCTCACATACCTATCATGTTTTATGTGAGATATATATTTGATACATAAATATGTTTTGTAATTCATTTTGTAAAATGTATTTGATTATTTAAAAGTTTCTACCTTAATCACTAAGTCAAACAACCTAGTCACGGGTAAATGTGATCTTTCGATTTACCTAGTCACGGGTTAATGTGACCTTTTGATTTACCTAGTCACGGGTAAATGTGACCTTTCGATTTACCTAGTCACGGGTTAATGTGACCTTTCAAAACCTTTTAACCACTAGACATGTGGTTAGTTATCCGGATATACCCTTTAGAAACCTTTACCCTTATGGGTTGTTGATTATTATGTTAGATTTATATATGTTCAGTTCATTACATTAGTTTTATACTTCAGTGGCTAATCGGGCTGCGTATCGATTAGCGTGGCAACTGTGTATAGAACTTTGCCTAGTATAGTTTTTATAGGACTTCACAGGTTCAGCGGAAGACCTCTCCACAAGCTTCACCGGAAGACCTGCTCAAAGCCTACAAACGGCAGACCTTGTGTCCACCTGGTCTCTTATGACGTGTCCTGTCCAGCAATGACTCATTGAATTAATTCGAACTAATCTAATCATTGTTTGAATTAATCCAAGACATTCCCTGACATATCAAGCCGCCGAAAGCAACTTTCCGAAAAGCAGGAAGACTTTTCGTCGAGAAAGCAGAAAAGCGCATTTCCTACTTTCGCAACAACTCTCGATCGACACCTAAATCGCCCACTTTTTGAAGATCTCAGAAATCATTCCCTGCTCTAGATATCTGTGAAGACGAAAATCCTTGACTGACAGCCCCATGCATTTAATGCATTCATAAAAGAGTTGTTGAAGTATTCGTCTTCTCCAACGGATCCTTTGAAGTGCACCTACTACAAATGCTGCCATTAAAGACTGGAGAAATAGCACTGTACAGAATCAATCGAACACTAATAGAATTGCTCTGAAACTCCATAACTCCAAGTCTTTCAACTCAGTGCAATCAAGAGATCCTCAACAGATCTAGAAGTCCTCGTCTACAACAAGAAGCTGTTCATCAACACTTATTATTTTATCTTCTTGTTGTTTATTTTCATTAACTATACTTCTGCACGAATTAAATATCTTGTATTTACAGATATTTAATTCCCTAGACCCCAAACACAAGTCAATATTTTGTACACGATCCATTAGGGATATTCTTTGTAATTGATCTAGTGGAAAACATAGTGCACAATTTAAATCCAAGGTTGACTGCCTTGGTGGTGGACGTAGCACTCATTATAGTGTGAACCATCCCAAAATACTTGTGTTATTCCTTACTGTTTGTCTGTTATTTGAACTGGTTAAGTACTTTGATTATCATTATCCATTTACAGCAGAACTTTAGTAACTTGTAAAAGGTCTACCGGCAGTGCTTATCGGCAGACCTGGAACAACTACCTTGAAGGTCTTCCGCTACTTCAATTCTTTCAATAGATTGCAAGTACCTTTCAAAGTATTTACTAAAAGTTTTTAAGTGTACAATAAGCTATTCAACCCCCCTTCTAGCTTATTATTGTGCCCATTGGGACCCACAATTGGTATCAGAGCCTTACTCTTTGAAAACAAGTTTTTCCGAGATTAAACTCTTGAGAGATACGATATAATGGCACAAACACACTACATGTTGCCTACGTCAAATGCTAACCACGTCCCAATATTGGACGAAGGTCATTTTGATGTATGGAAGGATAAAGTAATGAGATTTATGAATTCTATTGACAACAGATTATGGAAATGCGTCATTGCAGGTCGATATGTACCAATGAAGCCAAATCTTCTAGCCTCCATCGCTGGGAATCCTGCAGAAGTACCTAAAGAAGAATCTGAATGGACAGAGGATGATAGAAAGTTGGTAGAACTTGACAGCAAAGCAATCAACATAATCACCAGCTCTCTAGACACAAGCACATACCAGCAAGTGATTCGATGTACAACTGCAAAAGACATGTGGGAAGCTCTTGTGGAATACTTGGAAGGAGACCAAGACACAAGAGACAACAGAAAATATACATACATCCAGTAGTTTGATTCTTTCAAAAAGGATCCTAAGGAAACCTTGAGACAAGCTTACGATCGCTTCAGTGAGGTAATAAATAGCTGTTTTTCTCTAGGTAAAACGTATGACAAAAAGGAAATGAACATGAGGTTTCTAGGCTCTCTAGGTAGCTTATGGCATGTGAAGACCACGATTATGAAAGAATCCAAGAACTTAAACGAGATGACTCTTCGTAGTCTCTACGCAAGTTTAAAGGTTTATGAACTTGAAGTTAATCAAGCTCTAGAGCAAGACAAACAGCCGTGTCCTTGCCGACCATGGTCCAAGAAGAAATCCTTTGTTGAAAACAAACCTTCCACTTCTCCCTGTGAAAATGATTTTTTATCAGATGAACAATTTGCCATGTTTGTAAAACGTTTTCAAAAATTTGCAAAATATGGAAGGAAGAACACACACCAACAACCTTTTAGGAAGAATGGTGAAAGCTCATCTAAGGAAGAGCTTGTGTGTTATAACTGTAGAAAACCTGGTCATTTTGCCTCAAAATGTCCTAAGCCAAAATTTGAAGCATACCGAAAACCCTTTCTTAGAAAATTTCAAAAACAGAAGGGTATGTTGGCTGAAGACATAGAAGACAAATAGGTTGCTACATGGTTTGAGACTGATTCAGAAGAGGAGGAAGATGATTGTGAGCAAGCTAACATATGCTTAATAGCTCATGATTCAGGCCCTACCTATGACTCTGAAAATGAAGTCGAAGTTTCACCTAGTCCTTTGGACAAAAATGAAACCAACAGTGACAACTTCAGTAAGGAAGAACTTCTCAAGGATAATCAAGATATGCTTGAAGAATTTAATTCCTTTAGAGTAGCCTATGTTAAACTGGCAAAGAACTGTGAGAAACTTACAGCTGAGAAATCTCTGATGGCAGCTGAGATTCAAACTCTCAATAGCTGTCAACAAGAGAATATCAAACTGAAGGAAGAAAACAAATTCCTTTGTGACAAGATTGATTGTCTGTCTGAGCACATCAAAGGACTAGACCTAGAGAAAATTACCTTGCAAAAGACAATTGACTCCTGGAACAGCTCCAAAGATGCATTCAAAGAAATCCTTTCTAGCCAAAAATCTAATAATGATAAAACTGGCATAGGATATTCAGATGTGCCTTCTTCGACAATCTCTTCAGTCATAGAGAAAGGTGAATCCTCCGAAACTGCTAATGATATATCTTTCTCTAAACAGACTTTCGGAAATATAGGGAAACAAGGCCTTGGCTATTCTAGTGTTCCTTATATTTACCCCAAGGTTCAGAAAGGTAAAGCCAAAATGACTGACTCAAATGAGAAACCTGAAAAGGTAACGGTAGAGAGAGTTAAGTCTGCCGACAACAACTATGCTAAGGCAAAGTCTGCTGGCGGTAGACCTACTAAATCTCTACCGGTAACTATCAAGTTTGTCTATGAAACAGGCAAGGCTCCTTTACCGGTTGAAGGTAAACTTAAAGGTATTCTACCAAATCCTCCTAAAAAGGTAATTAACAGAAAAGAAAAAGCTAAGTCTGTTGGCAACATACCTAGGAAGATTCAAAAGAAACCAATTAAGTCTACCATCAACAAGCAAGCTTAACCAAGAATGGATGTCAAGAAAAGGAATGATCATAAGCACTCTTCAGTTGAAGACACTATCAGTTCTCTGTGGACTTTCCATTTATGTCATTCTTGCAATTGCCTAGGCCATCCGGCCTGTGCTAAGGTTCACTCCAAGATCTGAGAGACCTAGTTCTCTCAAGGTCAAGCAGATATGGGTTCCAAAAGGTTGCTAATCCTTAGGACCCGAAAGAAAATAAAGGGTACCTTGTTGCTTTAATTTCTTTTCAGGAATGCTTCATGGCTATAGAATCAGAAAACAAAGACATCGTACCGGACGGGTCGCTTAAGACACATGACTGGGAACAGAAGTCTTCTTACAGATATAGCTGAAGCTAAAGGACCCACTGTTATTTTCGGAGACAATGCAAGAGGAAAAACAATTGGATATGACTCAATTACTAGAGGAAGTCTCTCCATCAACAAAGTTTCTCTAGTAAGTGGTTTAAAGCACAATCTTCTGAGCATATCTCAATTTTGCGACAAAGGACTGCTATGCCAATTCAACTCAAACCAGTGCCTCATCAAAGATAGTGAATCCTGCTCTACAATACTGACCGGCAATAGACAAGGAAACGTCTATGTCGTGGACTTAAATCTTCTAGGGAGATTCTCAAACCTGTGCTTAGTAGCCAACAACGTTCGTGACAACAATGGCTATGGCACAAGCGCTCGCCACCTCAACTTCAAGCTCTCCAAGCTCTCCAAAAATGGGCTTGTCAAAGGTCTACCTACGGTGTCTGCCGACCATGACAGAAGTTGTAAAGCTTGCCAACTAGGAAAACTTTCCAAGTCTTCCTTCAAAAGAAAGTCTGTTTTGTCAACAAACAGACCTCTTCAACTTCTGCATATGGATCTCTTTGGACCTATCACAACAGCCAGTATTTCAGGAGACAAGTACACACTTGTAGTAGTTGATGACTACTCTAGATTCACTTGGATTGAAACTATGTCATCTAAAGATGAAACGTATGATCTAGTCACTGCTCTTTTCAGAAGACTTCAAACTCAAAAGCTTGAAGACATAAGCGACATAAGATCAGACAATGGCATTGAATTCAAGAACAACGGTGTAGAAAAGTACTGCGATGACCACGGGATCGGCCACAACTTCTCTCGCCGCATTCTCAACAAAATGGTGTAGCCGAACGGAAGAACGTAACACCGATTGAAGCAAAGAAGAACAATGTTGGCGTAAGCTAAACTTCCAAAGTATTTTTGGGCAGAAGCCGTCAACACTGCATGTTTCACTCAAAACAGATCTCTGGTAAACAAGTTTCATAACAAAACTCCATATGAAATATGGAGAGGAAGATCCCCAAACATAGGATTTCTTAAAATCTTCGGCTGTAAATGTTTTATTCTTTATAATGGAAAAGAATATAGAGGAAAATTTGATGCAAAATCAGACGAAGGAATTTTTCTGGGGTATTCCAAACATTCAAAAGCATTTCGCATTTTCAGTAAAACTAATTTAAAAATTTTAGAATCTGTGCATGTTTCTTTTGATGAATATGACTTGTTAGAGCCTAGAAAGGCTCCGAACGTTGCTAATGATTCTGATAATGATGAGACAGGTACTAATACAACATCCACTTCCACTCCTCATCAGAAAACGGCAACTGCAGACACCTCAAGTACCGCTAACCCTTCACCGGTAGACGAGAACTCTGCCGGTACCGATAACAACTCTTCTGTTGACCCTGAACCCATCTCTTCTGTCTTACCCCAAGCACCTTTACAGATCACTCATCCTTCTTGTTCACCAGAAAATGAAAGTTTTGAAGATCCTAAGTCTTCTGAGCCAGATTTTGGTGAATCTCCTTCTCAACCTACTCCGGAATTCTTAAGAGAAGAACCCACCAGAAGTGATCTTCCTCCAACCGTTATTGAAGCAAGAGATCATCCCATTTCTCAAATCATTGGTGATCTCAACACAGGAGTTCGTACGAGAAATAAAGTTCGAGAAGAGACTATGTTTGCTTACGCATTTGTATCTGAACTCGAGCCAAAGAAGATTGATGAAGCAATTGTGGATCATAACTGGATTGAAGCTATGCAAGAAGAGCTAAACCAGTTTGAAAGATGTAAGGTGTGGAGCTTAGTTCAAAGGCCGACTGATCATCCAGTCATCGGCACTAAATGGGTTTTCAGAAACAAAAGAGATGAAGACGGAAATGTCACCAGAAACAAAGCTAGACTGGTTGCACAGGGCTACCGACAGGAAGAAGGAATTGACTTTGATGAAACTTTTGCTCCTGTTGCTAGACTAGAGGCAATCAGACTCTTTCTAGCCTACGCATCGTTCATGGACTTCAAAGTGTATCAGATGGATGTAAAGAGTGCCTTTCTGAATGGTGATCTTCAAGAAATTGTATACGTGGAACAGCCTCCAGGATTTGTCATTTCGCAAAACTGATCACGTCTACCGACTCAAGAAAGCTCTCTACGGCCTGAAGCAAGCTCCCAGAGCTTGGTATGAAACTCTATCCAAGTTCTTAATAGAACAAGGATTCTTGAGAGGCAGGATAGACACTACTTTATTCATTCTCAAGCACAAAGGCCATTCTCTTCTAGTACAAATCTATGTGGACGATATCATCTTTGGATCAACTAACCAAAGCCTGTGTAAAAGATTCGAGAAGCTGATGCAAAGCAAGTTCGAGATGAGCATGATGGGTGAACTTACCTACTTTCTAGGACTGCAGATACAATAGACTTCCGACGGAATCTTCATCAGCCAAACCAAATATGCAAAGGAACTAATCAAGAAGTTCGGTCTTGATTCAGCTAAAGGATTCGAAACTCCAATGTCTACCGACTGCCATCTTGACAAAGATAAGAAGGGAAAGCAAGAGAACATAACCAAGTACCGAGGAATCATAGGTTCACTTCTTTACCTTACTGCTAGTAGACCTGACATTATGTTTGCTGTTTGTGTTTGTGCAAGATTTCAGGCAGATCCAAAGGAGTCACATTTGCTTGCTGCCAAACGTATCATCAGATATGTCTCAAAAACAACAAATCTAGGCATTTGGTATTCCAAAAACAACAATTTCAATCTAGTTGGATACTCATATGCAGATTATGCAGCTTGCAAAGTGAGCAGAAGAAGCACCAGTGGGACTTGTCAATTCCTTGAAAAAATAGACTTGTCTCATGGTCTTGCAAGAAACAAGGATCAGTTGCAAACTCAACCACGTGAATACATTGTCATGTTGCTCTCAACTCCTATGGATGAAGCAACAACTAGTGGACTACAACATCAAGACCGCAACCGCCCAATCATGTGTGACAACACATCGCAATTTCGCCTCCAAAAATCCAGTAATGCACTCCAAGACAAAGCACATTGATATTCGTTATCACTTCCTCAAAGATCATGTGGAGAAAGGTAACATCAGCTTGGAATACGTTCCAACTGAGCATCAATTGGCTGACATTCTCACAAAACCACTGGATGCCACCAGGTTTGCTTATTTAAGGAGAAATCTTGGTATGATTGATCCTACTGCTTAAATTCAAAGTTTTTGTTAAAGTCTCTTTCATACCGGTAGACCTAGTTTTACACTAATCAGAAGACGTAAGTTTCTCTTTACCGGAAGACTTCAAGGTTAGTATTATTACTTAGTCTATTATTTTAAAGAGGTTTCTAAAGCAAAAAGGGGGTCAAGGATAAAATTTGGCACTTAAGAAAATATCTTAAGTTCCCGCTTTTTCATCTAAAATTTTCTCGCCTTTAAATAGACTTTGAACCACATTTTGCAAAACTTTACGAAACCATTTGACAAAAATATTTCTCTCTCTATTCATACTCTCTCTCTATGTAACTGCTTTCTGCAAATCCAAATTCTTCTTGTTTCTTCTTCTCATCAACGACAATGGCAAAAACTTCAAAATCTAAGCGAGACAGCGAAAAGAAATTGAACCCAGAAACCGACATTCCTCCCAGTACGGATGTCAACCTTCCGGGCTATCCAACATTTCCCGCCTCTCATGACATCATAGTCGCTCTGGACCCGAAGCTATACATTCCAGGAATGTGCATTGACCTTCAATCAATCAGCACAATAGCTGCCGGCGTCAAAGCTTGCGAGGATATGAACGCCTCTGGTATTCTACCCCTCTTCTGCCTCAACGACAAAAATTACAAAGATCTTTTCTCGCGTAAGAATTCTATCAAAGAATGGAGCTCATGAACAAGAATGCTCTTCGAGGGTGGATTCGAGGCCGTCCAATCTCCATTACCGCTAAGACAATTTCCACCATCATCGGCGTACACTTTGGTGGACCTCTTGAAGCAACCATTCCTGAGGCTATACATGCCTGGGAAACAATGAGGGGAGTAGATACCTACAGAGAACCACAAGGGAAAATGCTCCGAAATTTGTTCCCTCTTGACGTCTACTGCTCAAACCATCTCATTGACAAGGGGCTTCTATTCAAGAGTGGAGCACACGATATGTTTACGGCCCAACAAATCAACTTGACAAGTGCCATATTTCTTCACTTGCCTCAACTGGGGGCCATCATCTTCAGTGAATTAAAGCAGTAGGTGGAGAAAGCCAAGAACAACCCCACTTGCAAGCGCCCCTTCGTAAGGCTGATAAATGCCCTTCTTAGAGATGACTCGAATGTCAACTCTTCCTTGAAGGATGATGAACTGATTACAGTGGCCAAGGAGAAGCAGCTAACCGCTTCGTTCTTCAGCAAATATTCTGAATATGAGAACAAGCGAAAAGGGTCTACCGCCTGCCTCCATAGACAAAGTGGCCAAGCCTGTACCGATCTTGGTTACTCGCTTCAACATGGAAGCACATGATGCGGCCAGCAGAACCTTCAAAAAGGCCTCTGCAAAGTTTGACGATCAAGTGGCCGCGTCCCTCCATCAAAAGGCCAAAGACCTGGCTGATGAGGCAGAACAGCTGCTAAGAACCAAGATGGCAGCCAAGGGCAAAGCAAAGCAGACAAGGCCGAAGAAGCCACTCCAACTGAAAAGGAGCAGGCCAAATGGGTTAGGAGGGAGATGAAGGAAGGCCAAAAGGACCAGCCTTCAGCCAGACCAGCTACTTCCTCTACCCAAGCCCAAACTTCTCAAGCCCAGCCAACCTCTCAAACTCAACAAACCACTTCTTCACAACCACCTACCCAAACCAGTCAATCAACCTCACCCTCTCCTGCACCCACTCCCAAACCAAAACGAAGGAGACTTCGTAAAACCTTTGAAGACCAGCCACCGGCAGACACTCCTGCCACTACCGATGAAGCAGTTGAGCCTCCTACTCAGTCGTTGAGAAAGAAAAGTAGAGCTGCCGGTCCCAAACCAACTACCGCCAACCAACCAACTACCGACGCCCAACCAACTACCACTACCTCTACCACCTCACCTACCCAACAACCCATTCCTCCTGAGTCATCTACTCAGAGGAATTCACCACCTCCGGAGGAGCCTATCCCTCAGGAGGAGCCTAAAACTCAGGAGGAGCCAGCCAGAACCCCCACTCCTCCTCCTCCTCCTTCACCCTTTAACTAATCACCTGACCTATCTACCCCTTCCTCACCTCACCAATCCCAACCAACTTTCTCAACCACACCGCAACCAACTCCCATCCCTCCTACTCAGCCAATAGACTCTGCTGCCGCCAAATTCCTTTTCGAACTTTCGTCAGTAGCAGACCTATTTACCCCTACCCCACAACCTCCTCAACCTTCCCTTCGAAAACCAAAATCCCTCTTCTACCCTGCCCCTTCTTTCTGGTTTTCTACCGAACCCCTACCCGAATCCTCCCATATCAGTGACAATTCTGACACTGATATGGAACTGGATTCCCCACCAACCCCTCCTCCACCTCCACCTATAACCTTATCTTCCTCTACCTCCTCTTCCGACTCTTCCTCTTTCGACTCCTCTCCCCCTCGTCCACAACAGCCCTTCCGGCCTCCATCTCCGGAAGAAGTTATTCATATTGGCCAGGCTTCCACGTCAACTCAACCGGCCAATGAAGAAATTTTGTCACGGCTGGACGCTATATACGAAAGACTAGGCGCTTTCACTAGCATCTCTACCGCTACCGCTGAGATACCCACTGCCGCATCCAAAGCCAATGACCGAACTGCAGCACTTCTACGACAATTCCAAGAGGATGTCTGGACTCGTTTTGGACAGATACGACACGACTTCACAAATGTAAAGATCAACGTTGAATCTCAACGAGATGAATGTGTCCGTATCTGCTCCTCCCTTTTTTACGAGTTGTTCCATGCCATCACTCTTCATCTCGGCAATGGCCGCCCTCCGGTTCTAGAGCTCAACCGCATTGCTCGCGACTCTTCTCACAACGTTATGAATGCTAATCGTGATCGTGATCAGGCCATCACGGAGGAGAAGCAAATGAGGTCAATCAACAGAATGCTGATGGAAGAGAACAGCCGTCTTCGTGAAGAACTGGACTACCGTTCTCGTTCCACCAGACCTCGTACTGATGCAGATGACGAGTACGAACGCAGAATGGAAGAGCTAGAACGAGAGCGAAGGGAAAAGGAAGCTGCAGACAAAGGCAAAGGGATAAGACCTTGGTAGTTTTGTATCTTTTCTTCCCTTACTTTGTATTTATCTTTCATTTTGAAAACTCTGTTATATGTAAACATCTTGTTTATAAGAACAGAAGATTATGTGTTTCTCAAAATTGTCTTGTTTAAATTCCTGTTACTTTACTTTCTATATCTGTTTAGAATTTAAACAATCAGTTTAAATTTATTTGAACTGCTGCTAATCTGTGTGCTATTCTATGATTTTTATACCCTTGTATGCACTTAGATTAGTTCCTTACAATTGAGGTGCTCTTCTGTCTGATAGAGGCGTGTCTTCTACTACATTATATATAAATTTCTCAGACATGCTATTATCTATCACATAGTCTGTTTTTAGCCCTCATTTGTAGTAATGATGACCAGATATAAATAGGAGGAGATTGTTGATTATTATGTTAGATTTATATATGTTCAGTTCATTACATTAGTTTTATACTTCAGTGGCTAATCGGGCTGCGTATCGATTAGCGTGGCAACTGTGTATGGAACTTTGCCTAGTATAGTTTTTATAGGACTTCACAGGTTCAGCGGAAGACCTCTCCACAAGCTTCACCGGAAGACCTGCTCAAAGCCTACAAACGGCAGACCTTGTGTCCACCTGGTCTCTTATGACGTGTCCTGTCCAGCAATGACTCATTGAATTAATTCGAACTAATCTAATCATTGTTTGAATTAATCCAAGACATTCACGACATATCAAGCCGCCGAAAGCAACTTTCAAAAGCAGAAGACTTTTCGTCTCGAATGAAAGTGAAAAAGCATTTTCCTACTTTCTGCAACAACTCTCAGATCTGACACCTAAATCGCCCACTTTTTGAAGATCTCAGAAATCATTCCCTGCTCTAGATATCTGTGAAGACGAAAATCCTTGACTAACAGCCCCATGCATTTAATGCATTCATAAAAGAGATGTTGAAGTATTCGTCTTCTCCAACGGATCCTTTGAAGTGCACCTACTATAAATGCTGCCATTAAAGACTGGAGAAATAGCACTGTACAGAATCAATCGAACACTAATAGAATTGCTCTGAAACTCCATAACTCCAAGTCTTTCAACTCGGTGCAATCAAGAGATCCTCAACAGATCTAGAAGTCCTCGTCTACAACAAGAAGCTGTTCATCAACACTTATTATTTTATCTTCTTGTTGTTTATTTTCATTAACTATATACGCAATTAAATATCTTGTATAAATATCTTGATATTTAATTCAGATATTTAATTCCCTAGACAAACACAAGTCAAAATTTTGTACACGATCCATTAGGGATATTCTTTGTAATTGATCTAGTGAAAAACACAATTTAAATCACAATTTAAATCCAAGTGTGGTGGTGGGCGTAACCATTATAGTGTGAACCATCCCAAAATACTTGTGTTATTCCTTATTGTTTGTTTGTTATTTGAACTGGTTAAGTACTTTGATTATCATTATCCATTTACAGCAGAACATTTGTAACTTGTAAAAGGTCTACCGGTAGTGCTTATCGGCAGACCTGGAACAACTACCTTGAAGGTCTTCCGCTACTTCAATTTTTTCCATAGATTGCAAGTACCTTTCAAAGTATTTACTAAAAGTTTTTTAAGTGTACAATAAGCTATTCAACCCCCCCTTCTAGCTTATTATTGTGCCCATTGGGACCCACATGGGTCTTTAGAATATTTTGGAACATTGTTCGAACAGGTCTTTGACCGCTTATGTGATCTTGGTATCTGTGAGTCGTCCGTTGTCTCCAGCTGGTATGGGACGGTTGGTGACAATTGGATTACTCGAGTCATTTGTTGTATCTTTATCCTCCACTTGGAATCCTAAAAATATATTTGAAATTTGAATATTTGAACTTTGACTATTTGACTTTTGCATTACAGATATTTGAACTTTCGATTCTGATTCCTTGATTTATTTTGGTCAACTCCTCCTTAGTAACCGGAGAGGTTGTATATGAACTTGCTGAGCATTGTTCGTTCACCCTTTCTTATTCTTTTTCTTCCAGGTGACATTTAGCTTGGCTAGATGAATTGTTTCGAGTAGATGAATGAAGATGGTCAAAGAAGTTTTAGACATTTTTAGTTAATTTTTACTTTGGAAGTTTAATCAACTTTGATCAGTTTTATTTTAGATTTTGTTTCAGATATTTTGTGGTTGTATTTTAGTTACATTTGGAGGATATTGAATTTATTAATTATTACCTTCGGGAGTTATTATGAATTTTAAGTATTGATTGTTGGTGACGTGGCCGAATTGTGGGTCTAAATGGTCGGACCCGAGTTTGGGGCGTTACAGAGTGGTATCAGAGCTTAGGCTTTAAATCCTGATGGTTTTAGGATTTAGGAATTAATAGAATTAGGAATTGATTGTAGTGTAAGGTTATAATTTTGTTTATACCATTAGTTACCCAATAGCTTTAATTATGCGATTGTAGTTCTAAGTTTACGATTATAGCTTTAAGTTATGATTTCCTTTATTTTGATTGGGACTGATACACTATTGGTTACTCGTAAGAATTTGTTCTATTTTAGCTTATTAGACTTGGAATACACAAGGTGTGTCCAATTTTTGAGACATTGGAATAAAGTTTGATATTGAATAAATGTTGAGGAAATTTGTGTATTCATTTGACATTCATTTCAAACTATATATCGTGTTGGTGTATTTCGAGTGCACAAGATTATAAGATAAGCTTTTGAAAAAATTGATGTTACTTAACAATTATGTAGATTGTTTCCATTTACGTCACGCCAATTAGCAAGCACCAGTTTAGTGTGATAAAATTTTAGGCATTATTTGACACTTGCTCATTTTTGTATCAGTATCAAATGGCACGTAGAGGTGGACGTACCGCTAACCGAGGCCATGGTCGTGGCCGAGGAAACATGGGAGGAAGAGCAGTAGAGGACTCTGTTTTCCGAGAGTGTGGCGGAACAATCTGGAAGCCAACTTAACGTGAATAACGAAAACCCTACCCCTGAAGCGCCTCAGCCTAACGCGGCAAATCCCGCCTTAGTAGACCATGTGCTTATAATGAACCTTCTACAGAATTTGACACGAGCGGTAGATAGAATTGGTCAGATTGTTCAACCTCAACCACAACCTCAGCCTGAGACACCGCAACCTCAGCCTGAAGCACCACAACCTCAGCCTACTGTATTGCAACCTCAGCCTGCAGTTCCTCAACCTCGACCAGTGGCAAAGGACCCACTTGACATCTTCCAAAAGAGAAGCCCTAAGCCCTTCTCAGGCGCACCAAACACCATTAGGCCAGAAGAATAGGTTGAGAGTGTGAAGAAGATCTTTAGAACTATGACCCTCACGAGTGAACAAAAAGTCAACCTCGCCACGTTCAAGTTCGAAGGAGAGGCTGATGAGTGGTGGCAATCCGAGATGAGGATTGTTGAAGCAAATGGAGTGGGAGAGTACACTTGGGAGACTTTTCTCGAAGTCTTCAATAAGAAATATTTTCCTGAGAACGTGCAGGACAGTAAGCTGGTTGAATTTCTCAATCTAGAACAAGGAAATATGACGGTAGATGAGTATGTCGTCATGTTCACAGAATTATCAAAGTATGCTCCAGGTCTCATTGAGAATGACAAACAGAAGGCTAGGATGTTTGAAAGAGACCTCGATGGAAAGATTAGCCATCGATTGATAGCCTTACAGTTGAAGACTTATGCTGAAGTTGTAGACCGAGCCAGAATACTTGAACGAGTGTCAGCAAGCTACCGGAAGAAGAAGGAAGAGAAAAAGAGAGGTTTTGAGATTCTTGGAAGTAGTTCTCGAGATCAGTCGGGCTATCAAGGAGGAAGTTATAGTGGAAATAAGAAGAGAACCATAGAGGACAATGGGTCCAAGGGATCAAATCAGTGGCGGAATCAGAATCAAGGTCAGCAGCAGAATCAGAATAATGACCCTGAGTGTAATAAGTGTGGTGGAAAACATAGGACTGATACTTGTTACTGGACTATGGGAGCATGCTTTAATTGCGGAAAGATAGGGCATAGGATCAAGGATTGCCCGAAACCATTGAAGGAAAACTTTGCGCGAGGAACGGGCAACGACGATAAACCTAAACCAAATGCACATGGAAGAATTTACGCGATGGCTGCTTAAGACGAATGATATGGAAACAAGTATAGTACATCCTTATATACCTTCGCAACGTTTAAATTTTTATTCAGCCTAGTGTTTCTTATTCAGCCTATCAAATTTTTATATGAGAAATTAGACGTCGATTAATTAACACGACGACCAAGAGATCTATTTCCGTTACCTAAGTATTTATATCTTGTCTTTTGAGGTCATTTAGGCATTGATAATTTTGACGTATGGTTTGGTCATCTACTTGTTGGATAAAGTATGGACATTAGGAGTTTTACATGTGACGTTTGGACTAATGGATTGCCTCGGTTACATTTAAGGATTGAATGCCTAGGATCTACTAAACTTTATTCTTCGTTGTCATTATGTCTATTGGGAGTAACTTGGTTTATTCTTCATTCGAAGAGGAACATCTTGAACTCTTTGTATGACTTGGTGTGTTAAGTTTAGGGACTAAACTTCTTTTAAGGGGGTGAGAGTGTAATACCCCGATTATTTCAATTTTAAAATATTAAGTTATATTGACTAAAAATAAAATTTTTATTTTGGACTTATTTGGTAACTAATTAATTTGGGTTTGGGCTATGCCCATTTTGACTAAGACTTTAATTCTAGTCCTTTATTAGTGAAACCTAATTAATTTGAGTCCATTTAATATTAGGCTTTTCGGTTAGGGTTAAGTAAATCCTAACAAGTAGGGTATAAAAGAAAGCTTTAGGGTGAAATAATAATAATAACACTAATAATAATAGGAGTAGGCGGCAAGTTACTGCTGGAGAAGAAAGTTTCCGGCGGCTCACCAAGACCTCCACCCGAGATACTGCTGTGCTTGGATGTAAGGTTTGTTTAGTGATTATGATATATATATATATATATATATATATATATATATATATATATATATATATTGTAATGGGGGGGGGGTAAGATTAATAAATAAATAATAATTGGATTAATGTGAAATGGTTTATGAAAAGCATAGGTACGTGTGTGTGTGTTTTTTTTGGTGTAAAAGGTGTGTGTGCAGAGCCATGATTACCTATATTGTTGATTAGATTAGTAAAAAAAAAAGTCCAATCGTGCTGTATTTAATTAAATTGGAGAGTGTGTGTGTCAGTATGTGTGTGTGTTGGGTTTTGCGATTAAAAAAAAAAAGGTCCAAATCGGTACTGAATTAATTTGGAAGCAATGAGCAGCATGATGGTTTGATTAATATCTAATAGACCATTTAATATATATATATATATATAGGTATATAGGTTTGACTTTACAATTTGTATGTGGGTGTGTGTATTCTGTGCGTGTTCTGTGTTTGTGATTATGTGTGTGTTTGAGTTAAAATTTAAATAATCACAATAATAAATAAAATAAGATAATAATAATAACAATAAATTATTTAATAAAGTACTACTATATTTTTTGTTAATTAAATTAATAGGTTTTGGTTAGTATTTTTTTTAGTGATTGTGTTATATTTTAATTAGATTTGGACAAGACGAATTAAGGCTTCAATTTGCGGTTCGAGACTTTTGTTGTGAGCACACCTTAACAAGGTAAGGGATTATACCTCATTTAGGTCTTTTGAATTATTCGTTTCATACTGTTAGGCTTCCGTTATTTCTTTGACAAATGTCGTTCCTTGAAAACGTGTGCCGATTTTGTATCGGTATTTGATTTTGAACTCCGTCGATTTCGTTCATTTGATTACTCATAATTATGCTCCTTCGTTTAATATCACATATCTATCATGTTTTATGTGAGATATCTATTTGATACATAAATATGTTTTGTAATACATTTTGTAAAATGTATTTGATTATTTAAAAGTTTCTACCTTGATCATTAAGTCAAACAACCTAGTCACGGGTAAATGTGACCTTTCGTTTTACCTAGTCACGGGTTAATGTGACCTTTTGATTTACCTAGTCACGGGTAAATGTGACCTTTCGATTTACCTAATCACGGGTTAATGTGACCTTTCGATTTATCTAGTCACGGGTTAATGTGACCTTTCGAAACCTTTTAACCACTAGACATGTGGTTAGTTATCCGGATATACCCTTTAGAAACCTTTACCCTTACGGGTCTTTAGAATATTTTGAAACATTGTTCGAACAGGTCTTTGACCGCTTATGTGATCTTGGTATCTGTGAGTCGTCTGTTGTCTCCAGCTGGTATGGGACGGTTGGTGACAATTGGATTACTCGAGTCGTTTGTTGTATCTCTATCCTCCACTTGGAATCCTAAAAATATATTTGAATATTTGAACTTTGACTATTTGACTTTTGCATTACAGATATTTGAACTTTCGATTCTGATTCCTTGATTTATTTCGGTCAACTCCTCCTTAGTACCCGGAGGGGTTGTATATGAACTTGCTGAGCATTGTTCGCTCACCCTTTCTTATTCTTTCTCTTCCAGGTGACATTTAGCTTGGCTAGATGAATTGTTTCGAGTAGATGAATGAAGATGGTCAAAGAAGTTTTAGACATTTTTAGTTAATTTTTACTTTGGAAGTTTAATCAACTTTGATCAGTTTTATTTTAGATTTCGTTTCGGATATTTTGTGGTTGTATTTTAGTTACATTTGGAGGATATTAAATTTATTAATTATTACCTTCGGGAGTTATTATGAATTTTAAGTATTGATTGTTGGTGACGTGGCCGAATTGTGGGTCCAAATGGTCGGACCCGAGTTTGGGGCGTTACACTAACACTTGAGTGACCAACTCAATCCAAAAAAATCATCTTCGTCTTTTTCTCTAAAAAAATAAAATAAATTCTCCACTCTAATGAATTATGATTGTAATCCCAATGAAGATGAAAATGCTAACAAGGATTATTATTTTTAGGTAATATATTTTCATTTTTAAATGTATTTTCACAGAAAAATTTTTTTAAAAAAATCGTAATTGGGCTTAATATCCGCTAGGGCACAGCGGATGTTTAGCCAAAGTATCGTCATTCATCGGTGGCCTTTTTATAAAAGTACCGCAACCATGTAGCGGATGTATTAGTCTAATTTCGTTTTTAAAAAAGTGGATGTAATTGAAAATGTCCGCTTATTGGTAGCGGATGTTCTGCATGAGTTCTGCTACACAGTAGCGGCTATATATCAAAATAAACGCTACTTTGTAGCGGCTATTTTGTTGATTTTGTTGGAATTTTTTTTATATTAATTGGGTTTTATTATTATTTGTTTATAGGACTACCAGTTTGAAAACGATAATAATCTATTTCCGGATGTATCTCTTTTTTTTTGTGACAAATGAGAAATTCATTGATCGAAAGGCGAGAGAAAAATGGGTTAGAGATAACGGACGTGCCGAGGATATGCACTTTTACATGTCCAGAAGCAAAACTAAATTTGATAACATTCGTAAAGTGTGGTTGGGTTGTGAGAATGGTGGAAAAGCTCGGTACGACGGTAAAAAAAATTAAAAGATATAAAGAAAATGGTTCGAAGAAGATTTTGTGTAAATTTGAAGTGTATTTGCAGGAAGTAAAAGAAGATGGTTAGAGAATTCAAATTAACGAGTTTAACAATGCTCACAACCATCCACTTTCAATAAGAGGAAAATGACACACTTCTACATCGAAGTTGACAAAGGTTGAGATTGAAAGGGTTGATTAACTTTATAGTGCTAATGTGAAGCCGAAACAGATATTAAATCTATTGAAGATGGAAAATCCTGATAACAGAAGTTCGAGAAAGCATGTAGAGAATGCTTTTGTAAGTATAAGAAAGAAGAAAATGAGAAATAAATCAAAAATTGAGTATTTTTTAGATGAAATGAGTCGACGTAGATATATTTTCTGGTTCAGGTCAAAGAGAGTTGGTCAAAAAAACAAAAATGTTTTGACTGATGTTATGTTTGCTCATCCAAAAGCTGGACAGATGTTGATCTTATTTTTGTATGTTATTCTTATGGATTCAACATACAAGACTAATAAATATGACTTGCCGTTATTGGAAATTATCGGAGTTACATCTGTGGGGAAGAACTTTCATGTTGTATTTGCCTTTTTGTAGAATGAGAAAAGTGAAACATTTTCTTGGGCATTACATCAGTTACGTGATTGATTAGTTCATGTTTGCCCACCAGATGTTAGTGTCACGGATAGGGAGCTGGCTCCCATAAATGCAATACGAGATTACTTTCCAAAGTCTCGACATATGTTGTGTAAGAGACACTAGTTAAGGATGTCGAGAAGTACGTAAGGAACTTGTTGGGAAAGAGAAGTTATACAGCCATATTTATGAAGAGGTGGATGGAAATAGTTGAGTCGAAAACTGAGGAAGATTACTTGATACATTGTCAAGAGATAGAGAAGTCGTGGGCAGATATACATGCAGTTGTTCGATATGTTAATTCGACGTGGTTGGAGCCCTATAAGGATAGATTTGTTTGTGCTTGGACCAAACAATACATGCATTCCGGCAATCAAACGACGAACAAGTAAAAATTATACGTTTATGAATGTAATAGATTTAATATTTATGAACATTATGTATTTTTTGTAACTGTGCAATACGTTACAGAGTTGAGAGTGCACACTCCCAGTTGAAGTGATGGTTATGCATGTCAGCTGGGGGTTTCGATCAAATCCATGATGCTATCGAGGTTCAGTTCAATGAGATCTTGACTCTATTAGAAAGGTCTTTGAATGGCCCATCCTTTTACATCCTCAAATTTTCTTCTCCGTCGATTGAGATTTAAGGTATCATCTCATTCCCTTGAGTTGCTACAATACGATTGGAATTCAACACTGTGTATAGACGAGCCAGTTGAGGGTGATTCTAAGAAGTGTGGGTGTTTGTTGAGGACAAGTTACGGTTTACCATGTAGTTGTGAAATGTGGCACATGCAACAGACAAATATCCCGATTGAACCCCATGATATCCATGTGTTTTGGAGGACGTTGTCTATGGGCGGAGTTCAAGATATGAGTACATCAAGGGAATCTGCGCCTGATTTGATTAAAAAAAAACGTTTTATCAGATATAGATGGGACTCCGGAATCGCAGCAATATCACTATTGTAAACACTTTTTCGATGTTGTATATCCCCCAACTAACATTTCTGAACCAGAAATAGTGCGATACAAAGGGCGTCCAAATAAGAACTCGACAAAGAGAAACCTCTCAGGTTTAAAAATGTTAAATGTTTACATCACATAACATTTTACATTTCTTTATAGTAAATGATTTATGTTTTAATGTTTATAATTGTCATCTAACCATACAAAATAAACAGGTTACAAACATGCTAACCGTCAACCAGTAAGAGAATTAGGAGGTAGAGGTAAAGGTAGAGGAAGAGGTTGTAGTTCATTAGCATCAACGGGCAATTCAATTGCATACGCCTCTCATCTTCCAACATGGATGATCACTTTCATATCAAGTGTTGTAGATGTCAAAGCAGATGAAAATTGTGGTTTCCGAGTTATTGCCCATTTTATTTATGACGACGAAGAAAAATGAGATCGGGTGTGTAATGACTTGATGTAGGAACTTACTAACTACTGGGACTTCTACTTAGCTATCAACTTCTTGGAAGGTGACATTGAAGGATCTTACCAACTATGTAATTAGCATACTTCTCCGGCTCTAAACAAGCATTGGTTGAGTCTGGGCATGCTTGGATATGTGATTGCTACACGGTATCTGCTGGAATATGCTTCTTGATAAATTACTTATCACCTTGCATATTCTATATATGTTGATTTGTTTGTTCCCATTACAGTGAGTCATCACTAATGGCTAAAAGGTCTGCGTACCGGTTAGCGTGGCAACTCGTGTGACATCACATAGGTCTTAGATTAGGTACGACCTGATCGAGTCCTACCTTCCTACATGATGATCAAACAGACCAGCACTTCATATGCACTAAGCACCGGTAGACTTACGGTAATACCAAAAGTCTTCAGTAGACTCGTCACCAGCAGACGTGTCATAAGAAGATCAGAACATCTTGAAGACTCACCACCGGCAGACATGCTACAAGTTGATTGTTCGCACTAGAAGACATCAGTTCTCCTGAAACAAAAGACTTGCTCCTCTGATCCGAACATCCTACCGATATACCTAATTCTGCATGTGCTACAGAGAAAAGACTAAAGTAGTTCAAATCAAGACAAATATGACCAAGCTTCATAAAGTCTAACATAGTTAAAGCTACAAGACTTTCTCTCACTCACGTGGTCTGATAAAGTCAAAGGAATCCACTTTATTGAATAGACCACCTGACAGTGCATCAGACATCATACCTGTTTTTCAGAGACTTATCAATACAGTCTGACAGGCAACAGTTCCAAGATCTACAGGACAAAATCTTTACCCAAACAGTCAAAGATCTTGTAGACAAAAATCTCTATCTGATAGACTTCAACAATTATATCTCTAAACGGATAGAAACATCAATCTTCATCTCTCAACGATCACATTGACTCCAGTATATATAAGAATCACTTCTCTTCCCCAAAAGACATAGACAGAGCGAAGTCGAATAAAAAGACTTCTACAAGAGCTTCAAAGAAATAAAGAGATCTACAACGAGATCGTCCTCACCAACGCATCTCAGATCTCGATAGAAGATCGCATTGAATCTATCCAGACCTTAGCAAAACACTCTCAGGGCTTGTTTGGTAGTCGGACAAGGATAAGCAGCATTATTAATCCTAGTACTATTAGTGCCCTCACTATTAATCCTCACTTATATATCGGGGGTAGTTTTGAGATTACAAACGTTAATCCCAATTTTTTTTAGTGAGGGCGCTAATAATACCACTCTCCCCCTTGGTATTAATAGTGAGGGGATAATGACTTTATCCGGATAACTCGTGCTATTAGTCCCGACCACCTATTGCGTACCAAACATCAGGCAACTTGGCTTATTAATCATATATGACCTTAATCCTGGCTACCAAACGGCACATCAGTGGATTGCTAAGAAGAAAAACTTGGAGAAGAAGAGAGAGATAAATCAGAAACTTCAAAAGACAGAGATCAACGTCTTGGTCAAGAACCCATTTCTTGATTTGAGTTCTTAACCCTTCTTCGAAGAACTCAGCCTTTTAGCTAAGCTTCAGGACTCCATTCCTAACGCTAAAGGTCAAGCTCTTGGATCGATCTGAAGATTGATTTTAGATTATGCCCAAAGAAGATGAAGAGCTTTCTGTAGATATTGCATTCATATCTTCAGATTTGTATTCATATACAAATGTTGTCGATTGTGCAATAATCACTCATCATGGAAGGCCGAGTGATATGCACTCAATCGTTCAGATATTTCCTTATCTGAACGACCTTGAAAATTATCTTCTCATAGTAGTTTCTCGTTTTGGTCTCCTATTGCCCTCTTTGCTTAAGGATTCATCTATGAATAATTAAGTAAAGATTAAGGCTTGAAAGGACGAGGACAGGAACTTTACATAGAATATTTAGGCTGATGTAATCTGTAATTTATCTTTAAATAAATTTAGATGTTCTTTCAAATAATATATCCCTTAGTCTTTACATCTCTATGAGCTTTTATAAATTGATTTATCTTTAGAATAGATATTCTTTAAATTGATCTCCTTGAATCTGCATTTGAAAAAAGTATTAAGTGTGTTGTTGTTCTGATTATATATTCGTGTACAGCCACTTAAGACTTCTCTAAATCTAAGTCTCTCTATTTCCGCTGCTTAAACTCTTTCTATCATGCTTTCGATTTAACTGGCAGTTTATTGGCAGAGTTGATACTTCTGCTTAGAGCAAGTCTTCCGTTAGCATCTACCGGCAGACATGCTCAATACGCTAAACTGCAGATGCCATTAAATCTACGCTTTAAATGTATTCAAAAGAAAAGTTTTTTTTTAAATGGCATCATAGACTATTCACCCCCAGCCTATTTTAGCATAATTGTGGACCAACAGTATCAGAAGATTGTGACTTGTTTGTGTAATATACCGATTGGTTGTAATACATGGTTGTCGTTACAAGCACAACCGCCACAACCGTCAACCACAAGTATTGACTTTGGGTGAATCAATTTAATCCACTTCATAGCACTTCGGATGAAGCCTTCTAGTCTCATGCCTTGTCTACCCATTCATCCGATGTGGTAAGATTCTTGTTAGTTGTCACCCAACGATACGACATTGGCTTCCAATTTGACATGATCGATTTACTACTTACCTTAGTGTAGAGGGTTAACTGTTGATTGTGATGTAAAATATTATTTAGGGGGTTAACTATTGTTTTTGCAAAGTTTTATGTGAGTTAATTGTTATTTGTTAATAGTTTAAGGGCATAACTATTGTTTTTGCAAAGTTTATGTGGGTTAATTGTTATTTGTTAATTGTTTAGGGGCTTAACTGTTGTTTTTATAAAGTTTATGTGGGTTAATTATAATCTGTTAATAGTTTTTGGGCTTAACTGTAAATTCATCTCATAAAGTCGAAATTAAATTCTCTAATAATGGTGTCTAAATAAAATATATCACAGTCTGAGTTCAAATAAAATACATCACAATGGTGTCCAGATAAAATACATTACACTTCGAGTTCAAATAAAATACAGGACCAAAACATAAGTATCATAAAGTACATCACACAAATATAAAGTATATCACAATACATCCTCAAACTGTTGAACAATTTCGTCAACGGTATCCATATAAGTACCCTGGACCACAAGTGCATCTCGCATGGAACGATGGAGTGCTCTAAGTTGAGGAAGTATAAACTCAAATCGATCCTCAAGTGATCTAAGCGCATATGCGGAAGCTCTCAATGGATGAGAAGGCCTCTGGGATCCCCTCTATGACGGCTACCCGTGATCGTGGGTGATCCACGATGGTTGATGATCCTCCATCACGTCAGTTTCATCATCGTCGTCATCATCATCATCATCCGACGGCGTCACACGATAATGTGTCCGCTCCTGAAACCAAAGCTCGTAACCATCTACGGTGGCGGACAAAATGTTGGCTTCCCTCGATCCGGCCCTCTTGAGGTTTATAGAATGATGTTCCCATGGTTGGAAATTGCAAAGCATCTCATCATGGACACAAATGTACTTCACAGTCTTTGGACCTCTATAAACCTTCGTCGGCTGGAATACATGGTCGGGAATCGTTTGGATATATCCAAACTATCCTAAGCAATGATCAGCCATGTATGGTTCGGTAATTTTACGGCAATGAATTATGCCCGAGAACAAACTGATCGGTACTTCCTGTGATGGCCTACGTGTAAAAGGGGTCCCAATAACCTGGAAAAATAAATATCAATATAAATATCCAAACTTTTATTTGATACATTATTTATAAATGAAAAATACTTACGGCATCAACAGTCATCCGATCGAGGACTCTCTGATATTCCAACAGAGTCTCGGGATCATTTCTTCTACCACTGAGAGAAGTGGTCCATCTCTTAGCTTATGGCTCTTGAGGGATCCATGTCGATGAACAACTTGGTCTAAATTGAGGAAAGTATTCATAGATCCAAACCTACAATAAAATAGCATCAAATAAAATAATTTAAATTTTACAGTATCCGAAGTATTCATTTTTATACCTGGAGTAGAGACAAGCACCCAGCCATCTGTCTACAATCAATCCTCGATGTTATACCGAGCTTACGGTATAGAAAGGATAAAATTGCTGCACCTCAAGCGTGATTGGGCATATCAGGGATATCCATCACATACGGTAGAAAGTGAACATTTACCCGATTTGACGACTTGTCCATGAACAACGTCGCCCCATCAACCACAATAAATAACCGATCGTCCTCGGTTGAGCTGCAATAGTCTTGCCACCCAAATATTCTTGCAATGTCAAAAATCTAATACTACTTCCCCTCACTTCATTGTCCACCTTGGCAGGTGTTATGCGTAGGAGAATGGCTAGAGTACACTTGATCTGAGCTAACTTGGTACTTGCCAAAATGGGTTTCCCGGCCACTGGGATCTATAAAATGTAATGCACATCGTGCAATGTCAGCGTCATCTCCCCGAACGGTAAATGGAAACTGTTGGTTTCCGGCTGCCTTCTTTCCATAAAGGCTGATATCAACGACATGTTCAGGTGCTGTAACATACACTCCCTCAAGTGTCCCAAGTTACTACGGGCGATCCACTGAAGAGTGAGAATATCATCTATACTCCAAGGCAATGTTGTGCGACAGTCCACGGAGCTATGACAACTCAATACTGGCCTCTCCTATTGAACATAATGAAATAAATCCTCATCAATATTAAAGCAATACTACATAGTCAATATAATAAATTTGATTCAATACTATCATTGTCAATATAATAAATTACCTCGTCATTCCATATTGCAGATGCAATATGGCCACTAAATTCAGTAAGTAACTCCGTGTTCTCGAGTCTACCTCCATATGGCTCCATCAACATCCAACCATACCTATCCACTTCATCATCTGAATCGTCATCGCCACTATCACCACCATCACCACAACCTCCTACTCTTCCTCGGCATCTGCCTTTGCCTCTACTAGGTGTTCGGCCCGCTCTCTGTCGTCGACCAAAACTCAAATCCTCATCCTCCTCCTTTTCATCAACTAAATGTTGTCTATGTCATAGTGCAGTAAATACAGCAGCATTCATCGGACCCTTCCCACACTCGCGTATCATGCTCTAACTACCACTTACGCCACCCACACCACCCATGCCACACATCATGCCACTCATGCCACCCATCATGTTTAATGAGACTTCTATCTCCTCATCCTCTCTCGTAATAAGTGAATGTCCTCCCCCCACAGTGGAACATCACAAGGAGGTTCAAATGGAATATCAGTGGGGTCTGGACTCCTCCTATCATCTCCGTGAATGGGGGTTCGCATATAAGCACCCTCATTAGTGTTTATATGTGCCTGATCAGCACCTTTCTGCGTTACGCGCGATCACAACCATTTACTCTACCTGCATCCTTTGTCGGCGTAGACGTTTCCCTCGTCGACGTCCGGGTTCCATCTATTACAAAAAAATAAATACAACTTAAGTTATAAAGTGATAAGTTATCTATAAAACATTCTCTCTCTCTCTCTCTCTGCATATATATATATATATATATATATATATATATATATATATATATATATATATATATATATATATATATATAGACACACACACACACACATATATTACACATATCACAAAACTTTTTTTCAAAAAAACATGTTTTTTAAAAAAATTCAAAACATCCGCTACAATAGAGCGGTTTTCATACAAAACACCCGCTACAGACCCGCGGTTTTATTATGCAACAACTGCTACAGACCAACGGATGTTTTAGAAAACTACCGCGATTCACCAGTGGTTGTGACAGCCCGACCCAGACTCCAATGCGAAATCTCAAGGTCGTGCCGTCAAGACAAGCTAAAAGACGGACAAGCACCCGCTAAGCATAATGGTGTGAGTCAACAGGTGAGCCATCAAGCTCAAACAGGAAGGTAAAGCCATAACGGCAATACGGAACAACTAAAAACTAAAATCTGCGGAAGCAAATCATAAGTGGAACCCAAGCCTTTAATCCTAAACAAAGGAACGCCTGGCTGAGAGACGACTATCTCTCGACAAATCTACGACGCGCGTGACGCAACATTGCGCACGGGCAACAAACCATCGGCAAACCAAAGGCCGGCGAATCAACAAAATACCAACCTGATAAACAACCACTCAACGGCTACAACATGCCGGAGTAACAAATCAACTAAAGGAATAAGCGATTAAAAACTAACAACTAAACCAATGTCTCTCAACTAAAGTTGTCGGAGACAGAAATAACAATAACATAATACTAGAACTTGCGAGCTAAAACCTTGCTCGGAAAGACAACAGAACAACTTCTAATTAAATACAATAGCTCGACCCAACAAGTCGGTTCCCAAAATAAACGATAACAAAATACTAATATAATCTACCCAAGTAAAGTCTACATAACTTTACATTCGTGTCTCACAGATACATAATAACAATAATAATAATAAATTCAAGCTTAAAGCCCGGAAGACCACCTTCTAGGAATCACTATCCGAAGCCGCCACGCGTACTAACGGGATCACTGCACACACTAAGGAAAACAAACACACGGAGTGAGTCATAATGACCCAGTAAGTTACTAAATGCAAATGTATGGCATAGCATGACATGGCATGGCATAATGCACAAGCATGTATAAAATCATGGTATCTTAATAGCATACCAATAATAAACTTGTATTAAGTCATCATGTAACATAAACTTCATAAACCACATAGCATGTTATCTTTCATATAAGTGTTTATACATAAACACATAAAACCAAGACCTGGGCCTAGCCCTCAATATTCAAACCACGGGTCCAACCCTCAAATGATCATAAACTGGGTTTCAATCCTCAAATGATCACAACTCATCAGTTTTCTTAATGAGTACCTCGTTACATTCATCCAACCCTGGGATGAGAAATGGGAGCTCAATATCAGGCTAAGGGGCGCTAATACGAGACCACATCCCACTATCGGCCAAATAGTGAGGAGAAAGGATACCAATGCGGCGATTCATAGCGAATGTTTCCAAAGGCTATGAATCGTCTCATTGCCGACAAAACGACCAAGACGCCAGCTGGACTCAAAACAAGATGCTCAAGTAGATATTTACTTGGATAAACCAATAAGGACCAAGTCCTTCACAAGAGGACTCACCAAATCAAGTAGGTCATAATGCTCTACAAAACCCAATAAACAATGCACATAATTGTACACACTTAACATGTTCAACTAACTTGTAAGTTTAGTTCAAAACCACATATTGAGGTATTCATAATCCTCAAGTCATCACCAATTCAAGAATAGCTTATGGCTCAATAAATCACAACGTGAGGTCTACTATAGTCCTCTACTCAAGATTAAATCAAAGACTATTATTTAGTCTAAGTACAACCACAAACAAGGCTTAGCATTTTAGCTTCACTTAAAGGTACACCGGACTCAACCATAGTCCCAACCGTCATATATATTCGACTTCCTTAAAGCCAATCTCAATGGTACTAAAACTAACTCGTAGTCAAAACCCCGTAAGTGCTTTCATGTGCACGCGACCGAATTCCCTAAAAGAGAACTCGTTCAAATAATCATTTCTTAAAGGCATACGAGATCATAGGTTTGTCTCTAATGCTCCGTGCCCTAACGAGCACGCTCTAAATAAATCCCAAATAAGCTTCTATATCATGGGTGTCACAAATGAGACACAATTCGAGATGCTCGGGTACTCACAATCAAAACCAACCAAACCCGAACATCGTAGGATTTCAACATAAGGCTCACTAACATCTTATTGAACCTAAAATGACTCCATTGAGTCTTAATATCGCATTTCATTAAATACACATTTCATAATTCCCAAAACTAACACATCATTCAAGTTTATAATAATTCTCCCAAAAATAATCCGGGCTTGTTTCCCAAACCCTAAAATCCAAGAACTCAACATAATCATAGTCAAACGAAACCCAATTGTCGTAGGACTTCAACCCAAGTTCATTAACACATTGTTGAACTTATTAAGACTCCGTTGAGTCTAATTACTAAGTTTCATCATTTACGCACTTCATCAATTTCAACATTTATACCCACTTTATTTAACAACAATATATCCAATAATTCGGGCTTGATTCTCAAGCCCTAAAATTCACAACAAAACCCAACATAAATCAAAACTCATTTCATAGATCACATTATTTCAATTAAACATTCCTACTCATAATTTCTAGTGAGTTCATATATCCAAAGCCCCAATCATAGGCTTATTACCACAATAAACCCAAATAACATATAGTCATGGTTTCTAGCATACTCATAATCCTAGAAACACAAGATGAAGAACAATCATATACTTTAACAATCATAGAAGTCATCTTACAAATGCTCCTAACAAGTTTATACTTCCAAAAATCCCCAAATTAACACATACAAAGCATATCAAGTGTTCATTGCCCACAAATAGCATATAGGTTGTTTTCCTTAGGGCCAATGAACCAAAATCAAAAGGAAGTAACTTACCTAGCTTGAGTGAAAACTCAAGAGAACCAAAATCTGAACGGTGAAGTTGTTCTTCACGTCGAGGGCTTCACGAATCTGAAGTTTGAAGGCAATCGGATGGTTGGATCGTCTTGGATCGAAGGAAGAATGAAGCTAGGGCTTGAATCTCCAAGCCTCCTCTCTCTCTCTCTCTCTCTAATACGTATTGTGGAAGAGAAGAAATGAAGGGATTTCTGCAAATTACAAAGGGGGTTTGGGTATTTATACCCCCAAATTAAGGAGGGCACAATAGACATTTCCCAAGTACAATTAGTAGAGATTAGGGGTAATCAATCACTAATCTAACCTTAATTAACTTCCAACTAATGTTAGGACATGATTAGGGTTAAGTATGGGTGGTTAGGAAGGGTTTAGAGGGGGTTTAATGAGGGTAGGATAGGTATTTTTCGTCAAAACACAAAACAGGGGAAAAATCTCGTAGGAGTAACCTGATGTTGAGGCGGGTGCCTCACCAAATCCCAGGCGGGCGCCTCAGATACAGAGGCTTGGACTGATTTTGCAATGCTCTCAGCAGTTGAGGCGGGCTAGTGCTCAAAATTCGATGCGGCCGCCTCGTTGAACCCTTGAACTTGGTCTAAACATGTCCTAAATGGTCCCAAACTTATGGGCAACCATTCTAAGGTCTAACACAACTCAAAACAAGCCGGAAACACACCCGAACAACTCCCGAAACAACTCGGAGCGAAACCGGGAAGAGGTGCAACAACGTGCAACCGAAACAACGAATGAACTTGCAATCGAACGAGCAATGAAAGGAGACTTTTATGGCAAGTCTAAGGGCTAATTAAGAAGCTTAAATACTTCTAGGAAGTTGAACAACAACTAGGGAAATAAGAGTCCCAAAGGAGAGACGATTACGCGACTCGAATCCCGAACTACGCGATAGAGACGAGCACTATCTCCAAAGCTTCCAAATCATCGATAGACTTAAGGAACACCTCCAACTTGAAGTCTAACACATCTAAACATGTTAATAAACCATCTTATAGAGGTCTAGGACCCAAACCGAGGTCACGAACACAAAACGCAAGCAAACCCTCAATCGCGTCGCATTCCGACTATCGTCGAGTCACGACTTGTGACTTTAGCAAGTCAACAACTATATGGCATCTCTTAATAATGTTTTGGTCTTAATATGGTCTCTCAAACATATCTAGACCCTCTCGCAAACCAAACATACAGTCGACAAAGGAAGAAGTGCAAGTATAGCACGCAAACCGAGCTAACGAATGAGCGGGGTGTTACAGTGGTAGTGGTATAAAACATCCGCTACAAATTCGTGGATGTTTTATACCACTACCGTGGTGAATCACGGTAGTTTTCTAAAACATCCGATGTGCCCTAGCGGCTCTTTCGCGCGAACTTGAAAAAATAAACAGGTAAATTACACAATGTCTTCAACAACAAATTGAAACAGAGTGCAAATTCGAAAACAAAACATACCTTTGAAATTGAAAGATTGCACAGATTCACTCACACCAATTCGATTTTCAGTTTTGGAAGATTGAGAGAGAAGAGACAAGGAGAGGTGTGTGGTCGGTTGTTGAGTTATCGATTCGAGTGAGAGAGAGAAGAGAGAACAATTTGGTCACAGTGAGAGAGAGAAGAGAAAAGATAGTGAGAGCTTGATAGAGAAGAGAGAAGACAGTGTGGTTGGTTTAGGGGGTGTGGTTGGTTTAGGGAAATAATGGAGGGGTGGGTAATGTGTAAATGTAAATAAGGGTAGTTAGGTACTTTTATCCTTTAAATGGTGTTACGTTTAGGGATTTAGGAATTACGTTTAGGTGTTTTGTATATATACTAGTATATGTGCCCGTGTTATAGGCACGATGTCAGTATGAGATCGGTTCAATTGATGTTTGAGATAATCAAATCCCATAACTGAAAAGGTAATTCAAACAAAACCAACAACTAAAGGTTTTATAGGTAATGGTGGAAGTGATAATTCAAACAAAACTTATAGATTAAGTTCATATGTAACTCACATACTTACAGATCAAACTGGACCGCCAGTTGTATTTAACACAATTCAATCAGAACTTTCAGTTATACCCTGAGCTCTTTTTTATTATTACTATTACTATTATTACTATTATTATTACTATTATTATTATTATTATTATTATTATTATTATTATTATTATTACTATTATTACTATTATTATTATTACTATTATTATTATTATTATTATTATTATTATTACTATTATTATTATTATTATTATTACTATTACTATTACTATTATTATTATTACTATTACTATTACTATTACTATTACTATTACTATTACTATTACTATTACTATTATTATTACTATTACTATTACTATTATTATTACTATTACTATTATTATTATTATTATTATTATTATTATTATTATTATTATTATTATTATTATTATTATTATTATTATTATTATTATTATTATTATTATTACTATTATTATTACTATTACTATTATTATTACTATTACTATTATTATTACTATTACTATTATTATTATTATTATTATTATTATTATTATTATTATTACTATTATTATTATTATTACTATTATTATTACTATTATTACTACTACTATTATTATTACTATTACTACTATTATTATTACTATTATTACTATTACTATTACTATTATTACTACTACTATTATTATTATTACTACTACTACTATTATTACTATTATTACTACTACTACTATTACTACTACTACTATTACTACTATTACTATTATTACTATTACTACTATTACTATTACTACTATTACTATTATTACTATTACTACTATTATTACTATTACTATTACTACTACTATTACTATTACTACTACTATTACTACTACTATTACTATTACTATTACTATTACTATTATTATTATAGATAGTCTAAAACAGGTAAAATCCCGCCAAAATGTACTTTTCAAAAAAGGAAAGTCATCTTTAATAAGTATTTATATTATAAAACAGTTAGGTTTGTACATGTGCACTTGACTAGAGGTATTCAGAGTTCAAAATTTAATTTTTTAATGATATCTTAGAACTGTGATTTATTTGGGTATTCAAGTGTGCGAACAAACTCTTGTTCCCTCTGATTTAGATTTATTTAGGTTTATACGCGCATAATTTTCCGACTATTCTCCTTTTCACAAAAAGGTCCTAACCGTTGATGTCTCCCTTTTTCCTTCCCCCCTCTCTCTCTACCGTGGTTTTTCACATAAAGCTCCTAGCCGCCGCTATTTCTACCACTTTTCTTCATCTCTTTCTTTTAAGGGTTTTCGAAGCTCACCGTCCTTCTCACCGGAAACTGTGTGTTTTATTCTTTTATAGATGCTAGCTGATGGATCTGTTATTTGATTTTCTCCTCTTCTTTTTATTTGATTGGGATTGGATTTAGCTCCACACTGCCGTTTCAGGACATAGCCCATGAAAGTTGAGTAGCTGGAATTATGAAACAAAAATACAATCGATCCCACCCATAAAAGTTACTTGAATTTTTTGCAACAAAAAGACAAAAGGACGTGCAATATGGATCGAAACAATTATGTGATCAGAAAAAGCAAAAGATGGAATTGAATTGAATTGAATTGAGTTGCCCTAAAGAACAATTAAGATTGAAATAAAGCGCTTTCCTTGAAACATGATTCTGTTTTTGTACATTGCTAATTCAATAAACCTAATCTACTGATCATACTAAACGAAAACATTGATGGGTTAATTAACCTTTTCTACTATTTGTATGTGATCACGCCACGAAGACGGGGTGACTGAGCTGGCAGTCCACATAGTGGACCTGAGCTGACGTGTCCGGCCCTTGGTGGTCACGTCGGTATATGTGGGTACCAGAGGTACCGACTTGATAAGGATATCTGGGCTTGGTGGTTGATTTTAGTTGATAGGTACCTGAAAACAAGACTACCGTTAGGGTGCTGGGGGTTTCCCAGCTACAGCCCTCCGGTGTGAGAGTCAGTAATAGGGTAATATATGGTATGCCGGAGCTAGGCGTTCCCTTAACTTCCGGTCAGTGTATAGAGAGTAATCTATTTGTGTGTTTTGTATATCACCAGCAATATAGTAAGTTTGCAATGTTAAGTCATCTTACCTTTCTTGAAGGGAAATGCTTCCTTTTATAGTAGCTTAGATTTGGAGTCATGATTGGTATGAGGGTCCCTACTGGTGGGACTTGTTCCCTGGTCGGCTTGATGGCAGTTCCTGAGTGGTCAACATGTTGCGTGTGCAGTGTGGATTGTAGGCGGTTGAGTAAGCCGATAAGGTATAGCGGCTTGCATGGCTTGCTCGGCTCTTGTGGGGAAGGCACCTGGATGCTATGTACAGGCTACGGGCTAAACCTGTCTTATCCCAGAGAAGCTGTCAGCCGAGCATAGGTGATCCTCGATCGTATGGCTCGGTGTTGATTCATGATCACCGTTGTGCTTAAGAGTTGTGGTCGCCGGCATTTCGCCTACCGGTTAGTGATTGTCGATGATGACTGACTGGGGAATGGTTTTCGGCCCTTGGTGGGTCCAGACCAAGCCTAGCTGGAATCCACGTGGTCGGTCCACGTAGAGGGACCCAGGTCGGGTCCCATCAGTATGTTATTTCAGCCTTTTAACTTATGGACTTATGTGAATTTAAATTTATATGGTTAAAGCAAAATATACTCATAAAGATAAATGGATTTGGTGGATTTTAATTTAAAAAGGTAATTTATTTTCTGGTAATGATTGGAATTAAGCTTTAACAAAAAAATCATTTGGGTTCAACCCGTACTCATGTATCCAAGATGAGTACGGGTTGAACCCAAATAATTTTTTTGTTAAAGCTTAATTCTAATTATTACCAGAAAATAAATTACCCGTATTCATGTTTGGCTTGGGTTGGGAACTGTAAGTTTATCTTTTTGTGTGTTCCATTCAATAAAAAGTGCCCTCATTAAGAAAAAAGAAGAAAACAATCTGAAAAAATTGGGCTGGGAACTATAAGTTTTTCTTTTTATGTGTCTTTGATTGAAATTTTTATTTTTAAGTTTCTCTCTCTCTCTGTCATGTATTCTCATATGACTTTATTTATAAAAAAAAATTATCAATTCCAAATGTGTATTTTATGTGTATTGGCTTTTGAAATTTATTTTTTAAAAAATTCATTTTTTTAACTGTATCGCACTTTTTAAAAAAATCACACTTTCCTGTTTCATACTCATAATTTTTTCATGAACATGTTTTCTACTTTACTTTACAATGAGCCACTTCTCATTTTGGTTTAAGCAGTAACGTATCAAAACTTCTTATTTTTACAGTTTTTTATTTATTTTGGAATCTTAGCAACAATTTTGGCTAAATAGACAAACCCCCACCTTCAAGAAAAGAAAAATAACTCGTACCACCAGAGGTATGATGATATGTGAGAGGATTCGAGTTTTGTAGATGAAACAGTATGTTTTTTTTTTAATTAAACGACTTCAATGCATAAAATATGGTTAACTTAATGTGTTTGAATTTGATTTGTCTCATTGTAGGTGGAAATAATGAGCAAAGTTATTACATCTCATATTTCTAAACCAACCATTGTTGTGAGCAAGAGCCCCTAGAAAAATACTAAGTTTTTGTTATTGAGAAAACAATAAAATTTTCTTTTTACATGTCTATTTTTTTATAATTACAATTAAATTATTTAATTCTTAGTTTTTTATGAAATAAATGTCCAAGTAAAATGTTTTATTTTGTTAGATATTTGGGTTTTCTCATCTTTTCGTTGTATAGTGTACATATATCTAACCCCTAGAAAATCCTAGGTAAATATTAATTCATTCTCACATCGTGTGTTCCATATATTGATCAAGTCTCAAATTGGCGTTGTGTCATAGGCATGGACTCATAATCTAGTTTACTATAGAATAGGTAGCATGCATTGAGAACACAAATCTCATTAATTGATTACACAACTCTCACGTAAACATGGCTATGGAAATTTATAGATTTGTAAAAATATTTAAAAAGTTATTGTACTAAAAAAATCAAGTATATTAGAATTACTCACAATTTATTACAATATATTGACATATCTGATAAAGTATGAAGAAAGACGATAAATATCTTAAATGTTTATCCATTTCATCACATCTGAAATTTTTATAACAAAAAAAATTATTTTTATTTTCTTAGTTCTTGAAAATAAAAAAAAAATCTTGAATATACAAGTCTCTAATTTAAAAATAAGATTTTTTTTAGTAGGTTGTTCCCTTCATCATGTTTTTTCTTTATTTTTTTAGTTTTGTTTATAATCTGCGTTTTATTTTAGTATAATTTAATTAAAGGAGATCTATACTCGTGCGTTAACCGCATGGATGTAAAACTAGTTTACACAAATGGTCAAGTCAAAGATGACTTGGTCATATATAGCTTAATAAACTAATACCCTTCATTTTTTCCCAGGTTACAATAGCCGACTAATAAATTAATTGGTTCACTGATAAACCAATTGGTTTACTAGTGGTCGACTAGACGACTGGACTGGTTTATCATTGAACCAATTGGTTTACTCGCGGTCAGCTAGACGACCTTGGTTTATCATTGAACCAATTAGTTTACTCGTGATCGACTATATGATCAGACTGATTTATCATTGATTCATTGGGTTTGATAGAGAGGAAAAAAAAAAAAAAAAAAAGGTTACCTGAAAGGCAGCGACGATAGAGGTAAAGGACGATGAAGGAGGCGGGGGACGAGGACGACAGTGGATGGAGGCGATGAGGTGAGATTGACGGCCAAAAAGTAGAGAGAGGCTACGTTTGAGTTGTATGAGAGTCAAGAAGACCTTTAAGGGTTAGAAGGTTTTAGGGGTATTTTGGGGAATTGTCAAACCTTTTGGTCAAAAGGCCTTATAAGATAAACATGCGGGTGAAATGGTTGGACTTGACTAATACCACCAGATTCAACAAGGATGGGGCAAGTTTTGGTTCGGTTATAAGCTTCGGGTTCATAAATTTTCAACTTGTGTCAAAGAGATGTGCTGTGTAAAATAATTATATGTTTCTATATCAATTTATAAAATTATAAGATCACTCGTACGTAAGGCAGGATTTTTGGGACAAAAACTAATTAATAAATTGTTTTCATGTACTATTGCAAAGTAAAAATGGGGCAAACTTGCAAGATTACAAAAATATTACTGTCCCCTATAACCGAAAGGTTTTATTTGTACTTTTTAACATGTGATTGTAAGGTACCTCTTTCTACATATGTAACTGTTCCCGTTGAGCTCGAGCTTATATCATAATTCATAAATTGAACTCAATTTTGACCCAAACTTCAAATTTCAAAGCTCAATGTTTACAACCCATTGCAATTTCATTTTTTTCTCTAAAATAATCGATTCACTTTGATACTTTTAATTTTTCTTTGTCAACTTGATTACATATTAACCAAAGTTTCACAAAATATACCACTCCTGAAAATTGTTATTGATGATACTCTAAATATTTTATCAACAATTAAAATTTCATCAGCTAGTACATAATAAATGCATAGTTATAGTAACTTAATAATACTCCCTCCCTCAAGATATTTCACTTTAAAGATTCAACTTTTAAAAATCAAAGCATAAAAACATCATTTTATTACTAATAAGTTACTAAAAATGAAAGCATTATTTTATTATCAATAAACTACTAAAAATATTAAGTTTAACTTTTAAATAAGAACTCCAGTAATATTTCGTCAGGTTGACTTACTAATGAGAAAAGAGGACTAGTTTCTTAAGAGTGCGGGTATAAAATAGACTTGAGAATAGTTATACTTTTCGTTTATCATGGATCCAATTTAATTTGCAGTGCGCTTTAGAAAGTAATATAGCCATTAATGCAAATATGTCTGATAGAGTCAACTCACATGAAATTTTAATTCATTTTTTTATTGGTAAAAGAAAAGGAAAATTCTCGTAACATTATCCTGGTACAACCAAAAAATCGAACTCACAATCATTGAAAACTGTGGGAACGATAAATCAGTGTATATGCCGATCCGACAATGTATCGGATGCACAAAAGAAAATCCAACATGGAGATAATAATTAAAAGAGTTTTCTATTAGGAAGATAGAGCCTTCTGAACCTCCGTTGTCACTTCCTTGGGTGATTTCTCTGCGGGAAGCTGTGCAACAACACCCTTTGTCTCGTAGTAGCCTATGACCTGCCAATTCACAAATTCCAAAACCTGTTTAGAATCCAGATAACGATTCAAACAATTTCTTATACTCTCAGGGTATGCCCACTTGAGAATCGAGTCGAGACAATGCTGTGTCGTGATAGTGATCCGCAGCTAGTTAAAGTGATTTAAAAAGCAAATTGTTCCCGTTATAAACAATCCTTGTAGAGATTAATCACATGTTCTTGTTGAATAAACTCATCAAAATGCAGAAAGTACCATTATTGAATGGACACAAACACTTCAAAAAGGGGTTCAGGTGTGTCCAACACTTGCCATAATATGTCAACCTACAAGCAGATCATCCAACAACTCAAATGTACTAATATGCATCCTTAAATGCTGTCACTATTGGGTTTTAATTTTTTATATTCAAATTAGACACTTTTGGGCTTAATTGGTACATCCATCTTGATTCACTAACCAAGCTAGAAATTTGACTTCCTCAACTTCTATACATAATTCGAGATGCTCATTGAGGGGTAGGACCAAACTGTAATTAACTAATTGACTCTCCCACACAAGTTGCTTGCTCAAAGAATGAACACAGCTCTTTCTTAACACTAAAGTGGAATGTAAAACACCAATTTATCATAGAAAAAGAAATAAGAATACCCAAGATATATCACCAAGTGTGTAGTTCAGTTGGTAAGCGTCATCTGTTCTAGCTTGACCATAGTCATGGGTTCGAGCCACAGGAATACAGCTACTTTAAAACTATTGGTACGGAGAACTTTACCACCCTTGTGGAAACAATATCAAAGCAACAATATACACATGACCTTAACTCAAACCTGTTTCTTATTGTAAACTATATTGATTAGCAAGAGTGCAAGGAAACAGTTCAGGACAAATTACTAGCTTCCCAAAGTGGATGGAACCAAAGTTCTGGGAAAAAAGTTTTTTGGAGGAGGGGGAGGCAGGAGATGGATAAGATTGAAGGTTTTCTTTCCACAGTTAGTAGCCTACACAATTCAACCCCCACTCCCCCACCCCCCCCTTTTTTTCATGATATGCAAATTTACCACTAGAAAATTGAAAATAAAAGAGAAGAACACCAAACAAACTGGAGGAATTATATTTAGAGAAGGACCAAGTCCTGCTATTGTGTACCCAAGCAGTAAATATTAAGGACAAACTATGTCTAGATTACCATTTTATGAAGGTTGAAACTTGACAGCAGCAGAAAGGGACTTAACATCTTCCTTATAACATGACAAATACAGAAACCGATAACAAAACTGTAGCATCATATGAAGGTTGAAACTTTTGTACAGCCGATAACAAAAACTAACTATCAAATACGAGTCCAACAATAAAGCACCTACCGGTTTAGTTTGCCGGTGGAACGCCTCCAGCCTCGACTTGAGAACTTCAGCAGTATCGTCTTTTCGTTGCATTAGTGGCTCTCCAGTAACCTTCAATAGCACAAAACATATTCAGTTCATGCACAAGACTAGGTTCTTCAAGTTAAAGTTAGTAATAGAAGTCAGTAAAAGTACAGTATGTGAGAATTATGGAGCATATTTGAAACATAAAAAGTCTACCAAACTAACATTGTTAATCCCCTAGGATCTTCAAGTTGAAGTTGGTAATAGAAGTCAGCAAAGTCAGTATATGTGAGACTTGTGAAGCAGAGCCTATAAAAGCTTAAAATATCTGCCATAACTAATACTGTTAATCCCCTAAAAGCACAAAGGATGTCTCATTTGAATTGTTTTGCTCACAAAGATTTGCACCTATCACACAAAATTTAGAAAAAGGCAAGAACTATAAGCATTGAAGCACAAAGATCATGCTAAAATCTATATAGACAACAGCATACATATTTTTGTCATACTTGAGTATCTTAAGTATCCAAATGAGGAGCTTCACTCCTTGAAATCAGTCGTTTCGAAACCTCTTTAAAGATGGCCAATCACCCATCTTTATTGGAGCAAGAATGAAAACATTAATTGTATGGAGAAACCAAAACCCAATCCACAAAGGATGAATTAGAGCCTAGCAAGGTTGTATGGAGCGGTAGACAAAGAGTACAACACGACCCATAGTTAATCGTGAAGGATGGAAGAGGTCAGAGTGGCTTGAGAGATGGTTATTGGTTCGAGGATGTAACTACGTCAATCAAACGTTTGAGTACCAGCAGTTGGTTTGTTGGTAGCAATTTTTGGGAAAGATTTAAAAAAAAAATCAACAGACAGACCTCTTTTACAGTCAATGCTTATTTTAACAATTTCATCCATGTGGTCTCTTTTATAGTTGATTCATTTGCATATATTCATAAATCCAACTCATATCCAGCAGAAAAGATCAAAAAGGCATAAATGCCATGCTACATTATAACCAGTTGTCATGGAAGTGCTTGTTATTTTGCCAGTTCAGATAATTTTAATACACCATATTCGTCAATGGAAATCTGAAAGAATCAAAAAGCATATGTTTTGAATCAGCTTACATCATCAATGCCAAGAACTTTTGGAGGGGCAAATTTCGTATGGTAGCTGCGACCACTTGCAGCGTGGATCCAGCGTCCAGTAATCCTCTCCTCCAATATGGCATCATCAATAGCAAAGTTAAGCACCTTATCGATTTTAGTTCCTTGCTTCTGAAGCATCTCATCAAGCTGTATGTATAGAAAGGAAAAGATGGCATAGATGTGAGGAGGAAAAACTTCATGGAACCTCATAACGAAAGGATAAAAAAGATATGCAGAGCAAGAAAACCTTTTCTGCTTGGGCAACGGTCCTTGGAAAACCATCAAGGATAAACCCTTTTTGACATGAGGGTTTCTTTATTGCTTCATCGATTATACCAACAACCAAATCATCAGAAACAAGTTCTCCCTACGAAATAAAATTGAATAAGAAGAATATTACCCAGAAGAACTGATTCAATTTCACCAAAAAAAAAAAAAAATCAACTAACAAGCCACAGGAAACATTCACGGAAATGAATAAACTGATTCCCTTATGCCTGCACTGCATAAGTCATAACAAACATAATTCTGAGACACAAACCTTCTCCATGGTTTCCTTGGCCTTAATTCCAAGTGGTGTTTTAGCCGCAACAGCTGATCTCAGCATATCACCGGTTGCTAAGTGACATAAGCAATATTCGTCCTTGATTATGGGAGATTGGGTACCTTTTCCCGACCCAGGTGGACCTGCCATTCATAGAATTGCTTAGAATTATGGCCATTGACATGATAGCTGTTGGCCAACTTCCCCCAAATAACTCATGACCCAATCATCAAATAAATGGTAGGTCTTAAAGTTGCTTAAACCGTATAAATATTTCAAAGCAAGCAATCACTTTCTATACGTACTCCCAATAATTTTAGCTTTGGACCCAAAAAAAAAAAAAAAGATGTGGAAGGTTGGCTAAATGATTAAAAAAATTTTTGATAAAGGTTAGCTAAATGATTAATAAGAAGTTAAATACGTAAAGTAAGGGATAAGCTAGTTCTCTTGAGCTGCCATTCATACAATTTATTTGAATTATGCATTTGTTTGCAATTATCCACCTTTTCACAGATCCAGATAGTTATTTACTGCCATTGCGAGCTTTCATAATTACTTAAACGTATCAAAGCAATTATTTCTATATGTTCTAATAATTCCAAGTTTGACACGAACAAAGAAAAACAAAATTTATCAAATATTTGGCTAAACTACTAATAAGCAGTTAAAGAAAATGGGGATGTTAAAACTTGGTTTGTGTTGCCTTGGTAGATGCAGTCAAACAACACATAATATTCATTGTTACAGACTTCTAAATACCAGTTGCAGATCACTCGCACAATCATTAACACGAAACCGTAGATTTCCACGGTGTAAAAGAAGTAATCAAAAGTTTGGGTAAATGACGAAGCTTGTTTTGTTGACTTGATAGAAGCAGTCAAACGGACACAAGTCCGATTCCAACTCTAAATCTTACCCAAAATGTCCCAAACAATAAATTGAGCAATTTAACAAGTATCCAAACACCAATAACAGATCTCACACACAATGCACCAAGTCAAAAACCTCAACTTATATCATAATTTAACCCTAGCTTTTCACAGACTAAAAAAATTACACATTATGCAGCCATAGTGCAGATACAAAATGTGAAGCGAAAATTGGGAGATATGAAAGTAAGGGAGTGAATTCTGTTAATACCGACGAGAATGAGGCGTTTGTCGGGTTTGTTGGAACATTTCATCCGGCGGAGGAGCTCTGTCATCATGTCTACCGACGGTACATCCTCCAATGAGCTAGCCATAGGTCCGGTCGTCGTTTATCTCTCTCCGGCTGCCGCTGCTGCTTCCTTTGATTCGGTTTTGTACTCAATTGCAACAATGGTTAGGTGTACCAACCCAAGTATTGGTGTGTGTGTGTGTGTGTTCGCGTGTGTATAAATTAGATAAAGTGAGAAGGGGGACGGATTTGTCAAAGGTTGTTCAAATCGAGGAGGCCAGTCTCTGACTCTTCTTTGCACAAGTTTGACCGTTTTGCCCTTTCTAGTCAACTCCTTTTCATTATTCTATTTTCGGGATGTTTGAATTATTTTTTCAGAGGATTACAAATGAGAAAGCAAAAAGTAAGATGAGTCGAAAATTCTTTGATACTCCTTTCATTTTGGATAAACAATCCCGTTTAAAAATTAAATTTAAAAAAAGATAATTTATATATTAATTTTTAAAAATTATCTTTTTAAATAAACATTTTAAAATAAAATAATAAACTATTTAATCAGAAGGAATGGAATATTTAACAAGGAAAAATTACTACTAGCAAATTAATATAGACACTATAATCATGGGGGTATCAATTTTGAAAATAATTTTAAATTATGGTAATGAGCATATCTATACCTATAACTATAACTAAAACAAAAATTATCATGTTTCATGTGGTAGCATCTCATAAAAAATTTCCCGCCCAAGTTTTATTTCTATTTTATTTTAATCATGTGTTGGAAAAAATCTTTGGACTACGTTCTTTTCTTTAAAAAAAAAACCCATTATGATAATTTTTTTTAATTAAAAAAAACTATTTATCTAGGAAAAGTTACTACAAAAAATTATTATAAATTATCCAAGTAGGATCAATTCTACAGCATAGTGTAAGTAGATGTTCTAGCTTAATCGCAATCTTGATTTTGGTTAGTCTTAGGCCTTGGAGTAAGAAATTTATTATTAAAAAAGGTCAATATCTTTGGAAATATAAATATTTAGGTCGTAATTTATTAGAGGTGACAAATGGACGGGTATGAACGGGTCTAAATAAACGATAGGCTCAAATGGACGGGCAAGTAAGTGCTCATTTAATAACATGGGCATATATGGGCGGGCACTAAATGGGCATGAGCGTTCATTTATTCATTAACATGCACTTATCAAATAAATACAAAAATTATAAAAAAATAATTTTCTTTTTACAAAAAAATATCAAAAATTACAACTAACTATATATAATTACAACCACAATAATTGGAAAAGACCAACATCTTTTGTAACATTTTAACTCATGTCACCATTTCCAATGCAACCAGATTTCTAAAAAGAACTCAAAAACATTACATGACGTGTTAGTGTTGGCAAAACCACTAATAATATCAAAACAAGAACATATTTTCACTTTTGCCGTATGTTAATTGAAATAAAATTACTCCATTAGTTCTTTAATTTTTACGTCAAATCGATTGTTTTAAAATGGAAATCTGATATATTTTTTTTCATAATCAGAAAATACGTAATTGAATGTATATAAAAAGTAATATGATATCGAAAAAAAAAAAAAGGGTCAATTTTTTATTCTTAAAAAATAACAGTTACTCCCACCATTGCTGACTATTTCTTTGGTTCTGAAAACCAAACTCGAAGAACAAGTAGCAACCATGCATCTCTCTCTTTAGTTTCTCTCTCTATCCCCATACTCTCTCTATCTTAATAAATGGTTATTGATAGAAATATAAATATATAGAGAGAAACAACTTTGGATTATCAAATATACAAAAAAAATTGATCATGAGAATGAGAGGTGAAAATGTGAACGCCCATTTGTGCTCATATTATGCCCATAAAACTTAATGGTCTAAGTAGGCATGTCTATTTGTGCCCATATTAAAATTTAAGTATGCTCATACTCATATTTTAGTGAACGGATATATGAATATGGACAAAATTTACCATCACTACAATTTATACACTTTTTTGAGATTTGTGTAAAGCGTTTCCTTATTTTAATCATTAGGGTGTGTTTGATTTAAATTATGAATTTTAAAATTTTCATTTTGCAATGATTAGACGGGAGAGAAAGAGATGGAAAGTATTTAAGAACACAAGTGCCTAAGACATGCGACTTTATGGGTTGATTCAACTCTATTCCTAAGGGCATCCCCATTGTATTGTTTGCCAACTTCTTAAAGGATTGGAAATTGTGTCAACCTGCCACATAGCCCATTATTTTGGCCAACTAGGAAAGATTATGTAAACCAACTTCCTCCTTAAGAACCTGCAACTCCTTAAGAACCTGCAAGTGGACAGGGTGTGAGAGGACATCAAGCCGGGTGTGTGTGTGTGGGTGGGTGGGGGTGGGGGTGGGGGTTTTGTTTATATTAAATAGTGTTAAATTTAATATTTTTTTGTGTAAGAAGTTGTGTAAGAATAGTATACAATGGGAAGATATATTCTTAAGTGGGTAAGAAGATAAAAATGTGTAGGTGGCAGTGGGACCCAGTTAAGAAGTTGTATTAAGAATATACACATTGAGGATGCTCTAACTCTACCTTAATTAATCGCATCAGAAGCATTAAATTTTTCAAACTACGTGAGAGATGTCAAATACAAAAATCAACACAAGTCATTTACTTTGCAATAGGTTTCAATGAAACAATTAGTTACCTCACACTCGCAGAAAGCGCCGCCATCTCCAATCTATCGTCTCATAACTCATTCATCAAACTTTCTTTGTCATGATGGGAAGAACCACCCTTACGATCAAAGCCCTAGCTCTTTCCACTACTCCGTCACAAAATTGTGACTTGGCGTTATAATTTTGGAATATAACGCAATATTGATCATTCTTCTCTAATCAGTGGCAAAACATCATCACGTGTGTTATAAAATAACCAGTAACTTTGGATAATAAGTGTATTAAAGAGAGAGAGAATGATTCTCCGGAACTGAAGAGAAGGTGTACAAATAACCACGTACAGTTGTGTCAAACATTTATAGTTTGGCACCTCTTTTCCTCCATCTATCCATAGGCTACTGTTCACTACTGTTTACCATGACCTAATTTTCATAATACTCTCCCTTGAACATAGCATTTGTAAGTTGAATAAATATGTCTCGTTAAAAAACTTTAAGCCGAAAAACCTAGTAGGGAAAAAATCGGATAGTAGGAAAAGAACACACAACTTAAATTTGAATCATGTGCGTGGGTTGTATCGTTAAAAACCTTTTCATGGAAAACCCAGTGGGATAAAACCATGGTAAAGGGAAAAATAGTACACCCATATATGTTCCCCTTGAGCTGACAAGGGTTAAGAGAAATCATCTTTGTAAATATCGTAGATTACGTATTCCAATGTTGTGAACATGCTTTTTGAAGGTTATAGTGGAAGTGCTTTCGTGAATAAATCTGCAGCATTATCACTTGATTGAACATATTGGATATTGACCTCTTTCTTCTTTTCAAGTTCTTAAGTGTATAAAAAGAGCTTCGGGGGGATATGTTATGACATGTCACTTTTGATGTATCCATCTTTGCTTTGGGCGACACATGCGGCATTGTCTTCAAATAATACTATTGAGTATTTGTTGACAGGTAGTCCACTAGCATTTTGAATACACTGAGTCATAGATTGAAGCCATACACACTCTCAACTGGTTTCATGAAGTGCGATCATATCAGCATGATTTGACGATTTAGCAACTAGTGTTTGCTTTTGAGAACGCCAGGAAATTACAGTACCACCCATCGTTATGAAGACATAGCCAGTCTATGATCTAGCTTTATGAGGATCAAACAAATAACCCGCATCTGCAAAACCAACTATTTCATCATTTGATCTTCTGGGATAAAATAATCTCAAATCGATCATCCCTTGAAGATAAAGAAATATGTGTTTGATACGGTGATACCATTCCAGTGTCTTCGTGATTAAGATGAACTATATCTTGTTAATAGATTTATAGCAAATGTTATATCCGGTCTAGTACAATTTGCAAGGTACATGAGGGATCCAATAGCACTTGAGTATGGAACTACAGAATCAAGTATCTTTTCATTCTCTTCATAATAACGAAATAGATCTTTTTCAACATTCAGCGATCTATTAACCATGGGGCTAGTGAGGGGGTTTGTCTTATCCATATAAAAACGCTTCAAAACCCTTTTTGTGTAATTTGATTGATATACAAATTTTCCACTATGCATGTGTTCTATTTGCAAACCAAGATAGTATTTGGTTCGTCCAAGATCTTTCATTTCAAATTATCCCTTTAGGTAATCATCTGCTTCTTGAATTTCCTTGGGAGTTCCAATGATATTCAGATCATCTACATAGACAACAATAATTGCAAATCCAACTGTCATTTTTTTTATAAAGACACACGGGCATAATTGCATCATTCACATATCCATCTTTCAACAAATGCTCACTTAAGCAATTATACCACATGCGTCCGGATTGCTTTAATACATACAATGATCGTTGTAGTTTAATTGCACATAATTCTTTGGGCTTTGAGCTCAGTGCTTCAGGCACCTTGAGTCCATCAGGAATTCTTATATAAATATCGCTATCTAATGACCAGTATAAATAAGTCGTTACAACATCTATGAGATGCATCTTTAGATTTTTCGAAACCAATAAGCTGATTAGGTATCTGAACGTAATAGCATCCATTACAGGAGAATACGTCTCTTCATAATCAATCCCAGACCTTTGGGAAAAACCTTGTGCAACATGGCGATCTTTGTATCTCACAATCTCATTTTTCTCATTTCGCTTTCGAACAAAAATCCATCTGTATCCAATTGGTTTCACAGCTTCAGGTGTGACAACGTAAATCCAAATACTTTTCGTTTATTCAGCGAACTTAATTCAGCCTTCATGGCATCTATCCATTTAATCATGTCATGCCTCTTTTGACATTCAGATACAAATTTTGGTTCGGGATCATCAGTCCCGTCATTAATTTCTTGTGATACCGAATAAGAGAATATATCTTCAATATTCTTCATTTCATCTCGGTTCCATATTTTTCTATTACACATGTAATTAATTGAAATCTCATGGTTATTGTTGTATGCAGGGCTTACTAGATGTGCATGATCGTGTGTTTCTTCTGGAACAATTTTATGATCGTGTGTTTCTTCTGGAACACATTCATGTGATTGGGGATTTTCAATCACCTTCCTTTTTCGATGATTTTTATCCTTTGAACCAATCGGTCGTCCACACTTCAGGCGTGTCTTAGATTCATTTGTCATATTCTCATTTAGCAGCCCTTTTGATATTTCAATTCGGACAGAAGCATTTATAGTAGCTACATGTGACTTTGTCACTCTCTTTGTGTCTAGAAATGCATGTGGCAATTGATTTGCTACATTTTGTAAATGTATGATCTTTTGAACTTCCAATTCACGTTGCTTTGTGGGAGGGTCAAGGTGCAATAATGATGATGTGCACCATTTGATCTCTCTTCCCACTTGTTTCTTCTCTTCACCTAAAGGTGGAAACTTGTCTTCGTTAAAATGACAATGGGTAAAGCGTGTCGTAAAAACGTCACTCATTTTTTGTTCAAGATATTTTATTATAGAAGGAGATTCATACCCAACATATACTCCCAATCTCATTTATGGTCACATCTTTGTGCGTTGTGGTGGAGCAATTGGTACATATACCGCACGGCCAAAAACTCTTAGATGAGATAGATTCGGCTCTCGCCCGAATGCCAGTTGTATTAGGGAGTACTTGTGATATGCATTTGGCCTGAGGCGAATCAATGCAGTTGCATGTAAAACAACATGATCCCATACATAAGTAGGGAGCTTTGTTCTCATCATTAATGGTCTGACAATTAGTTGAATATGTTTGATCAACGATTCAGCCAAACTGTTTTGTGTGTGAACATGAGCTACTGGATGTTCAACATCAATTCCTATTGCCATACAATAATCATTGAATGCTTGAGATGTAAATTCACCAGCATTATCAAGTCTAACTTTCTTGATCATATAATTTGGGAATTGTGCTTTCAGTTTGATTATTTATGCAAGGAACTTGGCAAACGTCATATTGCGAATTGACAATAGACATATGTGCGACATTTGCTAGAATTATCAATTAATACCATAAAGTATTGGAATAGCCCACTTGGTGGATAGATAGGTCCACATATATCACCCTGAATTTGTTCCAAAAACGATGGTGATTCATTTCTAACTTTAGTTGGTGATGGTTTAATTATCAATTTTCCTTGAGAACGAGCATCACAATGGAGTTCATTAGATTGAAAAATCTTCTGGTTTTTCAATGGATGTATAGACACCCCATTTTCGTACCCCTGGTATGTAACATGGCATAAAATATCAAGAACTGTTAAAAGGACTAACGGATGTCAAGTTACAGGGTTTAGAATGCAAAAAATGCAAAAGAAATGAAAGGATGCGATGAATAGTGAATTGCAGGGGGCCAAAGTGTCAGAAATCGAAACAAAAAAAGGAGCTGGCGCCACCCATGAAAAGTGCAAGCGCCGCCAACATGCAAAATAGGAGTCGCGCCCACTTCTTAAGGGTTTGGCGCCCAAACAGTATTTATGCTCTTCCAATTTGAGAATTAGTATATTCTCTCAAACGCGCGGTACAAGCCGATGAAGCTCAGAAAGAAAATCTTAATGACGAAGGAATCCCTCCTTCGGCCTATAAATAGAAGGCTCCGGCTTCTGAAATTCACACACCAAATACGCAGTAACACACCGCTGAAAACTTACGCAGTGAGAGCGCTGAGAGTTCCCCTCCTCCTATAAGCCTTGAAGCTCTCCCAAATCTCCTTCAAACACAAATCCAACCGGTCAAAGTGAACTTTAGCCCCCCGCTAGGATTCTACCCTATTTACCCGGTCCAAAAATCCCAAAAAGAGCAGTTGCTCTACCCAAATCCAAAGGTCAAATCCGCCAGAAGCAAGCAGTTGCTCTGTCCGATTTCCGCCAGCAGCAAGCAAACAACAGCAAAATCGCAAGCAGTTGCTCCTCCCGTTTTTACGGTGCCCTAAAGCAACTTTCAGAAAAAATTATTCTGCCCGAACCGCAGCAGCAGCAAAAAGACTTCCTCTCCCGGAAGGACATAGCGAGCGCACCTCACGCTCTTAAAGGTAAACCTTTAAGAGTTTTTATGTAAAAAATGTTATTTTCATCCGACCCAATGTAAAAAAATATAAGTTGTTATGCTACCCGGATCTATATAGAAAATAGCATTAAAAAGAGTCATTATTATGGCCAAATATTTTTAAATGTATTTGTAATTACTGGAAGAAGGCGGCTGTAAGTCTGTAAATAATGTAAATACAGATATATCTGCTTTTTAATGATTTATTTCATTTGCTAGATAAGTATAATAAAAGCATATTTTAGCCAAAAACATTTTTTTGAGACCGAAAAGGCAAGTTGGGTGCCTAACACCTTCCCACCTCGTAACTTAGCCTCCGAACCCTTTTCTACAAACTCTGGTTATTTTTTGTTTTTCTTTATTTCTCCTTAAAATGAAGATGGCGACTCTGTTTAAACATTTTGGATCACAGTGAGGCCCGCAACATCCTTTTTTTGCACTTTTCTGTTTTCCCCAAAATAAGGGACGATAAGAATGAAAAGGATGATGGATTTCTTGTATCTTGTTTTCCCCTAAACAAGGGAGAATGAGATATGGGGAAACCCAAAGCACTCATAACGATCCAAAATAAGCCTAAGGTCATGGTGAGGCTCGCAACATCCTTTTTTTTTTTTTGCACTTTCTCGTTTTCCCCTAAACAAGGGCCGATGGGAATGAAAAGGGTGATGCATTTTCTGTATCTTGTCTTCCCCAAAACAAGGGAGGGTGAGATATGGAGAAATCTTAGGCACTCATAATGACCTAAGGCAATTTTTTGAAAATTTGATAGTGAGGCAGAACGTGTTCCCACGCGCCCTCGCAACGTCCTTTTTTTTGCACTTTTCCGTTTTCCCCTAAACAAGGGACGATGGGAATGAAAAGGGTGATGGATTTTCTGTATCTTATTTTCCCATAAACAAAGGAGGGTGGGATACAGAGAAATCCAAAGCTCCCATAATTGACCAAAGCTCACTCAGGTGACCGAGACGTATTCAACGCGCTTTTTGACAACATGCTTTCTGCAATTTTAATTTCGTCTTCCCCTAAATAAGGGAGGATGGAATGAAAAGAGTGATGTCTTCCCCGAGCTACGAGTTCCCCTAAAAAAGGGAGCGCGCGATCCGGGGGATACCTTCCGGGGCACCCATAATTGCGACTCAGTTGGGGAAGTCGTTTTTATTTTAAAGAAAATAAAAATTGAGGGCTAGACTCAGTTTTCACAAAAAAAAAGAAAAAAAATCAGTTTTCTTTAGTTTCTGGCTAAAATATGCTTATTATATTTCTTTAGCATTTTAAATATTGCATTATTATATATCTATGTATATATTTGTGGATATGATCCTCCATCTTGCAGCAGTTTCGTTCCAGTTATCGTTACAGGTATATTGAAAAAAAAAAAAAGAGAATAAAGTAGATTTTCGGGCAGTATAACAAAAGGGCTGGGGTTTTATTTTATTATTGCTTTATTTTTTTCTATATATTTGTTTGCTTTATTTATGCCGCGCAAAAATAAAAATAATAAAAAAATGTAAATATTCTTTTCTTCTATCATATTATTTGCACATCTATACATGTTTGCATTTTTTTTAAAAAAAATTACTTTCCTTTAATATCAATATGCTTGTTTTTTTTTATTTTCTCTTTTATATTTATTTGGCTTCATGTGTGTGTATATAATTTTCAATTCTAAAAAAAATCGCTTTTTTTTTTTTAAAAAATCGTTTTTTGAAATTAAAAAAAATTAAAAAGAAAGAGTTTTCAAAAATAAAAAACAAAACTAAAAAGAAACTCATTTTCTCAAAGCAAAAAAAAAATTCGTTTAAAAAAAAGTGTGTTCCAAAACCAAAAAAAAAAAGAAAGAAAGGAGAAAGTTTTATTCAAAAAAAACATACAAAAAAATGGTTGTCTCAAAGACCAAAAAGTAAATAAAAGAGTTAGAAGGAATATTTTTTTTTTAAATGGTGTTTTTCAAAAGAAATTATTTTCAAAAGTTATTAAAAAAAAGCATAGTTTTTTTTTCTTCTTTCAAAAAAACAAACAAACAAACTTGGAAATGTTAAATGAAGATAAAAGACAAAAAGGAAACAAGAGGGAGTCTAAGTGTTAAAAGGGAAAAGGTTAAAGATTAAAGTGTAAAAAGTTAGAAAATGATTATGAATCGTGATTGAAGGCGCGGTGCCCAAATTGACTTTGGGCAGCGCCGACCCCCTTCCTACGTGGCCCGTTCCCCATTTTGAACAATTTTTTCTGATGTTGGGTTCATTTTATCCGTCGAGTTTCCCATTTTTACCGTTTGGTGCACTCATTTTTCCTGTTACTCCACCTTTCAAAAAAAAATCCTCAAAAACAAAAAAAAGTTTTCTTTCCTTTGTGTTGTGTTTATACATATTGGGATCTTTGTTATTTTCTTTTGGTACCACTAACAATTTTGCAGGGGCTGAAAAATAAAAACAAATTAGTTATTTATCATTTACTCTCTTGAGAGGATTGTCCGAACGTATGTAATCATCACATCTCATTACAAGGATCGCAAAAAAAAAAAAAAGAGTTTTCTAATAAAAATTTATGTGTAATACTTAGCTCTCTTTTCCTTTAAAAACTATATAATCATTTCTTTTCGCAAAAAAAAAAGATCATTTAAAAAAATCGTTCTCTCTAAACAAAAAAAAATCTCTATTCTTTCAAATTGAAAAGTCAAAAAAATTATTAGCAAAATGAAAATTTCTCTGTCATAGTTGAACTACGATGACCTGAGCCTCGAAATGAGGAATGTATGCAACCTTCTGGTTCGGTCAATGCTTTAATTTACTCTTAAAAAAATGTATTTTCTATGTGTTTTCTTTTGTTTCCCAAAACATGAAAATACATGAAATCCCCTCACCGTTATTCTCAATTGCCATCTCCAAATTCATCTCTTAACCTCTCATAAATGCATCACTAAGTTGATAAGTGCATCGTTCATTCTCGATTTAAAAAAAAAATTCAGTAAGTCCTACTTCGAGATGTCAGGGCCTACCACTTCAAAAAAAAAATTAAAAAAAAGAAGAAAAAAACAGAAATTAAAAAAAAAGACCGATAAGGAGCCAGGGAAGAAAGGAAAGTTGGGAAAGCCAAGAAGCCAAGAAAGCAGAAAAGTCTGGAAAGCCGGAAAATCCAGAAAAGCTAGGCAACTCAAGGATCATACGCAACAATTCAGGACTAGGGGCTTTCAAACCTCAGGGATATCTCTTTTGCCCATATAGATGCCTACAGCTAGGCCTGTGCATGGTGCGGTCCGGCTCGGTTTTTGGCTAAAACCGCAACCGAACTGATAATACTCGGTTTCTGGATTAGCTAAGCCGAAAGTCTCGGTTTGGTTTTCGGTTTTCGGTTTTCAGTTCTTGTCGGTTTTCGGTTTTTTCGGTTTTGGGCCTCCAGCCAAGTCCAACTAAATCAGCTATTGGGCCTGTAAAGAAACGTCTGGTTGCTTCATTTTTTGTAATTTTAGTTAATATTGCATGCTTGATAAATACAATCACAATCACAAAGTTGCTTTTAAAGCAACATTTTAACGGCCCAATTGAAATCACAAAGTTGGTTTTAAATTAAATAAATTAAAATCACAAAGTTGCTTTTAAAGCAACATTTTAACGGCCCAATTGAATCGTTAAAAAACTAAATTACTGTTAATAAATTAAATGTTGACCAATATCAAATTTTAAGAATACTAAGCAAAAATAACATCTCGCTTTTTAAAAAGACGAACAAAAATGAGTAGTCCACATGCCCATCTAACATTCTAAATAAAAATAAATTAAATTAAAATTACAAATTTAGAGATTATCAAAGTTCTATCTTCAGAAAGTGATACTTCAAAAGAAATTCAAAAACAAATATTTGTCTTCGGCTTAGCTCCATCTTTACTTCTATGCTAATCCTTTCATCCATAAAGTGCCTGATTTCAAAGAGAAACACAAATCACTTGCACAACACAGTCACATGAAAATCAAATGTTAGAAATGGCTGCCAAATGTTGTTCATGAGTTGCATACTTGCAGAATTTAATATGACTCATATCAGGGTACCAAAAATGGCTTCAAAACAAAACAAAGCCATGTCAATCAATGCCAACTTTAGGCGGTCGTTTCCAACTCTCATTAGCCTCTTTCATTGAGACGTCTTCAGATTTTCCTTTCATTTTAGACTCATTCAAATTGAATTTAAGCTCCATTGAAGGAGTATGGATTTTTCAAAATAAAATGTATAAAAATCCATGTCATTAAATTAGTTCTGAGCAAGCATCATGCTTTAACAAGTATCATGCTCTAACAAGTATCCTGCTGGACCTGCTCTATCACAGATTTGAAATTGAAATTGAACAGAAAAACAGAAAAATAGAATACCAAGCTATAAGTATCCTGCTTTAACAATCATCATGCTTTAACAAGTATCATGCTCTAACAAGTATCCTGCTGGACCTGCTCTATCACAGACTTGAAATTGAAATTGAACAGAAAAACAGAAAAATAGAATACCAAGCTATAAGTATCATGCTTTAACAAGCATCATGTTTTAACAAGTATCCTGCTCTAACAAGTATCCTGTTGGACCTGCTCTATCACAGACTTGAAATTGAAATTGAACAGAAAAATAGAATACCAAGCTATAAGTATCCTGCTTTAACAAAGAATAGAGAGATAAAAACTGAAAATTACCGAAGGAACGATCAATCATCAAGCATACACGGTGCGAAGAACTTTGGTCCGCTTGCAAATTCATCTAAAGACATAAAAAAAAAAAGTTATTTCAAGAAATTATTCAAAATATAAAGAGCCAAAAAAGATGTACAAATGAATGTGTAGCATATTAATATTTCAAGAGGTCATTCAAAATATAAAGAGGTAAAAAAAGATATATTTACCCTTTTCAATTATCTCTAAATTTTCTTGCAATTCCTCAGCAGCCTTAGCATGTACATTATGGAGCTTGAGATCCGTCGGGCTTGATCGTATCCAATCTTGTGCACAAATTAAAGCTTCAGCGGTTTTAGGAGTAAGCGAACTCCTAAATGGGTCAATCACCCTACCACCGGTGCTAAATGCCGACTCCGAAGCAACATTGGATATTGGCATTCCCAACACATGTCTAGCAACTTGAGAAAGGACCGGAAACTTCATTGAATTAACTTTCCACCAATTTAAAATGTCAAAAGTCTCTTCTCTCTTCTCCATCCCATCCGACAAATATATTTCTACTTCTGACTTGTTGATTATACCTCCTTGCTCCTCCAAGTACTTTAAGAAACTTGATTCTAAGTCACCACTAGCATTACCATCCATAAAATTACCAGTTCCACTAGAATTTGAAGATGAAGAAGTCCCCTTGTTCCCAACATTAGCTTTTGCAGATTTCTTTTTATAATGTGCAAACAACTCATTCAATGTTTTTACCACTCTATCTGCAATTTCCTTGGTTTTTGGAGCATTTCTCCCATATATTTGACTTAAACAATATTCAAAAAAACACATCTTATTGCGGGGATCTAATACCACAGCCACATACAACAAGATATTTATGTTATCGATGTTATCCCAATACTTGTCATATTTTGCCTTCATTGAAAGAGCCATTTGTTTCTCCTTCTCATCCACATTCATACACATTTTGGATATGCTTGCGTGCATTTTCACAAGCTCACCAAAAAACAAGTTAGACGTGACATATTTGGACCCCGAAATCAGATTTGTTACCTTGTAGAAAACCCTCAAGTACTCGAGGAATTGCCTAGCAATCTCCCAATCTTCGGTGTCTGGAGGCCCCACAACAGTATCTCTCCTCCTTCTTTTCCTTGTATTACCCTCAAATTCATCCTCATCATGACCCGAAAAGAAAGTCTTATACTTGTAATCTACCAATTGAAGTCTTTCAAAAGCATCAACATACTTCTCCGCAGTTTCAAGCATCAAATAAGTTGAATTCCACCTGGTATCTACATCAAGACATACTTTTCTACGACAATCAATCATAGCTCTTTCAATAGATTCTTTAAAACTTGCTTCTCGAGCAGGAGATGACCTAACATACCTTACTGCATTTCTTATTTTTGCAATAGAGATGTTGCTCCTCCAACCCATCCCTTACGACAAGATTCACTATGTGAGCACAACACCTCAAGTGTAAGTACTTGCAATCTAATATGGCATCAGGTCCTTTGAGCATAGTTTTCAAAAATCTAATGGCCCCGTCATTTGATGAAGCATTGTCAACCGTGACTGTGAAAACACGCTGAATACCCCATTTTTGTAAGCACCCATAAACCAACTTCCCAATTGTCTCACCCTTGTGATTGGCTATAAGGCAAAAGTTCAAGATTTTCTTTCTTAACACCCACTCGTCATCAACCCAATGAGCCGTCAAACACATATAATTGATATTTTGGACAGACGACCAAGTGTCGGTCGTTAGGGAAACAGTTTGATTGCTTAAGAGATTTCTAACAACTTCAGCCTCTTCTTTATAAATGCTTAAACAATCTCTAGCAACTGTCCATCGAGAAGGAATTTTGAACATTGGGTTCATTGACCACGAGTACTCCCTAAATCCTTCGTCATCCACAACACTAAAAGGCCTATTGTCTTTAATGCACATTTTAGCAAGATCCCTTCTACACTTCTCTTGACTAAACGTATAAGAAGTGAGCGAACTACCCCCATCATCTCCCTTTACACGAGGCATAAAAGTTAAGAGAGATTGTTTCAAATCCTTGTTTTTCTTAAAAACAGGAGATGTACGACAAACCATCTTCAAATGATTTCCAAGAGAGCCGGTACCATTAACCCTTGAATCACATGCCAATGTTTTCTTACAATAAGGGCAATTCACACTTTTTGCGCCCTTAACAAATTCAAAATGATCCCAAATCCAAGATCTTCTACCACTCTTATTAATATTATCCTCAACCTGATTTTTGTTGTCTCTGTTTTCCTCATTTACATCTCCACCTTCATTCACTTTCTCAGCCTCATTCCTAGGATTCTCAATCCCATTCTCATTTTCTAGCTGAATAATATTTTCCATCTACAAAATCACAAAGAAAATAACAAATATATATTTGATACTGTACAAGTAAAAATGATAAAGATAACTTTCAAAAGAGTAAAGATTAGAAAGTGTACAGTATCTTTGGAACCAACTAAAGCAAAAAAGATGAATGAACTCCTATTTAAGAAAGAATAATGTATTAGGTTTTTTCTCTTTTGTTTGAAAATTGCAATGACTCTTTTACTTTAAGGGTATCAATTATGCCTTGTTTTCTGCAAACAAACTACATTTTCCAGATAACATTTTAGGCTAAAATAAAAGGAACAAAAAATACATTCTCAATAACGTGGACATTTAGTAAATTTAAAGCGTGATTTATTGATTTGGTTAAATGATAATCAATCATCAAATGTTACAAAATTGTTCAATTGAACGAAGCTCGAATTTATCTCCTTCTACAACCGGTTTCGCGAATTGTGAAATTCATATTGAAATGGAAAGGAATGATTAACGTAGAAAAATTGGGAAAAGAGCATGGAGTAGATTAGCATGATTCATTTCAATCCCAGGGCCACAAGTAGCTCTTAATTTGATCGAAAAATGAAGAATTTCAAGTTTTCTAATTCTATAAATTTCAGTTGATCTCGCAAGAACAAGGAATCCAGGGAGTTTGAGATCTCCCTCAATTCGATAAAAAAATACTAAAATAATTTCAAAGAATGTGAAACAGACACACAAACAAATAAACAAATGGAAGAAAAGTTTGAATAAAATAACAATATAAGTTAACAATGATTATAAATAAAGATATAGAAACACATACCGATTATTTGATGGAAAAGTGGCACTTTCTAGTGTCTACTCCGGGCGGCGGGCAGCAGCGATTCTAGAGAGAGAGACAGACATAGAGAATTTCAGAGAGATAAATGGATGATGGGTTAGACTGTTAGTTAGTTTGGGAATGCCGGAATGGGAAGGGAAAGGGTGAGAGCCAACAAATAGATATCAACAGAACCAAGTCAACCAACAAATCATTCATCAAATCCTTCGGTTACTACTATAGGATGAACAGAAGGCAAACCTAGAGAAGAATGCAGTATACCATTTCAAATAAAGAAAAAATTAAATGCAGAAATTACTACTCACGATTGAGACAGTCGACGGCGTGTAGGAGGAAGAGCCAAAGAGGAATCGCTGGAGACGAGGAGGAGGAAGGAAGCGAGGAATAGTAGCAGCCGCTCGCTAGGAAGGAAAAGTTAGGTTTACTGTTTAGATTAGATGGGAACTGGGAAGAAATCAAGAAACTTATATATACCTATACTCAAAACTACGTCGTTTTTCTATATCGGTGCGGTTCGGTTTTGAATCGGTTGAAAAACCACCCCACACCGAAGCCGAAACCGACATATGCGGTTCCTGCCAAAACAAAACCGGACAACCTTCGGTTTTTTCAGTTCAGTTTTTTCGGTTCGGTTTTTTTCGATTTTTTTCGGTTTTCGGTTTTTCGGTTATTTTTTGCTCTCCCCTGCCTACAGCCCATCCTTGTAAGAGTATGCTCACGAATCTATTTGGTCTCCGTTATTTCAAAAGTACAACCAAGTCCTCAAATCGAGCTTTCCAAAAGTATTTTTCTATATTCGAGTCTGGTAATTCTCGCTTCTCCTATATTAGCTTGTCAAGTCTTCTTCTTGATCTTTGAGGACCATCTATCGCTGAAATATCTGTTATAAAAAAAAGATGACGAGTCGACTCATATAAAAACATGATAAAACTACACGGGTTGATAATAAGCCATTTCGCAATATGAACCCACAAACCATTAAAAATATAAGTTCGATAAAGCAACCTTCTATCTTGGTAAAAGGTCATCTTCGACCCATTACAACCGAGCTATTAAATGGCATACTGGGGGCTACCACCATACACCAAAGCCTAACCATCTCTAAAATCCAACTTCCCAAAACTGGGGCTGCTTCACCCTTATATATACATCCATCAAGAGTGACCACCTTTTTATCCCAAGAGAGAGAAGACATATATCTCTTCAAGCACTCTCCCAAATTGCTCAGAGAGGTCAACAAAAAAAAAAAGAAAAAAAAGAAGAAAGGAGCCTATGCATTAAAAAAAGAGCAAGGTTAAAAAAAAAGGCCTATGCATTAAAAGAAAAAAAAAAAAGAAGAAAAAATAAAGAAGAAGCCTCTCCTAAACAATTTTCTCAAAATCTTTCTCTCGCAACAAAAAAATATATATCAATCACTCTTGGACAACCCCACAATCCATAACCAAAGCCAAAAGTCGATCTCCCAACCATACCTACAACCAGGTCCAGAAACCAAATTCTCATCCAAACCCACAGCTTAAAAGGTCAGTCAATGATCGCTTTGCGATCGCCTTTCCGGAAATAACCAAATCCACAGCCCAAAATCCCTTTGAGCAAAAGGCCAATCAAATCTTCAACCCTAAAGCCAATCCATCCCAAATATTTAAACACTATACCCCAGCCTAGTTGCCACCTATAGCTTTGTTTCCATCGGTTATAACGTGATCTGGGTCCAGGACAGAACTTCTTGCTAAAAAACACATAAAATTATCAAAAGATAAATGTTAAGTAGGGTCCATAAATCTTATGATACTCGACGATAAACTCTGGATCGTGACTCTTCTTTTTGTCCATTAGAGTCATCATTTTTATTTGAGCATACTCATTTCTGTCTCCCACAAAAAGTCTCTCCAAATCGACTCTTTCTTGGACTGTCTCCACTTAATCTCTTCAGAAACTTGCCCGTCCCATCTTACAAAATTTGGTTGATCAAATTCATCTTGGGGCTTCTCCCGCCAAACTCATTGGATACATAAAGGCTCATCATCTACAGAAACAGTTGTCTTTTCCATTTCTGCCTGAAGAAACGAAGAAGCTACAAAGACGTGATCCCTAAAAAATAAGCAGCTTATCTTCGCATGCATTGAAAGACTGGCTTCCTATAAGGTAAAGGCTCGCTAGGTTGAAAACCCGAAAGGGCGGCCTAGGCAAAAGTTAGAATACAGAAAAAACAAAAAACAAAAAAAAAAGTGATCACTCCGAATCGTTGATTAGTAGGATTTACTGATCTTCTGATTGAATCCCTTCCTTGAATGATGTACTAGTCAAAAGACTGAAAAATAACCCTAAACTTTACCCACCTCCATCTTAAATATCACTATCAACTCATATACTCATAACCCTTCAAAGCCAACCAGAAGCCACATCTCAAGCTCTTATATTACATTTCCATCACTTTGGCTAATCTTGTCTTAACATGTTTGAGAAACGGATGATACACATGCACATTCAAAAGTCTTTTTTTTAAGGAAAAGAAAGTTTCATTCGCATGCTTGCATCTTTTGTTTGCATCCTTTTACTATATTTTATCAAATCTTCTGCCGCATCGGCCCTTGAAAAAAATATATAAATGTTCTACCTGCATCTCGCCAAGGACCACCTCCTAAAGATCCTCAGCAACATCATCAAAAGCCACACAAGCCGATCATCGACACCATTCTGCCACAACGCTTCATAATCATCGCTTCTCCTATGCTGGGATAAGCACATTTAAAAAAATATGCATCGCTTCTCCTATTCTGGGATAAACACATTTTTAAAAAATCTGCATCGCTTCTCCTATGCTGGGATAAGCAAATTTAAAAAAAATATGCATCGCTTCTCCTATACTGAGATAAGCACATTTTAAAAAAAATATGCATCGCTTCTCCTATACTGGGATAAGCATATTTTAAAAAATCTTCATCGCTTCTCCTATGCTGGGATAAGCACATTTTTTTAAAAAAAATCAGCATCACTGCTTCTATGATGGGGAAAGCCTGTTTTGAAAAATTGCATCGTTTTCCCTATGTTGGGGAAAGCCGGTTTTAAAAGGCAGCATCGCTTTCCCTATGCTGGGGAAAGTCCATTTAAAAAAGCAACATCACTTTCCCTATACTGAGGAAAGCCTGTTTTAAAAGGTTCCATCGCTTTCCATATGCTGGGGAAAGCGCGTTTTGAAAAGGTTCCATCGCTTTCCCTATGTTGGGGAAAGCCTTGTTTTCAACAACAGCATTTCTTTCCCTATGCTGGGGAAAACCCATTTTCAAAAACAGCATCGCTTTCCCTATGCTGGGGAAAGCCCGTTTTAAAAAACAGCATCGCTTTCCCTATGCTGGTTAAAGCCCGTTTTCAAAATCCCATCGCTTTCCCTATGTTGGGGAAAGCACGTTTTAAAAACAGCATCGCTTTCCCTATGATGGGGAAAGCACGTTTTAAAAAGTAACACCGCTTTCCCTATGCTGGGGAAAGCCCGTTTTAAAAGATTGCATCGTTTTCCCTATGCTGGGGAAAGCTCGTTTTGAAAAGTAGCATCGCTTTCCCTATGCTGGGGAAAGCCCATTTCAAAAGCAGCATCGTTTTCCCTATGCTAGGGAAAGCACGTTTTGAAAAGCAGCATCGTTTTCCCTATACTGGGGAAAGCGCGTTTTTAAAAAAAAGGGTTTCATCGCTTTCCCTATGCTAGGGAAAGCGCGTTTTAAAAAGTGGCATCGCTTTCCCTATGCTGGGGAAAACACGTTTTGAAAAACAGCATCGCTTTCCCTATGTTGGGGAAAGCCCGTTTTCAAAGACGCTTCCTATGTGGGAAAGCGCGTTTGAAATCGCATCGCTTTTCTATCTTTGGGGAAAGCTTTGTTTTAAAGGTTTCATCGCTTTCCCTATGCTGGGGAAAGCGCGTTTTGAAAAGTAGCATCGCTTTCCCTATGCTTGGGAAAGCCCGTTTTGAAGAGCAGCATCGCTTTCCCTATGCTGGGGAAAACGCGTTTTGAAAAGCAGCATCGCTTTCCCTATGCTGGGGAAAACGTGTTTCAAAAAGGTCCCATCAGTTTTGCCTATGTTGGGCGAAACGCACCATCTATCCCACCTAGTGGATGTTGTTTGTTTGCATGAGGTCGAACTACGTTTGGTCTGATTCCTTTTATTAAGGGATACGTAGGCAGCCTACTTCGATAGGTCCGACCATCAGAGCAATTAATTTGCATATCTGTTTAAAAAATACGATAACCTGCTATAACCAACTAAATATGTCTAGGATATGTGAGATTTGGTATGCATTATAAACTGTTGCATTATAACTGTCGCATTTACATCTCTCCCCATCTTAATTGCACAAAACTGGGAGTATATTTCTTATCAACGATGTTCGTTTACTAAGTAAGCTTCGGGTTACCCGTAAACTCCATCGTTAAAGGGCTCTGTAGACACCCCAATTTCGTACCCCTGGTATGTAACATGACATAAAATATCAAGAAACTGTTAAAAGGACTAACGGATGTCAAGTTACAGAGTTTAGAATGCAAAAAATGCAAAAGAAATGAAATGATGCATGAATAGTGAATTACATGGAGCCAAAGTGTCAGAAATCGAAACAAAAAAGGAACTGGCGCCACCCATGAATAGTGCAGGCGTTGCCAACATGCAAAATGGGAGCCGCGCCCACTTCTTTGGGGTTCGGCGCCCAAACAGTATTTGTGCTCTTCCGATTTGAGAATTAGTACACTCTCTCAAGCGCGCAGTACAAGCCGATGAAGCTCAGAAAGAAAATCTTAATAACGAAGGAATCCCTCATTCGGCCTATAAATAGAAGGCTCCGGCTTCAGAAATTCACACACCAAATAGGCAGTAACACACCGCTGAAAGTTTACGCAGTGAGAGCGTTGAGAGTTCATCTCCTCCTATAAGCCTCGAAACTTTGTCAAATCTCCTCAAAACACAAATCCAACCAGTTAAAGTGAACCTTAGCCCCCCCAGCTAGGATTCCACCCTATTTACCCGGTCCAAAAATCCCAAAAAGAGCAGTTGCTCTGCCCAAATCCAAAGGCCAAATCCGCGAGAAGCAAGCAGTTGCTTTGCCCGATTTCGCCAGTAGTAAGCAAACAATAGCAAAAATGCAAGCAGTTGCTCCGACCGTTTCTACGATGCCCTAAAGCAACTTTCGGAAGCAGTTATTCTGCCCGAACCGCAGCAGTAGCAAAAAGACTCCCTCTTCCGGAAGGACAGAACAAGCGCACCTTACGCTCTTAAGAGTTTTTATGTAAAAACTGCTATTTTCATTCGACCCAATGTAAAAAAAAAAATAAGTTGTTATGCTGCCCGGATCTATATAGAAAATAACATTAAAAAGAGCCAATAGTATGGCCAAATATTTTTAAATGTATTTGTAATTACTAGAAGGAGGCGGCTGTAAGTCTGTAAATAATGTAAATACATATATATATATATATATATATATATATATATATATATATATCTGTTTTTAATGCTTTATTTCATTTGCTAGATAAATATAATAAAACATATTTTAGCGAAAAACGTTTTTTTGAGACCGAAAGGGCGAGTTGGGTGCGTAACACCTTCCCACCTCGTAACTTAGCCTCCGAACCCTTTTCTACAAACTCTGGTTATTTTTTGTTTTTCTTTATTTCTCCTTAAAATGAAGATGACGACCCTGTTTAAACATTTTGGATCACAGTGAGGCCCGCAACATCCTTTTTTTGCACTTTTTCGTTTTCACCTAAACAAGAGACGATGTGAATGAAAAGGATAATGCATTTCATGTATCTTGTTTTCCCCTAAACAAGGGAGAATGAGATACAGGGAAACCCAAAGCACTCATAGCGATCCAAAATAAGCCTAAGGTCATGGTGTCGCAACATCATTTTTTTTACACTTTCCCGTTTTCCCCTAAACAAGGGACGATGAGAATGAAAAGGGTGATGCATTTTCTGTGCCTTGTCTTCCCCTAAATAAGGGAGTGTGAGATACGGAGAAATCTCAGGCACTCAAAATGACCTAAGGCAATTTTTCGAAAAAGTCCATAGTGAGGCAGGACGTGTTGCCACGCGCCCTCGCAACATCCTTTTTTTGCATTTGTCCGTTTTCTCCTAAACAACGGACGATGGGAATGAAAAGGATGATGCATTTTCTGTATCTTATTTTCCCCTAAACAAGGGAGGGTGAGATACAGAGAAATCCAAAGCTCTCATAATAGACCAAAGCTCACTTAGGTGATCGAGGCGTATTCAACGCGCTTTTTGACAACATGCTTTCTGCAATTTTAATTTCGTCTTCCCCTAAATAAGGGAGGATGGAATAGAAAGAGTGATATCTTCCCCGAGCAGCATGTTCCCCTAAAAAAGGGAGCGCGCGATCCGGGGGATACTTTCCGGGGCACACATGATGACCACTAGAATTCTTAATAATTCTTCGCATCATTATTGAATCGGGGTGACCCAACTGTTCATGTCAAACTTTAAATGTTTTAGTAAACTTCAGGTTTACTGTAGAATATGATTCAAATATTCTTATGATTGTATTGTACAATCCAGAAGATAGAGCCGACAATTTTTCCAATATACACTTGATTCTGAAAGTATTTGAGATAATGCAAAGGTATTCATCATTCCCCTTGTTCATAGTCTCAATATTATATTCATTCAAACGAATGTCTTTGAAACTTAACAAGTTTCTTTGAGACTTAGGAGAGAACAATACATTACGTATCATGAATTATGTGCCTCCAGGCATTTGGAAAATTGCTTTGCGAAATCCTTCAATTATTTTGGCACTTCCAGATATAATGTTGACATTAACATTGTCAACTTTGAGATAAGAAAAATACTTCTTATCTTTAAGTATGGTAAGTGTACTAGCGCTGTCTGCAAGACATAAATCTCCTCCTTGGATTTTGGATTGAAACATATTTATGATCTATTTCAATATGTGAGAAAGAAAAAGATGATGAATAAATATGATAAGTACTTTGAATACAAAATATATACTCCCTCTGTCCCTAAATTATCGTCCTAGTTGACCTAGCGCACGGATTAAGAAAAAACAATTGACTTGATTATTTATATTGGTTTAATGTGTAGTTTCCTTTAAAGTTCATATGTATGTGGCCCATAATTAAAGTATGGTGAAAAAGTAAGATTAAAGTGATAAAAGTAATGTTCTAAAAAGGTAAGTTTCAAACTTGACAATTATTTTGGAACAGGCGAAAAATGAAAGGAAGACGATAATTTAGGGACGGTGGGAGTATATAAACTTCATTGTTAACATGCTAATACACATAGGATAAACAAAAAAAAAACAGATAATACTTGTACATAACAATATGTTACTTTTTCCACAGCTTCTTCCTCGAACTCGAACCTTAGCTTCATTCATATGTTAAATTATTGTTCATGACCATTATTTTCACTAATGGTATTGGTCATATTGACGTTGGTCATATCACCAAAATCAAATTTAAGATCTTCAGGATCATTTTTAAGGAAATTTGTCTCAACATTTTCCCTTTTTGTGATCTCTCATAAAAATCAACTAGATGTTTTGTCGTACGGCATTTGCGTGCCCAGTGGCCTTTCATGCCATACCTAAAACATGAACTTTCTTCATTGTTCTAAGGCACATTTTACCTACTCGAAGAGTTGTCTATATCATCATCTCTGTTCCACTTCAAATGGCGAGAGGAATGTCCATTATATGGATGATGATGATGATGATAGTTATTCCTTCCACAACCTCTTCCTCGGCCTTGACTTCGACCACGATCTCGGCCTTGTCCACGATTTCCTTGGCCTCGACCACAACCGCAACCACGACCACTACCTCGCCCACGCTCTTGCCCTTCATCATACATAGTCTCATTCGCTTAAGGAAATAGGGCTGAACCAGTTGGACGAGATTCATGATTTTTCATTAGAATCTTGTTATTCTGTTTAGCTAATAGGAGGCAAGAGATCAATTTGGAGTACATTTTAAAACATTTTTCTCGATATTACTGCTACAGGAGCATATTCGAGACATGAAATGTGGAGAATGTCTTCTCCAACATATCATGATCAATGATGGTTTCCCCACAAAATTTCAACTGTAAGGATATCTTATACATCATACAATTATATTTATTGATGGTTTTAAAATCTTGTAGGCGGATATGAATCCAATCATAGTGTACCTTTGAGAGAATGACCGTATTCAAATTGGCATATCTTTCTTTCAGATTTTCCCAAAAGCGAGTAGATCATTAACCGTGAGATACTCAATCTTTAAATATTCGTGGACGTGGTGTCGAAAGAAAATCATGGCATGAGCCCGATTTTGATTTCTTATCCATTCATTATTATGTAGTTAGATAGTATTTTCGAAGCTCTTGACGGTCAGGTGGGTTTCAGCATCTATTTTTCATATCATATAATTCTTTTCGGATATGTCTAGCCTTTCAAATTCGAGTGTAGCGGTGTTTTCCATTGAAAGTTACTACTATTGCTAACATGGTATACATGAAACAAAAATAAGTAATAAAAATCTGAAAATTGTTTGGAGAGTATTCAGCAACAAAAACCAATATGGTGCACGCAATAACTAGTATGATAATAATCATCAACATTTAGTTAAACATATTGTAGAAGAGGATATGGTATTTAGAGTTTGTAATGAGGTAGTAAAAATGTGAGTGAATTATTGAGATGTTGTTTTTATAGAGTAAAAATGATTGTTTTATGTTCGTTTTGTAGCCGTTGGAGGAGAGAGATTAAAATCAGTTAACTAATCGTTGGAGGAGAGGGGTAAAAATGTAAAAATTCTGATTTAATATAATTACGTTTATATTATGTATAAATATAAATCTTATTACCTGCAATAAGTTGATCACAAATAAAATAACTCTGCATGAATATTTTTTCACACTATACAACTATTATTCATCATATACATTTATTCACATCACACTACTCGACATGCCTTTCATGTGGGTGTTTGAATGTTAGTAATAAATTATCAAATATAATAAATATAAATATATATATATATATATATATATATATATATATATATATATATATATATATATATATATATATATATTCAGTTTGTAGCTTTGAGTTACTTCCGCCTAAGAGCATGTACAATGATTTTGCCAAATCAAACTAAAAATCAAATACAACTCATTAAAAACTAATAAAATAATTCATTAGATACCTAATTGATTCAAAATCAAAAAGCCTTCCCAACAGTGACACAAAATCCAACACATTTACATACCCATCATATTTATATCAATTAATATTGACTAGGAACTTGAAAAAATCATAGAAAATTTTTTTCTGATATCCAAATGAAACAAATCAAGTCTCTATTTATATGTAAAAATGTGTACTTTAATTCAGGAAAAAAATAAATTTTTTAGCTAAAAATTGGTCAAGAAAGACAATGGAAGAAAATAAAATTTTATCCATTTGCCTAGGATTTGGGGACTTTGAGGTTCAAGAGATGATTTTTTTTTTTTTTTTTGTTAAAATCATTTGTTGATTTGGAGAAGACTTTTTTAAATTTTCCATTGAATGAGAAGATTTAAATCCCTATTGTACATGCTCTAAGCATCAACGAACATATATTTTATGCGTAAAGTAATAAATTATTATTATGTCATCTCACCATATATTATCGATGGTGGCTCAGCTAACCTTTTCTTTAATAATAGTGATATATATATATATATATATATATATATATATATATATATATATATATATATATATAGTTAGTAGCATAAAATAAAATATATCGACAGAATTTTTTACCGATGAGAATGTTAAAAGTAGAACGATCGTACTGATAATGCGTTATAAAATAATCAGTAACTTTGGATAATAAGTGTATTAAAAAAAGAGAAAGAGAGCGAGAATACTTATTCGGAGCTGAAGAGAAAATGTACAAATAACATCAGACTGATATTTATAACCAAACAATACACGTACAATTGTATCAAACATTTATAGTTTGATACCTATTTTCCTCTATCTATCCATCCATAGGCTTGTTCACCGTGGCTTTTTATAACAACTTGGGCATATATTCTTTATGTAATTTTCGACTCGTGTAATTAATTTGATTAGAAAGTATTTTTAATATGTATTATATGAAATAAATTTATTTGTTGGTACGAAATATTTGAGTTATACAATTTATTAATTAAAATTAAAAAGACAATTAATTTTATTGTACAAAGTATTTGTCCTATGCAATATATAAATTAAAGAGATTTATAAATTTATTTATAGAAAAAGTATAAATAAATTATTGTAAATATAAAGTAGATGGTTTGAGAGTGGAACCCAAAAAGAACTCAATTTGGGAACCTAATAAGTGGGAAGTTTTTTTAAAAAAAATTAAAATTAGGTATGTGAGACTAGGGGTGGCAATTTGTGCTATCGTGTTGTGTTCGTGCCTCATTATCGTATTTTCATGTTATATATCTAATTTGATCATAAATATAACAATAACTATTATTTTAAATATATTAACAATTTCGTATCGTGTTTCGTGTCATATCATATATCGTGTTTCGTGTCATGCTTTTTATCTGTCTAATCGTGTTTTATAATCGTGTCGTGCTGTCTCGTGCTATCGTATCGTGTCAGTCCTTGTCACCCCTATACGAGACACAATGAACTTGGGTACCACCCAAAGATACCCTAAGAGCGTCATCAATTCTACATCTTCTTCTACATATTCTTAGCTAGGTCTCACTGTCACCTACACATTTTTTCTTTTCTTATTTCATTTAACAATATATCCTCTCATTCAGAATCTTCTTACACATCTTCTTAACTTGGTCTCACTGTCACCTCATTAACTTTACACTTCAATTTTATTTTTATATTTCTCAAACAAATAAATTTACTTAATATATTTCATTTATAAATATTCTGTATATATAAATTAATTTATAAATTAAGACATTAATTAATTTATAAATAATAAATTACTCATAAATTATATAATTTATAATTTAAATAATAATAATCTATAAAACACATATTGTACATAACTCGTAAAACAACATAAATAGAAAATTAAATAAAATGTTAAAATTAAAAAAATACATAATGATAAAAAAAAATTAAAAAGCTCCTCAATGGTACACTGCTATCCCCGCAAACAAAATTTCAAATCCCCCCCAACAATAGAAAACAATTGAATTTTATAAAAAAAAAAAAACAAATTTAACAAAAATCAGACAACTGAGACCCACAAAAATCCTTCCCACACGCCCTTTCCCACACGTGTGGTGCACGCACCCACCTTGACCAAGCGGTGCACCACACCACTCCTCTCCCCCCCCCCCTTTCTTCTCCCAATATCATCTTTCTACTTACGAAGTTGCTTTCTTCTCTCCTAGGTGGATTTCTAAGAAGAGATTCCATCATTGCTAAATATATCTTCGTATTGAATAGGGGTGGCAAAATGGGCGTTATGGATAATAATGAGTAAGTTTATTTTCCATGGATAATAGACTAACCCATGATTATCCATAATACCTATTTTACCAACCCTAATATTGAAGATGTATAGAGCATCTCCAATGTGGGAATTCTTCCCACAAATTCTTAACTGGGTCCCACTGCCACATACACATTTTTCTCTTTTTCTCTACTTAAGAATTCATCTTCCCATTGTATACGATTCTTAACATATTCTTAACTAGGTCCCACTGCCACCTCATTAACTTTACATTTCATTCTTATTTTTATACTTTTCAACAAATAAATTTATTTCACGTTAAATATTTAAATATTTCGTATAAATAATTAATTTATAAATTAAGATAAAAATTAATTTAAAAATAATAAATTACATTATTATTTTTAAATTTTATAATTAATGATTTATTTAATAAATTATCTATAAAACACATATTATACATAACTCGTACAATAACATAAATAGAAAATTACATAAAAACGTTAAATACATAAAATGATAAATGAACTTGTAAAATAACATGAATAGAAAATTACATAAAAACGTTATAATTGAAAGTTTGGTTGACACGTTAACATTGAAAGTTACATTAAAAAAAAAAAATGAAAGTTACATAAAATAAAATTCATAATGAAACTTACATAAAATTATCGGTGTTGATACAAAGAGCACTAAAATTCATATCCTTTCTTCCTCAATTGTGCCTTTATTTGCTCACATCCTTGCTGATACATGGCAAATTGTGTCGGATTCATGTGAGAAATATCTTGAGTAAGAAAAGCAATGTCTTTCACGAGCCTTTCGCGCTCCTTTCTGTCTTCTCGGGCCTTTCGAGCTTCCGCATCAATTTTTTTGACTTCAACTTCTTTATTTTTCCGTTCTTCCTCAAGTTTTTTAATTTCAAATTGTTGTTTTTTTATTTCCGAGTATTTATCTATCGATAACATCATCCCAGAAGAAATTGTTTGAAAGTTATTTCTATCCGGAGATGTTTCGACGTTGACTTTACCTTTAGCTTTCCTCTTTGCCGTCTTTTGTCCAATCGGACGAGTATGAAAATCGATTTCTTCCACATCTTCAACATCCACACTAGTCTTAGAATGATCACCGCCCTCAGATTCAGACGTCTTAGACTTTTTATTAGTGTGACCCAAATTTGTTTGTGGAAAAAAGGAAACAGAAGAATTTTTTAACACTTCCTAAACATGATCAAAAATAAAATGCTGACCTTTTTCTTGATGGTATAGCTCCCTTGCATTTCTCATTAGAATATCATCGCTCCAACCGCTGTGATGAGCATTGAGAAGCCTATTATATATTTCGTTGAAGCTTCTCACTGATGGAGCAATTCTATTTGACCAACGTGATGACAACTTCGCTTTATCTCTCAGCATTGAATCACTTGGGCGATGTTCGTTGTAATAATCAGCTATACGCTTCCAATATTGCGTACTCTTTTGACCATTACCAACTATTGGACATTGACCAATAGTTTGCACAGCTTCCATAAGCGCAAGATCTTCAGCCTTGGTCCATTTTGCACGTTTAACCTTGTCTTTTTCTAGTTCCGATTCCGCTTCGTCGTCCAAATCAATTGTTTCTAAGTTGATTTACGTTTCAGGAACCGATGACGGCGTTGCCGGAAAATTACCGGATGAAGTCTCATCTACACTTGTTGGACGTGAATCATTTGAAGATATGTAAGGTTGATAAAATGCATGAGACGTACCTTGCGGAGTGAAAAATTGATTTCCCGTTGGTTGCCAATAATTCGGAGGAAAAGAAATGTTACCAGATGAATTCTCAATTGTGTGAGGAACTTGGAAATTCTGAAAATTTGGAAAATTTGGAGGCATGTAGAAATTTGGATAATTTGGAACATTTGGATTGTTGGAAAAATTATGCGGGTATTGGGGAGTAGATGAAAATTGAGAATGAGGAACATTCTCGGGAACACGAGAGTTTTGTGAATTTTGATTTGCTTCAATATCGGGAGAATTCAATAAATTTTGGTAAAAATTATTACCTCTTGGATCCATTTGGAATAGAAGTATGTAGAGAAAGTGATTTTAAAGAAGAGAATATGGAGAAATAAAAGAGGAAATGAAGAAGGTTTGGAGAAAATGAAAAAGGTTGAGGTATTTTATTTATAAGAAAGAAATAAGATATTTAAAATTAAAAAGAACGTTTTTTTTTAAAAAAATTTCCGTTACCTTGCGGACCCCCACCCCCACCGGGCGCCCCCAACGGTTACAATTTGAATTAAAATTTTTTTTTGAATCTTTTGTTTTAATAAAAAACGGTCATATTGGTTAAAAAAACAAAAAAAAAAAACGTTTTTTTTTTTGTTTAAACTTTTGCAGCAGCCGTCGGGCCCACCGTTGCTGCCTTGGACGCGCCTGATCCGCGCGTGTCATACACACGCCCGCTACAAAGTATTTGTGCAGCCCACTCTCCTCTCTTGTGACTGGTTCTTAAGCAATTATTGGTTTCTTAACTAAGAAACCAATTTTCTCTCACCTCCTTAGAATTCATTAAGAATTGTACATTGGGAAAGTATGTTGGATTCTTAATGGAAGAATTCATTAAGAAACATACATTGGAGGTGCTCTAAGAAATGGGCAATAGTGAGATGCTCTAAGGAAGAATTCAACATTGGGATTTGAACCTTTCATAATTGACGATCTTGCATTGACAAGGGAATCCTAATGGCTGACAAGTGACAACTGACGTCGTACCCACTCACTCTCCTTGAACGGAGGCCTTCATTTCATTGCATCGGATTGTTAAACCAAATCTTGTCAGTCAATTTGGCCGTCGTCATTGTCAGATAGGAGAGTTGGCCTGGATAACATGGCCCAACAAGTTTCAAGTTGACATACACAGATATGTATGTAAAACTCACACACACAGGCAAAGACAACCCAACCCTGCATGAGCTATGAACACACACACACACACACACACACCACCCCCTGCACGAGCATGAACCACAACACGCATACAGAACACACTCACAACCGCATGCTCAAACAAACAAAGAGGCAGAAGTTCTCTTAGAAGTTAAATATATTTACAAGAGAGAGATAGAGGGAGAGAGTGGGAACCATTATCCGAAAATTCCATAAACTGCAGCAACTGGTAATCTTACAAGGTTATTATTAAAAATCATTGTTCTAAGGTTAGTAACTGTAGACTGATTGTGTTTATGTGAATATCGATGTGTCTGTCGAGAGAAAGCAAGACAATTCAAGATTACCGTCTCTCTTATATTGGAGTGGAGAAATACTTGCAAGTATTTCTCAGATGTGCATCATTGCATCCCACTTCTAGTACAATAGCTGGTATTCATGTTTACTCGCAAGGCCAGGGAAATTAAAGGGAAAAGATAGACTGAGGGATTCCCTTCATGGTCACAGACTCTATTTCTTCCCTGTTATCATTCACCCATGCGTGAACCCTAAACTACAACCATGTTAAGGTCGAGATGATACTCATGGTGCCTATACCATGGTTTTGTCAATATGGTAATTAATAACACTACCTATTTGCTTTACGGGTCAGAAAACGTTCCCGGGCTGCTCGTATTCTACTCTCTGAGTCATCAGGGACGCCCAGCATCATTAACCTCCTTTTTGGGTAAGTCTTGGTTTTCTTTTGTGCTCTCTTCAGTCTGATTCGATCCGCCACTGCTCCACACAGGCAAGACGGAGAAAAATAAATATTGCAACTCTGAAATGAGTAAACCATATGCATGCTGTGGAATTTCTTGGAAATACTGATGTACCTGAGTTTGCTGATATTTAGTTTCTCGAGCTTCTTCAAAATGGGGGTCACCCATCTCATCTCCACTTCACAAACATTGCGCATGTAAGGGCGTGAGGTAGAAATGAGTTCATGGTAGAGAACATAATTAGGGAGCATTCCCTCTTCATCTGACTTTAGCACAGAGGACGGATGCACCTAATAAACAAAATATTTCAGATTCAAACTTTCTTAGAAGCAGCAGTTACAGAAAAGAAGGAAACATTATCAGCTGCATGTAGATAGTTATCAGCTAGGTTAAGGTCCACTATCTCACTGCTATAGATGGTCAAAGTTCACATGCAAGCAGAATTGACCTTCAACTACATTCTTAATCATTCATTCTTGACTTGAATTCTCTTGTAAAAAATAACAAAACTAGCATAGTGGAGAATGAAATTAAAAGCTTAAATAGAAGATGGAAATGGCTACCACATGCGAGCAGAGTCACTGCTAATGGATGAGCAGGAAAGAGCCCATGGTCAGCCCAGGCAAGAGCTTGATGGTTTGGGCTTATGCAAGTGCCCTCATAATAGACATGCACAGTGAATATTGTGCCCTTATGATAGACATACAGTGATAATTGTGCATATGGTGAAGATAATATACATCTTCAGTTATATATTGAACTTAGCTACTACCTGAACAAGCTGCGATTTGAAACCAAGGGTTCGATAACCATTATGACGAATCATTCTCTCAGCAACCTGGCCTGCATAGCCAACACATAAAGCCTTCCTCAGATTCATATAATCATCTTGGCTATCCCTCCGTCTTCCCTTTCTTTGTACATCTAGATTCCCTGTTTCCACACAAATGGTAAAGTTTTATAAGTAAGGAAGAAGCACTGAGTAGTTAAGGCAACGTAATGCACATTCTACGCATTCGGACCAGCGGCAGAGCCAGGGTGACGGGTTGACAGGCTCATGACAAAAAAAGATTCCATTTCAAAATAAAGGGCTTAAACTCTTATACTAGTGGAGCACCTTTTGTCCAAAACAAGAGGGGTAACTTCTACTTTTCAAAATACAAACTAACCTCAACTACGGGCTCACTAGTCCAAGCATCAAAACCGCACACTTCCTCCATTGTGAGTGGCAGGAGAGAAAATGTAACCCTACGGGTTAGTTGTAAATGAATATAAATAGTTACATATACTCGGGGTATAACTGTCTTTGTACAAGTGACTGAATACAAACATAAGGTCTGTAACCATTTTGGAGCTAAGGCTTCTCAATAAAATTGTTCCATTCCTCACTTTCAACTAGTTTCTCATATAAACAAACAATTATGAGAAGCAGGAAACTGATCTCCCAGTATAAGAACACAGCACAGGGAAGGAGGAGTGGAAGACAATGGCAAAACCAGGATGCAAAATGTGGAACAATTTGGAAGTCAACAATTATCAGAGATTATTGCATATATTAGAACAAAAAAGATGCTGCTACGCGACAGTTCCCAAATTGAAAAGATATGGAGGTCACCTGACTCATCAATTATGCATGTCCCATCTACCATAACCTAACGGAGAAAAAGTTAGTCCAATCTGACTCAAACTACAGCACTTTAGTCCCCATAAGTTAGTTCAACTTTCATAACAACAATAGAAACTATTCTGACTCAAACTACAGCACTTTAGTCCCCATAAGTTTGGAAGGTTATGGGGATTGTCTATGCTTACTTGACCTGCAAATTTTAGGGCGACTACATATTGCCGTATGGGATATTTTTCACATCTTAAAAGTCCCCATAGGTGCTGTGCTTCTCTGAAAAAAATGTAACTAAAACTTTTAAGATCAATCTAATTTTAAGATCAAACGACAAAAGGTACATTGTGACCAACACAAGGAGCATGTGGCAAGTCAAGTCACTGAAGGGCTCCAGGGACAAAATCGTAAGAAATCACAAAGACTACTTCATAATAATCTAAAATTTCACAGAAACTTGGTGTACTTCAAGAACTACAAAGGATGGATGGGCTGAGGGAGAGAAATGATGATGAGAGCATTGTAGTAAAACATGTTTCTAATTTGATAAGATAAAAATGAAGATAGAACTTTTTTTTTTATAAGTAAAAATGAAGGTAGAACTTTGACTTAATTGATAATTTTCAACCTCAAACCTGATTAATTCCTTACCTTTTGCAATTTTCTGCATTATTTGCGATAACTGCTTCCGCACATCTTTGACAAATATCATCCCTCGAACCTACAATCAGTAGTTCCACCAAATATCAAATCTCAACTTCCAATTCCAGAGCTCCAGAGAAAAAGAGAGGGGATATATAGAGAGATCTTAAATTCTTAATGTTAACTATTGGAAAAGGACGGGAGCGTTAGGGTTGGAGAGAGGGAGAGAGGGAGAGTATCTGAACATTACTGTAGCATTTGATAGCAGTCTGCCTCAATCAAGTGGCAAAGTCACCTTACGCATAAGGGGGTCATTTGAACTCTTTAGTTTAAAAAGATCTCGTTTCACCTCCCTTCAGTATCAGAAAAATACTACTTTTATCACTAGAAACAACATTTTCATCAATTTTGACCCCCTTTGTTTAAGGAAAAAATTGATGTATGTCATTCTTTTAACCCCTATTACTTAGAATTAACTGCAGATCCTGTTAATAATTTCTACTCCCTTTATTCAGAGCAAAGAATCCCCATTTGAAAGTCAAACTATTTTAATAAAATGACACTTTTAGTTGTCCCATTAGTAATAAAATGACACTTTTATGCCTTAATTTTTTAAAGTGGACTCTTTAAGTGAAACATCCCAAAATGGAATAGTGAACTCTTTACCCGAAACGGAGGGAGTACTTCTTAAATAATCTTTACCCCCTTCTAACAAAACCTTGGCTTCATTAGTCACATTCAAAAAGGAGACTGACGGATTCAGGAATTAGTTTTAGTGCCAAAAAAAGTTGTAAATGACGCTTTTCAATTTGTTTTAGCTTAATGATATTTTTCAAACCAATCTACTAGTGATTGGTATAACTTTTCATTACAGGATATGTAATACAATAATTATAATTATGAAGTTATTTCTTTAAAACTTTTGCAGCTTTGCTAACTTTATCTCTCTTCTATTTAACAATTTATGTAATACTCTAGCTCAAAATGTGTGCTTAAGTTATTACCCTTTTCTTGTTTTTGTGTATATTTTTCAAATTTAATTAGTGTCCAATCTGTTAAAAAATTAATAATTGATTATGAGAATTTCAAGTTACATACAAAAAAGATAAGATTAACATAATTAATACTCCCTCCGTCCCAAAATGATTGTCTTGTTTGACCCGGCACACGAATAAGAAAAAACAATTGACTTGATTATTAATATTGGTTTGATGTGTAGTTTCCTTTAAAGCCAATATGTATGTGGCCCATAATTAAAGTATGATGAAAAAGTAAGGGTTTAGTGGTAAAAATGTTGCCCTAAAAAAGAAAATTTCAAACAAGACAATCATTTTGGGACGGACGAAAAAGCAAAGCAGGACAATAATTTTGGGACGGAGGGAGTACTTAAAGAGCCATATATTTTGAAGCACCTTAAAAGATAAGATTAACATAATTAATACTTAAAAGATAGAATTATTTTTTGAAGCACCTTATGAAATAGTTCTCTCCTTTAGTTTTTTTCTTGTTTAATACCCTCTCCGTTCCGGGCAAAAAGTCCACTATTATTTTTGGATGTTTCACTCTAAGAGTCTATTTTCAAAAATTATGCTTACAATTTCTATAACATTTTATCTTTACCTTTCACTTGTGTTGTAAGTACCATTGTTTGTATTTAATTATTTTTGTAATTATGACTAACTTTAATGACATTAATATATCCCTTAATAATTAGACTTTTCAAATGGGGACTCTTTGGGTGGATCGGAGGGAGTAATAAGGTTTTGAAAATAATAATCATTTCTATAGATCAAGTTTCTTTATCTAGGAAAAATGAATGAAAAAGAAAGTATAATAAGTAAAAATCACGTAAAAATAACAACACACGTGTTTTTAAGTATGAAACCAATTAAACTACGGTAATAACGCTGAAAACACAGAGTTTGTGGGAGTTGAACCCAGGAGTGAAGGGAGTCATGACAGGAACTTTTCCAGTTGAACCAAAACTTTTTATGATGAAATTACTCAAACAATCTATATTTTTTACAAACTACTCCATCCGTAATTAAATAATTGTCATGTTTGACTTGACACAAAAATTAAGAAAACTAACTTTGTTATAGATATTGGTATTTTTTGTATTATCCCTTAAAGTCCATGTGCAAAGTGGGACTGATCATTAAAGTAACAAGAAAAGTAAGGGTAAATAGTAAAGATGTTTTCTTAAAAAGGAAAGTTTAGAAACTGGACAATTTTTTTCTAGAACAGACGAAAAAGGACAACACGAAAATTATTAAGGAATGGAGGGAGTATTATTTACTTTTAAAAAACAAAAATTCCAGTGGGGCCCATGGCGCCCACTGGTGCCAACGTGGGTCTGTCTGAAAACTATACATCATCATGGCTCAACAACAGGCATTTTCTCCATCAAAGCTGGAGCCTAGAATTTGCACATAATTTGCATTAATATGCTTTGTGTACCTGCAAATTGTTATCTTTGCACCAGTCTATACTGTAGTCATTTTGATCCCATAGCTCATAGATCTGAAGTAACGAGATGTGATCGCCCCATCCTGAACCATCAGGGAGTTCTGAAGGAGGATGTTTTCTCTTCTTGTCCGTGCTTCTACTGCAAGTCAATGGAATGCAAAGACGATCCCAGAAGATATTATTTCAAGGGCACATAAGAAGAATGTGGTTGATGCATATGATTAAAAGAAGATAAACTATTTGTTGAACACCAAAACTGGAGTAAACTTTGACACCATATGATATATCCTAACAGAAGACTTTCATATTTATTATTATCAGCCAAGGGGGTATAATTTATTTGCAGTACAGTTTCTGATAATAGAATATAGCAATGTTTACAAACGACAATACCAGTGCCTGGCCTAGCAATAATATGGCATTTGACCGTAATGGCAAAGAGCATGAGAAAAAAAAAACTATAATGTGCTAGTTCAGTTTCTGAATACCGCGAAGGGTAAGAAATATAATGCATATGGCAAGGTTACAAGTATGTCATAGGCTGAAAGGTTAATTAAACCTCTGCAGGGGCTTCTAATAGGCAAATTGATACAAGCACAGTAAAAAGAAGGCAAGGAATACACACACACACACACATGATTCTGGGTTTATGCTAACGGCCTTATAAGACTACATAAACAATCCATTTCTGCATAAATTATCAGCACGATGATTGCGATCAGGCAAAAATGTACTCCCTGTGTCCGCTCAAAGAGTCCTCTTATATATTTAAAAGTCAACTTGTGTACATATCAAGTAAATGTTTGACACACGATGAGTTCCAACTTTATTAATTTTGTAATGATAAGTAAACTCATATAAATGTTCGATCAAAGTTTAATCAAGTTGACCAAAAAAAAAGGGACTCCTTGTATTATTTATGTTTCTTAATCAGTTAAAGAATAAATGCACTTGGTACACCCAACATCTCCCCCCCCCCACAACACACACACAACTATGATGCAATGCTGACAAGAAATTCAGCATCCATTTAGAAGCATTGTGCTAAATCATCGAAAACCCACCTTCGTCCAGGAAGCAATGTGCCTTCTACAGATAACATAGCTGCAACCGTCAAAGCCTGAGACAAACAACCATACTCATTTGCCTCAATCAATGTCCTTGCCAGTGATGGTTCCAGTGGAAGCTCTGCATAAAACATACTGTAAATTAGCAACCCAGAAACTAAAAATTTCAGTCACGATATACATCTCTATTGATTCATTTTACTTCAAAGTGAGAGCAATATACACCCAGAATATGCTGTCAACACAAAAAATAAGTTTAAAATTTCACTCTTTATTTTTCCAGTTTATATCAGTTTGTTTTTTTTTTCTTTTTGCATCACATGCTGATAAAGTACAGCTTAATTTTCAAGAGATATGATACCAGCCATTGTTTGTCCAATGCTTGTAATGGATCCACTTTCATCGATAGCATCAATAAGATATAATTGCTTGAGTGCATCTTCTAAAGACTCAGCTGCAACAAAGCCATTCAGATTTACTATTATCCTAGTAACCCATAGAAGAGATTGATGTACACACTCTCAGAGTAATTCCTTACTTACAGGAAGGGGAATCAAGAAAGTCAAATTTAAGAATGTCAATATCAGGGAGGTCCAATGATTTCAAATAAAGAACACTGCCAGCAAGAGAAGATCGCAGTATTTCAGGAACTGTAGCATCCAACAATTCTTCATGATAGACAATGGATGGGTATAACCGGTAGCACTTGCCAGGACGTGTCCTTCCAGCTCGCCCAGCACGCTGATTGGCTTGCACCCTGCAATTAGACAAAGCTAAAACTTATCATATTTCAGTGAATTAAGTGCTAACAACTGATCAAGTTGTCAACTGAAGATAGAAGTCATAGAAGGATGAACATGCAAGTAACTACTATACAAGGCAGCAACTGAAGCCTGTCAACTGCAAACAGCCAAAATTTACATAACTATCATTTTCTTACCTACTAATGTGAACAACATCAAGGGAATACATCCCAGTTGATGGATTGTATTGCCGCTGCTTCACATATCCAGAATCAATCACATACCTGACATTTTTGTGCAGTTTGTAAACATAAGAAAAACTGTTGATGTGAACAGGATGAAAAAAGAAGAAAGAGATCATTTTTTCCCTTTGGTGCTAAGATGTGATTAAGCTTCAACTAAGAAACAATTAGTAACATAATAAAATGAATCACATAACAGACTATCTAGCAAGTCAAGTTTCCTTACACAACGCCATCAACAGTCAAAGAAGTTTCAGCAATGTTTGTAGCAACAATTATTCGCCTACAATTTGGAGGTGGCGGATTGAACACACGCACCTGCAGATTCATACCATGAAACATCAACAATAAAAAGAACACAGTGAACCTGAAGTAAGCTAGAAGATATTGATGATCCTGTCATTCAGTTCATGAAAAGAAACAGGTTCGTCTATCTTTTTCTCTTTATTTTCATTACATTCTACAAAGAGCAGGATTGCAAAATAAAGAGGAAAAGAAATCCTCACTGCACTTGGTCAAGTACCATAAATAGCAATAATAGACAAAATGTGGACAGCAGCAACTGATAGACATGTAGTTGTCACCTAAGTTGAACAAGCCAAAAACAGCTTATCCCAAAACAGCGGGAATGTAAAATGGTCAGCAATAAGGTACACGTAAGCAAAACAAGACTTGCCTGCATTTCAGGAGGCAAGGAACCATGAAGTGGAAGAACTATGGCATCCATACAAGACCCTTCCTCGAGGCTTTGAATTCTCTCCTCCAATTTTGACACCAGCTTCTCTATGTCATCCTAACAAGACCTTGTCAAAATTCACAAATAAAAAAGTGGCACCGTAGATGTATTTTACAATGAATAGCTATAACCTTAGGTGCCATTTGGTAGCCAAGATTAAGGCTAGATAGGATCGATAAACCAAGTTATATGATATTTGGTACACAATAGGTGGTCAGGACTAATAGCATGAGTTACCCGGATAGCATCATTATCCCCTCACTATTAATACCAAGGAGAGGGTGGTATTATTAGCGCCCTCACTAAAAAAAAATTGGGACTAACATTTTTTATCTTAAAACCACCCCCGATATACAAGTGAGGATTAATAGTGAGGGCACTAATAATACTGGGATTAATAATACTGCTTATGCCTGCCGACTTCCAACCAAGCCCTTAGTTTATACTGTAAGAGATTTCAAAGCAAATGTAAATGCTGACCTGTCCTGTCATGAATATCAAGATATCTCCTTCCTGTTCACGGGCATGTATATCTAATAAAAAATAAATAGTTAGCGCATTATAATGAAAAGGTCAAAATTAAGAAGACCTTGCAGAAGTTCACATAAAATTTCTATAAACACATAAGATAATGTCTCATGCTGTAATTAAAAGCATAAGCCTGCAACTGTAGATATATTACAGAGAAAAACTTATGTCACAACCAACAGAACCAAACTGCCAGCATTTGAAAGAAGCAAGTCATACGGAAGTTCCAAGCATACCAATAGCTGTTTTCAGACAAGACTCGAGATAACTTTTGGGCCGTTCTGGGCTGTAAAGTATTTCCACAGGGAACAATTTCCCAGGCACGTTGAGGATGGGGCAATCACCAAAAAATCTTGATACTTTTTCGCCATCAAGAGTTGCTGAAGTGATCAAAACCTTTAAATTGGATGCTCGCAATTTGATCAACCGCTTCATCAGTCCCAGCAATATGTCTCTGAGCAAGAATATCCCCATATATTAGTTGGATATCACAAAGGCCAAATACGAAGTAACATCATAAAAGTACATAACAAACCAACATAGATACACATAGCTTCTGTCAAGAAAAGAGTAAGTTACTTATGTATATTGAAAGGTACAGGATAAAGAAGTAAAAATAAAATTACCTAACAATAGTATAACATTTAGAACACATATTACTTCAATAAAGCATGAAAATGTGCCTTACGTGTTTAGACTCCTCTCATGTGCTTCATCCAATATGATTACCGAATATTGATTAAGCTCAGGATTAGAAAGACTTTCTCGGAGGAGGACACCATCCGTAAGGTATCTGGTGTCAAACAAACCCATATTTAGAATTGAAAATATTTGGTAAAACAAGAAGCAAACAATCACAATAGAAACAGATTTTCTGAAATAAGTTAAACAAGACCCTATCGCAACTCAAAGAACTAACACAACTATTTATCACAATACTTAATGCATGTTTTCTCCGAAGTTCTATCCTCAAATCGGATAGCATAACCAACTTCCTCCCCTAGCCGAACATCAAGCTCCTGTGCAACCCTTCTGTACATTGCCAAAAAAGATTTAAAAAATGATGAGCTGACGTACACATTCATTTCTAGATAATGCAGATAAGAAAAACTACTATAAGATTCTTAATTAAATTATTATTACTAGTTGTCATTTGTCAAAGCCCCAAGTGAACATACTTCCTAGACACTGAAACAAAATACTCCCTCACTGCCAAATCTTCTTCAACTTGTTTTAGTCAAATTGACCATTTTTTATACATAAACCATAAACCATAGTTTTGTTCCATAAACAAAAAAGTTAACAACTTCAGAGTTACTACTAACTACAAATTTTCATTTTTAAACCTCGATCAAATCAATGTCAAACATTTTCTCAAATGAGTCAAACTTGAGCTGAAAAGGTCCAAGAGAACGCTTGCATCTTTTTTTGTTTAATTATTATTTTGTGAAATTAGGACAAATGCATTTAAAGCATACACCAATTACATCTTGAAAGAGTTCTTCACTGACAGGCCCTGTGGAGTTGTTGAACCTTCCATCTTCGAACATTATTTATGTGGAGAATGTAATATGTCACCCAAGACACCAAACACGATGTTGTATATAGTATATACTTAGATTCTGGTCCTCTTAGTCCCACTGGAAGCATACTTTTGTTGTTTGTTCCCATACTAACCTTCCCTTAACCCTACCCAACTCCCCACCTCTTAACATAATACCCTTTACTTCTCCCAAAAATAGGAGACATTGCGTTGAAAAAAAAATCCTGACCTTCCAATTGGGTTCTGATCGTTTCCATTGCAACCCAGGTCGTGCCATTCCATGCTCAGCCAATCAATACGGTTATGATCATAGTTGGATGGTACAAGCTGATGGCAATGTGAGGGTTAGCTGGATTGAGCCGGTGACAGCCTAATTGACCGATTATGGCTTCGTGAACGGCGAAATCAAATGTTTTTATCCCCACTCATTGATTCACTCTCTTGGTTCTTGCGATTTCTTTGATTCCTTCAATCAATTAAGGTTATACATGTATTTTATTCTCGATTTCCAGTTTTAATTTCTTTAACCATTCAATTTGGGAAATTTTTGATGAATATTATTTGGTTGGATTTTTTGTTGAAATTTTTATTTTGGGACTTGGCATGGGATTTTCTGATTCAATTTCACTTATCAAGACTCAAGATCGACCCAAAGTTATAGTCTTGAATCTTGATTAAGGTGAGGTCTTCCTTTAATTTCTTTCTTTTACAGCTTGTGTATGATGAAACACTGAAAGCATTGAGCAGGTTTGGCCCAAGGGACTTCAGAAGAAGGTAGCGGGAATAGTCATCTTTCTAGTTGTAACCATGTTTGACTGAACATTAATTTTTCCTTTCTTATATGTTGGCGCAGCAATCATCCAGCTTGATCTCTCTCATATTGCTAGTGCTTGGGCATTCGGTGTCAAGGGGTTTCCAAGTGGCGAAATTTTTTAACTGAAATTTCATGTATTTATTGAGATTTGTAAAAAAAAAAACACTAGGTATATTTTGTTAAATGCATTAAGAAGTATATTTTGAAGTATAAAGTATGTGTTATAACGTTTACATTTGTGTATTGTCAATTCATTGGGGCCATTATTTGTTTCTTCGCCCCAGGCCTATAAAATGTCAGGAACGGCCTTGTTCATGTTTAAGGATTCTGGCCGGTAGATTTCCATTTTGAGCAATGAAATTTGTTTTTCATATTGAGCAAGTAATCAACTTACCCCAAAAGTCATCCCATTTGTAGTAAAACAAAGAATACCCTAGGCATAGTCTACGAACAACATGACCTGACTTGACTGTCAATAGATTTTTGGAAGTATATAACTAGTCAAGAGTAACATACGAGGGTACAGAAAGAAACTTTAACCTGGAGACGGTGACAGCGGCAACACGACGGGGCTGAGTGACGGCAATGGCGCCGGATTTAGAATAGCCGCTTCTGTGAAGAATTTGAGAGAGCTGAGTGCTCTTGCCGGAGCCGGTTTCTCCGATTATTACAGCTACGGTGTTGTCCTTCACTGTTTGCAGAATTTTATCTTCGAATTGCAGAATTGGAAGGTTCCCCATTGATGCAGTAGAACACAGAGCTGAAGCACGAATTTGCTGAATACAAATAGATCAAATAAAAATCATATTTTTAGTAGAGGTTTAAAGGGGGGGGGGGGGATTTCCCGCCGGCAATGCCTTGTTATTTGGTAAAACGGAAAGACATGTGCGTTTTTAAAGAATCGCGCTGTCCCCTTTGGCTTTGGTTCAAGTTGAACTTCATTTCCTTTTTTCTCTTAATGATAATGATTATAAAGGCTTACCCTTCTAACTGATAGTATGTTCCTCCTCTTTTACAAAACCTAAAAACATATAACTAAACCCCCACCTCCAAAGAAATATACTCATCATCATCATCTTCTTTATCATCATCATCTTCTTCACCGATTAAATTGTCTTTGTTCGATTGGCTTCAACTGAATATGTACAAAATGTTCGGTAAATCGCAATCGAATATTTGTAATTTATTCGTCGGTTGGAACAAATTCACATCGTTCGGCCTTCGGATGTAGGAGGCCGAACAGATCTCCAATTTTCAATAGTTTAGGTCCGAACAATGTGACCTAGTTTCCAGTTGTAGACATGATTTATTTTTCAAAATTAATAAGAAAAAAATAACATTATTTTTTCAAAACTTTAACCCTAAAATTATTCACAATCAACAAAACTACTAGTCCTAATTCATATCTCAATCCTATAACTATAGTTTTTTTATTTTTTTTGCTAGGTGGGTGGGCTGTGTGCGTGAGAGAGGGAGGGGTTATACGGTTTTGATAAGGGTGGCGGTAGAGAGGGGTGGTTTGTGTAGATAGGGTGGGTTTGTGTAACATATAGGTTAAAAAAATTCAAAGGGCAAAATTGGTAATCAAATGGGGGTACATAAAGGATTTTGAAGTATTTTTAAATTTGGAGAGGGTTTACTTATAAAGGGGATCAACTTAGAGGAAGGGGGATCTATATAGCACGACTCCTTTTTAAAAGGGTGCTTCTTAAACTTTGACCATGAATATAACAAGACTAACTGAAATTCAAAAATTGTTCAAAATGTCTAGTTCAAGACTTGGATTTTGAATTTGGGATATACCAACATAATAAAATATAAATAACATCATATTTTTTTGTCCCGAAATAATATTTATTGCCTTCGGACTGTTTATTATTTATTTATTTATTTATTAAATTGTTATTATCTCTAACACGTGTCATTGTAGACACCCCAATTTCGTACCTCTGGTATGTGACTGACATAAAATATCAAGAACTGTTAAAACTTAACAAATGTCAAGTTGCAGGAGTCAAAAATGCGAAAGGAAAAGCAGGATGCGCGAAACAGTGAACTGCAGGGGGGTAAAGTGCAAAATTCTGAAACTTGGAAGCCTTGATGGTGCTGCACCAAGGGGTGCCTTGGCCGCACCATGTGTGGCACTGTGCGTTGTCTGAGAGAAGAAATTGTACAAGTTTTAAAGCACAGAGTACAACTCACCGATGCAGGCTGAACAAATTCGGAAATCCCTGCCGCGTCCTCAGCCTCTACTATAAATAGAGGGTCCCGGCCTCTCATTCCAGTTGCTCATTTTACGCAATAGAAAAATCGCAGCGAAGCTCTGCTTCTGCGATTCCTCCGATAGGTTAGTACGAGAGGTGCGAGATAGGTGAGTGGAAACCCCTATAATCTCCAAACCCCGTCCAAACTCTGCCAAATCAAAAACCCATAGGTTATAAGTAATCCCTAGCCTAGTTGTTAGGTATCCACCTCAAATCCCCAGTCCAAAAATCCCAAAATAAGCCGTTACTCTGCCCGAGTAACGAGCTAAAAAAAATCAAAAACTAAGTCTAGGTTTCGCCCAACTAAAAAGGTCAAAACCTACCCAAATAAGTTGTCACTCTGCCCGAGTTGATAAGCCCAAACTTCAAAAATCAAGCAGTCATCACCGGTTCAAAACAAAAAGACTCCCTCTGAAGGGCGAGGCGAGCACACCGCCGCTCTAAAAGGTAATACCTTTAAGAGCGTATTTTATTCTATTTGTATTTTTTCCCTTTTATTTATTTTTCAAAAGTTGTTATTTAAATCCGGCGCAATGTAGCCAATATAAGCCGTTGTGCTGCCCGGATTAGATTAGGAAATATTATGTAAAAGAGCCGTTATAACGGCCAAATATTCTTAAATATGTCGTAATTATTGGAAGGAGGCAGTGCAGTCCGTAAATAATGTGGCCACGAATGTATTTGTTTAAATTTCCCTTGTCATTATAATACCTTATTTATTTGCTAGATAAATATAACAATAAGCATACTTCAGCCAAAAACGTTTTGAGACCGAAAGGGCGAGTTGGGTGCCTAGCACCTTCCCAACTCGTAACTTAGCCTCCGAACCCGCTTTTAAAAAATCTCTGGTTTCTCTTTTCTGGTTTTTCTTTATTTCTGCCTTAAAATAAAGATGGCGACTCTAAAACTTTCGGATCCGGTGGGGCCTCGCAACATTCCCTCTTTGCACTTTCATGTTCTCCCTAAAAAGGAGATCTGGGAATGGAGGGGTGATGCATTCTCATATCCCGGTATCCCAAACAAGGGATAACTTGATGCGGGAAACCCATAGCTCCCATAGTGATCCGAATGAGCCATAAGGCTATTTTCAATAAATCCATAGTGGGGGCGTCGCAATATCCTTTCTTGCACTTCTCCGTTTTCCCCTAACGAAAACAGGGGAGAATGGGAATGGAAGGGTAATGCATTCCCATATCCTGTTATCCCCGAAATAAGGGATAACTTGACATGGAAAACCATTAGTTCCCATTTTGGATACAAAATCCACTCAGGGCAACCAGAGGCACATTCCAACGTGCTAATATAGGCGGCACTCCTCTCGCCCTTTCGATTTCGTCTTCCCCTAAACAAGGGAGGGTGGAGCGAGGCGTGGTGTCCGCATCCGCGTCTGGCGCACCCTATCCAAGGCGCGGCGCGGTCGCACCGGGAACCTCACAGTGGCGACTCTGGTGGGGAGTTGTTTTATTTTAAATAAAATTGAGGGCTAGACTCATAAAATAAAACATTTTTTTGTTTTTATTTGTTTCTGGATGCAGTATGCTTGTTATATTAATTTACGCATTTCAATAAAGTGTTCCCATACGGTCGTGGCTATATTTGTGGATATGATCCTCCATCGCGGCAGCCTCGTTCAGATACATTGCGGACATGTTTAAGAGTAAAAAAATCAAAAAAAATGTTATACAAAAAAAAATTTCGAAAAAAAAAATCAAAAACAAAAAAAATATGATATATATATTATATATATTACAAATAAATTCCGGGCAACACAACAAAAGAGCTGGGGCTTTACTTCCGGCTCTATATTTTATTTATTTCAGTTCATTTTCTTTTTTCACTTTATTCTGTATATTCGTACATATCTGCATTCATGCTGTCATTTTATTTTGGGGACATAGGACCAAAATTTGTAATTAATAGGGATAGATAGTTTCCCCGTTTTTCTTTCTATTTCTTAAAGTGGTATGCTTGCTTGCTTGCGCTCAAACATAAAAAGCCGAGAAAATCCACATATAACAGCAAGACAGGCCAAATTTGTTTCATTTTCTATATCTGTAAAATAAATAAAGACTTTACTGTTTTTTTAGATACCGCACACACGTGCACGCATGTAAATATATTCCGAACTGTTACCCTACACTATGGCCAACCTACCCCCTGCATAAGCCAACGTTAGAATGCATATAGTTTTTCGGGGACACTTCACGGGCCAAGGTTTTTGCATCTTTGAATTGTGGGTCACCCTTGTCAAAAAAAAAAAAAAAAAAAAAATAAATAAATAAATAAATATATATATATATATATATATATATATATATATATATATATATATATATATATATATATGTGTGTGTGTGTGTGTGTGTGTGTGTGTGTGTGTGTGTTGAAAAAATGCGCAAGTTTTAAAAAAAATATCTATACAATAAGTGCGCACAAAAAAAAATCAATAAATAATAAACAGGGGCTGATTTATAATTCTCAGATGCTCGACCTAGACCATTTCGGATGGTGGATCCTGGAAAGAGTATAGGCCCCGCACAGGACGATCCGATCTGGGGAGTCGAAGGCGAGGTGGAATACGTTGGTCCTATACTGCGAGAAAGAATCCCTTGTTCGAAAAGTCACCGAGGCTGTCAAAATAAAGCAGTGCTTATCCGGTCAATTGTAGGGAACATGAAAATAAATATAATAATAAAATATTAATAAAAAGGCACGCTGTACTCCAAGCCCAGATAGCCTCCAGCCAGCCTTCTGATACCTACCAAAACCCCATTTTCCTCAGAAACTTGGCCCGAATTTGAAAAGGCAGAGATAATACCGGGCGGTTGATTCGGGAAAGTAGTCAATCGAATCGGAGGGTATCGGTTCGAATCGAGCAGGCGAGAATCGATTCGAGAGGACAGATCCGAGCGGTATGGCGAGAAAAGTGAGCGATCGGCTATGGTGCAGTTCGGGGGCTCCGGGGTATGTTCCGCCCCGAATGCAGAATGGTTTGACCAAAGGTTGGAGTGCGGCGATGAGTCGGATGGCTGAGTGCAGTGCAGTGCGAAATCCAGTGGTGAGGTGAATTCTTCCCCTACTATTCCCCAAGATGCATCCACATCTCAGGTGCCTCCTAACCCAATTCCTCAGCCAAACCCACCAAATACTACCACTATCCCAAAGCCCAATCCCCCACCAAGTCCTTACTACCCAAACATTTACCCTTACCCGCCTTACCCACCATATATTCCCCCAAACACCCGAATCCAAATGACCTCCCATTTCCTATGACTAATCCACTCTAAATAGCCCACACATGGACCCAAAGAGCTTTAACCCACGGGCCAAGTTACCACATATTTACCTCCTAATGAACACGTCGCCGGAAGCTACCATAACCCACCAATCAAAACCCGTACACTAACCAAAACCCACCAACCCGAATCCATATATTACCCAAACCCACCAAACCAAAATCCCTACACCGTCCAAAATCTACCAACCCAAGACCTTTATCCAACCCAATACCCATATCCAGCCCAGAATCCTTATAATACCCAAATTCCATTAATCCAAAATCCATATCGTCGAAAACCCACCAACCCAAAATCCACCTTGACGAGAAAATAACCCGGCTTTCTCAAATCCGGCCGGTATATACCAAAGCCAACTCCCCGACCACCAAAATGGAGGCCGACATGGAAAATATGAAAGCCATGATGCTTAAACTCCTCGATAAAGGGAATTTCTACTCGGGCCCCTAACATTGCAACCATCGTAATACTTCCCTCAAAATTCAAAATGTCCGAGCATAGAAAAGTTTGACGGACCGGATGCCTATATCCCATTTGAGGTCTTATTCCAGCATGGCGATCACGGGGAGCTAGCTTTGAGGCTATGGCTTCCAATTTTCACCTCACCACAGTTGGGCCGCTAAACAATGGTTAATCTTTGTCGGCAATACCATGAATACACAGGACCGGATAGCGAAGCATTCCTTGAAAGATACAAAGACAACACTAGTCCCGAAAATAGGAGAGGACCTTGAATCGTGCACCACGGGAAAGAAACTTCTGTGAGTTCTTTGTCGTCAGTGGAAGAAAGCCTGCACCTTTGGCACAGACTGTCCGATCATGCTTAGAATGTTCATCAAGAACCTCCACCCGTTTACGGAACATACGCGGTACCTCCACATACCAATTTCAAAGAAATAGTGGAGATAGGGCAGGTATTGATGATGATATACGGCCAATTGAAAACCAATCGCCTCCTAGTTCTTTCCGTTACTCCAAAGGAAAGGCCACACTCGGGCCTATGTAATCGAATATGGTAGAAATGCCTCGGCCCCATTTTACACCCAAAATTATAGCTACGTTCCATGGTATTATGGGTCGGACAGTGCATCAATCTGAGTGGGAGCCAATAATGGCCGACCGAAGCTTAATCGAGCAGGGGTAAGCGGGAATTTTGATGAACTTGAAGCTCCCGATGCGTGATCTGCGGGGGCTAATGGCCTGAGTGTTGAAGCATTTGGAAAATTATAAGCCACGACCCCCGCGCCAAGGACTTGGAACCATGCCGATCGTGAATATCATCGCTCCAGTGATCACCTCACCGACAAATGTTACACCCTTAAAAATGCTATCCGAGGACCTAATAGATGATAAGGTTATTGAAAAACCTCCACCCGGACCAAATGTAGTCAATAATCCTCACCTCAAATCAATATGATTGAGGTTGGCGAAAACCCTTTTGTGCCCAAGTTCGAAATAAATAAACATCCACTTCCATATATCATCATTCCTATTCCTCCACCCTTATCCATAAAGAGCGTAGGCGTAATATGCTCTCTTGGGACACTATCCTTGGTAGCCAAACACATGTAACATTGAAAAAGCCACTTGGGTTGGTGGAGATGTTAGCCACCTTACCGATCTGGCCGAGCCTACCACCAAACCACGAAAGAGGTGACCACTCGGACATGATCAAGTAAGTAGATCTTGGGGCTAAAGCGGTGGAAGATTCTTTATTAGCCCGGATGAAGAAAAACTCAGGCCAACATTTCCATCGGGGCTTACTTATGCGCTTCCAAGACCCAGGTGATACAGGCTAAGTCCTTAAGCCGGCGATTGTTCCTATCAAAACCTCCCCAATGAGCTTACTCGGATGATCGGGAACATCCATTTCGGGAGCGTGATAATGTTTACCGATCTGGATCACCAAGGAAGAAACTAACCACATTGATGCTCTTGGCATCAACGTGGGAATTTTGGAGAAAGCGGGTTCCCAGAGTTTTGATAGATAATGGGTCTTCACCGAATGTATGTCTGCCCGGTACCTTAGCCAAGCGGGGATAAAGATATCGAGAACTTCGCTCCTTCTCACAAGCAGTTAAGGCATACGACAACACCGGTCGATGTGTCTTGGGGGTGGTCACTTTAATGCTAGCTGTTGGGCCACTTAAACATGCCGTTGAGTTTCAGTCACGGATATACCAGCCACCTTTGCTTTGTTATTGGGGCGCCCACGGATTCATGGGGTAAAGGGGTAGCCTCTTCATTACACCCGGCGTGTCAAATTCATCCACGATGATCACATAGTAATCATTACGGCGACAAGATCGTGGAGAATAAGGAAGCGAGGATATCTCAATCCTCGAGATAGAACATGAAGACACTAGTATTTTCCTTAGTGGCTTTGAGGTTATCCCAATTTGTGATCAACGCCATTGAATATGGTAGAAAGCGACATCATTGGAAAGAAAGTTACTTCCACTAGGAAACATGGTCACTTTAAACATGTTCAGAAAAATGAATTATATGCAAGTCAGGTCTCGGCAAAATCAAAGGGCTAGTTAATTTAGTCCAAGATGAACTTAAGGAATGTATCTCTCCTTTGGTCTAGGATACAACTCCTACTCCGGTGAAGTAGCCATGATCATGAAGCTGAAGCGTAAGAAAAGAAAGGCGAGAAAAGGAAAAAGCTTCCTTATGAATATCCCCCACTTTCGTATCGAAAAACCTTAAATGGTTATTTTATGCGTAAGGCTGAAGCATATCTTATGTTTCTGAACCACGGATAGACGAGAATGGGAAAAGGTGCCCTGGTTGGGAAGTCTTTGATGATGTCGGTATTCTCTCGAGATAATATGGAGCAGGTTACCACAGGCCAGTAGCAAGCTTATAAAAGGCTGTCACCATTGAAAATGCTTGGTCTATAGACCAAGATGATTATGTTTGGCCTGCTAGATGATGACGGTCTAGGAGGCGACTTTCTAGGTATGATAGGCGGAGGCAATAATTATGAAAGGCTGGCGAGTTCGAGTCTATTTCTAATAAGCCTCTGCGGGAGTGGTACACCATATCGGCCGCCTCCCGACACCCGCGGACTGGTGGACCGCCGGATATCTATCCCCCGATCCTTTCCCAACAGCTTTACGAATTGGTCATCTACCAATCCGCTACCTATAATTGAGGATCTCAGCCAGGGTCCTCAACAATGTAATAACCCATGCGATGTGCTTTTAATAATAATATGGATATCTTTGCTTATTCCTTAGTTGCACCTAATTTAAAAGGCGCATTAAATAAGTTGGAAACTACAAGAAGGCGAGCTAAATTAACGCACCCGGCCTAGTACGGACCACTCGGTTAGAGGGCTATGCTCGCCAGAGAAAGAAGATTCCTACATTGAAAACGCCATATATTTCATAAGTAGGAAACTACAAGTGAAGCGAGCTAAATTATTCGGCTTTGGAAAAAGGCGCAGCAGCCTAGTACGGGACCACTCGGAGGCTCAAAACCTATCTCCAGGAAAGTCCATCAAGCCTCGTATATCCGGGATGGACCACTATCAAATACATATTGACGGCAAGCCATCATTTGTCAGCTAAGTGGTCCTTTCTTCTTAATGAGTTTGACATAACCTATGTCACGCTCAAGTCTATCAAAGGGCGTCATTGCGAGACCACTTAGTTGATCTACCTCGAAGACCAAAGATGCAAGCAACCGAGCCGGTTTCCAGGATGAAGGTATCACGGAAATCAGCGACGAGGACATCGTTGGCAAATGTTCTTTGGCCTAACGAGCCGCTTGAACAAAGAGGCTTTGGCATAGGAATCATGTTGATTGATCCGGTGACTTTCATACTCATTGGTATAAGGTTGGAGTTCGAATGTTAAAATAATATGCGGAGTATGAAGCATGTATTCGGCTTAAGAAGCTCTCCCGAGGGGAGCTAAAGATCTCGAAGTCTACGGAGACTCGGCCCTAATCATAAATCAAGTTGAAGGGCGATGGAGGACCCGGGATCCTACTGCGGCTCTATCATGCCAAGTTAATAACGATCGCCGCCGATTTGGTTCTATCTCGTTTCATTACCTACCACGAGATAGGAATCAATTCATCATACAGCCCAGCCACTCTGGCGTCACTAGTCGATTCAGCTTGAGAAACTAAAGTCCGACCATTTATAGTCGGGAAGAAGGTCACTCCGTATCTTGTTTCAAAATCAATGCGACCAGTAAGGCGAGACCACGAGCCACGGTATCTTGACATCTTAAGTCGCTCGAGAAAAATATTTATCCTCTGGCTTAGACAAAGAGGAAGAGTCTCCCTGCGAAGATGGGCCTCCCAATTCGTGCTCGGCGGTGGCGGCTTTGCAAGAGAGGCCTATCGAGGCCTCAACTTACTATGTGTCAATCGGGCCAAAGGCGAGCAAATCATGGATCAACTACATGGTGGTACATGTGGGCCCCACATGAATGGCCATATGCTACCAAAGAAAGTCATCAGAAGGGTACTATTAGATGCGCTCGGCGGCGTATTCGGTGGGTGCGACATTGTGACAAATGTCAACGCTTTGCCAATCTACATCATGTGCCCACACGTCCTATACACTCCACCCACGGCCCTTCTCAACATGGGGTATCGGCGTCATAGGCCAAATTCACGAAGGGATCCAATGGCCATGAATACGTCTTGATAGCCGTCGATTACTTCACAAAGTGGGTAGAAGCCTCTTCCTACAAAGTCCTAAACGCCCGAAAGGTGTCCGATTTCATTAAGGCCAATATCATATACCGCTATGGGGTACCTTTGAAATCATCTCAAACCAGCGGCTCTCATTTGAAGGGGCGTGAACCGTCTGGCTGGGCCGAGTTCAAAATCCGGAGACACAAATCCTCCCCACCGGCCACAAGCCAATGGTGCCGTTGAAGCGATAACAAAACTCTCGAGAACATCATCGGAAAAATGGGCGTCTGAGGAGAGGCGGCGAAAAATTGCCACTAGCCCTTTGGGGCTACCGTACGTCAGTCCGCACACCCACTGGGGCTACCCCTTACTCTTTGACATATGGCATGGAAGCGGTACTACCAATAGAGGTGGAAATTCCATCATTAAGAGTGATGATTGAAGCTGATATAGCAGAAGTTGAGTAGGTCAGCGGTGAGGCAGCTAATTAATGAGCAGCGCTGTTAGCCTTGGAGCATACGGGCATATCAGGCGTATCGCCAACCTTCAACAAAAAGTCAAAGGCGTGATATTCAAGTTGGAGACCTTGTGCTTGAGAAAAACCCCCTAGTTATGTTGATACTAGGGGAAAAAGTCTCCTGGATGGGACCGTATATTGTTAAGGAGATCCGATCGGAGGTGCATGAGTGCTTCTCACGAACCAAGGCGGGGAAGATCTTGTCGACCCCTTCAACCTCGACAAACTTCAAGGTACTACGCTGAGCCTTCTATCCTCTTCCCTCTCGGCCATTGCTAAATTGAAAACCGAAAACGGTCTAGGCAAAAATTAGGGCACGTAAAAAATATATAAAAAAGGGCCAGCTAGGCGAAAACCCGAAAGGGCGGTTTAGGCAAAAAATTAGGGCATATAAAAAAAAACTCGCTAGATTGAAAACCCGAAAGGGCGATCTAGGCAAAAATTAGAGCACAAAAAAAAAACAAATAAAAATAATAAAAATAAATAAATAAATAAAAAGGGGGAGAGGGAAGGCATTATTTGAAGCCCTCAGCGTACTACCTCCAGTCTTGACACATCGAAACTTCGGTGACAGGAAGAGAAAAACCACGACAAAGCATCACATTAAAACACTAAAATATAATTTTCTGTGGTCCTAAGGTGCAACTTAGGAATACTTATTAAGACGTCTATATTATACATTATTTGCATTTGTACATATCTATATAATGCCTATACCCCGTTGTTTTCCCGAAGCAATCCTTTTCTTGCGCCATAGCCGGCGGTCTATCGGTGCTGCGGCGTCCACCGAGCCGGGCCCATATACTCCTTCTGCGAGGCGCAGAAGAAGCTCTAGACTCATCAGCATGAGAGCCACCAGATCTGTCTTCGTCCTCATCATCAGTATCCCTATTATCCCGGATAGATGTGCTACCTGGTACCATGATATTTCGGCTCCAACCATCGTCTGCTGCTGCGTCTGATCGCGAAAAAAAAGGAGGCCTATGAAAGAAGGCTACTGATGAGCGCAAGATTTCCACTAATTTTCAGGAATTTTCTTTTATTTTGTGTTATTTTTGAATTAATTATGCTTTGAAAATATTATTATTTGTGTTTTTTGCGCTTAATGTAGGTTTCAAGCATAATCGAGCTTTAATATGGTGTTTAGCACAGTTCGAGACAATTTCGGGCTTAAAAGTTAATTTAGAATTTATTTGGACAAAGTTCGTTAAGCGTCAAGAGATCCAAGGCAATTTGAGGCTAACAGAGGCAAACGGTGGTGAAAAAAGCTAACAAAGGACCAAAATGCAAACACGGAAGGAGGGAAGGCGGCGCCAAAGTCGAATCTTCGGGGCAGGAGCAAATTTTCGAGAGAATGAAGGGCAGCCGCGCAATGCAACCGTGCCCCTAAGCCGCTGGCGCCATGGCGCATTCGCCCGCCCAGCCCAAGCCGGGATCGGGTTGACCGCGTTTTCCTCCATCCCGACCCTTCATCCCACCTTCTCACCCGCTTTCTCTCATCACCGTTTTCAATTGGCAACCCCGTGATCTCTCCCTTGGTTTAGCCCGCGACCCGGTCCCTTTTATTCTCCCTTTACGCCCCATCTTTCCATTGCCGAAAATGCCTGCTCGTCTCTTCTTGCCTCCTCCATTTTGTTTTCCAAGCAGCTCATTTTCGAATAAAGAACAGCCCCATTTCGGGTGAAAGCCCTAAATGGGGCACCAGCCCCCATTTCCACCAAAATCATCCAATTTCTTCGATGCTTGATCACCATTGAAGGTTTGGAACATCAAATCACGAGCCAAAGACGCACTTGCAAAGGATTTCAACCCCGGATTCGCGATTTTTCGGTTCAATTCTTTCTACTCATATTTTTAGATATTTGTTATGTTTTCTTGGGTTGATTTATTTTGTAAATGTTGATTTGGTTTGTGCTTAGAATATTTATGGAAATGCAATTATTTTCTATGTCCAATGTAGTGTTTTAATTTAATTTATCTCTTTATTTAGTATACAATCTTGTTGGTTATTATTTTGTGAAATTAATGCTTTTAATTATCGGCCAATAATTAAATGATTTTAGAAATATTTAGGATCATGAGAGCTACCTATTTATTTCGGACCAATCAATTTAATAGTTGGTGTTTTGTGACACACACCGATAGCCGTAATGAGACTAGGTTTGACACGCGATCGAACCACATTAGCCATTCGCGAGGTCGGAGAGATTATGGTTGACTATAAGATGCGAGAGCCCGTAGTTAGCCAATTTAGCAATCTCGGCTACCAACATGACTTGTAGAAAAATATAGAGAGTTTCTTTTTGCAAAGTATTACCCATGCGCTTGGTTATTATTGTGTGTTCTTAATGCTTTTAATGGCATAGCGAACCATTAGATGACTACTAGAATGATAGGATACGAAGCGAAAGCCCTTCCTGTTATTCCGAAAATCACAATAGTAGTTTGCGTGGCGTGAGACCGAAAGGAGATCGCGTAGATAGTCTTTGGGCGCTTGTTTACACATGCGATTATTTTCTCCCCTGTTATATGTTGCGATGATATGAGCCCATAGCAAGGTTGAGAGATAGCTAGATTTGCTATCGTGGCGAAAGCCATAGCGAATAAAATAGCGTCCGACTACCAAGACTTGAGTTAAAGAAAAGCAAAAAGAGGATTAAATTAGAACACCGGCTAGACTAGAAATAATTCATTCCTATATTTTTTTTATCTTGATTTGGGGGTGTGATGAGCGCAAGATTTCCACTAATTTTCCCGGTAATTTTCTTTTATTTTGTGTTATTTTTGAATTAATTATGCTTTGAAAATATTATTATTTGTGTTTTTGCGCTTAATGTAGGTTTCCAAGCATAATCGAGCTTTAATATGGTGTTTAGCACGAAGTTCGAGACAATTCAGGGCTTAAAAGTTAATTTATAATTTATTTGGACAAAGTTAGTTAAGCGTTAAGCCAAGAGATCCAAGGCAATTTGAGGCTGAGAGGGCAAGCGGTGGTGAAAAAGCTAACAAAGGACCAAAATGCAAACTGGAAGGAGGCGGCGCCAAAGTCGAATCTTCGGGCACAGGAGCAAATTTTCGAGAATGAAGGGCATGCCGCCGCAATTAGGCCTACTTGGCGTTGTCATTTGCCGCTGGCGCATTCTGCCGCCTCGCCCCCACTAAGCCTGACCCGCGTGCAGCTCCTGGATTGGGTTGACCCGCGTTTTCCTCCAGCCCATCCTGACCCTTCATCCCACCTTCTCACCCGCTTTCTCTCTCAGCATCACCCGTTTTCCAGCTGGGCAACCCGCGTATCTCTCCCTTGGTTTAGCCCGCGACCTAGTCCCTTTTATTCTCCTTTTTCGCCCCTTTGCGTTTTCCATTGCCTTTGCCGAAAATGCCTCGCTTGTCAGGCCTCCATCCCTCCTATTCATTCCAGTAAGCCCCTCATTTTGGAAACACACGCCCCCATTTACTGGGCATTAGCCCTAAATGGGCTCCAAACTTCATTCTCCAAAAACATCAAGTTTTTAAGGCCAAGTCGTTCTTAGGGAATGATTTAATTTTTGCTCTATATGCTAATATCGATACCAAGCGAAGCTAATTGTAATTTGAGCATGTTTTTTTTAATTAGTTTATCTGCTTTTGTATTTCTATGTTTTGTATGTTGAGTCGCTTTTCGAAGCCCTCCCTAGTTTGTGGGTTTGTAGGGAGGTGTAAATAGTGTCCCCACACAAAAATATTTTCTTTTCTTTTTTATTCCATAATTGCATTTCTACTTTTTTTCTTTTGAGCTTGATTTGATACAGGGGTTTTAGCGCTTTATTGTTGAGGTTGTTGAGAGATTAATGGAGTGGATCTTTTCACTTGAGGCCGGACTTCATGGAATCAACTTGAGGGAGTTTTTCTTTCTTTCCTTCTCCTTTTACTTTGTGTTTAGGGGTGGAGTATGGTTTAGTTAGTGAACTTGAAAATTCTGAAAATCTTATGCTTTATACGCCCCAAATTATTTATGCTTTGATCATTCATCTCTCCATTTTTGGTGCTCTTTGAGTTTTGCTTGCATTATTTTCTTTGAGTCAATTTTGAGATTACTATATGCATAGTTGAGGATATGTTTGTGATTCATGTGGTAGTATCACCTCATTCATGATGTACATTGCCCAAGTTGTTGGTTGGAAATATTTTTATGCTTTGCTTTAGTGATGGTTGTGCATGTCTAAGAGTACCATTTTGTGAGTCTAAATGCCGAGAGTTACATGTTGATGATTAAAAAGCTTGGTTTGGGCATGTGTGTATGACAAAGAGCATGATATAGGCCATCTTTGGACCGCTTTGTGCCTTTCTCTTTCCTACCCATTTATTTCACAAAAATCCCTAGTGTCCCAGTTGAGCTCATTTAAAGAATGGCGTGTGCAAACACCTGATGATTATTCGACTTTATTTCTTATACCATTATCTATCCCATGAATCTATACACTTTAGTTGGCCCTTCAGAGCATGATTAGAAATGATTTATTTTATTTTTGTAATCTTGTTGGGAAGTGTGTGCTTCATGAAGGTTTATTCTTATTGTTGTTGATGTTGGGGATTTGAATTGTTGTTGAATGGTGGTGAAAAAAATGAAATGAAAAAGAAAGAGGCCCCTTGGATTGAAAGAAAAGAAAGAAAATGTAAAGAGGCGGCCACTGAAAAAGAAAAAATGCCATTGTTCTTAATTTTCTCAAGGAGATATAAGGATGAAGCTT